>OX122908.1:7430606-8630606 GCA_944738965.1 Nebria brevicollis | reverse complement strand
TTTATTCAATAAATAGGGAAAAAAAAACAAGCGATTTTTTTTACGAGGGGTCGTTATATCCGAATATATGCGTTCGTATAACCGGTAAATTATACAGTGTGCGTGCGTCACGAATGCACGAACGCAGCGTACGTTTTTGTTCCTGAGCGACAAAGTGAATAATTTGTTTCAATGTCAAATTGTCTGATTGACTAGAAGCGTAAAACCGTGGCAATTGTTTTAACGGCAACGTGACTAAAACAAATGAAGTGTGAATGGGAATGGTGTTCATGATGATGATGATGATGCTGAGAGGAGAGGAGCGTAGAGGAGGATTAGTACATTAGTATCGAAAGGGTTGTTGTAGTTCTGTCCAAATTGATTGATTGATTGCACAGCAGATGGCCAAATGTAGACCGGAAGATGAACGTGTACTTGACAACTTAACCCCACCGGTCATTCAGACCATTTCCTGTGTTACTCTCATCGTACACAACAACAAGCGCCATCCATACATACATACAAGACCCTCATAATTTATTTTCATCTTAATAACATTTACTAGATTTAAGTACAATTTTATTTTATAATTTTCAAATAAATAAAAAAAAAAATAGAATAAAAATGATTGTCTATATACATATATATATATATATATATATATATCGAAACGAGTACTATGTATGTACATACATATGTAGTACATATGTATGCATGTGTGTATGTATATATTGGATAAATGTGATAATGGCCATCCATCTATAGTACCTATATAGTAGTAGAGTGTGACTAACCCCGGTTATACGTACGTTAATTGTGTTTAGCGTGTAAACGGGCGGGCGGCCTGCGAAACTGGCGAAGTGCTCTTCCGTCCTCAAATGCAAATTTTAACCTTGTTAAACCCACGGGGCCTATACTATACGATACATACATACATATATGCACGTGTAATATTACGTCGTACCGCACCGCACCGCACCGCACCGTAACGTAACGTACCGAGCGATAGAGTTTAAATTATCAATGGTTAATTAATCTTCAATTTATTCACTTTGTGTAATGAATTTAACACTCAATTTGGCGGTTATTAATCAAAGTTTTAATGGGGCCTGTTATAAACACTAATCAACACCCAACAAATAAAAAGTATAGTATAGAAGAGTCTGGAGGTTACCCTAATAATAATAATACGTGTAATCATCATCATTATTATGAAATGGTGTTCGTAGATAGGGGGTATAGCGTCGTAATACAGATGCTTGAGATCCCATGTGTTGTGGTTAATCGTGAAATGTATCGAATCGAATTATGATGTGTATTTTATTCACGCCTATAATGAAATAGCCGTGGTGGTAGGCGATAGCATGTGAACGTTCGTACGGTGAACGCATCATGCATAAGGATCGAGGATCGTAAGCGCCCCTGTATTTCGTTCGTCATTGCCAGTACGAAAGAGGGCATTAGTCTCGCTCGTTCCGTATCATTTGTCTTACGATGAGGGACTTTTTCTCGCCTCCATTTTCCTGCGCTACAAACGAATTTTCCAGATGAACGCGCATCAACCACACCGGCGCATTTTCCCACACTTATAGAAGAATACCATACCACACTCTGCGTCTCTCTATCACTTTACCGTTTATCTTCTCATGTTTTTTCCATCCATCCATGTATGTGTGTGTGTGTGTTTTTACACCACTATTTTGTTACAACAACAAAACAACGCTTTCTTAACAGATATATACTCTAACAAACATTTATATATGTATACGCATACGCGATCATGAATCACAATTAATTTTAAAACTACATAACATATTTACCATAAAATATAATTATATAATTCTTATTAACAAGACTAAAGCTCAATCTTGCGTTACAATTCGTGCCCCACGAGCATAAATACACGTCACTAACTAAGGGGGGATGGATGGAGGGACAACAGAGAAGTTTGATCGCGTGCTTTACTCAACAACAATCTTCGGCTGTTTAGCTGGCAATAAAATTAATTTATCATACATTATATTCCCTAGTCGGTGATTTAGCCCCACACACACACACACACACGCACGCACATGGTGTGCCAGTGTATCGATATACCTGTACGTATAAGTAAAACCAACAGGACACGTTTCACAGAGTATTAAAGTAGCGTGAGCGTGCCCCACGTGCATAATTAAATAATTTAATCTGGGGCGCCCCGATCGGCCGGTACCAGCGACAGTGGCAGTGGCAGCGGCCCGTCACGCAGCCCGTCGAGTTGTTCATGTGCGCGGCACAGGAAATTGAAGTCCTCGTGTAACGCGCATTGCGCTCCCTATAGCCTAGCCTGGCCTGGCCTAGGCTTGACGCGGTGCGGCGGCGTGCTGCCGATAAGACAATTCCCGACGTCGTGTTTAATATAATATGCCGGTTGCAAGTCACGCGATAAATAAACTTAACTGCGCGAAATATAATCATTATATGTGTGTCTATGCGTGTGTATACACATCCCTACCTACCCCCAAACGACGCTTTTAAATAATAAACAATAACGAATTAACGCTTTTATATGTACCTATCTATATGAGTTACATTTAAAACGAAAATAGATTTCCTACTCTAGGATTAGGATTCGTATTCAATGCAATAGATAATTGAAGAGTCCAAATTGGGACTTTAGACTTTAGAAATAGAGTTCGTTTCAATAAAGTGTGTGTATGTAACCATAACGCTGTTACAAAGACAAACAAATATAGCATGGGCAGGGGTGAATTTCGAAAGTTTTAAATTAAATTTCCGTTTTTGAATTGCACGCAACAAGCTCAACCAATTGACATTTTTCATCATAAATTCGTTTCGTCGTATGTGTGTGTGTGTTTTCCCCGCAGGGCAACCTGGTTCGGCCTGGCGGAAAATGGCTTTCTTATATATATATATGTTATATAGTATATAGTATATACGGCGTGTGCCCTACGAGCCAATATATGAGATTCGAGACATAGTCGCGTGGAGCGAAGCAAATAAAATAAAAAAGACAAAACTTATTCAATTTAAAAGAATTTTCTGGCATATAAGTCTCCTTTGCGGACGTACACGCATGCGAGAAAACATCCCTAATATGGTACTCACACTATAATAGCATTAAATAATTCACCTGAACTCTGACTTCCGGTAAGTTGACTTTCATGGCCAACTCTTCTCTGCTGTACACGTCTGGGTAGTGGCTCTTCTCGAACGCCCGCTCCAATTCGTGCAATTGGTACGTGGTGAATGTTGTACGGTTTCTTCGGTGTTTCTTCTTGCACGAATCGCTATCGCCGGGCATACCAGAACCCCCAGCCGCCCCCTCATCGTCACTGCCACTTTTGCAACCGCCACTACCACCGCCGCCGCCGCCACTGCCCATACCGCCGCCGTAGCGTAAATCAGCGCCGTCATTTGAGTTACAACTGCCTTCACCTGGAATAGAAGAAAGGTCACCGGTAACAAAATTGTTCTTTAGGGTTCATTCATGAAGAGGGTGATATTGGGGATATTTGCACATATTGTAAAATGAATAAATCAAAATTTGTGTCTAGATAACTTATTTTAATTTATAAATATCATTGAATCTATCTATTGAGTTTGTTATACCACATAACCAAGAACTCCTCCATATAATGATGCATCCTCTAAGAGTCCATTACGTACATACATACATTAACACATTTATTTTGTCTTCTCATTGTCAAGGCACCCTATGTATTCTAGACTAAATCGAAAATAAAAACATCAAGTTAAGTAATCTAAGTGGTGTTCCATTAAAAGCGTCATATCGTAAGTTGACATGATTAGCAGCACGCGATCTTCGTTCGTTCGTTCGTTCGGGGAACAAACTCCAACCCCCACCTAGCCGTGTGCTGCGGGGGGGGGGGAGGGACGGAGGAAGGTTGGTAATTTGTATCTGCGCAACCGGCACCTTGCGTAAAAAAGGCATGCATGCGAAATAGCAATTAACAATTACTATATAAGCTTATCGCTAAATCGCTTGTGTTTATTATTAATGTTAGAGCAATTAAGACGGCATGCGAGCGAGATATTTTTTAGATTTGAACCCTGGACGTACGGGGGCTGGACACTACCCGCTAGTAATTACGTGTGTACAGCTACCAACATTTATTTTATATACCTACAACCGTTTTTGTAATTCAAAAATCTGATTCTTTTTATAATACATATTAAAACTGTTTATTATTTTAATTTAATTTAATTATTAATAATGCATCATCAAATAGTTTATTAGGGAGTTTAAGATGTATGGAACCCTTTAGTGTATGCATATGTGTGTTTTTGATTAGATCGATTAGTAAATGATAATGTTGTTAATAAAGGCAGGTTTTGGTGTAAATATAGCGCAGTGCAGTATGCAGTAGTGTGCGATCCATCAAGCGGGGTAATGGCGCGCGCGTATCAGTTTCGGCCCCTTCAATTATTCATCCCGCTGGAAACACACATTAATTACCTAGAACGCGCGGTGGACCCTGTATTACAGTGCAGTGCAGTGCAGTACAACTAGATATCAGCACGAGCAATCGGCTACCTGGCTACCTGGCTACCACCGACCCAAATGACATGTCGCGTTATAATGACCGATCAGCCACTACGTTTCTATATACATACATATATGTATATACATATACAACAAACGCTTCAATAGCCACTGCATGTTCAACTCAATCTACATACAGTATGGTACATTTATTTGTTTAAAATTTCAGACAAACTTTACGAAAATATTTTTTATTTTCTACTAATTTAATTTAAATATTTTTAAATTCACACTATTAATTTAATATAAACATTTTTAAATTCAAACACACACTAGTACGCAGCCCCGTATAGACTTACGCAGGCGCATATAGACTAAGAATTTAAAATGCGTATCAGTTCGTTATAAGACTGTATAGTATGTCCAAGTGAAGGTAAAAAAAAAATTGGATAGTTAATAAACAAGGGTTATTCATCTTGTTAAAAGAGAAAATAATATAATATAATTAAGTGTTCCTCAAGAAATACGTATACCCAGTCAATTTGACTGTCGAACAACTTGAACTGATTACAATGAAGCTTCAAAGCATATCATGTGTGTGTGTGTGTGTGTGTCGACCACTTGAAAAGTAGTCACGTATCCTGCAGAGCACACCAATATCCATCCATTAGCGCGCTATTGTTTAACAAGAATGGCCTGTTAATTAGTGAATTGCTTTAAATTAAGATGTTGCGCATTTGATTAACGCCGACTCGACAGGTGGGCCCCACGGGCGCTCTGCCCCAACAGTGGCTTACCATTAAACACTATCACATTGTAGGTACGTATATCTAATAAACTACGAATATATCTAGTTTGCTTCAAACAACGCTAACTTCATTATTACACGTTACTCTATACATACCTATATTTCGCCTAATAATGAATCATCCAAATTACATATATTATTAAATCGCTTAACATCAAATACTAACTAATATAGGTCTCTAAAACAACGTATAAGACAGTCTAGCTATATGTAGATTTATGATTTGTAAGAGTGGCTTTCTATTTTTGTAAATACATAAATAAAATAAAAAATATCTGAGGTGAACTTTCATTATAGAAATTAAGTAGGTACCTAGATGTATTTCTAGTAAAACTATTAATCGTTTTCAATCCATTGTGTGTGTGTGTGTGTGTGTGTGTGTGTCGCTTCCTCTAAAAGTCCCGACGGACCAACAAATTAATCATATTTCTGTTGACAGAGTGCTAATTAGGCTGAAATTGACGAGCAGCGGGCACGCACATCAAAGTGGTGCCTCACTGATGGACGCAAGCAACTGTTTCCAGTGTTGTTGTGATTCAGCTAGATTGATCTGTCACTGACTGTTGAGTGGATCTCTTAGTGTAATTGCTCCGCTCGTCCGTCCGTCCGTCCGTCGCTCGGTCAAAAACTTAAAAACACTTTTAAAAGCGCAATCGACAGCAGCCGATCACGACCACTGATTACAACAACTTGGAGTGATTTAATAATAGCTATTTTATTTGCTTGTGAGCAACGCCCATAGAAATAAGGCTTTTAGATGAACTAGATTATTCACACCATGCCTGCTCATTTCAACCAGGGATGGATTCATCTTATTTCTTCATTACATAAATAAACTAATTATTTGTATTTTGTACCCATAAACATTGGTAACACTCTTCTTATTCTCACAGTCTAAATAATCGCATGGTCGATGTGCGGTATCCACAGTTTATTAAATTGAAATCCTCTCCCCTATATTATCCACCAAGCCCCAACGTAGGGGAGCAACGATGTCAAGAGCTTATACAACAAAGTTCAACTTGGCAGTGTTTTAATAAAAAAGAAAAGGATATTTCATTTTAAAACTCTTTGTATACATATATATATAATTTGTTCATGCAATAAATGGCGTTAGGATAATTTTCGCATTTTCTTCCACTTTATCCATCATTTCTTCCTTACTCGATTTAAATTTGTATGTTAGTGAGATATTAACAAAAAAAAATAAAGTAAATTTAAAAACCGTTTGATATCGATAATTGGATTTTGTATCAATATTGAGTCGCAATTTTTTAAACGTTAACAACATTATTTCCTAGTATGTTTTTACGCAAAACATACCCAATTTATTTTAATTAATTTGTTATTTACGTCAAGTACACTTTTGGAGAGTTTTTTTTTTTAAATATATTAAACGATTACTCGAATTAAATAAACTATAGCGTTTTGATAATTTAGTTATGGCTCTCGAATGCCGAGTTCATAAAATAGGAAATAACAATTGTTTTATCTCTGCTTTCAATCGTAAATTACCTTCTATTTATCAACGCATAATTGGTGTGTAAGACATTAAGGATAATAGGGGACTAGCACATTAGCGTTTCCCGGTGGAAGGGGGGGGGGCATAAGTTCGATATTAAGAACTGGAATTAGGGACGTAATAGTTGATTCGTCATTTTAGTGAGGGGGGACAATAAAAAGTGTAGAGAATTTCAAATGCAAAAATGTTCTAACTATTAATTTATGACGCGTGAAACAGCGCTTATCTAAAAAGCATCTGTGGTTTTTTGTAATAATTAATCATTGGCCTGTTTTAAATTGGTAATTAGGCTCATTAGAACTGCGCTACTAGTAGTGGTCAAAATGATAACGCCTCCTAGGGACCAGTCAGGGTCGCTTTAGGAACTAAAGCCCCCACTATTTCGCACTAATATTTCTTAGAGTATATTTATAAATTATTTTAAATAAGCTCCAAAAAGTAGGGAATACAGCCCTGAATTGGGTTGTTTGACTGAATTGAAAGATTTGTTAGTCATTGTCGGGGTATATGCACCTCTAAGTCGTACGACTGGCACGCCATCAGACAAACCTTTTAATCCCTCACTGCCGTGAATATAAACTAGATACTTAACATGTTAAACGTTATTAATTGATTTTAATTAATAATATTAAGAATTCACCTGAGTCATTTAACATATTATACCACTTACGAATACACACATCAATCAAGGTTTTTTGATTAAAACGACAAATCACGACAGGGAAATTTATTCGTTTTAGCAAATTCAAAAAAAAAAAAATGCAATTAGGAATAATATTTCCCTCAGTAAACAAATTGTATTTAGTAAACTAATGATCCAATTTCATTAATATTTAATTAAGTTATTACACACAACAACAAACGTATTAAAGGGACATAAAAAAAAAAAAAATCAATTTATGCATGGCATTAAGCGAATACTTAATTTAATATTATTCCATCAGATTGTCGACGTATGCCGCAGCGAGACACGAATGTTAATTTAAAAATCTTTTAAGAAATATTATTATGAGTGACGTCCAAACTTACACGAACGAAATTAACTTTGCTATCGTGATCAAATATCACTTTCTACCTGTACTTTTATTGTTTTTAAAATTAACTGTATAAGATATTTGATTATTTATGTTAGTTTGTGAATGTATAGTCCAACTAAAAGTTAGTATTGGGAGATCAAATTAGGAATGATCGTCGAGTATAAATTGGGCGAAAATGCTTACGCGATTTGTTGCGCGTGCGACAAAGATATAATCCTCTCTAGGGAGGCGCGTTGCAGCTAGTGTGTAAGAACGAAGCAGGAAGCTGGAAAATCCAGAGGCGAAGCATCTATCGCAGCCCCGGACGTATTTTTCGATGCTCCGCCGGTAATGCGACAGCCGATATGATTGCGGGACAGGCGTGTGCGCGAGTCGTCCGCGGCGCGACGCGGCCCAACGCTAATACTCAATTAATCTTTCCTTGATCCTATTTGTCAATCTTGTAATCCTATCAAAAATAATTCCCTGTCTTATAGAACGCATGTCAAATTAGTTACGTCTTTAGTTCGGTTTTTTTGTACATATGTCAATTTTGTCTACAATATTATTTCTATTACGAATCCTAATCAATCAAAGCACCTAATTGATTCAAAGTATCCTATTTAAATCATTTTATCATAATTCCTTATAAGTGGTTATTTTCGTTAATACATATAACGAAATAAATAACTTTTCTCTTTTCTACCACTATTGATATCTTCAAATATTTTAATAAATGCAACATTTTAAACATGCATATGAATAAAAAAAAGATCGTTTTAATTTATAAAGAAAATAAATAATAAAACCGCATGCATCATATTTAAGCCTAGCTTGAAACTATAACGCACATATATATTTAATTAAAGGCGAGTGTAAATGGTCATAATAAATTACCGTAAGGCTTGTGAATTATGCCTCATAATGCCTCGTAACCGTTTCATTACATACAGTATATATGTATATATATATAGCGATCAGTGAATTAGATAAAAAAAAATATTAAATTTTTACACGCACCATAAAAAATGTCTAATAAGCTTTGTATGCGGTAAAATTCAATTTACGTTTTAAGTATAAAATAAAAATTACGTTGCCTGGGTAACACAACGGGTGAAACTATTGATGGAGAATAAAAAACTGTTAACAAAGCGAACCAGTAAATTAGTTTCGCTTTATTAACCCCGTATAAAGCCGCTAGAAAATCTTCTGATGAATTCTATAGGGTTTATAGGGCCTTAAGAGTGGGCCCAAAAAAAAGAAATATCTCAAGTGAGCGAAACATTGCTATTGTACTATGTACATACATACATACGTGTATAGGTAACGCTTCGATGGTCACACTATGATGGGAAGGTGTATATTCTGCACCATGTAATTCTAAAGAGCGTGACCAAATCACGCAATTAAGAAACACATCGCGTGACTTTGTTAGTGTCACGCTTTGTGACGTCAGGGCGCGTGTTGCCAAAGATATTAATATAGCGAATAAGCATTATGGTAAAATTGATACGATTATCAGTTGAACGATATGGCTTTTCATTTATTTGTTATGGTTTCGTTTAATTAGACAATTATTTTGGAATTGGTCATTTAAATTAATATATATTACTATCACGAACACTACCTAGAATTCTCCTCTTAGGACGTTCTTTTTTTAGCGATTATAAATTTTAAGCGACGGCTATTATACAATTGTTGATATTTATTACTTTTAGTATCTATAAAAGATTTATCGTAATTTACAACTCAAGTCTACAGTGAGTAAGTTACTAAATTTGTTGGGTAAATGACTAAATCTACTGGGTAAGTTACTAAATTACGATAAATGTCCGACGGATTTTAATAAAAAATAAAAGAAGCAATATATTGGTTGTGGTTTAAAAATAAAATATTGAAATATATATATATACTATTGGTGTTGTAACTTTGAATATTCTTGAATTTGTTGAGTAAGAGATTCCTTTGGGGTAAAACGATATAGAGATTTATAAATGTAGGGATGATGAAAGAGCAATTGAAAAATATGTAGTGATTTGGGGTAAATGATGGAGTGAAAAAGAAAAAAAAAGTAGGAAGTGTTCACTTACCGGCGGATTCAGCTCCGGTTCCTGGTGTTTCCGCCCGGCACTCATCGTCGCGATGTGCCCGGTTGGCAAGCCCCAGGATATGATCAATCGTATGCCGGGGTCCCGCGTTGGGACTGGCGGTGGTGCGGGTTGTTTTATCGCTGGCGGTGAGACCGTATCCTTGAAGTAAAGTAGCCGTGTCTTGGTCGCAGCGATCCATTCTTTACGGCACGTACACACTAACTGGCCCTCTGGTGGTCGCGGTTCAGCGTCGAAGGCGTCTTTCAGTTAGGGCGTGGCCTTGACGCCCGAGCGACCAATCCGAGCGGCAACATGGAGTCGCGAGTGCCAGCTATTAGCGGTACCCTCTCCCGCAAGCAAGGCCGCTGCGAGGGGTGCTTTTCAGTTAACAACGCTAATTTGTAGCTGTTGCTAGTAATGACGGTTTTCAAGGAGATAAATCACTCAAAACAACACTGTTGCGTAACTTGGCAACGTTGTGTAGTGGCAATACAGCTTAATAAGCTGTCGGATGCTAAAGCTATTATATACTATTTCGTGTTTACATACTATTATTATTATTAACGTTTTATTCAATTCGCATCTATCCTCATACTAATATTTATATATTTTACATAAATAAATCGCACAATAAATTATGGAAGGGGGAAGGGTAAACACATAATATAAATATTACAATTCAATAATAAATAAATTCGTAAACGGAAAAACAATTTTATTTTACTATTTAACATTTCCGTCTCGAAAATGAACTTAAAAATCACTCACTCCATATTTAGGATGTGAGAGACAACTTTCCAGCTGAAACAAGAATACACAAACGTTAAAACGATTGACTAGAAAAACATTAGTAATAAAGTCGAATTTTTTCCGTTATTAATAATTCAAAAGAAAACACACACCTAGTACCTATATGATGTATGATATACTCTAGATATATAATAAATTGTATTATATTATCAGATAAAATCAGAACAGACATAAAAATTATAGACGAATTATTTGATTTATTTGTTTAAAAAAAATCATTTTCCTAAGTGATTTATTAGATATTATAAATTTCGCTGGAAATAAATTGGAAAGCGAATTATGTTTAGCAGTGTGAACTTAAATCATTTTCGAAATATAATTGGCCAATTTGGATGAGGGTGACTGCGGTAAGCTTGTGTGAATAATAACAATATAAGGAAGGGTTGACACCCTTCGAAACCAGTGTTACAAGTTTTAGTTCGAAACGGGCAAATTCAAAAATTACTTGTTACGAAAATTCAAAAGTAAAAAATACTAATCCTAGTAAAGGACAGTCTATTATATAATCCTAACAGATTATTATAAATATAAATGTTTTTTTTTTCTGATGACGCTAATGATCATTAATAATTTAATAATTATGACATTTCCAATGCAACAATTATAAAAGAATGATGATTTGAAGTTTAATAAATTAAAACTTTCTTGTGAATAAAAAATTCATTTTTTAATATAATTGTATACGCGGATGTGTGTTATATATGCTATTTACGGTACCGGAAATACTCAGGGTAATTTTGCCATTGATATAGCAACTCTATTGTATTTTAGGGCCTATAGAATTTTTTTTTATCTTTTGATAGTTGTGTAAGCTATAATTTTCGATACACAAAACAGTTTGTTACAAATAATTAGGACTTATACGTCGTATTATATTACAACTAAGCGTATTAATAATTGTTACATTTATGAATAATAAATTCTTATTGCAAAAGCATATAATTGAGTAGATTATTTATATTTTGAAAATTAAGATTTTAGTTGGAAAAATGTATCGTTTACAGGAAACAAAATGTTTTTTCGAGCAGAAATGAAGAGATGGAGAAAAGGCCATGCGGTTTTCGCTTTTGTACGGTCAAGATCGTTATCGATTTAGCAACGTTTTAAGCTTTTCATGATATTTACAAAGAATGCACATCTTGGGGCAATCTAGAAAGGACGTTAAGAGGAACAACCCAGCTGGTCGGAATTGGCGTGTGTGACGCTACAAGATCCCTATCAAATACTAATGCCTTTATTAAGCCTCTTTACTGACTAATAATAATACAAAATTGTTTATTCCCCACAACGTATTTTATATCCCATAGAAAATGTGTCCATAGCCCCCTTACCACAAATGTAACTACAAAACTGACCGAGCCATGTAAATAAATACTTATTATACCCAAAATTCAAAAAGGGTCCTAAACATTCTTAGACGCAATTGCCGTAATATATATGTATGTATGTGCCTATAATAAAGAATGAGTGGGAATGTGCAGAGTTGTGTATTTAGTGATTAAGTCTCTTGAGGTGTGATAATGAAACTATTAACGTTTGGTACACGTCGCTACATTCGTGGTTCGCCGCAACGTGTGATTACCCATAATTCACGAGTGTTCCAGTTAACTAATCATCATCGTAATCATCAATTTGAAACACGCGAAATAATGCAATCTGAAATATTATTAAACTCTGTCATCAATACTCATTTTGTCATCAAATTACAGAATAAAAAGAATTAATTTTGATTAAATTGATAAAATAAATGAAAAGAAAATGTATAAAAAATTCGCACGTTGTGCAGTGTGTGTTGGAGCATCTGGTCGATTAGAAATAATGAGACAATTAAGATTTAAAAACAATTTAACGAAATCAACACAGCATGTCATCGAAAAATATCGCCAAGCATTTTTTTGTTGTGTTGGTGTGTGTGTGTGTGTGTGTGTGTGTGTGTTGGTATAGTGTATATCAGCTTGTTTCAAAGTAACAATGCGTCAATTTGTCGCCATAAACGTTTCCCCATTGTACGTAACAGCATCAAGTCGGGGCGAGCGAAAATATAATAAAAGGATTTTTATAGGAGCTGTGAGGTCCCCATCTGCCAGAACAGAGAGCGCAGCGCAACGTTGAGCGCTCTATCTTCGAACTAATCATATTATATACTCCATTTTTGTGCTGTTGCAAAACGCTGCTTGCCTTGCTCGTCTGGCCGCCCTGGGCGCGCAATTCAATTTAAAAGTCATTTGTACTCTGAATATTGTTATCAACGTTAATAATCATAATAATTTCATTTATGATGAAAAATCTATTTATATTACATACATACATACATACAGAAATAAGAGCCTGTTAAAAACTTGCTTAATACAGACTCGCTACAGAACAAGGGGGGCACTACATTACATGCACCCCCAATCATTTCCTGAATGAGGGTACGGCATAGATTACTTTGTCATACTTGACTATAAATATGTTTTTATATAAAAATATATATATATATATATTACACTTACTATTTATTTATATATCTATAAAAAAAATAAAATAGACTCTTTAATGATTTGTAAATTAGTTCGAAATATGAATTATAGCGAGAAAACTGAGATTTATGATACTAATAGAATTCCAAATGCAATTAATAAACCCTTCCAGTTTGAGAGCTAATAGATTTTGTATCAGATGCAACCCTTCTAAAGAATAAGTTCACGCGCCTATTGGCAAACTAGGTAATCGTATATGACGGGTATAATTTTCGGCTTTACGCCATTAAACCTGGGTACCTGTGGTACCCGAGGACAATATCACTACACACTACAATTGGCATACGGTAAGAATAGATGTTGTTGATAACTCAGCAACTAGAGATGCCTGAAAATGGTCAGCAAACCGACGTAATACAATCTATCGAAATCCTACACACATAATCTTAAACGTCATAACTTAAACATATTTCGCAAATATTATCAATCACATAGATCATAAAATGGATTAGTTTAAGCCCTCACTTATTTAATTTAATACTACCAAAATAGTGCAGTCATAAATGTAAAAGAAATGAATTTAAAGTATAATAGTTGTTTTGAGATTTAATATAAAATATTAATTGGTGGAGGAGCAAATAGAATAAAAAGAAAGCTATAGTATATGAATGTTGTTAGTGCGTGACTGGTAGTAGTATGTTTAGTGATTCATGGTGTAATTTAATTTTCGTAATTTTAGGTGTCGACATTTATGCATGCAATTTTCTTGGACACTGATTATAAAGAGAAAAAGGCGCAATATTGTGACGCTTATTTGCGACACAATATCACATAATAACAAGCGTTCGAAAGCTCATGCAATCTCAGTGCCGAAGCACGACCTGCTGAATAATTCAGTGACGTTGCTCTTTCATCATATTAACCGATTGGACGAGTCAATAGGGCACAATTCAATTAACCATCATGGCTTACTTGGACGATACCGGTTTCAAGAAAATAATTTCTATACTTTTGAATCATGTACTATATATAGGTACTGGTTTGAAGAGTTAAATTGATGTGTGTGTGTGTGTGTGTGTGTGTGTGTAGTTGAGTATGTATGTGTAGCAGATCAAATTATGGTCTGGCCAATGATTGAGCATCGACCGCATTTGAACGTAACGCAACAACACAAAGCACAGTCCTGGCGTCGTTCTCACTTTATTTCAATTAATGTACGTACGTACCGGTAGGTCGGGGAAATGGCGGCAACAGAGGACACGGATGAAGTAAAACGTGCGCACATGAAAAGCAATTAAATTTTATTTGTGTTTTCGGCCACACACACACACCACTATAGTGATGTTATGCTAGTGTGCATCAGTTATTGATTAGGTACTTTTGATACCATCACGGTCAAAGATCAAATTAGTCTACCTTCAAATATATCAAATCAAGAAATATCCATGGAGAATTAACACCATATCTCGATCTCTAAACAAGCATTATTTAGCTTAGTTATTTAATTGTTTATCGTGTAATAATGAATAGAATTAGAAATAAGCTTTAATAAAATAGTAATTTTATTTAAAAATAAATAAATGAAACGTAAGTGTAATATATTAGAAGTAAATGATTGCTGTATAGATGAGATAGGTGAGAGGAATGTGTTAAGCGTGTTGATTAAATGAATCCGTAAGATGCAATCAGCAATTGGCAACAAGAAGAGGACTGATTGAGCATCGTAGGAAGACGTCGTATTTCCATTACAATGTCTCGATGGCAAACCGCTGCAGCACGGCGGCAGCAATGGTTGTATAGAGTGTGTGTGAAATCCAACCAAACCACCATATATGTTATATATAATAGCAGAGCAACACACATCTATGTTCGTGGATCATTAGCGTGGATTATATACGCTTGTTAATGCTTTGTGAGAGGTGTGCGCCGTGATGTCACAAGCAAACATTGGCCCTGCACGACAAAGCCAACGGACAATAGGGCTTGCGTTGCTTAGGTAGGTAGGTAGATAGATAGATACGACGGTAGGTATATATGTATGTATAGCATTGTCGGAGTTACAACAGCAAAGAATAGCAAAGGGACAATGGTTGCTACCACCACGGCAACAGATACAACGCAAAATGTAAACAATGTGTGTCTGATAGCGCGTTCGTCGTTTACTGACAGAGGTGATGATTACCCAGCGGGTGTCATCTATTTATGCACGTATGTATGTACATACATATGTCTCACTCATCTGATTATAGGGACATCTTAATCATAACGACATATACATACAATTTTAAAAAGAGCCTACTCAGATGATATCATACAAAATTCTAGCATTTTATTTATGTTTTATTAAATATATACATATGTATGTATGGCAGAAAAAGGTGTATGAGTGAGAGAGTGTGTGTGTGTGTGTGTGTATTTGGTGTGCAGATTAGGTTAGATGGCATGCTGTTCCAAACTGAGTAGCCATTCAAGCGCTATTGTGAAAAGTGAAATGTTTAGTGTAAACAAGCCTGAATATATAACAAAATCTGGTTGAATAGAATTTAGTTTTGTGGTTTACCGCCTTTCTTCACTGTACACACACCCCATGCGGAGATATAGGTGTGAATACATTGAAAATTGATCTACTATAATGAGACGAATTCAAACGCTCTGGGATTTGCTCCAACATACATACATATGTATGTATGAATACAATGTTTAGTACCTCTTCATTTTAACACTGACAAATATTAGAGCTTATTTTTAATGTTGAGATACACCAGCTTTATTTATTTTGCATCGACACTGTACCTAACATGATTTAGTATAAGTTGCTTTGCGAGTAAAAATAATTTGTAATACAATAAAAATCTATTAAAATAACTGACTCCTCTCTAAGTATACATAAGTGTGTGTTTTAATAAAAACAATAAAATTGTATCTTCTATTATATATAATTCCCATTTTCTCAACGCGTCGTTGACTATTGAGTTTAAATGTAACAAATAAACAACAAGAGCACGTCCCCTCTTACTAGGAGCAAAGGACAGTGCCATGGGGCGCCACGTGTGCTTGAAAGAGACAACCGACACATACGTATATATATATGCGTTTATAAACTGGCCGTAACTGTATTACGTACTTTCATTCCAGTCGCTTTGTTCGCGAATGTGCCGCAGCAACCCCAGCTCCACTTTGCCCCAGCCCCTGTTGTATACAAATGATGTCATAAACGAGTGATTCGAGTTTGTCAAACAACACACACACACACACACAGCCGCGATCTGTGTACTAGCCTTTTGTTGTTCACCCTGCTCCCCTTGTGGCGGCGGGGGTGGGGTACTCGGTCACGTAATGATTTTTTGAATGCAATTAGAGGACTTGGTTTACAGATATACATATATACATATATACATACATACATACATACACATACATTGGTGATGTAACAGTGTCCGCAAACGCCCCGCCGCACGCCGAAACAGTTTATATGGTCGGTCGCAGATCGGACAAATTTTCCGCAATAATAATTTTCCCATTACTCAAATCGTTGCAACAGAAATATTATGCGTGTTATTTTGATGCACCACACTAGCTAATCGTATCTGCTCCTAAATGCTTTTTTACATTTTTTTTTAATCGCACGCTTCAACTACGTTTTAAATATTTTTATCTAAACATTTTTTTTTTAGAGATCATAACAAATTTAAACTTAAAATATTTAATCAAAATGTGTACGAAAATAAATAAATGATCAAACTAAAAGTCTCATTTTTTTGTTATTTTAAAATTACAGAAAATTAATTAAAATATCTACTACGCATAAGAAAGCGCAATATATTTAAGTGTGCGATTTAAATAAAAATAAATTACTTGAAACCAATCATAATTGGTGCCAATATTGTAAAAAATAACTCAGAAAAAAAAAAATAATTCCAATTGCATTTCAATCGAACTGTAGATTAATTAGCGATGAAATAACGATAATGAAAATATAATTTTCTATTCGTAGACTTGTCGCTGCATCGGAAATTGCAGTCTTAGTAATATTGAGTTTTAAACGAAAAAACACGTTCGGTGAAAAGAGAATATTGGGCGTCGCAGAAAAGCGCGACCATACATCCCATATAGTATATAATTTCTTCGCACTTAGAGCTTGAGCGCGTTTTTTTTTTATTATTCCCCAGTTTTTTTTTTATTTTTTATTTTTAATTATCCTCTCGCCTGTTAAAGAATTTCCACGCAGTCCACTCCCCGCGCTAGTAGTCCCAGCAGTTGACGCGAAAGTCAATTAACACGTTCGAATCTAATTAGTGCCGTAATGAAGTATTTTTGCTCCGTGGCAGAGCAGTTAATATCCCAAGCAAGCGTTGCCGTTCTGAGGAACGAACACTGTAACAGCAGATTTGCTGGTAATAATTATATAAAAACAATATCCTTTGCCTGTTGCAAGGAAGTGAACAAGACTAATTCAATTGTTCTTTTATAAGAACACTGCGCACTCGGCGCTCTAATTCCACATTTATCCGAAGGAAATAACGCACGTGGATCTCCTCATTCAATGAGACGAATTTAATATTTCGCTTTGTTTCTAATTACCATTCTAGAATTGACTACTAAGAAGCATATTTTGGATAATACTATTCAAATATTAAAAATCGATATACAATTAAAATTAACAAAAGTCCCAAAAAATGAGTAAATCACTAAATGAATTAATTTTGAAATAGTTTAGAGGCGTTTTAAGACTCAATATTTAAATTCATCATATTTTTATACACATATATTTAATATTATCATTAATAAAAAAAAAGCGCATTTCCCCTATTGTTACTATAATATAAATTAGAATTTTTTCTAGTCCAGATATAAACCAAAATAATATCACCCGACAGATATCTATCTTTTAAAGCTCCCGCTACTTAAATGTAGAGTGTGCAAAGTAACTTGAATTTCTATTATAGGGGGCAGCATTGAATGGCTCAATGTAAATCAATAATTTTTGCCGCCTGTTTTAGATAAAAAATGATACTATTATTTATATAAAATGAAATAGGACTGTATTATGTTATTTACCCTATTATAAAACAATCGCGAATCATAATAATAAATAATTGGTGATAAAAATTAAAAAGTACAAAAGGATAATAATACCAAAACAATCTTTGGATGAATTGCAAATTCATTCCGCTTTAAAGATAAACCGGATGACGTCTTATCTTAAATAAGGAAGGCATATTCATTAATCAATAAAAAGATATTTAAATAGATTTTTAAATAGCAACCATAAATATTAGATGATAAATAGCAGATCAATTGATCCATATTAAATAAAATAAACGTTACAAATTTAACTTAGCAACTAAAAGCACTGCTAATATTTATTTTTGTTGTAATTTTTCTGCGAAAAATTTCGATAATATTTGCTGAAATTAAAAACGCGTATCTCTTATGAACTATCTGGGACCTTTTGCAACATTTCGTTTTTTTATTATTTATTACTGTTGAAATTAATATTTGATTTGATATTATTAAAATTCTATACACAGATAAACTGATTTGTTTTTATTTAGTAGGAGAAAAGAAAAACACTTTTTAACCCTTGATAATATTCATGACCTACGGTAAAAATACATGTTATATGGTGTGGTCACATTGTGACGTAAATAACACCACATCGTAAATTGTGTAAAATTCAATAATATTTTTTAACAATTTAAAACTCTTTATCTACTGTTTTTTTATCATATTTTGGTGCCAAATAACCTAAAATAATAGTTTGATATGCGATATAAATTTATATGTTTTAATTAATATAATTTATGATTGTTAAGGATAAATATATGATTTATTTGTTAAGTAATAAATAAATGATTATTAAGGTGATAATAATTAATTAAATTTTCGTAGAAAAAAAAAAATGAAAATTATACAAAGTGTGTTCACGCTCTAGTTTTCTGCTTCAATTTATTTTTATTTATTTATTAGGAAAAACATTAATAATTTATGTTGGATAATAATGAATAACTCTTTCTACAGATAAGGATTGTGACGTAGCAAAGAAATATAATTTAAATGTTATCTTGTTTTGCCTATTTTGAATATATAGTATTTTTAAAATTATTTGAATTTCGTAAATATTTACTACTCATAATATATGGTATGCGTATACGCCCTAATACGCCTATATTCCTAAATACGCATTATATTCTATATTCTAAATATTTTCGTAATAAAGTAAAAAATAATTTTAATAAAATTCTATTGCATTAAAAATATATAAATAAATTTTAAAATCGTCAATTGTAACAACTGACGTAAGTGTCTTAGATTGGCAGATCAATTTTTGATTCATTAATAGTAAATATTGATTTATTAGATATTGTTTATATTGCATCATAATTCATTCATTGCCAAGGCTGAATCGATCACCGAATTTCGTATATCTTTGCATCAGCCTACAATTAGCAAATTTGCAATTACTTCAATTACATCAGCTTGGGTTCATAGCCCGAGCGATAACAATATCTATATACATATATAAAGGTCCCAAAGAGGTACAGGAACACTTATTCAAAATACTTGCTTGTACCAACTTCGATACACTAAATTTTTACAAATTATTTCTAAAGAAACTTGTGTTGATATTATTACTTTGTGGGTTTTAATAAACAATTAAAAAAAGATTTCTAATATATTTATAAATTGAGTCTATTTGAGTTGTGTTCAATTTAGTGAATTTCTATCATGGATTATTCGTATTTTATTACTCCTCATGCTGGAAGAAGAAGGCCTGCAATTACCCGCGAATTGAGTAAGTTTTATTTTTTAATAAATATGCACATTTATATAATTAAAAATGCAAACTTTGTATCGCGTAAATTTAATTAAATAATTCCAAAACAAAAAAAAATTATTTTAAATATAAAAGTTGTAAGAATTGCAGTGATTAAAATACGCGTGTTGACCTTTTTTTAATCGAATACAATAAAATATGAATGTGTATTATAATTGTAGCAAAACTAAGCTACACTGTTCCGGGAGCGATATCGTTAGCGGAAGGAATGCCGAACGAAGCGACGTTCCCGTTTGAAGAAATACAAATTCAGTTAAAAGATGGACAAATAATGCATTTGAGGGACGCGGAATTAGGGGCTGCCTTACAGTACATTCCCACCCAAGGATACCCGCCGCTAATCACCACCCTGAAAGAGTTCATGAGCCGAGTACACCAACCCCCAAATTGGAATAATTTGGAGCTTTTGGTGACAAATGGAAGTCAAGATGGGATTAGCAAATCTATTGAAATGGTAGTCGCAGATGGGGATAGTGTACTGGTGCCAAATCCCGTTTATGCCGGAACTGAGATTATTGTAAGTTTATTTCAAAATAAACGTATATTAGATGAAAGATACACCACTCTAGATTAATAGACAGAAAGAATCTATTTTGTGTAAAATAATCAGAAATGAACCATAAATGAATTTTTTGCTTTTTAAGTTATTTTATATCACATATATTTTAGCATAATTTATTACTTGTCAAGTGGTTCGATTATAGCATATTTCCTATTTTTTATTGATAAGTCCACTAATGATGTGTGACGTCAGTCCCAATTCGGAAATGATAACTTATCGCGTAAGAGTCAACGAATTTATAATTATTAGTTTTCTGAAGAATCTAAAAAAATTGATAACGATTTGTTTAAAAACAATGTTCATTCATCCGCAACGATTATCCGTGTTTGTAAGTGTTAATATTATTACAGCTAAAACCATTCCGCGCTCACTTGATCCCAATGGAGCAAGACGAGTACGGGGTCGTACCACATTTACTCCGCCGCGTCTTAGAGGACCACAAACACAAGTGCCTCACTAACCCGCTATTAAAAATGCCGAAAATGATGTATATTAACCCTACTGGTGCAAATCCAAGTGGGGCGACCATGACCACTGAACGGCGGAAAGAAATCTATAGAATAGCATGCAAATATAATTTACTCATAATGGAGGATGACCCGTATTGCTTTATGCATTTTTTGGACGAAGCTCCTCCAACGTTCTTATCCATGGACGTGGAGGGAAGGGTTTTACGATTTGATTCATTCTCTAAAGTACTCAGTTCGGGATTAAGGCTTGGATGGGTCACTGGACCCAGACAATTGGTCAATGCAATTGAGCTCCATGTCCAGTCGTCATACCTACACAGTTCTACACTCTCACAGGTAATTTATTCATTACCATAAATTTACGATTTAGAATTTTAGTAGTATCTAGTTTTATGGGTCCGGGTTCAAATCCTAGTCAAAGCAATCTACTAAATTTACTACTTATGCATTAAGATAACATTCATTCCGAAAATCGTAAATAATAAAATGCGTTATATTTTTTAAATTTAATCACTTTTGGATGCCCAGAAAAAAATGCTCCAATAAGCATCTGGAAATAACTGGCTAGTTTGACTTAAAGGTCAATTTTTAATCTGTGATCTACACAAAATTACGTCTTAATTTTTATAATATCATATTGATATCAGGCCAACATAAAATATCGAATGTGGCCTACATATAAGTGTCTTATACGCACTTAAGCGACCTCCTATACGTTATCGACTAACATTATTCAATTGTATGGAAAAATAAGTCAATTTTTTTTAAAGATATATTATAATTTATTTTGAAGCTTGATAGTTAAAAATGAAATAATTCCTAAAATTAAATTCCAGGTCATAGTCAACAAACTGCTGAATACATGGGGTTACGAAAAGCTTTTGGAGCACTTTGAATTCATACGCCACTTTTACAAAGCTCGACGTGACTGCACTCTAGCGGTAATGAAGCGACACTTAACAGGCCTCGCAACATGGACAGTACCATCTGCCGGTATGTTCATGTGGATTAAAGTGCATGGTATCAGAGATGTCTATGAAATGCTTACAACGCGTGGTCTCCAAAAACAAATCATATTCGCACCAGGACACGCCTTCATGGTCGACCCAACCAAACCATGCAACTATATCAGAGCCTCGTACAGCAAAGCAACGCCACAAAATATCGAAATTGCTATCAGCAAGTTGGCTGAGTTGATACGAGAAGAAAAAGTACTAACGCTCCGAAAGTTAGAGGATTGCATATAGGCTTCTAACCGACATGGGGAACAAGTATACGGGACATAGATGGCAGCACAGCACTAGGCGTAGATATCTACGTCTATGTATATATATATATATTGAGGTTTCCAATTGTAGGGGGCTAAAGCTTTAAAATCTCACTACGCTATTGGTTTTTAGTATTTTTATTTAGCACGGAATTATATTCGCAATTTGCACCTATTTTACAAATGCTAAACTGTCCAGAAGGGACTAAAGTATTATATTATTAAGTTAGTTTCGGATCCTATTTAATCTTACAGTAAAAAAGGTTTATAAACAACTTTTGCTAAAAAATACAATTGTAAAAAAAGACAAAGAAAAGCACAATTTAGAATATTGGACTTAGATATATTTATTGATTTTTTTGATATTTTAAAGAATATTAAAGTTATGGATTGAGGAGGTTCAACTCTAAATATATATAGAGTAGTATTAGTATTTATTAATTTGTAATATGTATATGTAATATTTAGTAAATAAATATAAATATTGTGTTGAACATTTTTTGTAAAAAATATATAAATCATATAAAATAAAAATGATAGGACACAAAATGCTGCAAATTTAAATATTTTGACACGGCATTTAAATAATATGCGCAATAGAATAAACCAGAAACTGAAAAACACAAACAATACATTAGCCGTTCTCCCAAAAGGGCCTAGCTAGTGACAAGCGAGCACAGGGCTCATGCGCCATATGGTAGGTACCACATAATGCACTAACATCAAATGTGTATAATAATAAAGCAGTGATGTATCGTTTTAAATATCGCATCATAGCGAGAGCAGTGGATTACAGGGTTGGGAACCAATATAAGCGACTTGTGACCCCAGTTAGGGCGTGCGCCCCCCTATGAATGTTAACCGGGCCGGATTACCGCGACATCAAAACGAACGAACAAGATTGCTCATGTTTTGATTAGGTCGCGCAACGCTTACGCGATTTTCCCTGACCTTATTCTACAAATATGGCACGCACTCTTAGCCGTAACACGCATTTTATTCATATTTAAGAATATTTAAAACAATTGCAATTTGTGAAAATTTCGCAGCTATGGATAGCTCAACACGACCACGGACACAATTACGCGATATTCTTATTACTGATTGCAATTGTTTAATAATACGAATAAATAGCGTATTTTATACTCACACTACGCGTTTTATATGCTTACCGTACGGTAGTTCACTCACTACTAGTACAATTCTTCCAAAACAAACCTGATTTTTCAAGTCTCTTTATAATTATCAGTTATGTAAAACATATATTTAAAATTAACTTAAATACTATAAACAAACAATTTTTATATTGATTTTCCCTATTGTTTTTAAAGTTTTTTTTATTTATTTAAACAAATATTATATACGGATAGGGTTTTAGAAATCAATAAACCCAATATATATTTACGTTTACGACAGATATTATTGATAGTCTATGTGGTTTGTTATGTATAAACCGCATTTGAATCACTTTTGTGGCGGCTGTTTTTTAACTTAAAATAAAATATATTGCTATAAAAGCAAATAGAAATAAAGACTTTTGCAATTTGTAACGGAGAGTTGCGAGTTGTAATTTATGCAATAAGCGAATTTTATCGTTTGGTGTTTTTATATTTTATGTTTGTTGTAGGTACTTAATATTTAGGTCAGTAAATAAGGTCGAGTTAGAGTTTTGGTAAGATAGAATAGCGATATAGATTTTATATGTAAATATGGGTGGGTAGTTATAATTGAACAACTAGTAAAACACATTTATCTCACGTGACATATTGTAAATGTTGGTGAATCGGGAAACCGATGCAGCACTAGGAATAATGTCATTTTATTCACCATAGCATGGACAATAAAGAAATGTGGCAATGTATATTCTGTCATCGGACGCTCGTATGTATGTATGTATGTATGTGTGTGTGTATGTATACAACAAAACCAAACCATGGTGTTATACCAATACCGCATATAAATAATGCAGACACCACCATTGCTAGTTCGGGGGAATCCCGCACGTCCACATCGTGTTTCACTCGGTCGGCTTAACAGGCCCGCGGCTTTACCGGCATTACACTTTTGTACATAAATCTAGAAGATACATAACTCCATGCGCTATATACACTTCGTAGTTTCATCTACACACACACACACACACTAGCTCTTATATGTATGTATGTATGTAGCGAACGAAACGAAAGTCACCCGCCAAACACCAGGACTCGATGATATGAAGCTGCGAAGGAAAAATTTCGAGAAAGATTTATGCGGTAATTTTAAAAGTTTGTTGCTGTTTTAACTTCGCTCCTGAACTAGGAGGACGCATATAATCTTTTTTTTTTAAATATCTGCAATGTCCTGCATTTTATACGAGAAAGTGCAATTTTTAGAAAAATGTATAATAGATTTTCCGTTATTTCGAAATAATATTGCATATTGAATGGAAGATGCAAAGAAGAACGAAAGGGAAGTAAAAAGAAGCGTTTGTTTTTAGACAGTTTTTTTTATTATTTCTTGAAGAAAATCCATTAAAAGCAGTAGAGTGTGCGTACGGTTCTATATTAATTAAAGGGGGGTTCAGCTGTCAACATCGCAGACTGGCCTCGTCAACATGATGGATGGGGTGTGGTGCGCCACCCCCGCTTACAGATACGCCCATTGCACTGAGCGTTTGTCATCTTCACTACGAAAATATTCACGGTTTGTTTTTTTTTTTCGAAATTCTTTCACCAGACAATTCTAAATAAAATCTGTACGGGCACAGCCCTCCCCAATTGCGAACGAATCGCAATAAAATTAAAGAAGACTATAGAGAATCCATGGCCGGAATGAATTTGATCATACGTATATATAACTGAAGTTTGGAGTGGCCGAAAAGCATTGGTAACAGTTCAAGTCGGATGCTTAGCGTTTTAATGAACGATTCCACGTGCCTGGCTTTTGCCATATCTACCTCTGTTCGTTGCTATCCCATCCCGTCTGTTGTTAGCTTCACTGTGCTCTGTGAGCTCGTGATGTTATCGATACTGACAAGTGGTACGGCGCTACCTGTCATATTGATGCTGTCTTTCCCTCCCTTGTTGACTGGATTTTAAGAGGACGCATATTGCATTCCTCATATTCCATATTGTAATATGTATCACATCATCCAACAAGAGAGTATTATTTCTACATACATACTTGATACTTCAGAACTATCGTTCTTATTAGTTTTGGGTATGATACGTCAATATGCCATATACCAGGTGTATAACACTCATATAACAACTATGCACGAGATATTTTCCCGCAACTTGTATAGATTTTTATAAAACTCTTCGTTAGACTTTTACTGGAATAGTTGTGTATATTTTATTGAAATATGATTTATTTGTATAGAGTGCGTGATATGATGCAAGTGCAGATGTGTGTGTGTGTGTGTGTGTGACGTCACATGACTCCTGGGACGGGCGTCCGCTCTATTATGCATTGTGTTATTATACATATTTCACGCGATGACACGGCTCTAATGTAGTTTAAGGGTATAATGGGTATCTCTCGCATCAGCCACCCCGCTAGTAGCACGTCGCTGTCGACCAATAAGTCGTCATCGTCCCCTTTGAACTCGTGTTCCGGTTCGCAGTGACTCTGCACTACCGGCTATTTGTTTTCGACTTTTTATGTTATATATTGACAACAGCGCAAAAACTAACACATTAACGGCTCTTAGTACTTCAATCAATTCATGTTCATGTACTATACAGGGCTAATTCTCTGGACTCATGTCTTATGGGTTATAATACAAACTGGGATTAGTCATAAATCCTTATTTGTTGTTGTTAAATCCTTAAATAATATATAACTAACTAAAATAATTTGGGGCAAGTTTATATTTAAAAAAAAAAATTTTGGGTTATATATTTTAATTTCTTGTTCTTAATTGGCCGGCTTATACTGCGTAAAAGAAAATAAAAATGTATTCTATAACACTATAAATAATCGCCAATCAGTTTCTCGATAAGCGTTTAATTATCCTGGAAATTCCTTCACGGAATGTACCTCGCAGTGTGAGTGTACTGTATATAGCGATCCTGCAGGAGACTCGCTCGTCGACGTCACACACACACACACACATATAGGCACACATACACACACAAACACACACACACACACCAGGAAATCAAGAGTAATGCGGACACGAAACTGCACTACGCTCGACTTCCCCCAGGGATTTACAAAATGGCGACGATGCCATAGAAGCGCCTAGCACACGGAGAAACAGGAGGGCAGATAGCGTTTTTACAACTCACACTATTTAGATATACCTACATCCAGCAGTAGGTATAACCCCGCGTAGAATTAATCAACAAATAATAATTACCCAAAAAAAAAAAAAACAAGCCACTAAATAATTAATTGCCAACTGAATGCAAGAGTAAACAATCTTAAATAGTACCATGGGTTGCATATGCTTTGGTGTTATAAATATGCAGAGTAAAACGAAATTGCTTTATTATTAATCAAATGGGGAATAGAATGTAAAAATACGAATAAATTACAATTATTTTTAATAAAAATAGAATCTAGCGTAGAGATAGGATTTAAAAATCCATATATTAATACGGAAATGCAAAACTGCAGAGTTGTCAACTTTGGATGAAAGAAGTAGAAGAGACAAAAAAAACGACAACAACAACAACAAAGAAGTGCGATCATACGACGATTGATCTCTTGCCTGCGCTGCCGCCTCCCCTGAAGAGAGGCGTGGGTGGCGGGTGGCGTCGCATCAATTTCAATTAGTGCCTCGAATGCGGGTGTAATGAAGTGAGTTGGCCAACGTTGCTGCGCCGCCAGCCCTAGCTAGATTTCGGCGGAAGGAATACCGTCCGGCCATCCATAAACTGTTTCAAAAGACAGGTAGATTTTCTGCCACGTCATCAACTCTGTTTTTATAATCGCCGCGGACAAGTTGATTGAATGTTGACAGACACGTGTGCACCCTGCACACGTGGCCGCCACGTGACCTTCAATACCTTTATTGCACAAATATACTTATTGTACTTTCACCAATATAACTTTTGACCCTATTCATAGTCATTCGTTTAATTTTTAACCCGAACTAAATTTGATAAAAAAAAAGTTAATTTAATCTAGTAGTACATGAATTAAAAAGGGATGGAGATATTTATTATTATTTTAGTATATGCTTATTTTATAAATGAATAAAAATCTATATTTGTTTTCGTGTTTATAAATAATATATTTTGGAATAATTTAAAATACAATCAAGGAATAAACCTACAGGTGAATCTAAACTAATAAGTACACATGTATGTAGTAGCCTTGCCTCATAAATCCCATAATCCGTTGCAGTTGCCCTAACAGTCGCACCCCTCCTCGGCGGAGGAATAAAATAAACTATATTCTATGGCTAGAACATTCAAGGCATAAAAATGGCCTGTTTTCGCGAACGCAATCAAAATAGAGCCCAAATTGACATAACCCCTATCTAATCTCAATATTTTATAACCTCTTCCAAATAGGGGAGTGCCCTTACATTCACGGACACCGCTGGCGAACTAAGGTCTCGTTACATTTGTAACATTTATAAACGCCAATTGTTTATAAATAAAATTTTCATTGAGATATTTAATAAATTTATATATTTTAACAAAGCATTTGTGAAATCAATAAAAACAAAACGCTAAATCGATTCGAAATTGGCTACAAAGTATTAGGGTGAACTTGAGACATAACGGTCAGTTCCGACAATTATTACCCAATTACCACTAAACAGACCATTCTCTTCCCTAAATTCACCGTCAATTCTCACTTACAGCAAACTATCGTTTATATTAATAGAGTTTTACGACACTAAATTCAAACGTCAATATTTAAGATGTTATTTTTACTTTCATTTGAACACTAATTACTGTTTGAATAAACAATATATATATTTCAAATCCACTCATTTCAATCTATAGATTATTTATACAACAATATATCTTTTAGTAATAACGCGCAACCAAATACGATTATTATCATTTACATTTTCGATCATTATTTGTTGTACACAATTAAATACACCGCTAGTATGACGTATGGGGCTTTAATAAAACACAAATTATATTGCCGATTATCAGTACCACAATACTGACTGTCTTTGTCAATAAATTTCCCAAACTCCTATTTAGAATTGTGACAATGTATACCGTGTAAGCTAGTGACGTCACAAGGTTTTTATATTTATTTGTGTGTAGTGTTGAAAATAATAGTCGGATATTATTTGAATTGAAAACAGTTGATAATAAATAGAGACGAGTGGTGTGTTTGTATGTGACACTTTTGTAATTTAATTTCGGGTGTTCCACCCCCGTATTGATGGGGGCGTGGGGCTATACGTAAAGCGGCATGAAAACTGCAGGTGAACGACAGATTCAATTTGTATCAGCTTTTCTATACCGATGAAGTTTTTCGTTTAAACCGAACAATTACGGATGCTACAATACGAACAAAATAAAAGATATTGACTATGAATTGTTTCTAGATATTTCCACGTATTTAAAGTAATTGTTGCTAATAAGTAATTGTTAGTTGGGATTTGAAACAGAGTAACGACGTAGTACCAGGTGAAATATCCCTGATTTTTTTTCGGCGATGATATTGCTTTGAGCGCACAGCATGAAACACGCAGCATTCTCCACGTTCTTGGACGCGTATTGTTTCCATGGTGCTGTGCTGTTCGATATGCCGTTGCTAAGCAACAGGGCAACGGTATAGGCTTTGCCTAGTCGACCGAGCAAGAGAACGCCGTCAAACGCCATTTGATTTGACGTTATAAAATTGATGATTACCAGGAAAGAAAACACAACATCCCTCAACTACCTCAACATATCTATACGATGTACATACACACATACAACTATGTTTTAGAAATCATAAAACTGTGACGCATTAGAAATAAAGTTGCTTTAAATATTAATCAAAAATTAATTTATGTCGAGTACATATTTGATTATTCATGTTTTTCCCGTGTATGTACGTTGTTTCCCGGCACTTCTCTCCGTTTTTCTGGGCTTTTTTTTTTCTTTGTTCCTCGAAGAGGAGCAATATCGTGTAATGGAATCCAGTGAGTTGAAGCGCAGATTTTATTCAATCATTCCTATCAAAATCAGTAGCGTTTCGCAAAATTAAAAAAGCTTCATGTATTTCTTTTATTATTACATGTACTTCAAAGTACCTTTAGCACAAGGCTGCTATGGAATATACTTTTATAAAAGTCACGATTTATATATATAAAAAATAATAGTCGCTAGGAATCAATATGTTGGTCATTTTTATAAATATACTATTTATAATATAATATTGATAAAAATATAGGAATAACAGAAAAAAATAAGTCTATTATTTATTTTTTTTTTTCTAATAGAAATATATCACATGGGTACTAAAAATATTTTTTATCGAAGTATAAATATTATTGAATTGAATTAAATTTGCAAGCTTATTGCAAAATAGCTTAAGAATTTAAATATTTATCAATGAAAACTGGAACACAATATAACATTTAGGAAACGGTTAGTGAGCGGTCATTATTAAACTGATTATAGGAAATATCCGGATGCATAAAGACCACTTACACAGACACACATGGTAGTTGCGAGGCTCGGAGTAACATCTCCTCAAAATACATCCACATGAAGCACCCATACATGCATACATAGATAGACACAGATTCATTCTAGCGACTCCGGCAATGGCAGCAAACGTCAAACCGGTTCTGAAACCCCGCCCACTCGAGGAGTGCGGCCACCCTAAAACGCCCATTGGCCTCCCACCCCTGTGCGAGGGTGGAGCCAAAAGCATCCCGGTTTTGGATGACAATATTCAGAATTCAGTTTTGAATCAGTACTCATTAAATAAACAGTGATATGAACCTAGACATAGAGTGTGTGTGTGTGTGGGTGCGTGTGTTTAAATAAAGAATAGCTTAAGAGGTTTTCTGGCGAAGAGGTCGACTAGAGGTGAGTTGCGGAAGGTGGGGCGAGTGGGGTTGGTTGGATGGTTAATTAATTGTTTTAATGGACATAGTTGATCAACGCACTGTCTAGCGGGGTGGAGAGGCGAGCCTCTAGGGGCGAGGGGAAGGCGTGGTCTGTTGGTAGATTCTCCAGGGGGCGACTCTAACCACGGACGTCGTCTTCACGGAGTTTAGCTTCTGTACGGCGTCCAAGCAAGATATTATAACAAAATGTGTAAGTGGGTCTAATCATATTCTGTCTACACTGTAACACGTGGTTTGTTTGCATTAAATTGATTGAATTCGTGAAGATTGCTCTGGAGTTTGGTCAGTTCAGGGCAGCTACAGCTGCAGCTACCACCAACTATAGTTACTTTTATTGTGTGCTAAACTAAACTTTTAAGTGTATGTCTATACTATATAAGCAATGTGATGTGTGTTGACACGAATAAGTGTATTTACATTTATTCATTTTCATTACCTTAAACCATTTGAGACAAATACAAATATAATTTGTGCCAGTGCCTGGTTACACGGTTAAATCATAAGAATTAATTAGACTTTTGTTAAAATTATTGTAATTAACTGGTGCATAAATAAAATAAATATTTTTTAAATTTCTATCGCTAGGCGAACCATCGTAAGAACGACTACGAACTGAACAGATATCGCTTTAACAAGATAGGAGCTGCAAAATGGGCATAAATACAAATATATTTCTCTCATGTAGTTTAAATTTTATGAAATTAATAATAACTAAATGGTTAATAAAGTATGTAATTTAATGTTAATTTCATTGGGAAAAACTTCAGAGCATCTTACACACACACACACACACACACACATGCCGAGAGAGAGAGAGAGAGAGAGAAATAAAAAAGCGAGTGTAGTGCTAGAGGAAAAGTGATGTTTGATTTGAAATAGTGCGTGCGTTTTTTAGGGCCTAAGGATGACGAGCTCAAGCGGCAACAGCACGCGGACCAGCTGAAAGCGCTGGAGCAGCCTGGACGGGGCCTATGCGATGCAGCTGGCATGCAATCGCTAGGCGGCAGCGGCACCCCGTCGTCGGCAAGTGACGGCGACAAGCCCGCCAAGCAAAAGCGTCACCGGACACGATTCACCCCTGCACAGCTCAACGAACTGGAGCGGTGTTTCAGTAAAACGCACTACCCGGATATCTTTATGCGGGAAGAAATTGCTATGCGGATCGGCCTCACCGAATCACGAGTGCAGGTTAGTTTAAATCAATATACCTACATACATATTTAGGGTTTTGTAAACATACTCACATATGTGGCTCTGGTGCAATGTATTAATTTTAAAAATAACTATACATCGACAGTTTTTACCTGCAGTCGTGTTTGCCAGTCTCGACGACTGAAGGTGTGATATATTCTGTGCAAACAAGTCTAAATCACGGTCCAGACTTTAGTTTCTCAATTTTTTCAAATTTAAAATATTATTTTTTTAATTTGTACTATAATTATTTCTAAACTACTATAATGATTGTTCATTGCATGGAATTAAAACTATTTTAAATTTAATTTTATTTCATATTTCGACTAATCAAATGTATTATTATTATTACCTTCATATTTTATGTATATGTACGTACACACATACAAATATGCAAGCATTCATAAATACACACACACGCACACATAATGGTTGAGATTTCAATAGCTTTTAAATTATAACATTTTCTAGTCACGATGTCAGGGTAATACACATATGCCCTTTCGTACAGGGTGTCTGCTACCCTGTCTGCATTTTAACGTTTACTTGTTGCGTGTGTAAATGGCGAAAGTTTTATTTTTGAAATACACACAACATAAATTTAAATATGTTGTAATATTATTGAAATTTAAATATAATAAATAGATCTCGATCGTGAATTGAATTCAATTAATAAATTATTATATACGAGTAAAATAAATAAATAAAGGCATTTTGGTTGTGCAAATCCTAAGAATTACATGTTATGTTTAGAGTTACAACTATCTTTAAGTTACTTATGGGATTTTTATTAAATAGCAAAAAGTGTATATAAATTATGAATTTACGCAAATATTTCCATTGGTGGTTTGTAATTTATTATGAATTTTTAAGACGCTAGCTGTATTAGAAATGTGCAACTTGTATTCAATTCGTATTAATTAGTCGGGTATACGTGGGGTGCTAAACAAAACTTGGAAATCCTGCGGTGTTTTCGGATTAGATCCCGCAGTTGCTAAGCCACGCGTAAAACCGGCGGCATTGACAACACCACACTGCGTTACTGATACTGTGGTTGCTGTAAATCGTCCGTCCGTCGCATACTACAAGCCAACCTTATACTCGCCATATTACTTTACATAGCCAACTATCACTGTATTTAAACTAACCAAACCTAATCCTGAATTAAAACACGTACTATTAAAAAAAAAACTATACAAAATAGGGTAATATAAATATATAAAAACCCAACAAAAATAAAACTTCTCTCTCAAAAATAACTCGACTAAATCATAAAAGCGTTATTAATTATTTAAGTGTCTTGAATCTTATACAACAACAAATTGGAATAATTGTTCAAGTGAGAAACCATTATTGTTTGTGACGTCACACTTATAGGAAGAGCATAAATGGCATTATATATTTACAGCGACAGGATAATCACATTTATTCACGAATGGTGAATGCATGTTTTAGTTCCGACTGATATATTCATCTGACACGCGCCAGGAATGGCTTGTAAATGTATTTCTTGTTTGCGCGACATTTTTCATCTGTATTGTCAGCTCGATAAGTTGCCCGTGAAGCCTGCCTGCCTGCCTGCCTGCCTGTGATGTTTCCATATTGTGTGATATGTGAATTTTTTTTTTTTTATTTTATTTTGTTTTATATTTTCATGGCTGCCTTTTTCGAGTGCACTGGATGACGTTCCGATATACGTACATTATAACAGTCCCTTGTTGTATAAAAAGCTTTTTGTGCATCAAATATAAATAGAAAATCGCAGACATACAAATATTTAAAGCTGCAGTGACTGCATTTTGCCTAATCATATTTTAATTTTTTTTTTTGTTTGCGACTAACATACAAATACAATTTCGACACATTTATAAATTATTTTACAATTGATGCTACGTTTTTGTTGATTTGCATGACACTTAAGAAATTATACAGTTGCATCATTATAATTAGTCATTTACGCTTAATTAACCACATCATAATTCTTGCAAATTTTCCCACATTTACACATTTTTTTTAAATTCTAATATCCGTTTAAATGATAAATCATATTGAATAGTAAAGAATGATACAAACTTTAAATGAAATCTTACTCAAGATATAAAAAAAAAAACGCACAAAGGTGAAAATAGCGTGTAATGTAAGAGTAACTGTGTTCCATCCCCTATGCTAGTGTATATGTGTGTGTGTGTGTGAAGCTAATGAAGAGCGATGATTTGATCTGTATCGTATTTAACACAGATTTATTACATTTTCTTGCACTCACACGCCCTCATAACGTTAAAATACCCCTCTTGCGGTGTAAATATAATACGTTGTTTTTTGCGCGGGGTGCGTTTTTTTAGCACCCACATATTGTTTGCACGGTGAGTGAATATTTAATTGTGTGTTTATTACGGAACAGTCATCCTAAACATGCAATAAATAGAATATTATCCTAAAATCAATTATAAATTATTATTTTCAAAAAGAGACTTTAATAAATCATGAAAATATAAGCCTAATATTGTTTAGACTGTAGCTTAAGCACAATAGGTACTATTAGCTTGTGACGTCATAGGGTTAAAATTTAATTAATAATAACGTTTTCAAAATAAATTATGATAAAAATGTTTTTGTAATCAGGGAAATGTTTAACAAATTTTGAATTAAATAATAAAGTGAATGCTTAAGCTCCTTGTGTGATATGTTTAGTGAAGTAGAGTGTGTTTTTGAGGAGATATAGTGTGATTGATACAATATTGATAGATTAATAGACGAACCGTTGTGGACAGCTATCAAAGAAATAGGCCCACGTGCGTGCTATAGTCCCGGTGGGTCAAACACCCCCTAATTACATTGGGGATGCACAGCGGGTGATATGTTATATATTGACTGTGCGACTTACATGGGGGGCAGGGCATCTAAATATTATTCGAACACCACATAGCGCTCAGATTTAAATTTGCTCCTATGAATAATCTATATGTGTTCATAAAAGCAGCTTAAACTAATCCTATTTTATATTAAAATGCCCTTTTACATCCAATCACTATACATCTATATAACATAAATCAAATAACAACCCTGTACTTTCTTATACGTTTACCATTTAGATATTAACATTTAATCAAATAGAGACTTAATTATATCAATTATAATTTAACTCGGAAATGCAATTTTTAAATAGATTCCTCATTTGTTTCGAAACATTTTAATTATGAAATTTCAAACATTAATAATTTGTTTTTAAGAGTAGAAATATACTAAATAAACTCATACGTTTTTAATTTTATATTATTACGTTTCTCTTTGTTCGTTTTTGAGTGCATGCATTTATGTTGAAATTACATAAGTAAACAATGAAAAATCAGCTGGACATGGGCGTGCGTGTTGACCAGGTGATTTTATGGGAGCCCGGTGTCTATACGTGATTTACTTAAAGTTACCCTAAACAGATGTACCTTGAAAGATAGGTGCCAAAATACCACCCGGCCAGCGCTTCGGCCGCGGCTGCGGCTGCATCAAAGAAACTTTACGACGCAACAAAGGGTTGCTTCACCGTCACGTTTTTATTATATTCATGTGAATTGTACATTTCCGTTAAGCCAGAGCGTATTAAGGAATTTTGAATATATTTCTAATAAATATTTCCGATTTGTGTTTTACTTAAAGTAGTTTAGAATAAAATGAGGATTTAGGATAAAGATTCAATAATGGTTGTTGCAGATATAATTTGGTTTTACGATCGAGAATCTAATGAAAATTTTTTTCGTGTCCTTAGTATGTATGTATTGGTGTATATGAATGTATTATAAAGGGAAGTTGGGGCGGGTGTATGGCCGGTGTGTATAACGATATTGCTATTTTAACAAATGGTTAATATGTTAACGTTATTGCTCGCTGGTAAGCCCGCTGAGGGAGTTAATTTTCGTGCGGGTTGGCGTTCATTAATCCTGTAATGGTGGGGAACCGCGTGCCCTGGTCTGATGTACGACTTGCTCGCCGGCTTACCAGAGGATCGTTCGTTCGCTCCCTTCGCCACCGTTATTATTATGTGTGTATCATGCTGCTAAAGTTACTATACCGGCGACCGCGGCCTTCAATCTCAACACTCGCCCCCCCCCCCCTCTTCTTACTGTTTATACGTGTTTCCCCAACAGGGGCACTGCTCAGATTTATTGTTTCTCGCGTATATACAAAGGATCAACTCTTAATTTCTGATATATTCAACATTACAATACCTATTCTAGTTTCCGAATACTCATTCTTGCATTTTACTCCACTAACATAATTATAGCAACCAAACCAAAATTGCGGAAAGCCGTAATTTATTATTAATTAATATAAATAATAATAAAGCGTAACAGGAGTATAAATTAGTCCCATAAGATATAAAATCATAAAAAATATAGTAATTGTAGATTAAAAAATGAATGCGAGATCTAAATAATTAAAATGTTTCGAATGGCGGTAGGTGTGTGTGTGTGTGTGTGATTGATAAATGATTTAAATTTGTATTGGAATTTAGTAAGAATGGATGCTGGTTTTGAAACTATTAGCGCAATTTGAAATAGTGGGTATGAAATAAATCGTATCGTTTTCGCTGCGAATCGTTCGAGTTTTTTTTTTCTAAGCGTCGGCGAATGACTTTGCGCGCTATGGCGCCCCCGTCGCAGGCACCCGTTATTTTTTACAGCCGGGATCGTCGTTGATCTCTGTTTACGAGGTGGGAGCGCTCGCGAGAATGTAATCGAAAGCCATAACGGCCTAATCCACGATCTCCATCAACCGGTGTGCGCCGTCTGGGTGTGTGTGATGTTTTTTGAGCGTTGCTTTGCGCGTTTCACTATAGCAATTATTTTCGACTGTTTATTTTTATGACCATCACAACACAATATGGCTGACTTTATTGCGAATTTCATTTAGTCGCTATCCTTACTTTTTGTTCAAATCATAAAAACAATGTAATTCTACTTTGATATTTCACTCAATTAGGTATATATTTTAATCAAACTAAATATATAGAACCGTTTAATTAATAATTACAAATATTTCATATCGCAAATTTCCACTATACCCACTTATAAATATGATATTGAATATATTGCGAAATTAATATTCAATTTAAATCATTTTATATAATATGCGAACTTTTATTTTTAGTTAAGCTTAAATAATTTACGCTACCGTTTTTCAACTGTCTAACTCAAGTATAATATGTACACTATTATATGTTTGGATGGTAAACACACACATATACACTCAAAGTAATTTTCAAATATGTTTATCAATATTTGAGCACGAATTAATTGATCCTATGATTTTCTACACACGTTTATAATTTCACAAGCGACGCTCTATTTAATTAATGAAATAGAACCGGGACTAAATTAACTATTGGTCAAACTAACCGCGACTAAATATATTAAAACCATAATTTTCAACTGAATTGTTTATGCCGTACTAGAATGATAACTATGTTTTGTTGTTGCCAATTTGTAAACTGGGACGTTTTTTTTTGTGAATTTGATTGTGTTAATTTTGGGTTGAAAGATGAATTTAATTTATTGTGTTACATTGTATTTAATATAGAATTTTTGAAGGGTAGGGTAGTTTTTATTAAAAAAAAAAAACTCTTATAGTTTCTGGTTAGTTATGTAACCCTACCAACTAAGCCCTTGTGTGAAATAAACATCGGGCAGGTATACGGCCGATACTGTTCAAACATATATGTATATGTATCTATAAGTTGGCATTTGGTTTTCGCGTGTCCATGTGGAATCCATCTAACGCACTGACTGTGTAAATCTCAGTGCCATTGTGTCCCGGGGGTCGGGTGGCTCTGGCTGGGTGCTAATGGCACTGGATTATTTAACATCGAGCGACGGAGGCATCCGTCAGCTCCTGGGGGACTTGCCGCCGACACCACATCGATTAGCCCAAGTCTGTACATACATACATACATACAAACACAGTTTGCTGTGGAGCAGTGACAAATGGTGTGCGGCCTAAAAGTCGATGACGCCTAACGTGATCGATATTAGAGTTCAAGAAATTACTATAAGATTTATTGAAGTTTGAAACTGTATTGTTGATGATTCCAAATATAGAAATTTGTTTATAACATATGTACGTATATATGATTAGTAATATGTGGCTGCTATATGTTTTGTAGGTCTGGTTTCAAAACCGTCGTGCCAAATGGAAAAAGCGGAAGAAGACAACAAATGTATTCCGCACCCCTGGGGCGCTGTTGCCATCGCATGGGTTACCCCCGTTCGGCGCGATGGGCGACGGCCTGTGTGGGACTGGAATGTTTGGGACGACAGACTCGCGATGGGGTGTTGCCTCGATGACGCCCAGCCTCGGCCAGCTGAGTCAAGGCGGCGTGTCGATGGGTGGTTTTGGGCAATCAATTGGGCAACTGAACCAAGGCGTGGGCGCCGGTTTGAACTCATCGTTGCCCATTTCGTCAGCGGGCGGCAGTATCAATTACCAGGCACATTACGGGCTCAATTCATTGGGTAAGGCAACGCTCAAAACTAGATTATTTGTGTGGGCTTTGAATGTTTGCTCATCGTCATCAGAGTAAGAATCATATAAACGTTGTTAAAAGTAACATGTACGTGTCGTCCAGCGAGGCGAGGCGCGGCAAGGGGGCCATGGGACAAAAAGAAACATCTCCAGTACGTACATACATGATCTGTTGAATAGTTGTGTAGTGACACTGAACACCAAGCAAAACATACAATTAGCAGTGATTAGAGCATTGGTCTCATTACCGCTACCGAAATACGCACTAATTGTTTCTCAAAACATCCAACTTTAACTATCGTACATGTATGTATGTATGTATGTTTGTTAACTATGCTATACGTAGCATAGCAAGCAGACTCATACATTTTCACACCGTTGCGTGGTTGTCGTTGCAATGGACGTAGCTGTGTGAGATTTGCATAATACATTAATCCAGTGTAAGAACGGTTAGTTAACGATCTGCTGGTCAACACACACACACCGTGAACAAAATGGCCTCGAACCTTACAGCGCTAATATTTGAACAGCCACTCACTGCTTATGCACTTTTCTGATGCATAAACATTTTACCAGAGAATTCTTTAAAATATTTACTTTTAATTATACATATTTCTCTCAAAAAAACAAAACAAAAAAACCCTCATATTTTTACCACCTTATGGTCAAGGATCAAAAGACTAAATGTATGAAAATGTTTTTTATTTTTTAATTCTAGGTGATACAATGATGTCGTATTGTAACAATGGAGGAGGCGGTGGCGGTGGGGGGAGTGTAGGGGGTGGTAATTTAGGCACTGGTGGCTCACCCCCGCCCCAGATCGCGTGTTCGAGCGCCGGAACGCCGCCAGTGGCGTCGGGAGGCTCGCCGGCTGAACCAGAGGATGACATCTGGCGCGGCCACAGTATAGCAGCGCTACGACGGCGCGCCTCCGAACTATCTTACCTTCAGATCAACTACGACACTCACAACAATGCATCTGTGTATTGAATATAATCAATGGTGATGCGAGAATACATTCCTATTGTATACGGTAACAAAAGCCTCCCGATTGACGCAAACTGAAGTCTTCTAGTCCGAATAATAAAAAAAAATATGGGAATAATAATAATAATGAAAAAAATAATAATACGGTTGTTTGATTTTTGCAAGCACATATGTTATTTGTCGTACTTCGTATACGATGTATTATACATATACATAATATTATTAACTGATAGGAATATTGTGTAAAAATGGTTTATTTCTTTCTTTAGGGATATACAGGGTGTTCCACGGAATTTGGGATATTGGCAATTTTTTTTTTTTTTTTAGTTATTATTTTATAAAACGAATTTGATTATGTTTTCTCATAAATTATTTACACGGTTTTATTTTAATTTCGTGGACAAACGATTTTAAATACGAAATCTAATAAATATATACATAGAAAATCACCGGTATCCCAGATTCCATGAAGCTTCTGTAAATATAAAAAATTTGTTTGTTTTTCAAATTTATGAAAAGTGTAAGTGTGTGGACTAAGCTACAGGTCGCAATATAATTTGTGTGGTGTGTACTACAAATAAATGTTCTATAAAATAATAAATAATTAATTGATAAATAAAATGAAAACTTATTAGACTTAGACACTAGGAAGCGATTGTAAAATAAATAATACAATCACACATATGTTTGTTATACCTGTTTCGAATTATTAGTTATTTGTCTGAATGATTTTTTATTTATCCTGGAATAGTCATTTTCTAATAAAAATCATCAGTATGTTCAAAATGTACTTGGTTTTGTGTATAAATAAAAGTTTTACGTTAATATTTACACGTCTCTTTATTATTAACAACCATATCAATTAATTATTAAATAAACTATACTTTTATATTAATTATTTACAGATTTCATCCACAAAGTCTCAAAACCAAAACATCATCTAGTATAGAAAAGCTACACTTATAACACCCCTATAAAATTACCTATTCTCCCAACCTTGTACTACAGACATATAGATCGCAGCACCAGTTACCACTAAAGGTCTGTATATATTATTGATTTTTAAATATTATATATTAAATTATTTATTGATACAAAGGAGTAAATAATGTTTAATATTTATATAAAATGTGATAAAATAGAGAGGGTTTTTTTTCTACCCCATCTGATGGTTGGGGGCTAATGTAATATTATATATAAGAAAATTCCGTTTTCTATAATTACTAGTGTGGCTTTTGCTCGATGGATGGCAGTATATATATTATAAAATTGTATTATGCATTTATATATGTCGCAAAGGTCTAACAGTCAAAAAAACAACTTTCCCATTTTCGTATTTATTTAATTTGCTTCGTTAACATAACAATTTTTTGCCAATTACTCCGCGAATAAAATTGACGCGACACTCTAGTTACAACATAGCCGTAAGGAATGCGAATCCCGTTATCCGTTTCACTGACTTTCCGTTAAATTATAGCGTTACATACACAGCCACAATCAACAAACATGTCGTATTTTAATTGTCTATAGAAAAGCCTTACAAAACAGTCTTATGTAAAAGTATCAAAGTAATTTATACTTCTTCAATGAACAACGATTAAAAAATAAATGTTCATTTTCACTCCTTTGAGTCGTTTCACCCCCCTTCTTTGTCGTGGTTTTCGTTTAAACATATTGCAGCTTTCCGTGAAATGAAGAATTATTAATTTCCAGTGAACGTTTCGTGTTCATTAACGCGGTCTCCCTTTATAAATATTCACATTTCGGAATCTGAACCGGGCACACTGTATTTTAAATTGAAATTAACATTTTTGCCATCATTTGTCATTGTATTTAGTCTCACTAAATGTTGCTTTGAATATTTTACTCTTATACCTTATTTTAAGGTCAAATTACTTCATAGACATGTTTTAGAAATTAAATTTTCGATTAAATTTTTTTCTAAATATACAAAATATTACTAAAAAAAAAGTTTTTAAGGGCGGAATAAAAAAATCTGTTTGAAGGCGGCATACGTGCGTTTGATACATTCTTTAAAAAAATATATTTATCGCGCAATATATCTAGCAAGTAAATAAAAAATTCTTTTATACGATATTTGATATCTATACGAAATTCTTCGTAAATCGTATACCAAAAAGCAAGTGACCCAAAATGATAGCGTTTTTCGGGGGAGGGGAGAGCGAAGCTGTGGTATTACGTATGAGGGGGGGGTTCTGGTATTCAGGTGACCGCGTGTGGTTTCACACAGGGGTGCTCCGCCGCGATGGGGCCTCATTCCTCGCCTGTTCGAGCTTCAATAATATAAAAATACGGTATCGATAAATCAAAAACAGTGCCCCGGGTTTCATATGAGCTTACGGCATCGAGTGTTCAACAGCATGGTAATAAAAAGCGCTTTTATCGCAATAAAATCATATTTCATCGATGTAAGGAATTCCTGTTTTACCAACAATATGTGCACCCACCAGAATCCATTATCTTTTCGAATAATAACGTTTTGTATCCCAAAATAACTGTTCAACCAGTGTGTGTGTGTGATTAATTTGTTTTATACTCAAACATGTTTATATAAACAATTTTTTCAAGTAATGTTAAGGGATGAAACATAATTGGAACGTAGTTATAATTAGTAGTTTTAAGTGTCGTTTAAATAATAATGATTCAATTTTAACTTTGCTAATAACGCAGAAATTCCAACACGGTGTATAATGCGTTAATTTAGGATGTTAATGTGATTTTAAATGATAAGGCTTTACATTTGTTTGAAATCATATTTATTATACATATTTTGCTTATAAAATATTTCTTATAATAAAATAAGATGAACCGTTTTCGGGTTGTGGTAGGAATTTAATAAATATTCGCTGTATGTGTGTGTGTGTGTGTTTGTGAAATATTTAGTTTGTTGGTGAGACTAACGTTTGCAAATCTGTTGAGTACAACACTGCATACAAAGGTGTGTGCATTATTGAAACAGGTGGATATAGCCTGTTTGTATAATTCACGTCTGCAAGTAGCATCGTTATTATTTAAGTTGTTCTGGTTCGCATTTTACACACACGTACAAAATCTTTGTATTTACCATTGGGATCAACACAAGTACTTTAGGGAATAACGATAATGCAATCTAGTTAGACAAACTCGAAAGTTCCGTCAAAGAATCTCATTTTGAAGTGTATTAGGTAGTGTTTGGTACTGTACGTAATAAGTGTGTTTGAAGGGTGACAATGAAATGCTGACTAATAAAACGGCAATGGCGAATGGTTAAAAAGGACCGCAAAAAAGGCATTTGAGTGGCCATCAAGTGCCCGACCGCGGTCCGTCTAAAATGTCTATAAATGCAATTTCTCGGGGTCAATCTTGATGTTTTATCGAAACGGTTCCAGGGGCGGCCTCGTGACTCGAATACGTTTACTTGTCGGGTACACTTCACGCGCCTAACGATTTATAATGGGATAATCCATTCCCATGCTTAACAGCCATAATAAACCCTAAAATACCCAGGATTTCTTACTTTACTCTACAACCCCCCTAACACAAAACTCACGTAATCATCACTGATAACAAATCTAGACTAAAGTAATTAATTTTATAATGAATTTTATTCATCACAAATAAGAAACTACACTGTGAGAAACTAATATATTTATACCGCGCAATTTAGACAACCAATAAACATTTTCAAGAGACAACTTCACATTTGTTGTTATGGTTATCTCTGTCAGTTGACACAATAATACCAGAAGTAAGATATAAGCGCCATTTTTAAGATTTGAGAAGATTTTTGTCTATTAAGGAATTAAAACCGCATCATCGTATATGATGCTGTGTAGTATACCACAAGTGGAACTAATTTTACTAATGAGTTTTTGGTGGATTTAGAAGATAGTTTTGGTCGAAAGAGTGGGACAAGGATAGTGGAGGGGTGGATGAATGCACCATTCGATACATAAATCATATAATACGGGATGGAGTTGAATATATTTCCTGTCTAGATATGGCAAGCGGGGCCAAGCCAACGAAAGAGATATACTTCGTTTTATCGCGTACTCGTATCTTTTTTGGGGAACTTTTTATTCATGATGCCCGCGGCGCCGAAAACATCCGTTAAGACTGTTGCGTTTAACATTGCAGATATTTCTACAATACATACTATTTTACCGGCAACTCTAAAATCCGAATGATTTTTAATAAACGACCACAAATTACGTCTAGAAGAAAAGGAGTTATATATATATAACAAATAAAAGTGCAGTGGTTCGTGTATGGTTTAAAAGTCGGGATTAAAGTCGCATAGTGAATTGTTATTCTTGCGGCGGTCAAGTATTTTTCATGGAAACGAATAGAATTGTGACAGCAGTTGATTCGGTTTTGGATTACGGCCAACTGACCATCAGAGCTCAAGTACATTTGCTCGCTAGGACTGGACAAACAAAACGTGGACATCGGACAACAGCATGGATATTTACATAACACAATGATGATGTATCAGCTATATTACATAATCCCGACTCTATCTATATCACCAGTGCCCTATAACCATTTGTTTGTCCATATATAGTAGCCTTTCATTTAATTACTTCATTAAAATCACTAACAACAAGATTGCATACATACATACGCACAACACTAATGAGCAATTACACCCTACACACGCTAAGCACAGCTTAAATCCTCAATTTACCATATAAAATCATATTTAATCAATTCTAAGAGACAAAAAAAAAATCTACACCCACACACACACATACATAGAGAAACGCGTAATTAAAACTCTTATAGGTGTACTAAAATAAGGCGAGCCCTTAACAATAACGACAAGTGTTTGTAACACAATAAAATTAACAATAATCAAATTAATTAAAAAGATTGTATCGTTGAGAAGGGTTTAATTAATTCGAGTGAGGAAATCTTTAGTGTGGGTGAGCACGGAGGTAGCCTTTGTTTCCGAGGGCCCAGTATCAACAAATACTCAACAACAGCAGTCGTCTAAACAGCTGCTGTTGTATACATACATACATACATACACACACACAATGTCAAGTGCGCCCCGCGTTCACTTGAAACCCCTTTTGAAAGCACAGCCCGTAATTGATGAACAAATACATTTGTTTACTAAAACTAGTTGCCTGACGTGTTTCGCTAATGTGTGTCAGAGTGTCTGTCACTAATCAAAATCAGGATATTGAGTGCAGAGTGGTTTTTATAGAATCACGCGAGTCACTCATCAAAATTTATATGATTTGAGTGAATAAATATTATTTTATGATGTTTGTTTAATAGAGTTGTGGAACAAACAAACTAGTTGGTTTATTGTGTGAGTATGAAATTATAAAGTTGCGAGTAAGTAAACAAGATCGGGGGAAAAAAAAGCAAGTGTAGTGAAGAGAACGCGCACATCTTAAATCAAGACACCCGTAGTTTTATGTGACAAAAACGTGCAGATATAATTCTCTTTGAAAACGAGAGAGTTGAACCATCTGAAAATGTTTCATAAATATACCGTCGCGTAATACAGCGAGGAGGCAACGGCGATAAATCCAGCATTCAGCGGTCTGACTAATGTGGTTTCACGGGAACAAAACAGGATCAACCAGCAAACAAACAAATGCACAAAAAACGACTACACAAGACGATCGCTGAAATTAAGTTATATATATATTTTTCCCCAACTCAAATAACCACGACTAATATAAAGTTCATACTTTTATTCACTACAACATTTCTTATTGTTGAATTATTAGAATTGTACTACAATAAATGTATCAAAAAATATAATATATAGAAAATTACGGTCTTCAAATTTGATATAATTTTCGGGAACATAAAGTTACAAAATTCGTTATAAGTCTTCTGCGGTTTGGAAACTTTTAATTTTGGCTGAGATATAAAAAAAATTATTTGTCCGTTATGAGGTTTGAAACTTTTTTTTTATAGGTACACAACTTGTATATATACGAGTATAAGCGTAGAAAATACAAAATAAATTTACTTCTAGACTCAACTTTTGATTTATTTCCAAACTATAACCGAATTGATTGATTTATTTAAGAATAAAATTAATACGAGCCTAATATGTCTAGATGTAAAAGAAAATAAAATGAAATATTTAATAATTTCGCAAGTGTTCCTTATTGTACATTTCGTGTTAAACGATTAATTTAAGAGACGACGAGCACTAATTTTCGTGCCAATGTAGCAACAATAAATGATAGGAATTTAAATTAACCGAGATAAATATTGAGACAGAAAAAAAACCGTCAAATGATAAACTGGAAATTATGTAGAAACTCGCGAGCGAATTGTACACTGTTTAGGCGTAATAAATAACTATAGTTGTGTGTTCATGAACGTGGGGCTTCCGTGTTTATAATCTGATATGTTTTGTTATAAATTTCGTTTGTAATTAAAATTTTCTGCCCTTTTCATTAATTACGAGCCGCTCGGCAAAGAGACGCAGCCAACCAAGAGACCACAAAAACGACATATTTCACAATAAAAATATCGAATTAAAATCTGCGCTAGGAAACCGCAACGATAATTTTTATTATAATTAGAATCATTCAAATTACACATATAATGTACGTTTTATTAATCTCTATCTTTAGTAATTGGGTAAGATTTATTTGTTGTTGGGGAAAAATAAAAGAAATAGCGGGGAAGAAAAATCTCTAAAGAAATTCGGCTCATTAATTCCATAAAAGTACGGAGCCAATCACATTCTTGGTCCAAGGATTCTTTTGGCATGTGCATGTGACCGTAACATTCCTAATTACAAACGGAAATGGGGCAGTGCCGTCTGGATTTAACACAATAGAAAACATATCTGCTGCGAATTGCGCTGGAGTTTCTTATACGTATCTGCTTAAAATATGTTCAAATACTAATTATGAGTGGTTCAAGAAAATATTATTTCTGAATGTTTTTTTGACAAAATACCCGTATCCATAAACGTACGTTGATGGTTGATGGTTGAGCTATATTTTGTATTTTTTAAAGCACGAGAAACCTTTGTTGCTGCGCTAGTACCGCGAGGTAAACCCAATTCTATTCAACTAATAAAATGTATCGTGTAAATATTTAAACACGATTTTTTTTTTGTTAACGCGCCGCGGTAGGAGTTTGTTGGTTGCTTCCCGCACTAATCGAAAGTATTAAGTGAATTTAAGATTGTAAAATTAATAAACAAAATATGAGTTTAATTTAAACGTTAGTGAGAGAAGCTTAAGCCCCGCCACCACGTCAAGGTCAACTCCATGAGCTACGTTTAAATATCAACTACATTAGTATGGATGGAAAAATATACGAAAATATATAAGAACGATTCCACATTGAGATACACTAATTATTTAGAGTTAACTATTAGAGTTCATTTTTAAACGTATCCCGGCGGGGCCCTACCTAACTGAATATATTCCCACCCCCTACCTAACTGAAAATATGCCCATCCCCTACCTACAATTTGAGATACTTATTCTAATTTGTGCTTGTGAGCACGGGGCACACACAATTTTGTGCATGCATGTATTTTATGTGCAACATTGGGTACGACACAATGTTACACGTGGAGATTGATGTTTCTGAAAGAAATTTGGATTAGAAGGCGAACTGCCAAAGGGTGCAGTGTGCAAGTCTGCTCACACACTGCGAAAACTTTAAAAGGGTGGACACCCAGTTAACCAGGACTGGGACGTCCGAAAACATTAAACCTGCAAGTGTGAAAGTACAGTTAGTTATTGGGGGCCCACCTCACTCCTTCGGCGGGCCCAGCGTACGCGATCGAGTTGAAGTGACCAACCAACCAACAAATCAATCCGGTTCCCAGTGCACACTAATCAACTCCCGCACTGTCCTACTGCACCCTGGTCGTACAGCAGTAGGCACGAGAGCGGTCAGATACACTGGGCACCCACTGTACTACTAGTAGCACGGATGGGCTTTCTTAGACTAGGATTCATTAGTCGGTTATTTGCAACGCGCCAATATTAACAAACACCACGCATCCCATGCTAATAAAATTCTATTTAAAAATTAGAACTAAGTCTCAGCAAGCCTTGATAGTAGCACAACATTAGTGCTACAAGGTTGCATATCGATCATAGTTTTAGCAAAGAAATTACTCAAAGTAAACGGAGAGTTGCAAGCAATGGTTACACAACATTAGTGCTCCAAGGTTGCATCGCTCTCATCTTTAGGATAATATCCACATTTAACCGAGAGATACAGTGGCGGCTAATATCAGCGTTATATCAATTATCTACTATTTATTCGAATTCAATCAATGCAAGTTTTTACAAAATTCATTCGCGACGCGCCCACCCCCGAAACACCCGACACCCGATTTTAAACCCCAACCAAAAATGCAACCCGAGAAGCTAAACAACGTGAAATTATTGTATTTAAATACAACAACGATCTGCCACCGTAGCAGAACTGCCATACTGGATAGAAAAAAGGGACAAACTGTTGTTTTCCTCCAGGAATCCAACGGTGGATGCTCCCACGATGAAAGGGGGGAATATTTACGAATTGAACGAATAGAACGAGCGACAAGGAACTAGAAGAAATACTTGCTCCAACCGTAAGGGCAGGGGCTACCACATATATTTGCAACAAAAGCGCGTGTTTCAAACATATGCAGACATTTATTTATTTATTATTAAATGAACCATCAACAAGTTCTGTAAAATAACAGCAGGGTGGATTGGAACAAAATACTCTCTCAAGTTATACATACAATATACAATTTTCGTGCATGTGCTATTATTTTAATGACTTTAAAACAATACCATTTAATTAATAATGGTTTTATTAGTTATGAATATTTTTATAAACAAATTTTATATTTCCCAGTGTAGTTTAACAATTTCTGAATACGCGCGTATTCAGAAACTGATAAAGAAAAGAAGAAAGAAAGCATAAATAATATAAATACACCCGAAGACAGCGGATTCTCTTTTTATTTTACGACGTATAAGAGAACCACTGACCAAAACGCATGTTCGAAATATTAGGAGTCCAAAAGGTACTCACCAAGTCCAAATCCAAACTTGTTCCTCTCCTACCACAGCTGAAGTTCTTGTTGTTCCCGTTTGGTAGCGAAGCGCAGCGAAGAACTTTATTATTTAAATTCCCGAAATTGCTTATTTAAAATTTGCACACGACCATTTTTTTTTTCACTCACCAACACTGATTTTTATACGGAAAATTACATTTAATTTTAAGACTTTCACTACTAATGTACAGGGGGAAATGGCATATATTTAACGTAGTTATTTCACAAATAAAAATATACACTCGCGAACTCACTTAATTCACTTTGTTACAAACGGCACAATACATACATATAAATAAATGCAGAAAGAAAGATAAAAAAGAAAGTGGGAAATATAAAAATAGCACACGCTAGGTAATCAAAAAATCACTTACTTGTTCTAAATAAAATGCAGAGTAGAGTAGACTGGACCCCCCTGAAACATTGGCAAATGAATTAGAAATCATCGTAAATAATTAAACACGATTTAAAACACCCCACATAAACTTTTTAATATTTATTAAACAACAATAATCAATTTAGAGCGCAAAGTTGTCGAAAATAAATAAAAAGCATTAAATTAATACATGAATTTTGCATGCGAGTGCATGATCTACGCAGGCCATGGCCAAGCCACGCCGTACCTTAAACAACCAGGAAGTAGATGTTTCATATTTTCGTAAAAATCTAGTTTAATCAATCAGACCGCACTAAAAACGTTATCGAATATCAATTAGCATTACATTAGTTAACTTTTAACACTAAAATACATAATAGAATCGCGTTTTTTACCCCGTTTTTTATGAATTTAGTTTGAACAAAAATTTAGCCGTGTGGCGTATGGCTGACGTTCCACGGCACACTACAGTGCTTAAATACTAATCTTATTAAATGGTGTTTTAATATGTACTTACATATATACTTACATACATCTTCTGTTGCATTTTTTTACATATTTCGTAAAAAAAGGTACACGGAAAATATAAATAAAAATAACACATACATATATCAGTAGTAAAATGATAGGATTCTTTCGAATTTAATTGCAAATACCCTACCAGACAAGGCAGGACCGACAAAATTAATAGTGTGCAGGTGCTTAAAATTGCTACTGCAGAGTTTAAAATGGAAAAATTTTAACGGAAAATATTTGTTGTTAATAATTATAAATAAAATAAATTAGTATTCAAATATACTCACTAAATAATTTAATGATGCAAACGAATAGATCTGCAGGAGCTGGCTTCAAGTTCCACACAATAAGAGTCTATGTTGTATAAAAAACCCGCACGATACAACCACACCCGAATGTTCTAATACATATTTAAATAAAATAAATTCTGAATTTAATATTGTTTAAAATCGCTAGCGTTAACATGAGACAGTAACTTAGCAATTGGAGTGGCTCCCCTATATTGTATAATGTTCCTACACCACCCTACAATATTTTGCACTATTTAGCAACAATCTAGAACATTTTATTGCATTTACATGCTTTACATACGCTAAAAACGAACTACAATGACCGGCAGTCGACACGATACTGGTCTTTTTCCGACAAATTTGGACAAGTTTTCACATAATAACCAGATACACGGGAATAAAATTCAGTTCCTATAAGATAATAAGCTAAGAAAGGATAGACTATTCTATGACGTATTTATAAAAGTATTGATATTTGTTTGTTTATATTTTGTGAAATTATTTATTTATTATTATCACACACACACACACAGGGACAAAAATAGGTCAAAAGGTATGTTTCCTTTAATATCTCGAGTTTGCAAGTGTTTTGTTGGTCGTTTAGGATTTTAGTAATTAGATAATGATTTTTCGTGAATGGCATTCGTAGATGGATGTGAAAATTAATTTGATTATAAAATGATAAACAATAGTTAATACTGCTCGGCGTCTCATTAAGAGTAGCCCGACGCGACGCGATCCAAAAGCGGGAATAATCTCACGTTTCTAATCTCAATAAATCCGCAACAGTACTATAAACCATCGCCGCACGCGCTGGCGCTAGTGTCGGTGCGAAATTACTAAGGGATATTGCGACTTCTAAAAACCAATTAGCTTATTCAAATTCGTATTATGGAGACGGAACCCTTTTTGCGTGCGCCAGTCTTATTAATTCTTTAATATACTGTTTTAATTTTTATTGCTTTTCCGCTGGAATACATTCGCGTTCCTACCTCTCAGCACGAGCTTAGGGCTTTATAACTTTCACATTTCATCGCAATTCTATTCAATACCCCAAAACTCGAAAACCATTTAATTCCTTTCATTTCAAACAATAATTATATCAAATTTATGTTACTACGTCTGTGTTTGTACTTTAATAATAAACACAAGCACACATTGACCTACAACTAAACCACCAACGGTACTAAAACTGTCTAAAATGATTGCCTCAATTTACTACCTATAAAATATTCACGGATAGAATCAACAAGTTTTAGAAGTTCTGATGAGCCTTCATTGAAAACTTTTACAATCCAATATATTTAACCAATATAAGATATTTACACTCATACACCCTCTCTTTCTCTCTCTCTCTAATACAAACTCACACATACACACACACACACACACACACAAATACACACACACACACACATGCAGACAGAAAAAGAGTTATTTTACATATTTTTCAATAAAGTACCTATTGTTTACACTATATCCAGTTACATATACATTCATTGATATTGCGTAAAATAAAAAAACAATTTAAGAACATTGGAAATATGTTTCCCATCGAAATATTGAATGTTTCATAACTTTTTTCGTGCTGCGTCCAAGTGATCAATATATTCAATTGTTTATAAACAAAAAAAGAAAAAAAAAAACAACAGACATATTTCAAATAAGTTTCGATATAAATATCACATGCGCCCAGGGCGATACCTGTGTCAGTTTATATTAAGGGTTGTATACTCGATAGCTAGTATGATGGAGACATATGAAATCTTTTTGACATAATACATACATTTCTATTATTTAGAAAGCTTTTCGCAATATTTTATTATTTAATATCGCTTCTTATTGCAAAAAAATATTACGATAGAATACATATATATTACAGTCCATTTTCTTTGGAACTCTTAATATATTCTAATTAATCAATTAAACTACAATTTTAAAATTCGGTGGAATTTATATCAAAAATTGTATTTGTTTAGCAATAAAATTATATAAACTTGTCTATAATTATTATTTCGAATTTTATTAATGTGTATGATGACGTAATAAAAATTACATAAATTATAATTGACAAAAAACGCAATGACGAATACATTCACTTTTCTAAATGCGACTAAATATAAACTAGAGCAGAATACTAATCATTTTACTATCAATCAAATCGCTGAAAATTAATTATTAGTGTCTTATAACTGCTTAATTTATATTGCATAATTTGAAATTTAAACCGTCGCTAGTAATCATTTAAAAAAAAATAGTGTGCAATCTCAATTTTTTATTTTAACAATTTTAGTTGTAAGGGCAATCTAAGAATATACATTAACATTTAGCAAATAAGAAAGTAAAAAAATGCAAGGTACAAATATTGTTATAATTTTTCTAAAAGCGCAACCGTTCCCGAGTTATCCATTTTCGAGATATTAATAAAAATATAAAAATAAATACACCATGCAAAAATGATCTATTGGTATATAGTCTAACAACCCGGTATTTTGTTGGACACAAAATTTATTTTACTGTAGTAAGACTGAAAGATTCCGATGAATTATACAAATAAAAAAAAGTTAGACAAGGTACGATATAGGAGATATTGCTTGATCTACGTTTACATAGTCTAACTAGCTGGTATTTTCTTGCCACAAAAATATGTTTACTGTAGTAAGAGTGAAAGATTCCGATACATGACCATATAAAACAGTAAGATAAATAAGGATGGAGCTGGTTCAATCCAGTAGAAATGTATTATATAGTATTAAAATAATTCAAAACGAGACTTCTGGCACCATCTATAGTAATGAATTGGAAGCTTATTAAAATATATAAATATGCAAATTATTGTTTAAATATTTATTTTTATTTTGTCTATATTTTAAAAAAACACTAGATTAATTTAGTTTAATACGATTTTTTGAGAAAATTTCTTTTATTCAATATGAAATTTTATAGTTTATATATATATTTTGTATTTTGTTAAACAATTGCAACCAGTTCTCTATTTGAAAAAAAATTTCAAAAATAAGAAAGGAAAAAATGTTATTAAAATTACGAAACAAATTGGACATTTTGCTCAAAAATTTAAATTACAATTTTCCCTATATACTTCTTTGTAAACTGATTCATTCACACCCGTTAATTTGTCACAATTTTCCAGAAAATGAATTTAATAAATTTCCCTACCACAATAAAATACCTAAGCTGTCCTTAACGCAAGGAAATAAATAGCATTTGGATTTACCTATAAGAAATAAATATTGAATAAATAAATACACAATTAATTTATATGATAATTATTTATTGATGAAAATCAAAAGATACTAATTGCATTATATGTTTAAATGTCTCATTTTAATCGAGTAACTTTTGAGAAACTTACGATGAAAGCGTTATTTTATAACTTTCAGTAAAGCGCTACACTGCTTTTAGCGTAACTTTAAAAACACTGTCGTAAAACAAATCTCCCAATAAAGCATCTTAAAGGACAAAAGATACATATAGACCCCTTGTAAATTTAGGTTTACCCATATTTACGCCCTTAAACTGGTAATTAACATAAATTTGAGTACAAAATCCACTGGCAAATTTGTTTGTTTATTTAGTGTTAAGCTTACGCGCAAAACCCTTCGCCCACGCAAACAAAGACAGCATCAACTTAAACAACTAGATTAAACGTTATCAATTTTATAGAATTGATTTCGCCTACGATCCAAACTTCATATATGCCCGTACAATAAAACCAATCAAAGAAACAATTTCGTTTATTTATTTCAGGTGAAATTATTATTAATTTTAGCGAAATTAGTTATTCAAAAAAAAAAAAATACTCGAGTCGTATTATATCAAAGGATTTGGAATTTAATTAAAATTTTATTTCTATATTTGATTCGCTTTCACGAAATATTCTTTTATAAATCAAGTATCATAGGGATGGGTTTTGAGAAAGGTGAAATTTAAGTGTAGGGGAATTTTGTGTTGGTTTTACACTGATAATCGTTTGATGCGCGTGGTTTGTCGAGGAATCAAATGTCCCTAGCGGAGCGTCTTCGTTTTTACGAGATTTCGTAACGGTAAATTTAACATCAAACAACATTGAATTTCAATCGATTTAAACAAATTTCAACTTTTATTGAAACACAATAAAAAAAATACATACGCGAAAAATTACACCAGATTTGATTATTATTTAGTAATGGTTTTAATTTCATTTCGAAATCGAATTTTTTTTGTTAATTTCGTATAAAATGCAAACAGCAATTCGATATTCTATAATAATGCTCATCAAATATTCAAACTTAATTTGTACCATTTTTTTATTATTTTGAGGACCGAATTATTTACATATGTGAGTGTAGGTTAGGGATATTGGTGTTTTCCCCTAAAATGGAATCGATACAAAAGCAATACCGTTAGCTCCCGGCTTTGACAATTTTGTAGCAAGCAATTAAATCCGATTTAGTTATTTTTTCGAACTGTATTCGCCCTGTTGCTAATTGCAAAATTTATAGCGTCATTCGGAAATAAAAAAAAATAAATTCCAAACAATTCCCACTTATAATGCAGATGGGTCCCATTCCCAATTAATACTGATTCAGAGCAAAAAATTATTTCCAAAACACATTTAAATATTTATACCTTTAAATTACAATACATTCAAAACCTTCAACTAAAACTAAAATTCAATCACTTGACAACACGTATTAGTATTGATTAGTTTTATGAATAAATTAGTTTGATACTAGTAACTGCGGTATGTGTAACGAACACACTGTAATTAGCGCAAATATCATCAAATCCATAAGCAATAAATAAATAATGCATAAACTGCATTGAATTGCCCAGTCATAAAAATGTCTCGCAGACGACTTTCCCTTGACATGCAACATCATTCTTACACCTTTCTATTAACCAGTCTAGCAATAAATTTAAATTTTTTACTATTTTCATCATCTAGTGTACAGATCAAAAACAATTAAATGTGAAACTGTTAAATGTTTCTAATGCAACAAAAACTGAAGTGAAATTTATTGATTTTAAAAACGCACAGATTGACGAAAGTTTGAAGTGGGACTTAATTATTTTTCTGCGACGGAAATTTTATAAAAATACTAAGAAAAATCTTTTCCGTTGTGGTTTATACAACAAATGTTTACTGAATTTACAAACTTAAATAGATTTAATTTGATGAATATTTACACAATAAAAAGTTTTAAACAGTGTATTCGAAAAATATTGACTCTAAAACTGTTAGTGGATGCGCGATTTTTACTTTTGACTTTATATTAGTTTGTGTACTATAAAAACTTTAGAACAAAGTTTGCGAAATATTTGCGAAACAGACAAATCGTTCTCATTTAGTTTTAGTTATATATTCAACTTTTGTACAACACAACTAAGTTAAAACTAACTAATTGACTACTTAACACTTCCGTAACCGTGGTTCCAAGTTTCAGGACCTTTTCTCTACCCAACTATATCAAACGCAACTTAAACTTCAACCTAACCCTTTCATTACAATTTTTACAATGTTTTTTATTAATTTTCGCGAATATTATCGTGGTAGTCTGATTTTAAAATAATAAATTACTTAATTTAATAAATACCAGAATGCAATCAAGCAGACAATGTTTTTATAATAATAAAGATTTGAACCGTTAAACGTGCTTTTTTGCAGCTTTCTAGTCATGTATTCATATTTAATTGACTTTCCATTTCAGTAAATGAATGAAAAACTATTTGGATTTACATCAACAAATGTCTATACTATATTGAAAACTTAATACGTTCAAATATAATTATTGCCGAAAAGTTATAAATTCGCTATATAGGGGAAAGTTTCTCAATATCGTTTTAGAATATTATAATTTTTTTTCAAATTAAATTGTGTCGATGTTACGGCTTCTTATAGATTGCTTTCCCAATTTAGACTTAAAATATCCGCTGCCGAAACAAGGTTTGAGTTTTTAATAATCTCCCCTTAATTTAACACGGTCTTAGCAGAAATTGCTATTTAATTTCTATATTGGGAATACACGTAAAACTTTGCGCCAATTTACCAAAAATAATTACGTTATACTGATTAAACCTACAAAAAAAAAAAAAATCGAAAACTTATCACTAAATGTTTATTTAAAATAGAAACAAATGCGATATTTTTGGTTTGTTCTCCAATGGTCGTGCTTTGAATATTATAAATGGAGTTGATTTGAATAGACAGGAAGTTTGCGAAATAATGCTGTATGCTGTTTGTTAAACATACAGGCCGAGCCCCAATGAATTTAATAACCGTTTAGAACTTTTCGATGTAAGGTCACGATGAATCAATACTCAACGGCACAGTTGACTCAACTTTCTCAAATATACTCAAAATTTATCATCATCAAATTGTTTCGAGTACTTTTATACATTTCATTCTCAACTCAGGATTTTATATTTATATATGAATTTAAGAATGTGACAAAGTGTTTAGAAATTAATTAAAATATCGATTTTTAGTAGAGGTGCGACCAGACATCTATTGGTAATATTCCTCAGATGGTAACATGGTTAATGAGTAACAGGTTACAGGTTAAGGGTAATGTTACAGTCACGTCATTTCCCACCTAATTAAAATATGCTACCGTTCGATACACTAACGATGTGAACGCTCCATATTATAGTACGAAAATAAAAAAATAAACCAACATCAAAACTCTCTTATACGTTTTGCACAAAAATATTCATATACATGTTTGCATCATTATTTAATAATCACACAATATTATAAATTACATCTATTCATGACCTACCCTAACAAAGCAATATTTAACATACTTAAAAAACAAAATTACAAATATTCATAGTACGGAAATTATTTAAAAAAAAAAACTGTTTCACAAAAATTATACGCAATAATGAAATAAATAAATTTTAGAAATAGTAAAAAATTTCGAAAAATATCCGATTTCATAATTTTCAAATAATCAGTTTTTGATGATGTGCAAACATGTAAAGCATGTAGCAATAACATATGGATGAATATCAAAAATAACATGTGTATGTGCGAACATGAACGCGATATGAAATTATGCAAATGAATCTACGCATAACTATAACATCGGCTATTGTTTCGTGTAATTTAATAATTATATCATAATAGTACTAGTTAATTGGGGATTGGTTAGTTCCGTGGCGCGTCCCTATAATATAGATGGCGTGCGTGTGTTAGATTCTATAAGCTAATTACGTCATATGTAGGTATGCGTTATCTAGATTCACATAAGGGACCAACAATTCCCTACATAGCCGCTGACATTCGCATACATAGTTGCATTCGTGGAATTATTTCGTCAAATTGAATTTTTCATCAAAATTGCAACAAACTCTATTATATATTTTATAGTTTAAATCTGTCTACAGAAATATGTGCAATATTTGGCCTTCTTAAAGTACCACACGTTTTCAAGTATTATATTGACTTTCTAGTCAACTTACGCATAAATATCTATAATTATGGACATTTAATGTGGTTTGCATTATTTACCTGAATCATATACATTTATAGTTAATTTAATCGAATTTCACAAAATTTCAAACTTTCATCCAATAAATGTTTCAAATTTACTTAAAATCTTATAAAAATTAATTACTCAAAACCACTAGTTTAGAATTAATCGGAATAGAAACTTGAAATTGCAATTGACATTTACAATAAATATGCATATATGCAATAATCAAATTGCACAAAAAATATAGATTTACGACCAATTAACACTTGAGCAAGGATATTTCTTAGGAATCAGGGAGACATAAACTAGATTTTTCTAAAAGAATTTTAACCACTTTTTTGCCTATTTAAATATATTTAATTTGTATTTTAAAATCTTACGAGCATTTGTAAATGATGTTAAAATAAATATTTAGCGTTATTCTATATTTAATTTACAATATATAAATAGTAGTGTCCGAGTTGTTATTGGTGTTTTTATTGGGTGTTGTTGAAATAACAGCGCGCAAGCAATTTACATAAATAATTGAGGAGCTAACGCTTAGCGATGCATATGCATAAAATAAATTGTTTGAAAATTAAATGCGTTATCAACATGTGAAATTACATATTTCATAATTGCTAAATAGATTTATCTATATATTTAATTGTTAATACTGAGATACTAATTAATTTGGAATAAATGATTATTTTATATATTTTCGTGATTTTTTTTCAATGATTATATTTCCTAATAATACTATTTAAACGTATAAGTGTTAGATTTGTATTGAATGGTCTAAATAAGGTCACTGCTGCAATTGACTGCAAACGGTTTATTGTTTGAGAAACGTAATATACGATTTACGTATTTGAAGTTTATGTTCATTGCGAATTGAAAGTATACATACATTCATATATAATAGACGTAGATTTTAGTAGATTTAAATTCACTTTAAAGCGAAAGTTAAGCAAAAGATTAAAGCAATACTAAAATGTATTCATATATTTTGAAGGGTATAAGCATTTTTTTTTATTTGTAAAATTTTGGAATTGTTGTGAAATCAGTTTACATTGCGTTATTACAATCTGGTATTTGCAATTCTCTGTACCATGATTTGTAATGGTCGTGCTAAGTACGCACGATCGCCGGATATAAAATTATAAATTGCAAATTGTAACTATTTATTGGATACCTCACCAATGTGCTTATATATTTTATGAGTTTATTTACTCAACGAGTAACTATAGAATTTTTATTTATATTACTGATAATAACTTTCGTTTTACGTGCTACGCATTTACGAAATTTCGTACTTTCTGTTTTATTTACATACTTACATATTACCAGTTTTTTAAAACGCTTCCAAAACAAGTAATTATCTATTTTGAATATTTATATATTGTTTAAATAAAGAGAATGTTAATTATAGAAATATGAAATAAAAATGATTAGCATTTAATATGGTAGAAAAACTAGAATTCTGCAATTCTATCAGTATTGACCACATGAGACACTTTTTTTTTATTAATTTATTTATAAATGCAAGTAATTGAATCAAAGTAATGCAAATAATACTTGGAAAGAAAAGTACGTGTATGGGGTATAATTTGATAATATTGAAGTGGTCGTAATTCACTAGTTTTCATGGAATGGCATAGATCAGGATTGGGAAACCTTATTAATATGCATAGAAGTACGTCTTCCCTCGTAACTAACACTATATTATATGCAGCGTCTCTCTCTCTCTTAGATCTACTCTGCTAATTACATGCAATTTGCTCCAATTGGAAACCGTCTAAAAAACCTTAAACTCATATTGAGTAGTGCGTGTTTCACAGGGACAACATTAAGTAATTATGTAAAAATAAATATAGAACTTAGGTCGTTGATTTAATTGCTTCATTTCTTATGCATTTATGCGTTTCACGTGATTATCTAAAACACACAATCTTGTCGCTTGCGATTAATACTAAGCGTGCGAAAATATTACTCAAACACTAAAAGATATTTATTACTACTCAACAAAATTAAACTAATATAAAAATCATTATTCGAATTAATATTTATATAAAATCGAATTGGGTTTGTTTGAATTTGCGTAATAATTCCAATTCCTGGAAGTAATCTCTAAGAATAAATATTCATATAGAATTGTAATACAGGTAATAAAAAAGCATTTAAATGTGAATTTATCAATCGAAACGTTTTGAATAACTAATAACTCGTATGCAAACATGTTCCATTTATTATATTCACATTAGCATAGACTACAATAAATAAGTTTCTATAAGAATAGAATGGCAATGTCACGAGCTACTGCTTTTTTTTTAAATAAAAAAAACGTTTGACTCAAGGATATTGACTAGAAAATTGTAGTCAAACTTTAACGATTCGTTGACCTAATATTTCAAATATATCTTCTTCATAATTCATATACATTATGTTGATTTATGCTACTTTATAGAATGAATGTAATAATTTAAAAAATAAATTACACAATTAGCGAATTTTATTCATTTTCCTTCTGGCTGAATTTCGCAAATAATTAAAAAATAGGTTTGAGAATAAATTCGCGAAATGTATTTGATAATATTTGAACTGGTTCATTGTAACATCATCCGTTTGTTTCTGTATCAATAACGACCCCAATAAGACTTGGCGTTCGTTTTTCTTTGCTTCAAGATTAATTGTTGTAAGTAAATTGAGACAGTACCAAATTGGATAACTAAAACAATGTCATTATTCATTTCTTTCGTCGGTTTGCGATGCAACAACAACACTTAATATTACTTCAATGTTCTACATCGATTTATTTGTTACGAACAAACATTTAAATCAGATATGCAACTAGGAATTTATTTAAATAAAAAATTATATTTAATGCATAAATAAATACAATAAACATTCTTTGAGCGTAAAATATATTTAAATATTTAGGGTAATAAAATAGTTATTTTAATTTGTTAATGACACACATACGCGTATGGTATATACAGTTGCGTGAACGCATTAATAATAATTGTGTTGTCGCTTTTGTACCATGTCAAAAACAGCGTATGATATGTTTAGTAAAATGATGTTTTTCGTTAATTCTAATTTTTATTAAATAAAAGATGCGATATGGAAGCGGAAAAAGTGGTGCGGCTTTTATTATAATAAAAATCCGAGTTCGCTGGAGATAATATGGAATGCGGTGCATTGTAGTGGAAAATTAGATATTTTTAAATGCATACGATATGCAATGCAAATACAGGTCAAAATATAAAGTGGTTCGGTTGACACACGCCCTTGGGACCCGTCCTTATAAATTTCATACGCGACACTATATACATACTCTTACTGCACAAATATATACATTTGTATGTATAAATAAAGCTTATTTGAGAAATGATTGTACTTAATGCAAGTATTGATAATTATTGCTGATTATAATTCGAGAAAGGTGATTTTAATTGAATTAATTATATATTTATATCATAGCTAAAGTATATATTTAATTATATTTCTTATTTATGTATTAAAATGTTTAGACACAAATGAATATTAAAGACATGAAAGTTCATTTATTATATTTTTAGAATATAGTAATTATAGTATGTTTATGTTCTATTATATTCAAATTGGTAATATAAATTTCATATGAGAGATCATATGAATAATTTTCGTAAATATATTTTAATTAAATTTGAGTAAAATCTCATGAAAACTATGTCACGTATTGCATTATAATTTTTGATTAACATATTCATACAAGGTTTTTAATTTTTTTAATTGGTATTTTCGATCATAAAATATCTTTCATTGTATAAATATTTAGAAATAACTATCTAGAAAAATGGGATACTTTTACTTGCCCCTCCCCTCTAAAGTAAATTTGATAATAATTCCCCACTAAAAGTACTCATAGTATCACCTGTTAGTATAACTACTAGTGGTATTCAAGTAGTCAGTGTTTGAGTGTCAAGTGATTTTAGTGGACACTTAGCGTGCCAAATAGTCAGTGCGCTTGACGCTAACGTGATCAACAAAAAAAACAAAAATGTCGTGGATTCCTCGCGATATGGCGGCCTTGTGCCAAAACGACCCCCACACGCAGATCACCACATGTGGATCCGCGGGGGTGCTCTTTCTACAATTAGTAGTGCAACTGTTGAGCAGTTCGCGGGATGATAAAAATCGCTATAGTCAAAATTATGATTTTTCTAGCACGGATTTTAATGGTTTTTTTGAAAATAATCATGAAAACGCGGAACGCTTTGATTTTATTGTTGTGGGCGCTGGGTCGGCTGGGTGTGTTGTTGCTAACAGATTATCGGAAATACCACACTGGAAGGTACGTTGAAATTATTTTTTTTTAAAAATATATTTTACTAAATTAAACTGTAGCTATTAGTTAGTAAATTATTTCCGTATATAAAATATATAAATAAATCCTGATATGCGTTGTTAGAGGAAATATTTTAATTAAAACCGCAATGGAAAAACCGTTTGATTTTAATCATAATTTGAACACAGATAAGGTATGAATTTACATCGGATTTTGCAACAAGTAAAAAAAACTGAAACAGTAATAAATGAGTGCATATAAAAAAGATTAGAGCTGCAGCAGTGCAAGTCACATTTGAATAAACTTTCTTCTGCGAGGCCGCAGCACCGAACAGTGCAGTGCTGATATAAATGAGCCTGAACTTCCCGGTAAACATTTATATTTACATTTTATTCATGACCTTATTCTTGGTCTCACTTTAACACAGCGTGAATGTGTGTTCTTTCATTAATCTACGTTCAGCCATTTTCCTCAACGTGCCACCCATGGATTTAACTCGGAGGAGAAACGACAACCGGAACTGCCTGCATTTTTATTTGCATTATCGTATTATGACGTTGATTGGAATTTTTACGCCATTTCCCGTCTGTTCCATGTATTATAAAATACACTACTATACTTAAACGTACCATGTCACATTGTTTTTCATTGCTTTGTTCTCGGCATTCTAACATTTTTCACTTCTTAGACAAACAATAAAAGAAACTACTAAGCCATACATTTTTAAGAAACAATAGTTCTATGAATAAATTGTATTTCGTTATAAATATATATTAATAGAAAATATTCGTAAATTCTAGGTATTACTTCTAGAAGCGGGAAATGAAGAACCAAAGGTCGCTGAAATTCCAGCAATGGCTCCAGTTCTTCAACAATCCAGCATTGATTGGTCGTACAGTACCCAACCCCAAGAACATAGTTGCCGTTCGCGCCCTTCCGGTAGTTGTGCTTGGGCCCGTGGTAAAGTCATGGGTGGATCCTCCACCATCAATTACATGATATACACCCGTGGAAGCCCACTAGACTACGACGAATGGGAGTACTTAGGCAACCCGACTTGGAATTATAAAAGTGTGCTCCCATATTTCCGGAAACTAGAACACAATATGGACCCTGAATTCGCTGCTGACCAAAAATACCATGGCACTGACGGGTACCAGTCGGTAGAGCGATACCCGTACCAAGACGAGAATGTGAAAGCAATTCTAGAAGGCTGGAAAGAATTAGGTCTACCAGAAGTGGATCAGAATAATGGGCAACAATTGGGCGTGATGTTATTGCAGAATACTGTTAAAGATGGGCGAAGAGCTAGTACAAATACAGCTTATATTCGGCCAATTAGGCAAAAGAGGTCAAATTTGAGAGTTGAAACTTTGGCGCACGTTACTAGGATCATGATTGATCCGAAGACTAAACATGCTTTTGGAATTGAATATGTTAAAAATGGGAAAATACAATTTGCTCTGGCAAACAAAGAAGTCATTCTCTCCGCTGGGTCAATTAACAGCCCGAAAATATTGATGTGTTCTGGCATTGGGCCCGAAGAACATTTGAAACAATTCGATATCCCACTCATCAAAGACTTACGGGTGGGTTACAATTTACAAGACCACGCAACCATAGACGGGGTCGTGTTTGCGTTGACAAACCGCACCACACGTGATGTCTCAGAATTCAAACGCGATCTTACCTATTATCTAAACTCCCACAGAGGTCCATTATCGTCTACAGGTCCCTTACAAGTAAATGTTTTCTTAAAAACCAAATACGCTGATGACAAACGCCCTGACATCCAATATTCATTTGACGCTGTTAATATCGATAACTTCTATACCGACCCAATATTAACTGCTCAAACAGGAATATTCCCACTGGCATACTACACTGGGTTTATGGTGCGTCCCATATTGCTCTATCCTAGAAGTCGAGGTGTTGTCATGTTGAATGAAACCGACCCTATTTGGGGGAATCCTACAATTTTCGCCAACACCTTCACTGTAGAACCTGATCTTGAGACGATGGTTGAAGGGATCAGGATTGCTTTGCAACTGCTGGATACTCATGCAATGGAGCATTTAGGAGCTAGATTGGTGACGACTCCATTACCAGCTTGTAGCCAATATCACTTCGATACTGATCCGTATTGGTCTTGCGTTGCTCAGGAATACACTACGACTATTTTCCATCCGGTGGGTACTTGTAAGATGGGTCCCAAGGATGACCAGTACGCGGTGGTCGATCATGAATTAAGGGTGCATGGGGTGAAGAAATTAAGAGTGGTTGATTCGTCAATTATGCCCAATATTGTCAGAGGGAATACTAATGTTCCGACGATTATGATTGCGGAAAAGACTAGCGATATGATCAAGGAAGCATGGAAAGCGAAAACAAGTGGTGATTCCTGGCTTTAAATTATTTTAAAAGTATTGCTTCTTCAAGTGTTTTTTTATTTAAGATTACAGTTTTTGTTTTTTTATAAATTTCGAAAGTGTGACGTTGTGTGTCGATATGTGTGCGTGTGTGTGTGTGTGTGTGAATACAATGTATGTCTAATCGTGTGAGTGAAATCGATACACGTCACCTGTCATAGTCCTTTCCAAACAATTTGTTCGGTCATAATTTGGTATTTCATGGTAGGGAAATATCCGCGTTGCGGCTACACGAGTGACTGCATACACAATTTTTTTTTCTTCTTCGTTTTTTATACTTTTCTTATATTTAAATTATATTTGCGTACAGTTATAGAAAAAGTTTTGCCACTTTTATCTTAGAGCGCTCAATTTTTTGTTCAACTATTTTCAATATTTTTATATACCATTTTCTTTATGTAATTTTAAAGATTTTTCAGTACGATAGGCTTTTTCTATAATTATACATAGTCTCATTAAAATAATCACTTGTAAATAATTATTGACTAAGTAAAAACAATCTTGTAAACATTTTAATTAGTTTTATTTATATATGTGCGTATGCATGTGTGATATGACCATGCAATTCAAATGCAGGTTAATGCATGTCGGGCTACATATTCATGAATTGAATTTGCATGTGTGCGCGTTCGTCGATTTACTTAAAGAGTGAAAGTTCGTAACCAATTACTAGATAACCGTAAGCTATCTGAGTATGTACATATATTCTATTTTGCATAATTCTAATTGATTTTTTTAATAAATAAATATAAATAAATGCTAAAAAAATTAAATTGTTTTTAAATGATTTTTATCGCATATGTTTAAATAATCTATTTTGGTTTTTATTCAAAATTTATTTCACACACATATATATATGGTGGTAAGTAATAAAATAAATGCAGTAAGTACATAAAATAAAGTAAACACTTGATGAAAAGCAACAAAAGAGTCTAGAATATATGTATAGAAAATGTCAAAATCGTAAGCGCGCAACGGCGTTTGGTGTTGGTGTTGGCACATTACAAAACAGAGCGTCACGATTAATTTATACACGGGAAATAGATACTGCAATCTTGACATTTCCGCTTGCCTGTGCTCCCCCAGAGAGGGAAGATGGTGTTGCTGCGATAAGGCGGGATGATACGTGTGCAGTAAGAAACATGGACGGTTGGCGGTGCTGTCGGCGGTCGCAGTCGATGCTGCAATTACGCGACGGCAGGATTCCTTGTTTTTGTCCGCCGTCGACCGAGATACACGCGACGCGACACGACATATTATTTGTTGCCGCATCCGGAAGCGCTATTCACCGCCGAAATTAAGCGCCGATGGTTGCTAACCACGTTAGAATCAAGCAGGACACGTTCGCGCGTACACAATAGCGCGTGTTCCATGCTCACCATAACAATGCACGTACTACAGATTTTTTTTTGCTGATATGCGCAACCCAAATCTTTCGCTACCAATTTGCAAGTTTTTTTTTTGCCGCAGATTTAAGGATTACTGCCAAACTTACAGCCAACTAGAATTAGTTATTTTATAGAACACATTACGGACTTATTATTCATTCCGATAATAAGTAATAGTTCGTGATTTAATTAAGAAAACTAGGTTGCTTGTATTAATTAATATTATTGATCAATAACTAAATAGCATAAATAATAAGGTGATTTTTATTTGTACAACAAGTGCCTTTCACACTGCACCAGAGCTGGTTTGCCATAGTCACATCACGTCATATAAAATGGTTCAACATAAATCGATCGAAATGATAAGCCCACACGTTCATGTTACATTTTATAAACGATCCCATGTCATATACCTACAACCCGCTACAACATATTTGCTATATGTGCATATATATAGATAGATTCCACTACAAAACTGCTTTAAATATCAATTTTTTTTTTATTCAAAATATGTCAACCTTCTTCAATATTTGATTCTCTATTAAGATTAAACACTCTATAATAGTGTCGGTCAAAAAGTTAAACAGTCAGGGACATGTATACTGATAAGCAATAAAGAGTAACAGATATTTAAAAAAAAAGAAGTAACGTTCATTCAATTCTGAGTGTAAGAAAGTAATAATAATTTGCCGTACATAATGTTGTCATCATGATTGTCGTAATCACAATCAGTACGTCACGTACGGCACCCCCGTCGCTTGGAAACGAAAGGAGAAGCCTCACCGTACGAAGAGAACGGGTGGCACACGCCACGAGTTAATTATATCGAGGATAATTAATTGGTTTGTGTCGCAAACGCCGGCCTTAATTTGCAGTATTTTATCAGCGAGGAGCAACGTAGCGGCCGCAACCGAACCAGCCACTGGGGCGTCATTTTTACAAACGCGACACCGCGTTACGCAGAATGCGCTCAGCGTTGATTATCCCAAGATAAGTGAAAGTAAGTAAAGCAATGAACGCAACGAACGATAAAAAAAAACACAGTCGCTACAAACTAGTGCGCTAAATAAATACGAACACAGTGGTACGAACAACATAAACATTATGAGATGGTCTCTCAACGTATTCTAAATAGTAAAATGCATTTTTGGTGTTTATATAATTACATAATAATGAACGGCGACTGGAGTTTTCACATCTAAATAGTGAGTAACTTACAAATATTTAGTTTATAGAGTAAGTTAGTTATTTGTTAGTTGGAATATCCCGAGTGTATTATGGGAATTAAAGCATGTGCACCTATCCTAATGAATTTTCCTCACTTTGAATGTAATTCCTTTTGCAACAAGAAAGCACATTTCTGTGACATTGTCAACTCTAATTAGTTATATATTCTACAGATTTCAAGTCTTCTAAGTTACCACCCAAAACTTAATGGACATAAGCTTTTCAAACTTGCAGATTAACATTTTAGTTATAGTGGTAAAACAATAAATAATTTACTTAAAACTATCAAGTATTGCGTTTTTATTTATATACTAAAAAGTTATACCCTAAAACATTCGTGTGTGTTTGTTTGTTTGTAAACTGTAAGATAGTTAAGAAAAACAAAAAGTTAACTGATAATTTATTTGTGCAATTTTGAGTACAGTGACTTTTGCAACTAGGTAGTCAATGTATTTCCTTGGCGAGATTTGTGTGTGTGTGTGTGTGGCACCTTTTAAAATGAGCGCGTGTCGGCGTCCGTTAAATAAACATTAATTAAATGAACAATATGAACGCGAGCGTTGTGAGTTATACCAGCTCCCACCAGTGCGGCCTCCCGGCGTTACAAAATGCCACGGGACTCTTTTAGTGCCGTACCATGTTTCAAGATGCATCCGTATCCTGAGAGGAACTTGTCTGACATGTAACAATTTTGATATGTACTTATTTTATTTAGAACATTCTATATAATTTAATTCTTGGAAACAGTAAACTGTTTTCATGATGGACTTACAAAAGGTACATATGTATATAAGCTCATCAAACCAAAAAGCTTTAGACAGAGAGAGGGAGAGACGACGTGGAAGACGGAGCGGTAGGGAATCACAATCGAGAGATAGACTTAAAGCCCATCTGGCTTTCGGGGTTTCATTAGAGCTGGAACACACCGTCAAAATGATTATGACGATTATCCTTTATTAGTGGGTTCATAGCGATCTGTTGTAGCATCGATAATGACGTCCGGTGTGATGTGGGATTTACTGTGCCTCTGGTGGCACCACCTGCAACCGCTCAACTGCGAACTAACGCCATTATTAAAGCGCGTAATACGCTTGTACCAACTACCGATTCGGTGGATCGAACTAAATTAAAATTCAAAATCCCTCCTTCTAAAAATCAAACAAATATAAATTTCGCTCCAGTATTTAATTGATGGAATGCATAATTTTAATAAGATATTCCGGGGGTTTTAATTACAGAGGTACACAACTTTTAGTGCAATGCAGGTAAGTTACCCCGGGAGATAACGCGTGGTGCACTGTGGACAGATGTCGCATCGCTCGCAAACAGGGTAAGAAAATTCGAAACACCTCTGTCGTTGGCCAGCTCGCCAATTAGTACGCTTTGAGCAGTATAGGCCCCTGGAGGATGTATAGGTACGTCTAGTAGTAGCGATTAACATAAACAGGTCGGGTGGTGTAGAGCTACCTGCGAAACAGGGCCGGGTAATTACGAAACTTTTTCAATTTGCTTTCGGTGTTGTGGTTGATGCAGCGTCGCGCGTCTGTTTCATTGCGGCACCGCGGCCTTTGAAATATCGCGGCGCGGCAAATTGTGTTGAACGGAAGCCGTACGATTCCATGGCCGCAAAATCAATCAAACACAAATTTAATTACACACGTCGACAATAACGTGTTTTGAACGTGAATAATGTGCGCTGATACCGTTGGCGCCACATGTATTACCTACTGGTGCCGGATATAGTATAATGAAACCTTCTACAATAAAACGTTATAAATTTAGACTTAATAATGGCTTTACTTCCCTATAAGACGCACGAGACGTTGTCTTCTATAAGTACCTACTTAACGGAAACTTAAATTTCAATCTTGAAATATATTGCCAACTACCTACTTATCTAAGTTTACAACATTTTATGTTCCCGAGATTATTATACATAAATAAATAAATACATATTCCACCTCCACCAAATAGTTTTATATAAAAAATTTGTATGCTTTATGATTTCTAAAATAAATGCGTCTTATTTTTTTTATAGAAAAGAAAAGTATTTTATTTAGAAATAATGACTTTTAAAAGCTTAATATTGTAGTGTCGCTTTCCGTGGTATTTGTTGTGTCAATCGAGGATGGGAGTCACTAGAAAACCTGTAACACTTGTTGTAGAAAATCTGTTTATTGCAAACGATTGCTAGAATAATCCACTCGATGCTACACTGCATCGAGTGTACGTTGAATTCAAGCATGCATATATGTTAGTGGAGTTTGGTGCGACGAACGACCTCGGCAGTGAAAACGTTGGTCCGGCGCCACGTACATATCACAGCTCAGTTGCCTGATCAATAACGAGAACGCTTGCTTGGGTCCTGCTGTACTATGTATACGTACGCATACACAGGCAGCATCAGGCATAAACTTTGATGCGTCTTTTTGATGTTTGTCGAGATTTTCTGAAAAAAACACCGACACAAGTACCACACGAATCACTTTTTCACACGTTTCTCTTTCACTGCTAACAAATCTGGAAACAAAAATATTGATTTCACTATAATACATGTATGTCGCAGACATTTTTATGCCATGAAATACCACATATATATACATACTTCAATTGCAATTTAATTTATTTAGAAACCAAATACCAAGTTTAAAATGTACATATATTTTGGTATGTGATGAATTTCACACGTTCTAAATAAAAAATATTTAAACTACACAAACTGTAAATGTTAATACGCGAAATGAATATATGTACCACGCATAAATGTATCTATTTTCATATACATAGGCATGTAGTGAATATTATACATATATACATATGCTGCATGGTATGATGTTATTTTGCAATGACTATAGCATATACCTACTATGTACATATATATATGTGTGTTCGCAAAACTAAAATGTTGTGTACGTATGTATGTATGTACATATCAATTAGTCGCTAGAATAGCTACGCTGCCGCTAAAAAACACGGGACATTGTTAGAGGGGACGGTGACCGTCGCCTTGGACGGTGCGGCGGCGTGATGCCCGCCGCGGTCACCGTGTGGATGTGGTGTGTCCCTAATGTGTGATGCAGACCACGTACGCGGGATCCCGGAAAGTGACACATGGCCGGGCGCGAGCGAGCGTGAGCATCCGCGTGAGCGTGTGTGTGTAGTGCGTGAGTGACGGGTCCCAAGGGTCGTGCGGCAACGGACCTGATTGAATCCTGACGCGGCGAACACAGAAAACTAAGTAATCCTTAGAGACCCACCGTCCAAGCATCCGGCTACACACACACACACATGCATACAAGCGTAAGCTGATACACGCGTGATACACGTGCACATATAAGAAACATGTAATAAAATACCTATAATCATACTATATGTTTGAATTTTATGAATAGAGCGTAATAAATAGTGTTTTATCTGATAATAATAATAATAATGGATATTTTAAGTGCGTTTTGAGCATATTGATAAACTCGTCAACATGATATACAAAGTGAACAGTATGAATTTGTGTATAATGTGTGTTTGGAAATTCGCTGGTCTATCTGTATGTATGTATGGATGTATGTAGGGAAACGTTGAAATCATAAAAGAGCTTATAAATTTAGCCTGGTTCAACATCTGGCGGTGTCATTTACGAACTTGCTCGGTGTGTGTGCCGAGTCGAATGAATGAATTTGTTGTGCGTTGTTGCCACGCGCCGTACATGTCTGCATTATGATTCGTTTTTGTTCCCAACCAACAATAACCACCATTTTATAAATCATAAACATGACTGAGAAACCATATTGGTTACTGACAATGGCTACAATTCCCGCGGTGCTTCAATCGAATTTATTCTGCAAGTAATATACATCCCATCGACATGCTTACACTTCACTGAACAAAATAAATATATTCATTCAATTTTAAACAATTTCATCAACCTACTTCCCAAATATTATAAAGACAATGTGGGTTACGTTTTAAAGTATTTTGTTTCTGGGATTGTACTTGCTGAATATCCTTAATAGTATTTAATGCGCCTTATTACATAGTTGGAGATTCTCATCACTATCTTATTCAGTGTAAGAAGCTTACATTTGGCTGTGTGTGCGTGCGAGGATTTAAGCAATCCATAAGACCACCGTAACATGGACGGCCAATGAACGTCAGTCAGCGTCCAATGACCACATTTGGTCTGGTCCCGGCGCGCCTGACTTGCATCGCCAAAGCAAAATGAAACGATAATTCCGGACGTAAAGTACGTTTTATGTTGATATCCAATGGTTACGATTCCATTCCGGTCTCCAAAAGAATTATACCACGATCTGTGTACATTTCCCAATATTATCATAAATTAATTAGAAAATAGTTTAGAATTATTGGTAATTGAAAATATTAGTTGATACGGCAAATCAAAGTGTTTCAAGCGAAGAGAATTTCTATATGTCCGGTGGTGTATGGGTGATCAAGTAGGTCTCTTTGTCGTGTTAAATGAGTGAGAAGTTCGGTTTGGTGAGACGGAACCCAGGTGCCGGAGCACCGGAAAGTTTTAATAATTAGCTGGCAGAGTGTGATGTATGGCGCTGCTTTCTCCCTGTGTATGTCCTTAATAAACACAAAGGCCTGCCGCGCCAGGCCCAGTGATTTACGGTGATTTTAATTTGTTCCAGATCACCGGAGTTACACGGGAGTACATACAAAAACCACCGGCACACAGGTGCCATCATCCTATTTCCGGACAAACTGCATAGTTTCCTGTCGACAGTGGAAACTTATTTTCAATTCCAATCTGAACTATCGACGTTGAATAGTTGGAACGAAAATTAGTTTTGGAGGCAAGATGTTGAACAAAATCTCCTCCTTATCTATTTCTGATATTGTGTGCTGTGTGTGTGTGTGTTGTGAGCAAGGAAGCCAACAACGGTCAATAGACGTCAATATCTTTGCAAACTAACATCCATATGGTGGTAGGTTGGTGTGTTCTTTTTAACGTGATTCGTATAGCCGCCACCACCACGTTGTCTCTTCCAGCACATGTTTGACAACGTCTCTGCGAATTATTTCTCTGATTCGGCTCGGAACAAAAGGTTAGCCGGATATGTTTGGTATTGATCGCATATTGACTTCTAAAGAAATTGGTCAACGACTGCTCCGATGACCGTAAACTTCGAGCTCCTACGACGAGCATTAGTTTTCTTTACAACATCACGACTTATGATTTATGTGTAGTCGAAAAACTTTCATGTTACTTCCATCGCCCCATAAACTATTACATATAATTTGATCTACGTTTCAACTTTTTTAATTCGATAATTAAGTTTCATTATAATCAAACACCACAGTTTACAGCGCATGTAACAGACGTGACTTTTATTCTCTAGAAAATCGACTTTAATCATAACACATTTTCTATTTGTTTTTCTATTATTCCTACTAATAGAATTTAATTATTTTTAATTAAAATATTAATAGAGTGCATTCACACTTTATAGTGTTTTACGTAGAAGAAAAGTCGTCGTCGTCGTCGATGGTAAGAAAACGTTATAGTTTTTCTAACAAGCATAAAACAAGTGAAACATTCCACGTCCAATTATTCCGAACGATCAGTCCGTCTTGGTGGAAAGAAGAAAAATGACGGTGGAGCAGGCAATAATTCGGCCGGTAGTCCCTCGTACATACAATAGCCGGCCTAAAGTGAATGATACCGGTTGTATGTACAGACGCGTGTGTAGCACCGCAAATGGGGGCGAAGAGGGGGACAGGACGTGATGGTGTCACGATAAGCGGCCGTAGGGCGTTGAGGCGGACCGCTCGCAGGAAATCGGATGACATGATATGTCCAAGTCATATTTTTCGATCCAAGATGTTTGTAGTTGCGTGAATGGATCACGGAAATCCGTGTGCTGGTCACGCGATTCAACCTCTACCCTGTAATCTTTTTCACACACACACACACAAGTGGCGGCTGCTTTTGTCAGACTCTCAGGAGACCTGCATTCCTTTTGTCAGCCGTACAGATTTCGTTGGCGATATGAATTCGTTGTACTATTTAACTCATATAAGAGTGGACTAAGAATATTATTATTATAGTCTGTTTGATTTTTGAATATAAATAAAAAGCGTTTTTATTTTTTGAATATGTTGTAATTTTAATATAAGGCATAAAGTTGTTGTTGTTGTTGTTGTTAGGGCTTGTCGCATTTTATAATGATGGGAGGATAAGATGTGCTGTAGTTCCGTAGTTGGTCAATTGGTGTTGTTTCCCTTGTAAAGTGGAGCCACTCTCGCTGCATCCGGTGGTGTGCTATGTATCCATCCCGGATGCGAGTAGTCTGTCCGCGCCTGGGCTTATTAACGGTCCGCTCCCGAGAAACTGAGGGGATTTGTCCGTCAACTTCTCACTTTGCGCCATAGTTCTCGCCGAATTGCCAGGCGATGGAATTTCGGCAGCAGCATGGTCGATGGTGGATGTGACGTCGTTGGCTCTCCTCCCTGTTCACTTGTAGACTTTTGTAATTAAGATCAAGAAGTCGGCTTGGGGCGGTGCGAATGACAGTTTCATAATTTGTTGGAGGGAATTATTATTTTATGCGCGTTCCTTGAATTCAGAGTCGATTATGATGCCGGCAGGTGGCCCACTGTTCAGCTTCGTGTTTCAAAAAGCGCTTAACGAAACTTTTATATTCCGGACGAATGCGTGCTCTGCAGCCACTTACACATCCAGTCTCGATTTCATATCACCATTCTCACTTTCTACACAACAATTACCACACACACACACACACACACACACACACATATATATATATAAATAACGGCTAACTTAAGTATAGAAAATTTATTTTAGCTCTTTAAGGGATATATTAGTTAAGACTAAGTACTGTTGTGTGATGAATCGATAGGTGGCTGTGCATGGATATCAATTACAATGATATCCCAGCCTGTCGTTTACTTCCGAGGCACTAGTAGTGTGATGCGGGCCCGTGACGCGGTATCGATCACTGAGCTGCTCGCCAAATGCCGTGGCCAAGTGCCAAGCGACTGCCACACACACACACATTCACCAAAGTATTCGCTGGAGGTATTATGTATTAGTATACCTACAGTATAGCAGTTGCTCTCGCTTCCGTTGCAAGGCCTAAAGACGCGCAACTCTCGCTGTCCAAATCAATCAAGCCAATACTATCACCCTAGTGTTGGTGAACCAGGTGCTGCAAGAAAACCACCGACTAGTACTACTACTACTACTACTACGCAATCCCACTCTCTCTCTATGTCCATTGCGAGAGCATTAGAATTGCAAACGACGCAGGATCGACGATGGCGATTTCCCCGGCACCAAGACCGATACGTATCATATTTTAAGATCGACTAATGGATTCTGAAGAATGTTCGCGCGGCCGAACCGTTCTCGGTAACAATGCATAATACGAAGTGTCTCTGAATCAATTTATTATTTCTAGTGAATTCTGAGAAATCATTGCATAGAAATTGAATGAACCCTTGTGAGCCCTATGGCCAGCCTTATCAGGTGTTAATTAGATTTGAAAATTCGTGTGTTTTATTGGTAAATATAATTTGGTGGCGGAATTGGCCGCTGGCTGTACACGGACACTCGCATTACGAGCACGGATGATTGCGAGCCTGCTGCGCGTAGACGATTTATAGCCCGGGAAAATAATAACCGCAAACTTCAGGGTTCGGGGCCTGTAATGACGTGATTTCCGTCCGGTCTGTGCACTGTGTGCTGCACGCCATTGATGGACACATTTTTATGGCGACATCGCCATGTGTCACCATTGCGGTCGCCGCTAGCTTATGAACCAACCAACCGGTCTTTGGCCAAATGGGGGATCATCACCATGCGATACTGGTTAGGCCATCAACCCCTAAATCTATATTAAAAATATCACCCCTGCACTTTCTTATACGTATTTTGTTTAAATAAGAAGGATATTCAAAAATAAATGTTGATTTGTTCGAGGAAATATAGTTTTTAAAATAAACTATAGGACGACGAAGATTTGTATAGGGGAGATGAATACTGTTAAGCTTTTGAATAAAAGAAACTTTTATGGAATGAAGCGACTGTTTTCTTAGTAGTTTCTCGCTGGAAGCTGTAAAGGTAATATTGGTATGTCGGCATCGTAGCACGGGAGTATTAAAAGTTGATGGCTTCCGCGCAGTGCACGCGCGCCAATGCTAATGCGATGGACGCGTACAGATTCAGTTCGCGTGGTACTTTTGCCGTGGGGACTACTACCATCGCGAAAGTATCACTACTCGCGTACATACATACATACACATAACGAGTAGTACGGTACGGCTAAGAGATTTGACAGAAATGCTTATTTACACGGGTTTCGTGAAGCTCGTCGCATGCAAGATAGAACGGACCGCCGGGACATCGACCGATGAAATATCACGGCGACGACAACACCCATATTTCTCTTTGCCAGCACTGCCACACTTCCAGTCGTGGAAGAGAACAGATGATCACCCTGTACCACATGTCGCCGCTGAACTACTCCCACTATTTTGCGACCGCAGCCATAATATCACCGCAATGACTCCCAACCCAATTTATCGCCCTATCGGCAACGTCTAACTGAATATGTATACATTTAAATAGATATAACTCTCTACGAATTTCACTCATATATGTAGTACGTGGATTTTTAAAATAAACAATGTCAAAGATACATATATATGGGTGGTACAGTCGAGAAAACACGGCTTAATTACAATTACAGTTTTGAATAATGAGACCGTGTCGCTCGTTTCTAATTTACTTATATTTTCACCGTCGCGCGTCGTCCTTAATTACTCCGTTATCCTGGAGCTGAAGCCGGCGTTGGCATTGCGTTCCCGGCAATAGATATACCCACCTTGGCTACGTTGTGACCGAGAAGAAATCGCCGCCTCGTTATCAGGATCCCGTGGATACAACACACATACACAAACAAATAGAAACATCTCTGCACGGAAATAAATTCGATTTAATTAAACAGCGCCACAGGGACATTGGAAAATACACACATACATGCACAGACGACCGAATTACAATCAAAACGGTTCAATTCTAGGCCAAAAGTAAACAATTTGCAAATAAATATACCATATATACCAATATATCTTTAAATCTCAATCAATACTAATAATTCAGTTAATCGTTTTTTCATTTAATTATTGATTTAGATACTTTTAAGATTAATAGCAATTGAAATTGTAATGTGAAATGAATTTAATAAATTAGAAATTGTGGAAGTAATTTTGGAACGTGCAATGTGCCAGATTTTGTAAGTGGTGCGGTTATGATATCGTAGAAACGTAAAGCCGAGAAGTTCGGGTCGCCTGAAGAAGTGCAAATGCGCAAGTCGACGTAATTATCAATAGAATGCACGTCCCAGGTAGGTATATGCACGTTCTCTCACCGATGCTAATTGATTGATTGAGATTGATCGTAAATAATAAGACGCTGCGGAATTGGTGTATAATTAATGAAGAACTTTCAAAACAGGCTCCGCTAAGAATCAATCACGGTCACATAATAACCAACCAGCAAGCCGTGTCTCTCTGTCAACAAAGCAACACCTTATTGAGCATGTATGTTCAGATGACGAGACGCCCCAAGGTCTCGGCGGAACAAATCGTGCGGAAGCGGTTTGTGCAGAAGACTTTTCTATTGAGGGGGATTTCTTTTTTTTTCTCTCTTTCTCTTCTTTACTTTTGTGGTTTTACTGAAACTCGGTTTCCTCTGCAGTACGAAGCTGCATCTCTAATACAAACCGGCGAACAGTATTGTTGTTCGTTTCGGACAAATGCGCACAGTTCATTAGTGCAAACGAAGTGGCTCCTAGGGTGTTGCTGCATGATAGTTCACCAGCTTTACTCGACTTCACTAGATGAATTCATAAGTGACAATTCGTACAATATTTACTTGTTAAAGAAAATCCTTAAAACACTACTAAAACTATTTCCATTCTTCTTCACTAACAATTAATTCCTAATACTATTTTTTATTTATTAAGATTTTTTATTAAAATAAATGTAAAGTGTTCCCTGCCACCCCATGTATGTATGTATGTTAAAACAAATAAAATATGTATGAAATTAATTTCGATGATTATAATTCACTTTATGCAAGTATATACAATGATAATTGATTGAATAATTTAAATATAATCCAGACTCAATAGGAGCACCAGGTGTAAGCTATGTTGTTGTAAAGGTGCCTTCTTGGTATGAGTAAGAAATCTCCGGTATCAAGACGATTGCGATCATAATGGAATTATAGGGGCAGTAGTGCGTGAGGTACGCGTGCGCTGTAGCAGAAACCGCCACCGGACTCCGCTTGAGCGCCGCGACGCTACCGCCGCTGACGGTTCGCCGTCCCCGCCGCCTCCGACGCCATGGAGCACGCTCATAGCTCACTCCGTCGAAGCAGAGTTGAACGTGAACAACCAAACTTTATACGGGCAGTGTAAAAGGACGATGCGTCATATCGCACGTTTCTCTCGCAAAAGATTTCAATTATAATTTAGTATCTCGTATAATTCTCAAGTGTTTCAACCGTTGAAAGATCTTACAAAAACACTGATTTAGTGTGTTATTTATTTAGATTCAGACACAGTCTAGTTTTGCAGTGACTATTTATTAATTTGAATATGGGTATAGAAATTGTGTTGTAATAATAGTGGACAAAAAAAAACTTTAAGTGTAGTCAAAAACTATAGACAAAAAAGTGTTTAAAGCTTAGAGAATTGATTGGTGGCTGTAATTTAAATTTGGTTGTAAAGACTTTGAAGACTTTGTGTGGTGGAGTGTGCGCGTGCTGGACTTTGGAAAAGTAGCTCCAAGTCTCATATTGATAAGTTTAAAAGAATCCCTTGACATGTTAACAAATGTGGAAGACAACGAAACCATACAGACTGGATAAGTAACGAATCCTGGTGCTCATAATACAGATAAATGAGAGTCCTCCATCGCCAAGGAAAGCAGCCGCGCAAGTAAAAGCCTGGATGTGATTTTGGCAGCGGAAGGACTGCCTCAGGAGACGGACACAGTGGCCGTGTGTTTGTTTGTTTGTTTGTGAGAGTTCATACTGTGAAGTGATGAATACTAAGACACCGAAAATGTCACTAGCAGCCACTCGCATGACATACTTCATGATTATATAGTCCACAAAGACGAACACTCGATTTACACGCTTCATTCGATGTTTGGGAAAATGATACGAATTACTTCGTTACTGTTACTTTTGATGGCTGCCTCCACCGGTAAGTTTACCACCGAAATAACAATTACTGAAGATTTTTCTTTTGTTCTCCATGTTATAGCTGTAAGATTCCAAGAAAGATACTTGAATAAATTTCAAGTAGTAGTCTTTTGTTTATTAAATTCGAAATATGAAGTTATTGGCAAAGCTCCAAATAATTATAGTTGATGATGCTATTGATATATAGGGTAAGATTTCGTAAGTCGTTCAGGTATGAAGAACTTTTCATTGGCATGTCAAGATGTGGTAGTATTTGGGGAGGCGTAAGAGTACCTTGATAGAACAGCATCCTGTTCTTTGTTTGTCTTCCATTACGTCAATTAAAAGTCAATTTTCGCTAAGTGCGCCAGTGTAATTGGATTGAGTGTTTCTGTATGCCGCGGAGCAGAGCAGAGCAGAGCAGAGCAGAGCAACTCACACAACGTATGCCTTCACACGAATGGTGAAACGTGCAGCACCCGATCTGCTCCATTCTGGCCCAAACCACACGGGCCCCGCGGGACCCAATTTAAAAATGATAACTTCTCATTAGTGCCGCGCCGTGTGCACCGTTTTCCGCGGCATGTGCACCGGTGCCTCATTAGACCGCCGGCCTCTGACATACAAATATTCTCACGCATTAATCGCGTGACGGGTCTAAATCTCGTCATGTTTTAAATGCGATGAAATATAAATTGCTTCATTCCAATCCTTGTACATAGGGAATTTATTTCGGAAATTAATCATGTGCCTATAGTTGGTTGTGGTAATAGTTTGTAAAAAAAATGTTAAAAAATGATCTTGTCAATATTAAACTGGCATTTAAAATGGTGTCAGACCTTATCACTATGGGCTCATCACCGTATCCTAATATGTGTATTTATATTGAATGTCATCAATTGTTATTGATTACGCGGTCACGGCACATCGGGACTTGGGCTGTCGCCACTGGCTTTAAATAGCGCCCATTTGCGGGCCTGGGGGGCCGCGGCAGAGTGGGCCAACAATGTATAACTCCGCTGCGTCATTTTTCAATGGGTTCACGATAGCAGCGCGCAGGCCGACTGTCAAACTGAGACCCCCGCTGAATATCATGCGAGATGATAGATGAACGTTACGACCGGCACTGCCAAATTTATCATTTATACTCGGTTCCATCAACGGTTTGCGGAATTGCCTCATACGGAGAACACTGTTACCGCTTTTCAAAAATAGACACACTCACGACACACACACACACACACACATATCCAATAATGTCTTATTAGTAATTGGCGGGGTAAATAGATGTAAATCTACAGGGTGTTTGTGATAAATCTGTCATCATCGGGTATTTACGAGTCAGACACAAGGAGGAGTCCTGGAACATAGAATGCCGTGTACAATTGTCAACGAGGCGATTAACGTTCCTCCTAATGGCGGCTCCTTGCAGAGTTAGAGGTACACCATTGAATAATGTTTTTGCTCCGCCAGTACGCGGTGGTGACACAAACACCACACGCGAATTTATCATTTAGCACACGCATGCAATCAACAACGAACTCTCTAGTTTTATTTACGTATATGAAAACTGTAAGAGTCTACGCTGCAATCTGTAACGCAACCTCTGTCAATAATTTCGCACAACTTCGACATCAAAAGCGACCTAAATAATATTACAATATCGTTATTTACTCTGGAAAATGTTTGATGTGATGTCAGCTTATTCGTTCGCGTGCTTCTTTGTTCTCAACGCTGTCACTCCCTGTTATTTAAATTAAGCCTTTTACTTTCTTTTACTACTACGTATACGTTTTAACATCAAGAAATCTAGCTAGAAAACAGTTTCCTTATCCTTATTTTTGTTTTAAGTGGTTGTGCATTTTTATGTATTGACGCAAGTTTCGAAAGTAGTAATGATCTGTATATTCAAAACAACTTTGTTGTAAATTTAATTAGACTTTAGGGCACAAAAATACGAAATAATAAATGATATATGAGAGATGTATTTTAAAACGTTCGATATCGCATGTTTAAATAATGATGTCAACAATATTCGACGTATTATATTCCATATTTTCTAAAATGTAAACCCCTTAAGATTATTTCCAAGAATGAAATATATATGTGTTTTAAAAAACAATTTGGATAATAATACACACTTTATCAAATTATATTTGAATAAATCAATAAATAATAATTTTAATAAATAAATCACTATTAATAGTATAATAACTGAAACAATATGAGTGTTACTTAAATATGACACTGTATTCTCTAATAATATACGAGTAGAATAGCTGAACTAATTTAATTATTTGACCATCCATATACCTCTAGTGTTAACATCCATTAGAGAAGTACATTAAATACATGATACTCTAGTTTAGAATCTCGTAGCCGTACGAACTTAGATATTATTTCATAATTAATCAGCACCTGCACTAGTGCAGAGTTTGAATTTACACTTAGTGTATTTTGTATGGAAAAATAGTGTAAATAATTCATCGTGTGGGTTATATATATATATATATATAATTGCGCCTGTGAGTATGGTTTGGGTGAAGTATGAATAGGCACGTACTGGAAAGTATGTTTAGCTTTCAATATGTACACGCTTAGCTAATAATTCACGGGGTAGTATAGTTTGTCGGTTCTTGGTATGCCCGAAAGCGGGCTCGTACAGTTTGAAACTTATCTCGGGCCAAAGTATCCCGGGAACGCGAGCGTTTGGCGGCGGACGCCCGGTCGCTCGGTCGCAGTCGACACGGATCCGCCCGCCGCTACCATTCTTTCCATTGGTAATTTAGTACCAAACCCCGCCACGATCACACCAGATAGCAGTTTGTAAACTCAATTAAAGCTATCTCTGGTATGTATGGCGAAAAGGTTTGTTTTGTATCCTATACGTGCGATACGTACTAGTTTCACCTTCGATGTGTCTCGCTTTCAAACATCTCAATGCAGATGTTGTCTCACTCACTCACACACACACACACATAGACAGGGGGTGGCGACGACATAATAAATGCTGACAAAAACGATACGACATCCAAACAAATGGTGGTATTAAGATGTAAGCAATTTAAATAATTCACAGGCTACTTTTGGAGCTGTGATTTAAGAATGAGCAATATTAATCGACTGGAAATAAAAAAAGCCATTAGTTTTCGGCCTGCTTCTACTTCTGTTTCTGTTTCGGATTTTTTGCTGCTCCAATATGCATCCGTCTTAAAGTTTCATCCAACGATGTAATTTACGTGTTTTAAATACGCTTAAACAACGGAACCGACTACAGATTTTATATCTCCAACATTTATATTTCCTTTCTTAACTATATTACACAACCACTACTTTTTTATTGTATAATACACCATTAATTTTCATAAAAAAAATCCTTTGCAATTTCCACAATTATAAATTTGGTTGTGTTATTACACCAATAATAAGAATTAATTTTATTTGCGTTTGCCAAACGCATAAATGTCAAATAACGCGACCACCCTCGTCGGCTATCCAAACATAGATCAATAGGTATAATAACTCGGGGTAATTAGCAAGCACACCCCTGCAAATATGCGTCGGGGCACTAAGCGTAAAATTCGGGTACATCAAAACCGTGCTTCAATTAAGCCCAAATACAACCGCAACCGCCTATAAACACCGACACATTAATAGCAACTATTGATACGCGAATCAATGCATGCAAAGATTGCAGAAATCTAAATATGAAAAACTATTTGAAGCATCGGGATACGTGAGAATGAGCTAAATTCCAGGATTATATAATTCAATGTAGATTTGATGTAGAAGTGTCTGCGTAAGTGAAAAGTTCGAGATGGATCCTTGTTGAGGAGGGGAAGGAGGGGAATTAAATTTATAGAGTTTTTTTCCTACATTGAAAACGACGTGGCATGATCCCACTGCCATCGTATGCCTGTTTCGTTATTTATTACATTGAAATGTTTCTGTCGTCTGGTACATTATTTGATCCAATTCCAAAAAAAAAACAAACTAACAGTCATTCAACCTATAAGGAAATAAGGGCATTCCATTGGATGAAAACACGTTTACTCTACACTCGCAACCTCATACGTTATTTTTTATTATGTATATATAAATATAAATCTAGTGAGAATCTGTCGATGTTTTGTTTATATTTATTTAATTTATTATAATAGCTGTTTTATGTATAATAACTTTGTTTTATGATTAAAATAAGTTTGGAGGTTATTTGAAAGTTGTGTTTCTGGATAGAAATATGTTGTGTTAAAAATCATATTTCGTATATATATGAAAACAATCTGTGGGTGTTTTGCGGTGAGACAGCAAAAGCGTGAAGCACACTTTGAGAATGTTTGCTAACGATTCCCGACTCAGTTTCACAAATATTTCATGTTTTGTGAACAGATAATGAGCAACCATGTCAAGTTATTTAATTAATTTGAACGTTAGTTACACAGCAACTAGAACTAAATTGACACTAATAAAATACATGTCGCGTCCTCCCACCCATTCACACCCAGACGTATTATAATATAGTTGCAGGAAAATAAATTATTGATATAGAGTGGGAAATCATTTAATATGAAATAATTCGTGTCCTAAAACCGCGATTGGTGTTCGTAATTAATTATTAGCGATAATTTTTTTTATTGGGCTTAACTAACCAAAAACGTGTATTCGTTGAATTAAATCCGTGTTCCATTGGAAGTCAATTAAAATTTAGTATCTCATATTAAAATTGTCTATTATTTAGAATTGGGTATAATTATAACGAAAGGGATCATTGTATAGCGATTTGTATTTGAAATTAATTATAATTACACAATGGATTTGCAACAGAAGTATGTCGACAAATCAATTATGTTTTGATGTACAAAGCAGCCATGAGATATAAACGAAAAATAAAGCTTGCAGTAGATTACAAGAATGTGAAATCTTTATTAACTGTGAAGTGCTAAAATTTTCCGCATTTTCGCCGAGCGCTGCCGAGCTTTGGATGCTAGAGCTTTTTATTTCAGATATCCGACGCTCTTTCTCCCACGTCTCCAATGAGCCGCCGACTTTAAACGTTAATAATTTCGTTAACGGCGACAAAAAAAGAAAATCCTGCTGCTTCAATTGTATTCGTTATTTATACAATTTTACATTTATTATCAAAGAGCCACAAAATTTCATTTACCAATATTTAGAGCTTTTATGACTCACATTCTTGCAACTACAAATTAATTATGATTTCTGGACCAAGTTGTGTAAACACGCGCAATGTATTTCAGTTAAATAAATACTTTTACACTTGAAGTTTCACTGACAACAATCTTTCGCATGTTTGTGAATCTCTTGACAGCTGTCTCATTAATTCAGGATTCCCCTTCATACCGCGCAAAACGTTCCGTTTCCACTAGTGTCTTCAGCGTTTCCCCCTTTTACGTAATAATTTCTCATTTCCCTCCGGTAACTCGGGGATAATTCCATAAACATGGAAATCTGAACTCAATACTACACATCCCTTATATATCTATACGTTTTACTCATCTTAGAAATACTTAGCAACGATTACAACCGCGACAATTATTATTACCGCCAGAAATGTATCTTTAGTGCCTCTAAATTAATTTATTCCTATTTCCATTTAAATTTCACAATCATATGTTTTATTACTGGATGATATGTAATACATTGTGATAGTATTATCGTTAATATCACAAAATCACTTAGGTTTACGTTATCGACTGTGATGTACTCTGGCAGATAAACACATACCCTATAAATTACAGGGATCCATAACACAGTTGATGACGTATACCGAATTTCGTTTCGCCGTTTGCTTGACATAACATCGTAAATTCTCAGTCTATATGTATCTAGACATATATAACATGCTCCACTAGAAGACATACATACATGAGTCTCTTCACTGCAAATTGCACTGCTTAGATATGTAATTGAAATATTAATGTCATATGCATTCGAATTATTTCCACTCCAACAACTACTAAGATACGCATTAATGTTTATATTTCGTTGTTGAATTTATAAATAAACTAATCTCGCTTAAATTGTAACAAATGTTGCACATATTTTAATTAAATGTACATGTACACCGCGTGGTTAAATCTCGCAAAAAAATTTATTTATATAAAAATTGGAGGTTTGATAACAAAAATATTTTTATATAACTGTCTAGACACCTATAGACGTGTTATGGAATTTATTGGTGGGACTACAAAAAAAATTCTAATTCATAGATATATTAATCTATTTGATGTTTATTTCGTCGCTTTTTTAAAAGCTTTTATATATTTCTAGACGTGTTTGTAAAGTAATAAGTACTAAATAGTAAAAAAATTTCTATATTTGTGCTTTCGAAATTTGTATTAAATTATGTAAATAAATTATACATTAATGCTGTTTTCATCTCTATTTACAATTGAATTGTTTTTGTTTGTTAGGTCTAAATTTATTTTGAGTCTTAAGATATTTTAATATTTCCATAAATGAAAATTAACTCTGAATAAACATCAACGCAAACATATGCTTAATACATATATATTTGTTCAGGGGAAACAACAACTTTAAGCTATTTAACCACATTCTTCGCCGAATGGTCTTGTTGTTGTAGTTATTCCCGGAATTTCTTGTATTTTCTTTGGCACATAAAATCCGTGTTGCTTGCAACTAGTTTCTATTAATGGTTACATTTCGCCAAATGTCTCAAATAATTTTACGCGCTTTTTAAATATATCGTTGAAGTTTTTTTAGATACTTGGGCAGGAGAAATATTTTTGTGAGATTGTGGGTTGGAATTCCGGTCAGGATATATTTTATCATTAAATATCGGGGATGCCCGGAATCTTTTTTTGACAGGCAGTCTAGCAATATCGTATAGATATCAGAAAATTCTTTATATTTTTATTAAAAAATATCTTCGATAGAAATGAAACACTATTAATCCTTTCTATACTATAATTAAGTTCGAGTAAACGTTACATATTTGGTATAAATCATTGAACGATATTAAAAAATTGTTTTAGGAATTGCGAAAATCTAGTTGGATAAATATATTTTAATTGCCAAATTTCAATCTATGTACGTGTTTATAGTGTTCGGATTCGAATATAGCTACAATAAAATTGAATGTTTCAATAGGGTTTTCATGCATTAAAAATAAAATTGATTGTACGCTTTTTGTGTTTCAATTTTCTATATAATATGTACATCCACAATCATATTGATTTACAACAATTAATTAATAATTTTAACTGGATATTAATGTTCTAAATATCCAATTCCGAACTGGATACATATAAATCTCAAATATCCAGGTAAACATTATATGAAAAATATGTGACCATAATTCAAAATTTTAATATTTATTGACATCAATAAAAAAAATTCGAAAACTAATTGTTATTTAATACGAAAATATTTGCTATGGGTTTGAAAATGAATACGTTTCCGATCATAATACTTAAATATGGTATTTACGAATGGTCCAATTTAAACAAAGCTTAATAGGAATTGCAGAAGTTAAAGGATTCGCAACAGTAACAAAGTCAAAATGTGTAAATGAATGTATGGAATGATTGTGACAATATTATCTCTCGTATAATTTACGCTGTTCCTGCACTGTCATGTGCCAGTACAGGATAAAATATTTACCAATGAGTTACCGTCGTACCAGCAACCGGATGGGTAACATTGGCAAACCATCAGGCTGAACTGGTTAAACATTGTAATCAATTACCAGTATTGATAATGCATATCCAGTTACAAGAATGTCATACATGCGACCCAAACAAACCCCTCAACAAAACTACGAATGCTTCATAAATGTTCAACCCAGTCATTCAAAATGATTGGGAAATGGGTCCAGGTTACGTAATAACAATATTATTACCAATCAATGTTTGACCCTTTTCCAATAGATCATAAATGGTGTATGACCCATAAATTTATGTTAGTTAGATATTTAGAGGCTCCACATATATACGAAGGTAAACATAAAAGTTTATTTTCCAGGAAATTAATACATGATGATTTATTATTTGGACAAAAAATATATTAATTTCCAGTCATATAAATCCCAATTATGACAGGATTATTAAAAATATGTATTCATTGTCCGTTTAATAATGTTTATAAAAAATGTATGGACATTTCATGCTGACCAATCATATATTTGATGCTTTTTTATTATAGATGACGAAATATATTCATTCGTACTGTGTCGTAAATCATGATGGTGGATTGCAAGCGTGGATTATATAGACGCAATTTACAATAAAACTCATATGCTGACGTTCAAACCATACTAGATTAGTATCTATGAGGTACACATAGTTTCAAAAATCACTAGATTTGTTATGTGAAAGACATGTAGGTCACATGAATTGTTAAGCGTTTATTGAGATGCTCTTGGCGTGTTTACAGGTTTGACGCGAGACTGGGATGGAGTTGAGTTGCGCGGCAAAGGTTTTTGATAAATTCACGCCATTATCTTTTAGTGTTGTGGTCCCATGGGATTTCACCCTTGTGCGTCCCATAGGACCTACCTGACATATGCAACCCACTTTGACATCATAGACATATAGAGTACGTTAAGACAACAAAACACACATGTCGATCTTAACTTTTTTTTAAAAAAACAAATATCGTATTCCCTCACAGAAATACGAACTCTTAATATTTCAAAGTTTACCCAATTGATCACATCTCTCTATATATTTGGGGGTTAATTAACTTTTATTGAATTACAAATGAAGTTTGTGCAAAAACATGTTATGTATGTGAAATAAAAGTCGAGATGAAATTGAAACAAATTGTCAATGTATCCAGAGTAAGCTTTGTACGTGATATTGTGTTCAAAATGTTGTAAAATATCAACAATAACACCGCGCGGTATTTCGACGTTGTAGTATTGCGCTCAAAGCGTATAAAATGTCTATTTGCAGTGGATTGTTTGTTTTAACGGTAAAGTTTTCATAGTCTCTCGATTGTTTGAGTGAAGTGTAGCTGCAGGAACTTTATGACGGTGAGACGGAAAATATGCAAGCTTAAGCTGTGTATTGTTCATTTAATCCTGTATTCAACAATTTTCCACATATTCTACCTATGCCACTCACTCAAAAACATCCACACAATTATGTATGCGTTCAATTTTGAAAAGTAACTAGACAAAGTTTATGATTTATGTTAAGAACACCAATTCACATAAATCAAAGACGTATCCCATTATTCATTCGTGATTTGGAAAATTGTACGATTAACAAAAATGTCAACGTCTCATCATTAGTATCAGGGAGCGCAAAAAGCGGGTAAAAATTTATGGTTTTATAAACAATGGCTGGTGCGCTGTGCTGTATTACCCCCGTCACACAGCGCCACCAGATAATATTTTAGCGGTTGCGCCTCTCGGATATATAGACACCAAAATTAGCGTAACATTTAATTTAGGTCTGACGGACGCCAATGAATCATCCTCAGTGGCCCGCCAGTTTTGTTAAAAAGCCCTCGCGTACACTGTCATTATTTACTTAAGCGTCTGACACATGACAGTACTCCAAGTACCGAATGACTGACCGGGTATAAAACCCGGCGACAAACGAAACGAAACTCCTAAAATTATTGTTACTATATATATATATATCTTTTATCATAGTTGTTGACAGCTCCTCAGGATTTAGAAGCATTTGTCGGAAAGACACCCTTAATTTTTGTCTCTAACACACACACACTCAAACAGATGTGCGTTCGCACATATACGCATTGACGCGTACACCGAATGATATATGACAAGATAATTGCTAAACCCATTTGTTGAGTTCAAAAACAAAATAGTTTTTGTTTCACAAACAACGCAAATGATTCATTAAATGACAATGAGTGCGAACGCTAATATGAAGTGTTTCCACCCTTCTAGTCTATTTGGTTCAAAAACATACGCAATTTAGTGCGTATAGTGCAAGGTGCCTAGGCACGCATATATGATTTATTTAGTCGGTACATACACCGTGACCTGCGGCTAAGTTGTAGTATAAATTTGCAATGTAAGTCTATATATATATATATACCGCGAACATTATAACGAACATAATTCGAAACACGTATAAGCATAAGTTCAAAGGCATAACCAAATTATACTCGCTGATATTTACACATGGGTATTTGCACGCGGAGTGCGAAAGAACAAAAAAATGAATATAAAATGCTGTTACACTGTGTGAAAGATGAATTATGAAGTGGCCAGGGGCGTCCTAGTCGGTGCTGCACACTGAATAATTAATAATTCGTATCGGTTTCGCAAAACCAAGACAAACCAACCTAAGGGGGTAGGGGGGAAATGTATAATTACAGTAAGCCGAGATGATCACAAGGCACCACCTAATGGTTCATTAGTTATATTGGGAACAAAACTCTAATCGTTCCAAACAGAATTTTATATGTATATACAAACAAAATAAAAATGTCGCTCTTTATTTATTTAAATTGTGCGTAATTCTAAATACAAATTACGTATGGAATGTTAAGAATAGTTCAATTTATAATAATAATAATACACCTTAGCAATGTAATAATAGGCTTCCCGACACGGCCTCTTGTAAGTCTAATAGCATTCTAAAACCACTAACAGAGCCTCCCGACATCGCCTACGCTAGCATTGTGGTTATTTACAAGATTACTATTGTGTTGCCAGCGCCTAGATGCGACGTTCTTGTGTGCTTCGCTGAACTGTGTATATATATATATACATATATATATACGATTCTTACTAAGATATTTGTAGAGTATTTGGACTATAATCCGTAAGTCTTGTCACGTGATATCTAGGATTCCAACAGATACAACATTTATCTCAACGTAACATAAAACATATTTAAGTTTCGTGTACTCTTCTAAGGCCGTTTTATTATACGCATACGTTATATGAATAATAATCGCAACAGACACAAATTAGTAGGTGTACCAAAATAATTAACTCGTAAAACCATCGGTAGCTGTCGTGTAGCTGTCACCATATTACCAGTGACATGGTGCGATGTCGATGTACGAATCCCGAGAATGGAATTTGACTGGCAGTTTGTCACAACTACACACATATTGGCGAGTCGGACACTCGTATCCGTTAATGGAGCATTTAATATCTTGACAATATAATACCCGGTGCTAATTGCGTGCCGGTATTAGTGGATGTGGACTTATTTGGATGTGCGTTACGAAATTGGCAACTGTACCAAAGCTGTGTCGATTTTAATTAAGACAGACACGAAAGTTCTGCGGCTCATTTGCATACGGCAAAGGAGTACGCCATTTTCTCGCCTTTCATGTCTTAGGCCTCGTAAAGCTACTTTTCTTTGTATTAAATAAACAATTCTGAAGATATATGTTTAGGCATTCCTTAGCACAATTTTCTCGACAAAATATATCTTACTCTAACTTGTAAGATCAAAGGCATATTGGCGATTCTTTGTAAAAACAACTTTATAACAATATTTTAAAAAAAAACACTTCTATAATACTTTTCCAACACAGTTCTTTTGAGAATGCTTATTTATGGCAAATCCCCTACGGCAATTAAGGTGTATTTATAAGTAGCACAATGCACATAAAATAACACAGCACAAAGCACAAAACATTTGTGGGTCTTATGAGACGCACAGCACATGTGAAGAAAAACTAACTAACTGTGTTTTGACAGATTTGATTTCACGTTTTGTTTGACTATTTAATTTAATTCCAATCTATTATTATGAGTGATGATGCTATGCAGTTTGCTCGTGCAGCGACATTATGTGCCGCTGCATTGTATGCATTATTCTCTGAAACAACGCGTCTTCAATGACATTTATTAGTAGTATTCCTTCGTAGTATCCCGAAAACCAACGAAAATACACAAGGCACAATTGGTGAAGTGTTTAGATAAATTGTAATTAATATTTGATATTAATCTGGATTTATAATTTTTATTTGTGCAAATTTGTGAATTTGTTTTCAAATTCAAAGTAGCAATTTTGAAAATCTAATTAAGGCTTGTTGTACGATATTAAGTGTTATAAAAACGAAATGAAAGTAAAATATAATATGTTTTCAAACAAAGTGGCTCGTATTTGCTGGATAATATCCGAAAACGTAGTCACACTGTATGAGAATTATAAAATCTAATTAAAGTAAAAAATGGGCAAACCGTGGCGGGCAAATAAAAAAGGAATCAAGTGTGCATACACGGCACTATCGTGATGATGAGGCGGCATTTTGGGGGTAGAGGATGTCAGATCTGTCGTAATAGAACGAACAACACAATTTAGTAATTAATGCAAGCACACGCACATTTACCCAGCACACATCTATATATATATATATAATACGTGTGACGGTGTAATGTGCATCGTACGACCGCTATTGTTGGGCGCTTAAAGCTGTGCGCCATCTCCGGTAATGTTTCCATCAAAATTGGTACGCCACATGCTACTCAACCCTCTGAGTAACTAAGTACACACACATTATAATCCATTGTAGGTGTCTACTCATCAAAGCCTTATTCGCACTTTCGCCCTACAAACCACCTACACGCAACACCAACATTTCCATAGCAACTAAATCCTAATTTGCTGAAATCAAAGCGTTTTTTTTTTTTGGTGACAAACAACTTGAAATTCTGTGAATTATAGTTCACCAGATGGCAAATGTGCGTTTTTGCGTTGGTACACACATGACGCTTTTAAGTTGCGGTAATCTAAACAACCGCAAAAAACTATTAAATCGCCGCATTCCCCTATGGTAAATATATCAGCGAATAAAGTACGGAAAAACATGCGGTTATATTATCAGTGTAAGCTCTGGTTTGTGTTAAAAAGCGCGAACCCTGAGTGTGTAAATATGCGTGTCTTCCTCTTGTGGCGTTGTGCGTGCCGTGGCACTGTTATCTATTGTTGTCCAAGTGTGATGTGTGTGTGTGTGTTGCCCGCCATTGTTTTTATTGAATCCCCAGCTTTGTTGATTTCCATATCGCGCGTTCACGGCCAGTGAGCTTCCCATCCAGAGAGCATGGCATGCATGTCTTCCATGTCGACTAGGGTGTGTTATTTACGAGCACTACGTGTGTGGGTGTTACCGTTACAAATATTCTTCTTACATTCATCATAATATGAAAACAACAGCCGGTCGCGGTGTTCGAAACCGCGACACTCACTATCTCAATGCCTGATAAAAGTTTTGGTGAGAAACTTGGAACGAAAGTAAAATTAATGTCTTATATCATCTGGATGGTGGTGCTGGTAAACGCGATTATGCTGTCAAAAAATAGTGTATCGCCTCTCGGAACACATAGCTGAACAGAACAGTGTTGGATCACTAATAGGCGGTGGAAATAACCGGGAAGAGAAATTGCTGTGTAGTTGGAAATCGAGTGGCTGGAAAATGGGTTATTAGCTGTATTTGTCACTCACTCACTTTTCGGGGCCGGCCCCAATCGATAACTACTTTGCGAAGAAGAAACTTTCACTCCAATGTGTGGATGCTACTTGATTAATTGGAAAAGCCATGAATGGAATTTGATTCCACAAGCGATTGAAACATCACAGGTATAATAACAAATTATTTAATGTATTTAATTTATGTTTCATTGCATTTAAGCTCAATTTTGTTTCATAGCCTACTGAAAAATAACTATAAAAATAAAATTTATGTAACTTTCAATCGCATTTTTCTCAATATTTTTATTATGGAAGGGTATAAAAAGAATACATGATGGAATTCAGAAAAAAATACTCTATCGAATGGGCCTAAAAAATATATAGCATTTCATTTGAAAAAATATAACTTAGTGTTGTTGCTTGAGAACCACTGTTTAAAAAAAATATTTTCTTTCATAATTGGATGTCCCCCTTGGTCCTGTATAAAATTGTTTAATACTATTTTATTGTATCTTTAATATCTTAGAAGTTATTCGAGGTAGCTCGTTTCGCTGTTACACCCTGTATATATATATATATGTATACTACAGCCCCTGAAGCGGGTCACATTAGGATGAGTGATCATTTCGTTGTTATCTTGTTTGAAACAGCTTTCCCGTATGTGTGTGTGTGTGTCACATCAAAGCGTTTTACCATAAGCCTTCAAAACGTTAACAAAAGGATCAAGGCACTTGTGGTCGGTCATTTAAAATGTGCATGGGTCACTAAAATCGCAATAACAAAATTATACTCGAGTCGAAAGCATTTGGGGGCGAATGGTAAAAAAAAGGGCAAATCTGAATCGAATTGCAATCGGACATTTGCCATGATAATGGAAAGCGATTAGGAGGCTGCGCGCACAAAACAAATATAAAACGCATTATATATTGAAACAGGAATAAAAAATCAAATTAAAGTCGGAATCCGAGCGTGGATGTGGCTCTGGAAAACAATTTGCGTGTTTCCCGTGGTTTACGTATACGGGCAACGCAGTGCAGCGCAACGCTGAGGAGGTGTGAGCGTAAAAATACATCAAGAGAAACTTATTTCTTTCGTACGATTCGCTCGCTCGTTTTCTGATTATTCTTCCCGGCTGAATTGTTTAACAGCACGGCGAACGTTTTCAATACAACGCCCATCATCGTCGACACTGCTAGGCTTTCCACATCCACGACATGCCATTGTGTCATACCATTTTTACTCTAATATAAAACCATTCAAATTCGTTCAAAAATCATGCATACATACATTCCAATTAGAATTTCTTGTATGAAATATTACCAATATCCGTTATGAGCATTGAAACCGTGTTTGTTATTTAAATGCATTGTTTTGAGTTTATTAAAAGCATAAAGCGACAAAAGTTACCTTCTTGTAAGGTTGCATCTAATATATATTCTGCTTCGTTACTTCCGGACAACTTTACGTGATAACGTTCTATTTTACGTTTTTTTTTTTTTCTTACATGAGCGATGACTTGAAACGATGCACTGGCATTTTCCATAAAATATTAGTCTAGTTCTGAAAACTCCAGTTACTTTTATCGTTCTTGTTTGGAAAATAAATTAACAACGACGAAGCAAAAAAAAAAATGACTTTTCGTCCAGAATACGTTTCATTTCCAGACAAGTGACTGATAGTAATTTGTTGGAAGAGTTTTATTGTGGCTTCCAATTAATTTCCTAGTTTTAATTTGTTTACAAAAGCGAGTAGAAAAGACTTTCGAAGAAAGTCTGCCAGAGGTAAAAGAGCAGATCTTCAGAATGCGAATAAGAGTAATTTGAAATGTTAATCGTGGCAGTCATTGAAAACGCGCTTGAATTCGCTGCTAAAGGTTGTGCTACACAAGCAAACGAACGGTATATACTTAACGCTTGTTAATCAGATGCTTTTATGTCGAAGTCTTCCACACAAATTCGTCTCCACGAAATCATTTAAATTCCCTCTACACTAGCACGAAAAACAGATTCACATCTTTACTTACTATTACGCGCACATACCTACTTATAATGTAAACTTTACGCTAAATGCTTTATTGACACACTCAAATTATTCTACAGATGTATTTACAAATTATTAATTTATATAAATTGCTCACTTACATATTTGCGCTTCTCACCATATGTAATGACAATTTTTATTTTACTATTCCAATAAAGTATTTTTATTTATAATAGTTTTAAATGCCCCTAGTATCTTAATATATACATTAGATACCGGATCTAATAATGGTCTAAACTAGGTGTTAGCATCGGTTAGTGACTGTTTAGCAAGGATCGTATTAGACTCCTTGGTGGTTTGTGCAACCAGAATTAATCCTCTCGCCCCTCCTTTGTGTCCCATCCTGTTGTACAGTGACCAAAGTTATACAATTAAATTTCGACCGAGAATCAATATTATAGTAACCGCACAAAGGGTGTAATCAATGTCTTAGATACGTTTACACCTAAGTCAACTACGACCCAATACACTGATATTACTCCAATTTGCTTTCATGAAACCAAACATAATTAGTTATAAACAAATACTCCTTTTCTTGTCATTCCCAATCCCGATTTTACTTATTAAAACTTTTACATACATTTCTATATTTAATTTAGAGTACGCTTGCTGCATTGGTGCTTGCATACATGTTTAAACAGTATATTAAGTTTGAAATATAAATATATGAAAGTACTTGCATTTACGGGAACTTCAAACTGTTTACAAACAGAAATATAAAAATAATTTTACAGATGTTGAGTTTGTGCTATGCAACTTACTTTATCGTATTTTTGTATGAGTTTATTAAAAACAAAATAGTTTTTAACAAGTGCTCATTTTGAATTTACAAACTTATGCTATGGGATGGGAAATAATTTGTAGATCGGAAATAAATTGTGTAGTAAAATAATTAAATAAATAAAATATGTAGCTAAGGTTTGGAAATTGTTGAGCTTATGATCGATTGATGTTTTATTATGATGGTATGGTATTTATAATCAAAAGCGAAAACAGCTCATAAAAACAAAATAAAAAACGCAAAGAACGCCAATAAAAACTGGAAACCGAACAAATTTCGTTTTGATACAGCGATACTTGTATTGATGATGACACGAAACTCGCATCGAAATAATACATTTTGATTCTGTTCGTTTTCGAGCGAATTGAAATCGATAACGATGGCAATTTTAAAGATATTCGAAAACGGGAACAAAAGTGATTTAGCGGAAGACGAACAGCAAGAATAAAAGAAAAGAAAAAACCCACACGATCCACACTAGCAATCCACAAATAATTTAAAAAAAATTTCATATAAAATAATAATTTCTTTAATAATAAACTATTGTGAGTTTCGTAAAAATAAATCCTATAAATCATTAACCGGTAATAAATTATCGCGCGTACAAGTTTTCTAAACATACCCCCGAGTTTCACGTATTCGCAAACTCACGTTTCGTGCTTCTTTAGAACTTGCGCAAGTATTACTGGGTCACGTTCTGCCGCGTGATCTGTTCACACGAGCGCACGTTCTCCAATTCTTTCCGTGTGTCATTCATTAATATGAAACGAGCGTTCTTGGTATATAATGTTATTTGTTAGTGAACGGTATTGTTTCAACACTCCTACTAGAAATGTAATTCGGTGTTAAACTAACAATTTGTTTAATACAACGTTCCCATCTGAAAATAATTACGTCGTATTTGGTTTGATCACTTTAACGACAAATAAGTTTACTCCGGCTGGTCGAGTGCAACTTGATGGGAAACTCAAGGGGGTATTTACATTTCAATCGTCGATTTAAATTGCGAATTTGATTTAAGCGATTGTTTCACGACTGCAATACCATCTGGATTTGCGGTGAAAATATATATATAATGTAAATTAACGACAATTGTTTTTCGATGAGTGTTTCAATGAGGTACGTAAATGTTAACAAATAAGAAGCAGTGTACGTTCACACTAGTATCTATAGAAATATAGTCTATGTAAAATTGAACACGGAATATCTGGGGCAAGTTTACACAAAGGCGCACAGCGTCAATGCGGGAAAAACATGCTTGGAAATTGGAATGCAACCAAAGCAAGCAACAATCGCCATTTCAAATGCAGAGCACGCAATTTCATGGGCCACCATATACCATATACATACATAGATAGATAATACCAACGAAACAAGGTACATATATAGAATTCATGCGACATTTTAACGAAATCTACATAAATATATTGTTCACTACTAGTTTTACGAGATTACTGATTCCTAGTGACCATAATACATACAACATACACAAATATAATAGCAATACATTTCATATTATTTACAAATCGTATTCGTTTAAATTTCTTTTGTGCGAAATATTCACCATATTTGACAATAGTCTTGCAAAAGCTGTCTGATATTAATCATATATTTACATTACAATGTATACATGACAGCGATTTGGGTAGGAATCTGCGTTTATGTAATAAATTTCGCGACAAAATATGTAAACACCCTTAAAGACTTCAACAGTCACCATTTACCTATTCAATAAACTACTTACACACGGTAATATTTGTTGAGTAAAGATAAATAAATTGTGGGTAAAGCGCAGCAAATTAATTATATTATTGCGCAAAAAGTATATTTTTGTTTAATTACCCAGATTTATAAATATTATTGTTGTAAAATTAAACGTAAACCTATGGTCTTAAAAACAATTTCATGATACATATATAGGGTGTTAAGGGTTTTATTTTAGAATTGAGGAGGTTGTTAAGAAGGGTACTACAGTTGGGAAGAAATTTATTCATAATTAGATTCCAGCATACAGTATACACTGTATAAAATCAGCCAATTATTTCCAGCGAATATAGGTCACGTGTTTTCATTTGTAACATTAATTCCACCTTTTAATCTGTAAAGACTTCAAACGTTTGATTATAAACGATAATTGTCGCAAATAAAACAATAACGTTTTAAGGATATTTATAGAATCGACAGCTGTTTTAAAGCAGCACAAATTCGCGACTGAGGATATTAAAACATTTCTTTCTAGCAGTCCTTAACGCCTTGGTGGTTAAACTCAATGGTAAGCCCATTAAAATAAATGATTGTAGAGTATTGGTACTCGGAGCTTTTTTGTGCGTCCGCAGTATTCGTGCAATGTAACAGAGTATGTCGTCGTCGTCCTCGTAGAAGTGTTAAATTTAACGGGCGTCTGTCGTTTGCGGTGTCGCGCAATACGAACTGAGAACTGGAAACGATGACGAGGGGGCCAAGTGGATGAATAAGTGGGGGGGGGGGGGGGGTTGAGAAGCTTTCGTTGAATGCGAAATGAATGACTGAATTAACGAGCGATCGTGTCGCACTGGTGTATTATTTGCTCCAACTACCGAAATGTATCCAGATGAATGGAGGAGAGGGGTAGTGTGTATTTCTGTGCGACTGTATTTCACTGAATGTGTTCGGTTGTTAAGAGATGCATAAGTGATACACATGGTATGGTTGGATTCGGCTTTCGCGTAGATCGTTACAGTGATCGAACGTTGGCCGATGGTGGACAATCCAGGCAGTTTGTCAGACACGGCCTTAGAGTTTATCTGGCCCATTTGTTAAATACTAAAACCACACTAGTGCTGCTTTAGACGACACACACCACTACCATCAACGCACAAACAAAAAAAAAACCCCCAGTAAATCTGTGCGGGTCTATTATGTAGTCATAGATTCAAAGTTACACTAAATGCCAGAAAGAAATGTTATATTTTGTGCTTGGACGTCTAAGTCGCATATTATCGTACTCTGTGCTATTGAACCATAACTCTCTGACTGTACACCGTTTCTCAGTGCTTGCTTGTAATTGCATTCGCTTTCATATAAATCCCTCGTATTTACAACCGTCTCTTTCACACTTACATTCTACCCCACTCGGTGCTTTCCTACATCAAAGGCTTCTCTGTGCTTGCAACAGAAATACAGACATTGTATAAAATTGCCTGGGGCATCTATAGAATACATTTGTGTGCTTTTTTTTAAAGCGCGAACGTGGAAAATATATATTCAAACCACAGTTATTATACGTCGATTTCATAAATGTTGAAAATGTGAATTACTGGTGTTTGCGAATCGTATTCAATAAAACACATTTTTTTATCAATAAACTTTTAGAAAATTAACACGTGTATCAAATTTCATGCAGGGAAATCTCATTGAAAAAATATTAAACTTTATAAAATTAAATTTTACTATGTAGATTATCCTTAAAGTAAAATATATATTTCTATAGCGACACTGTAAATTTGTTAAAGAAGCTTATATTAGACGAGTATCAAAGTTGCATTTAAATTGTTGACGCAATGGAATAACGTTTAGAATAATTGCCAATAAATCGTAATCATCTTGATGTTGTAAGAGTATCATAGCGTTTCCAGTGTGCAATCACTTGCAGAAAATCATTAATCCGCATTCCCATAAATTGTACCTGAGCTTGCGGTCTGTGTGGCCACCGCGCAGATAGAGAGAGCGTTTGGATCACAAACTCGATAAACACCGATCAATCAACAAGTTCCGTGCGTCGCGTCACTGGCTGGCCGGTTGTACGCCCCAACAGTCCTATTTCCTCGTTAACTACATTCAGCAGTTCTTCTTCATTGCATTACAGCCCGATACCGAATCAAAAGCACATCAACTTTGACTGAATAATAATTGTGTCCAATGAATTTATTTTCGAAAAAAAAAAAACGCGCAACAGTTCTCTTGGTACAAGACGAACGAACGGTACATCAGGATTATGTCGCGTGAAAAATGTGCTTTTTACACTTTGGTGCATCAAAGAAACCTTTCATGTCACGATCTTTTGAAATGGAAATATATTCCGATTTTGATTTGTTGTGAGGTATCACGGCTCCAACACCAACTCTGATGCTTTTCTTTATTGTATTTTTTTTTTCAAATGACCATTAAATATCATTTCTCATAAACTATAACGCAACATAATTAATGGTACCAAGCACATTTAAAGATCAGTTACGAAAATCTATTTTATTCTTTACGGAATTGTTAATTTTCTCAAAATTGTACAGACAGGAATATTTTCCTATTTATGGAACCTGTGGTAGCATTTTGATGTTAAAGGACAATAGATATTATGTTGAACAGTTTAGTAGAAAGTGTGACAAATTCAAATAATGTGAATTACGCCAGTACATCAAACCGAATAGATCGGCAAAGGGATGTATACACACTCACACATGGCACACAAACCCATTCACACGTGTAATTTTTGTTGTTACATATATGTATACGTTCACACACAATTGAGTATGGATGGAAAGCAATCGCAAATCAAACAATTCTGACTGCGTCCAGTATTGGCACAACGCCTAACAATAAGACCGATAAAGTGTCGATCGAATTCCATAGCTGCCCATCCCACGAAACGGGAATGTGCCATTGTATAGCAGGCATTTCCAATTAAAGCTGCTCCAACTATAATAACCCTTCACCTCACTCCATACATCAGGAGGATCAATCCCCCCCCCCCAAAAAAAATGTCCAGCGTTGATTTATTGAAAATTGTGTTGTATGGTATTGTGTAAGGAAGGAAGACATGTTATAATAAACAGTTGGCGATGTGGCTTGTTAGGTAAATGGGGTAGATTTGTCATAAAAATGATCATAAAATCGCATGGTGGATGCACGCGGTTCGGTCCTGGGGGTGCGCGAACACGTTAATGATCCCGCACCGATGATGATCGCTCGTTCACTCCGTGCGGTCTGAGCACAAACGAACCCAGATTATTGGCCCTGGCAAAACAAACGAATTGCGCCCAGATGTTTGCACGAATTGGGCCAATAAATTAGAATGTATGTGACTGCCAAGGTCTGATATTTCGATTTCCTTAGACGCGAATAAAAATTTAATCAACAAGATTGGTGTCCTAATGTTTCATAGACTCATGCAGATCGTCGCATTTTCCCCCTCAACTGTCTACTTATTACTTTCCGATATCCAATTTTCCACGTACGGTGTGTGTGTGTGTAAATGTGCGTTTTCCAGTTACGGCCACTGATAGTAGAATACGTGAAGCAAGAAGAGGGGGGGGGCAAGTTTGTTAGGGGATAGGGAGTGGAAAATCTCGGTAACACATCTTGTGAGATCTGAGTGAATCATTGATATGACATGGTACATATGTATCTGGTGTGGCTGTCAAGGAGGCACCAGGTGCGATGGCCAAGTGAACATAAGTGTTCTGGCTATAATCTTGACATTTATATCGCAAATAGTCGCCAGTGCAATCCCGGTAACCGAGAAACCCTCGAGCAACAGAACACACACACACATACACACATACCGGAAATCGTATTGCGCCTGTTGGTCGCTGTGCATTAAACATTCGGTGTACCAAACTTGAGACAACAGCCTATTTGCATGCAAGTCGAAATTTCGCACATATACACCAATTGTAGGGTAAAGACACTACGACACTCACGAGTAATGAAATACAATACGGATTAAACATTCAAAGTGTGTCAGTCAGTGGTGGATGTTACCGTTTCACGTTAATGAAGCAATCGCGTATTTTACACAACCTTTCAACACCACCTTACCGATTCGTAATTCATATTACATTTCAAACAAATTACAAAACATGCAAATCCATGTTGAAATATTTAATACATTTAATCGTGTGGATCTTAAGAGAGATATTTGTTTTCCGACGTAAGAAACAATATTTCATAAATTGTAATTACTATAGATGCTCTTTGTACAGTATGTTGAGTTTCCAGCGGATACGTCTGTGAGAGATGATTGCACTAGGTACCGGTTCGTGAGTTCGCTGCTTGAAATTAAGTGATTCTCTCATTCCATGCCTTGGTTTTCTTTAAAGTCGTACTCGGCTCGGGAGAAGGAGAAGAATGCACAAACGGTGGCAGCCAAATTCTGGGTAGCGCTGCTGCTGTTGTCTGTGGCAGTGACGCCGTTCTTGCGAGCGACAGCCTGTCACAACAACCGGCGCGTTATCATTCTTAACATGCTTTACACTTCATAGGACAGACACACGACGTGCACGGGGACGGGAAATGACGTTTCCCGTACAACCACCCCCCCAATCGACCAACATATCCATTATTTATCCACTTGTATTACTTTTATAATAAATAAATGTATACGAACATTAAATTGTTTTTTATTTAAATAAGTCGCCATAAGTACATTTCTATTTGTGTGCTTACACTTGTATGCTTATAGGGTTTGGGATTAGGGGTTGAGACGACATATTCAATGAGGCAGCCGGAAAAAGATATTTGAAATATTTCACGAACCGAAACCGGAATTCGGGGTTCCATAATTCAACATTTGACATTCCGATCATGATGGAGGTGACACACACATACATAAAAAAAAATACACACACACACACACACATGTGCTCACATATGAATATAGAGGCAGCTATTCACATCGTATGGTAGAAAAATTTGGTGGAGGTGCCAACATATAGGTATATTATGTATCCAGCTTTTTTTTTCCAAACGATTTTGATCAGTGCCTCTTTTCCGAGACCGAGCATCGGAATGAAAAGGTAGGAGAAAAAAAATATCCAATTCGATATTGCTTCATTTGCAAGTGCACTTGAATATATCTAAATTTATATACATTGGTTTCTGTATGTATATATATACGTATATATTAATCAGACATTTCGCGTGTTTATGTATGTATGTATGTATGTATGTATGGTGAGGGTTTTGTGTTATGTGTGAGAGTTTTGTGTTATGTGTGTGTGTGTGTGTGTGGGCAATATAGAAATGTATGAATGTGAGAGAGTGTATACGTATATATATTGCTATGGTCGCCAGCGAATGAGTTTGCTTGCTCGGTCGGTCTGTAATTTCCGCTTGCTGACCGAGTCACAGCCGAATACATTCAATTATTTTGGAATGAATAATTACATACATGCATATCCACCAGGTATACCTCTGCAATGCAATGCATGTGCCATATATGTGTATAGACCCAATTGCAAATAAAATACGTATTGTGTGTACGGCGATGCCGTTTTCTGATTCAATACGCGCGAAATATACCCTATTATAATTGCTATTGCAAATTCGCTCTAAATATATAATGCGTCTATCTAATTTACCTATTTCTGTGACATATGTTTAAATTTGATTACGAGAAATCTAATAAATAATGAATCTCTAAAACTAGTCTAGAATCAAAATGGTTATCAATTCTTGTAAGTTTGAAGGATTATATGTGTACGATATATGTAAAGTGACATTTCAGGGTATAAAAGCAGATCAATATTTGAACCCTTTGATATAGGTACGTAGCGGGCGACAACAATAATAACGTGCCACAAACGGGGGCCATTGCGCTTGTTGACATGATGGGTCGGAAGCAATTTGTCGAATGGACCGCGCGACTATGTATCCATATATGTCTGTTGCGGCTCCAGGCCTCAGCGACTTCGCCATTAGCATTATGCAAACAGGGCTACTGCTCGTATCATTGAGGCCCGGAACGTCTCCCGGAGGAATTTCCGTGGTCACCAACTCTCATGTCGAATCACACTACTACATATATATATATATTAATTTACTTGTATCTGTCATCGCACACTAGTTCGTTAAATGCGCGATGTTCTTTATCAATTTGAATGCGCATACTTTGCATACTGGATTAAACTTATTGTTCCACCAACTTTATATCTTTTAACTTTCCACCATTCTGTCCCGAATGAATAAATTTTAAAATAGACTAGTTTAAATCAGCACTAGTCAAAATGTGTATTCGAATATCTTTCTTATATAAACAAAAATACGTATAAGAACGTTCAGTGCCGATATTTAATTTGGCAATTTCAATTATAGGACTAAACCTCAGCGTGATATCAAATGTCTATCAATTTGTTTCCGTAGCAGGTAAATGCTGCGTAGTAGTAATGATTACGCCGAAGATACACAGGAGTTAGTAATTATTATATGTATATATATAGGCACATGTGGTACGTTTATTAATATTAATTTCGTGAGCATGTTCACATAATAACGTTGAGAGCACATTGGACACTAATTGTTAATCAGAGTTCAACTATAGGTGACACCCAACCGTGATGTGTGTGTGTGTGTGTGTGTGCAAATCAAACACAAATTAAACGTAATCATATGTGCCGGTAGTGGAGCGTTAAAGTTGGGTCAGCAGACGAATCAGAAATCGTCGGAAGTTCCAGGAGGATATTAAGGCGAAAGACCCGGATGCAGAATGACGACGGCACAGGATATTGATTCAGCCATCAAACCAGCGTGTATACGCATAGAGCTTTACTGCTCTGTGATCAACGCTGTGCTCTGCTGTGCTGTGTTGTGTTGTGTGTTGCTTGGACATCCAATCAACCGAAAACCAGAAGAGAGAAACAGAGACAAAACACACAACTAAACAGAAACCGAGACAAATCGACGCACACAAGCGACCGAGCGATATAAGAACAAAATAACGTACACAGAAAGCTAAAAGGGATACTATGCTAGATTGGTTGCTTTTTTTGTCTGTGGCACCTCTACCAAATAATGTCCACCCGTATTTGTGGATGACATCAAGAGAGAAGAAACACAAGAGACGAGGATGCCGAGTGGCTATTATCAACTCGATGAACGAGCGAACCAGTAACACAAGACGGAACTGACAAGGCACGACAAGGACGACCAGTTGTAGTCGACTTTCAAATGCCACCACATGGGTTATGTATACGGACTCTGATTCAAGCAGATATACCACCACCCACCATGCTGCTGCTCTATTTTCATCATTTTCACTATCAACTACCAACTGCATTCGAAATGGATTTAAATTAATCCTATCAAAACTAAATTGATAATTGGATGCTCTCAAAGGAAACATATCCCTAGAAGGATTAGTTTCGACTCTATTCAATAATCGACCTACCATGTTTATTTTTAATTTTCTCATTTCACATTCTAAATATGTGCATGTACTGGTAGTTTTGGTTAAAGACGATTGGCCTAAAGCTATTAGAAAAATCTTTACTGCGCAGCGTATTTTAATTTCAATTTAATATCAAAACAAAGTTTGATATCACAGAACGAACTTTATGAATCTAGTCTAGATGAACGGTATATGCCATGTGTGTGTGTGTGTGTGTGTGTGTGTCGTAGTTATCAACCATAGTGAAGAGAGAGAGAGAAAAAAAAATCTCGTTGGGAACGCTCTGCAGCACAACGATTACATATGGATGTGCAACATTTCATCCGAGTGAATTTGTAACCTTTTCCATCGTCGCGTCTTTCGCTGTGTGAAATTTACATGCAATTTTCCCTTGGTATACGTGCGAGAAAATATCGCGAAAGGCGACAACGGCCACCTACGAACCCGAACTCATACGCGACGTACTCGTACCGGCATTGTTGAGCCATGATGAAGTGGCACAGGGACCGAAAAAAGGTCAAAGCGAATCGTAATCTATTCTGGCACCGTTCATATTTTATGCGCGCTAATTTAGATATAAGCTCATTCATTTGCTACTTTCGCGGCCAAGTTCACAACGCCTACAGCGAACTTTTTTATAATACTCAACTACCCATCTATCTAGGATGGCTATTTTAAATCTTGACTCGCTAGTTGGATCCTTGCGTATTGACCAAACGTAGTGCAGAATCCGTTATCACGAGTTTCTAATTTCCGGTGAGCCAGCGCACACATCATGCGGATAGGGAATATGGTAGGGTCTTCAGTTGGGGGAACAGCGTGCAGGGGGACGCAACGATTGAAGAGTTTTTATTCAGTCGCATCGGCGAACGCCAATTCGATATTTGCTCCTGGTACTTCTAGTCTTCCGGTTCGAGGCATACGATTGAAGTAAATTTACACACACACACATACATAGATGATCATTTCTTTATACGATTCTGTATCCGTATTGAAATCGTTATTTCAACTTAAATTGCGTATGATGGCATTAGAGTTCGTGAGGCACTATAAAATGTTTAACGCGAATAAAATTGTTATCTTTAGTTAAATAATGTATTTGGATTCAATTTTCAATTTGTCTTTAATGTATGCTCTTATTTAAATTAAATAAAAACTTTCAGCAAATTAGAGATGCTAGTGTAGACATTATATACGAAATAACATATGTGTGTGTAATACTCGGAACCGGAAGCTTGATATAGCTGACCATCAAGCGCCTTTTGTGCTATTAAAGGATAGGAAAAGGATGGTGCAGTGTTGAATATGCCTTAATTGCAGTCAGGACCCAGGAAGCAACTAATCAAGTGATGCTTGTTACATCGAGTGACGTCAAGTCACCATACACACACACACACACACACACACACATAGAGGACACGTTTCTCACGCACATTCACGCTTAGTTCATTAATGAGGCCTCGATAATAGGTCCGTTAGACACCATGGATCGTTACCAGCCTCTGCTGCCCTGTCAGTGTGCGGTCGATACATACCCATCCGCGCCATCGACATCACCATGAAGAGTGACCGTATGCATGTATACCTACAGCGCACGATGTATAAGTAGACATATACATGGGTAATCTGGTGTTGTCCAGTCATCCGGGTACTCGACTCGTTGATTGACAGTTACAAACGACCAACCACCTACGTCTAATTGCACAACAGAATGTTTTTGCGCCAAACGACATGCCCCGAATAATTACTTCCCTGTTTTTCAGCCATTTATGGCTTTTTACTGCACGCGGAACACGAATAGAATGTCGGGCGCAAGTGCGGTAAATCCTGAAGAACGTAGTTGTTTTATTTTATTGTTCGACGAGCAACTCAAAATGTTATAGACCGTTTAATATGTGTGGGTTGTGTGCATTGTTCTATAACATATATATTTTCTTGTATGTCTCCGTCTGTGGATGATATTTTCGTGGTGCTCTATCTAATTGGCGCTATTCAACCCTCGATGAAATTAATTGAAGCACGGCACAAAGGCCGCATATAACCGTGACGGTATGAGTATGAGTGAGCCTCTACACTCTCACTGCTACTCACCCTAATTACCTGATAATCACTTGGCGGAGCACGTTTTCATAAAAAACGACAGCAATTTTCTATCGAACGTATACTCAATCCCAAGTGAGACTTTTCGGTAATCACAGATCAGGGAACAACGGTTTAATGAATTTAATATGATTACGCCGCCCGCTAGCGTTCAAACAACTTTAGTGCACCCAAGAAATCTATATTTATTTCACAACGAATGTAAAATTGCGTTAGTACTAGATAATTATGCGTTATTATATTTCGATAAAAGTAACAAAAGCGACAAAAAAGTTAGAATTCTGTGATGTTCAGTGGATGTACGGTAAAAGATGAAAATGGGGCTATTCTCAACGTGTGTTTGTATGGGGTACACATGTAACCACTAGCTGACAAGCAGCGATCAGTCACCGTCAAGACGTAGTTCTCAGCGGCGCCGATAGCGTACCATTCGATTGAGATTAATCGTCGCGTTGGTTAACGGCGAACGATAGTTCAGAGCTTGCAACCCAGCGCCTTGGCCTGCGCCGAACAGGGCCTTAGGGGGTTCGTGCGGCCGCCATTACAGCTCACTACCAACATATATCACTAAGAGTTACGGAACGAATGAAGCCGAAGCGCACCTGGATACGATTCGAAAACTTTGCCAAAAATGCCTCGGCTAAATATGTTGCGAACAAAAAATAAATGGAAATTTTATTGAATTTATATTCGCCGACGGGAAATAACTTAACCGGGACGCATTCACACGCATTGTGAAGATGCGCCAGCGCCAGCGCCAGGTGGCTTACTTACCGAATGAACAAGGACTGATTTCCATGCTGGATGATATACCTCAAGAAAAGCACCTCTGGAGGTGGTGGGCCACCAGCTAAACTTAATTATATCGATAGCAGGGCGACCGCTGCTAAGCACATTATGAACGAGTCCCCGAAGACGACAGAACGAATTATGGAGATGAAAACTTGCAAAATGACATCGTTATACGTTGCCATTGTTATATAACAAGTAAAATTAATTAGGAAGTTGTGGCGGCAAGATGCCGTAACCCGGTGCGGCATGTGTATTGTCACTATACACACACACACACACACACACACAGGAACCGTTCGTCAAGCAGGCATATGATCGCTAGGTAGGCATTTGTTCAAAACACACACAATTTTATACGCCATTGTTTCGTTGTGAATTAATTTTCATAAAGAATTCAATAGGAAATTGTTAAAAAAAAACCCATTTTTCAAAATGTTTTTTTTTTTCTCTCATTCACCTACTAGAATATGGAAAACAGTGCTTCCTTCATAATTTAAGAGAATATTTAACAATTTAGCTTACGTAAACGTTTTCACGCATATATGTATCTATAAGATGAAACACGACAGACGGAAGCAAGTATTTGCTCATAATATAAAGTTTTCATTTGACGCCCATTCCGTCAAAGTTCGCAAATAAGCAGAAAGTTGTACGTCATCGCGTTTTCACTCAAGACAAGGTAACGCGGTCGCCCATATTTAATCGCGAACATGAATACGAACATAATGATAATATGCAGCGAGCAAATGAAGACACAGAGTGAAACTGAACGAAATGAAATTCTCCTTCTACCGCTTTTGTTCCTCTCTTCAGTAGCAGGAAGCGCGTAATAAATGGCACGCGATAAAGAAAAGCAGATAACGATAATGTTGGCGGCAACGGCGCAGCAACAGCGAACAACGACGCGACGCTACGAGTGTCGCTGCTTCTATACGAGACGCCCCGTGCCCGAAATTACATCGCTCACTCATCCTAATTGGTGACCCCGCTAAGCGGAAGCTGACGCCGAGGGCACTCGGATATGCACAGATTAACGCACGCACGCACGCAAAAAGGACTTTTCAAAGGGTCATAGCGCATTTGTAAACATACACTCCTCTCCTTAAATTGAACCGTCCTCAAACTCTGCGCGAAAACACCGTTTTATTGCGAGAGCTAAATTAGACTGGTCAAGTGTACATCCATGTCCGGTGGGTATTGTTTACCGTAGCCCTGAAACGGAAGCAGCAAACTCAGCATCAATTCGAGGAGAGGGATATGGATACCGTACGCATAAACACGACCGATCGGGGATGACGTCGTTGTCTCGAGCCGATTAACGTCACGGCCCGACGCCACGCCGCATAATCGATTGGACATAGGACGGTGAATTACCAGAAGAAAACAAAACACACACAGTCTTTCCGGCGTTTGTTTTGCGAGGCCTGCGGGAGCCACCAGTTCGATGCTGATGCTGTGCTGCGGTATGATGATATTATATCAATATTTCCTTTCGGCCAACACGGAATGAAGGCGCGCAAAGGCCGGAAAGTCAGCAGATTTCAAACGATCTTTTGTAGCCGGAAACAGCCAGGCAATCTAATAACTTTTCGCGAAATTTGATCAAACAAATATATCGCACCAAAAATAAGGCGTTTTCAATGTTCTCGAATGAGCGTGTGCGTGTATTTTATTTTTCTACCCTACTAAAATCATTTATGCGGAAGCGATCGTTGCCGGCAAACATTCCACGGTAAAAAAAAAGTGTGGATATTAAAAATCGGTCAATCGCATTCGGAAGGCTGGGCGCGTTTATGGAAATCAATCGTGCGCCTGATGCCTTCCAGTATCCCCAGCTACAATGATTATCTGCGGTAAATGGAGCGACATTAGCGGATATAATCGGCAAACGGATAAAACGACCGAAAAATCGCTCGGCCAACGAGCTGTAAAACACTTCTGATTGTATATGTACCCAACAGCCGCTTGGCGCATCACAGCGCAGCGCCGAAAAAGAACAAGAAGAAGAAACGCCTCAGGTGTATGTGAGCAAGAAGAGTGATCAATGTATATGTGTAGGAAGCAATTTCCATAACCCTAGCGTCGCAATCTTAATATTTGCGCCCGTCAAATTGGACGTAAATGCGAAATTGAATTGGTAAAATGTTCGCTACACCCCGTCCGCGCCGCGCCTCCTCTTTGAACTTTTAATTTCTTTAAAATGAGCCACGACTGCAAATAACACTTGGCATGAAAATTAAAGTAGTCATTCCTTATTCGTCACAACCAACAGCGCCTCCGGGCCGAAGCGTACCAGCAGTTGCAACGATTTTCTTTTTTTTTTTGATTGAGCACAAATTAAATTTGCTATTTTTCGCCGGAACGAACGCCGCACAAGAAACGGATCCAAATCAACCACCGCATCATACTCGACTTACAAATTTAATAAAGGTTCCACTTGACAAAATTTAATGTCTGTACTACATATACAATGATTAACACCTCACCATCCTCACAGTATTATTTACGAATGTATATAAATGATAAAACGAAAAGAATCTTGTGTTAAACGATTTCCGGTGTATATCACAGAAATATCGATTGTGTTGCGAAACGTGCCAATTACACGCTACACTCCCGCAATTATTTCTTGGACAGTTTCTGCGAAAACTAAAGTTTTCCCGTAATATATGACTAGTAGTTAAACGCGTGCGTACTAACCACGCTCTGATTTCTTTTCGAGTTGCTACGCCTCCCGGGTAAATACGAAGGTATTTTCAAAACGACGACTGACTGCGTTAAATGAGCCTCACTCGGTATAAATATTGATGATTTGCATTTCCATAAGGAATGCACACGCTTTCTTTCTCCCCATCCTCCCATACCCCCCATCCCTCCCTACACACCACAACCAACTCCTTTTAACTCCCACTGCTAACGGGTAATTGGAAAACGGAAAACTTGTGATGCGAATTTAAGAAAAACTTCTACCTGACCATAACCAGCAATCAAAAACTCGACTACGTCATGAATAATCTTCTTTTTATAAAATTAATAATCTGATGTGTCCTACACTGGGTAGTGAGTGCCGCCACTCACTCGTAGTTTTATGCAAATATGTAAATACTTAATACTTAACTACAAATATAAAGAATTGTTTAGTAAAAAATAGAAACGTAATTAGATTTATTATAGTTGGGAAATGTTTTTTTTTTTTTTGGAAGTTTAGAAAATATGAAATTTCAAACATTCATGGCACGTAATGTGGCATTTTTTTTCAACAAACTTTCGACCAAAAAGTGTAGACAATTGTATTGCCTCTTGTTTACTAAATAAGTACGTAGGTATATAGTGAAACTTGGCACTTTTATATGTTGAGAATATTCAATATGAAGACGAAAAATCTGAGTAAATTATTGAAATGCCTGATACGGAGAGGCTCATTAGTATTCTTAGGTAGTTATCAAAAGCACATAATTCAGTTGAATCTATGAATGTGTAGTTTGTTTATTACCATAGTTATCTACGAACACTCCACTCAACCTAATCAATTTCTAGCATTAGTATACGACCTATTTCTGATACAGCACAAAAAGAAAAAAAAGCAGCGTCTGGAATTTATTACATGACCCCCAGTATATGATCGACATTAGCTATTTTTTATCGCGTCCATAAACCACAGAAAATAGTCATTTGATTCAGAACATCATAAAAAAAAAACTGTATCTAGCATTTACGAAATAATACACCTCCACCAATAAATTATTGAATATATTATGAATGCTGGCTGACTTAAATGAAAAATATGTGTGAGAAATTTACATAAAAATATATAAAAATCATGGACGAATACATACAGGTTGATAAAAATAAAACAACGATCGTTTTATATGTGAAATAATCGCTCAGTTCCTATCCTTTCTCCACAAATGTCTCTTCCTGTTCGTGTACAAAATCAATGGAGCGTACGATATACAAGAAGCATTACTCTGATAATCCCGGACAAAAGAGACACACATGGATAAGAGCATTGGGTTGTGGAGGGGGCAGGGGGGAGGGGGGCAATGGTAGAAAGAAGAAGAATCCGGTTGGAGGGTGTGTTGCGTGGCTTGCGGTCGTAACTCGCAAGGGAATCACAAGCCAACGAAGACACCACCGCAAACCGAAAACCAACATTTGTTCCAACCATTTTTTTGCCACCATTGTCTTAAAATCTTGCATATTTTATTAATTGGGGAATAAATTAATCAACTAGATAGAAAACATTGGAATACGTTGACAGAATTATTTTGTTCATTCTGTTTTTAAAACTGGTGAAATGTATCCGAAAATATCACGCATTTCCGACCGAATAAGCTTCATACACTCAACAATTTACACACTAGATTTATCATTTTCAAACACAGTTACAATTTATAATCCGCAAATAAGCTTACATGGTAAATCCGTATTGCACAATATCTGCTATAGATATACGCGAAAATAAAACTTATACCTTAAACAGAGTGACGATATTTTTGTGTAAACAGATATTTGTTTTATTGTTTGTAAAAAGTCCGGGCGTAATTCTCGAGGAAATGATATGTATTTCGATGAGTTTGTATTCAAGAGAACAGAACTAGTGAAAGAGTACTAGAGCAACGAAACAGCGGGAAACACAATGGTACAGGATGTCCGTTGTCATGAGCGTCGACTACAGTAGGGGAAGTACGCCTCGGGACCCATAACCACAACAATAAATCGTGCAGTCCGTGACGTCATACTCATGCACCATACCCGAAAGATTAGACACGAATGTCCAGACGCAGACTTCATACATCATCCGAAAATTAACTCGGTTTAATATCCCGAAACGAAATCAACTAGAATTCATTACTACTTATACGTCATCACACCCACCATTTTGTACTAATAAATTATTTCACATAAAATGCTTTTATTATTTATTAAAAAAAAATTATTCAATATAAAATAATAATTTTCCTACATCCAATAAACATAAAATAAATGAATTTAATTTTGCATTGTTCGGAGAAATTCGCATTTGATTACTTTGAATATAAAAGAAAAAGAAGCACGCCAATACAACACTCGCCATAAGCAAACAAAGCCATTTGAATCCCAATCAAACTTGATATTTTTCAAGTTTGTAGCACACAACACATACAGAAAACTGTAAAAATCAACTTCCATTTTATATAAAAAAAAGAAAAACTTCAGCGAACTGTAAACACAATCATATTTAATTAAATTTCACTCAAAAAATCTCAATAAACAATTATATAAAATATTGTTATAATTCATATACTCGCAAAAAAATATATATTTTCTCTGTTTGATTAAAACAAAAAACACACTCCAGTTAATCTACCGTTGACTTAAGCTCACACTTTTTTTGTTTATTTTAATGTTTACACAGTAAAATCAACTTAATAATGAACATTATTTTCTCCAAAAAAAGTTATAATTTTGATAAAAAGCACTAGAAATTATTTTATTGTGAAATCGCGTAACGTTACATGACGTAATTAGCTTTAAGGACGAAATTGGTTTACTGCAATGAGTCCTTACAAATAAAAAAATAAATATAAAAAACATCGCAGCACTACAACTGTTGCATATCAATAATTAAATAAAAATCAAATTTTATTTTATAAATATGTGCCTAAAGGTAAAACTACATTTTAAAAATCGAGCATTTAATTACAACAAATAATTTATTAAAAATTAAATTTGATAGTTATTAAATAGATTTTCCGGGAAATATGATGAAATTAATAAAACCTAATTGAATATTAATTAATAAATGCAATGTGAAATTATTATTGCAAAAAGCTGCAATTATTAAAATGATAAATTGTGAATCTCTTTTAAAAAAAAATGTGTTTGTCTATTTGTATGGTCGTGCATAAATAAAAAAAATATTTATTTCATTTTGAAATAAAAGCGTGCCTGAACTTATTTTAAAAAATTGAATTGTGGTTGAAGGATTATTTCTGATGAAATGAAGAAGTATTGTACAAAAATTCTCGCGGTGAAAGCGAACCGGGGAAAACAGACCTCTAGCATTGCAGCACATAATCGGATTAGTATCTCGGTATTAAAACGGGAAAAATGGAAAAGAAAATGGGGAGCGAATCAAACAAAAGTTCTCTGTAAAATATTAATATCGCACGCAAAACCAAAATGGTCAGCAAAGTACATGAAAAATAGCATTTAGAATAATAAACTTGTTCTCAGAATCGGCTTATGTTTTGTATTATTTTTCGCGCAAAAGAATAATGTATCTATGTGCCCTAGGCCAACAATTTGTTCCATTGTAAGTTAAGGGTCGAAGCGTGTAGATAAAAATATCAAAAAAATACACGAAAAAGAAATACGAGCACAAAAAAAAATTGATGACTCAGATCTAGGAAGCGATGATACCAATAGCGAAACATACGTCTTTCGATATTCGGAACATCAGTTTTCCGCTAAAACTAATACACTTTGCGACGCAAGCTTCCAAATCGTCTACTAGAGGCGAATATATTTCTTTTATTTTTTGTCATTTCCGAAGTGCATTATGTCCTTTTTCCCACACTGTTAGTCATGGTTAATAACGCTAATTCGTCAGCGTCATCCCAGGTCGTAGACCTTTCATTTATAATTGTACATGTTATTGATTTTTTTATCGCGATACTAAGAGCAATTATTCGTAATTAATGAAGATAATTAATTTCACATTAATTGGGTTGTCAATAGTATTGGGTTGGCAAATTTGAGCACCTTTCCAAAAATAATTGGTCATGAAATATTATAAGATTTTATAAATGTTTATTAAAAATAAATACGCAAATGGATGCGCCATTAAATTGAAATCACTTGTTTTGTTGTTTTATTTTAATTCCTGAACTTATTAGCATTTTTCTCCGTGGTTTATACAATTGCAAAATAGTTTTTCGTCAGTATTACGATGACTGAATTAACAAATGCAAATTAGTAACCTTGGGAACGTAAAATGCTTTCTTGAAGATATATTAAATTTTTCAAACATTAAACATTGTATTCTACATGCAGAAACACTAAACAGAATACTAAATTCAAATAATTTTAATAACATGAAGTGATAAAATAAAAATATGACGGCGACTGAGATGAAAAAAAACACACACACACAGGCATGAATGTGCGACTTATAAAATTAAACATGTTTGAGTTACGAGGCATAAAAACAGATATATTTCAACGCCAGCTTTACTGGCGCAAACTTGGGAACACCAAAGTCTCTCAGATGTTTTTCTGTAAAGTTTCTTCGCCGTTTTTACGGTTTTTCAGCGAAATTAAAAGCTTTTCAATTTAAAACAGGAAGCTTATTCTATTCTCTTTCCCTTTTTAAAACCCCTAGCCTCCCTTCCCCACCCCACACAAGCAGCAAAACACTTTAATGATGAAGTAGTTCGTCAATAAATTTAAGGCATATATTTAATTGCCTGCAATTTTACAAATTTATCGCAGTCAATTTAGCACAGCTCATTCAAGTGTCATTTTAAAGAAAACAATATAAATATTTTTTTATATAAAATCGATTTTTCTTTACAAGTGCAACGTAGTAGATTTAAGATTGTGAATGTAATAAAAGTAAAAATGCAGATAAGCAAATGTCCATTTTAAGATTAGGCAGAAGATGTTTTTTAATGTGCTTCTCGAGATAACAAAAGAAGTGATCTTGCGCTCACCGAAAATTCAATGGTTTTAAACAGCGTTAAAAATGTGTATTTTTAAGTTTGAAAGATTAATTGGTGGAGACGTAAAAATTGTATTATAAATGCAATATGTTTCGTGTATTACGACACAGTGTGCTGGGTTGCGTTATTTTCGGGGTTCGTTTTGATAGAAAACACAGGGTTTTTCGATCTGTGCGGCGGAATTGAGTTATGTTCCTATACCAAAAAGTAATTTTTTATGGTTGATATACACCGCAATATTGTCTATCTCTATACCGTTATTAATCTTTCATATATCTTTAAAAATATTGAGTAACATATAACAAAAAATATTTTACTTCGTACTCAATAGTTTATTAGTTTCTTATACGAACTTATAAGTATCGCAAGCTTTAAAAAAATCACTGTCACTATTATTGAAATTGATTTTTTTTAATATTACGCGCAAATTTATAGGTATGTAGCAGTAGCTCATATCCATAGCGTAAATTTTATAATTAGAAAAGGGTAATTGTAATACTTTGTTTGTTTAGTGTGTAGTAATAATGGGAGTAAAATCAATTTTGTTTCCAATTACAGTAACTAATGTTCATTATTGTTTAGTAGATTTGATTACAGTTTAATATTGCACAATTTGGAAATGATAATCTTTTAACTTGAATGGAAATTGTGTTTATAATTGTATGTTATATGGATAATAATACAATTTTTTTTGTGAACGTTACAGTCAATAACATTTCAATGTATGTACTTTCATGATCTAATCATACTTAAAAGTGGTGTAGCGTTTATAGGTCGCTATAAATTATTTACTAACTAAAAACAGAATTATTTAAAGTGTGACTGTGAATCCCATTGGGTTTGTAAGTGGAAACCCTTGAAATTGGACATAGCTGGATGCCATAACACATTTTATTCCGTTTCCGGGCAACTTACACGCATCAAAATGGCCGCAGAAAAGTTAGCATAGTAATAAACATAAGATGTTATTGCCGAAAGAGAAAATTATTCTACACTTTCGCACAAATGAAATGCGTTTTATGTCATCATTTGCTTTCGAAGATTTCCTATTTTAACCAAATTCGTTTTTTCCAAATTAAAGACGCCATTAGACACAAATATAATTAAAAATTTTGGTATTTCGCTTAAAAAAACTAAAAAAAACTGTGCTACATAAACCATTGCGTAAAATATGGTGGAGGCGTTATTATTAAACAACAAAATGACTAAAATTTTTATATATATATTTCCCGTATATTTCAGCCTAAAGCAATTTCATTTTAATGTAGGTATAATAAAAAAGTCTGTTTTCAATTTTTGTCGTAAACCGCCCCGAAATGACTTCATATATTTTCATCGCACAAATACTGCGTATTAAACACGGTAAATATACGCGTTTTTTCCCGTTGATTATTTTACAACTTGCGCAAATTTTTACCGAAACATATTGATTTGTTTGTATTTTCTATCGAAACGAAAAAAAAAAATGAAAATACGTGCGCATTTTTCACACAGAATAAAACTCGATTTATAGTTTCAAAAATGTCGTTTGCTTTCCAATATATAAAAGATATTTGCTTGTTTTGAAACTTCGATAAATTATTATCGACTCGAACTTTCTGCGAGATGATTAATTTGTTTCCGGGTTCCGGCACAGAATAGTGCTCTTAAAAACTAAAGGATATGTTCGATTCAATTCAACAAACAATTGTATTAGTGCACAAGAATGAATATTGGGTACGAAAAAACAAACAATTATTAATAATTTCGCAATGAATGTAGGGTATGGAGTACAAAGCGTAAATTAGAAATTCAGTAAATATTATTTGAATAATAAAACAATCATGTAGAAGAGTATGAAAAATGGGGTAATTTAGCTACAAATGGTTTATATTTAATAAAGACCAATCATTAGTCATTTAGTCGATTTTGTTTCGAAACCAGGACTCGTACTCCTTTTTCTGTAATCACTATTTGATTTATCATCAATCTGTCACTGATTTACACCCTTCATTTACTCCCTGGAAATCTGGACTAATGGCCACACTGCCCGGAATAAATGTTTTTCCTTACTGGAATTGATTCGTGATATGTACCCCGAGTCGCAACCCGGAGGCGTTCATCCGGGTTTCACACCAATTAACACAAATATTATTATACACATTTTGTTAATTTAATTTACCCAGCGTTAACTAGAACTGTTATTACAAGGATAACTTCGTAATCAAAAGGTTCAACCAGGAAATTGTTCTAGAAGGACGACAATAAGAATTTCGTCATTTATTTACTAAATATTACTTTTAAATATATAAGAGTACTTTTCGCAAACAAAACAACTATGGGGGTGGCCTAGATTTTTTGAGAATCAAAACAACAAGTAAATATCAAGAATATAGTGTAATTGGTTGCATGTCGTATGCTGAATCGACGTTTCTGTCTCGGAAACCAGGTTAAGCGTAAAAGCAGTCATTGAAACTACGACTTCATTTCCAGTGACTGTATTTACACAATTTAAATCGGAAACTTTTACCCTATTACCGACAAGAACGTAAGTAAAGAACTTATTTAACTAGTTCACTGCACACTTAAATTAAACATGCATGCTTCCTAAATACTGGAAAGTTAGTCAACAATTACAATGCGTAAACATATTTCGCGTTATCGAATTAGTCAAATATTAGGTTACTTTTAATGTTCAGTAAAGTTTTATCGGATGCCGTTAGCGGTCGTGTATTTTAAAATTTTTTTTTTTTTTGATAGTATGCGTCAATTTTAATTAATTTCCGGCACGGATATTAATAAAGACAAAAGGCGTTTAAGCAATGTTCAGATTTCAACAGATTCTTTGATATTAATTAGCTGTAATTTTTCTAAAAGAACCTTCAAGTGACAGCCTGTTCTTTTACGAATGCGATTGTTTCTGAGGTTTTTGGTCACTTTCGAAATCTGCGTTTAATTTCAAAGGCCACACAATTAGAGCCACTTGCGTACAGTACTTTATTTAACAATCTTTTACACAATTAATTGTCTAAACGATTCCTTTACGTATAAAACTCGACAAAGAACCCAATTTCCAAAAAAAGTCCTCTTTAACAAATTATACAAATAAAGGCAACTCAACCATATTTCATAAAAGATACTACTCAAATTCCATTTAATAGACAAATTCCTCACACATACATAAATAGCGATAATAAGACTCAATTTTTTATAGAATACGAGACAAAATAAGAATTGTGAAATTTTCGCAGAATCTTTTTTGTTTCGAAAAGCACCCCTCGGCGAATCTATTATCTTTACTGATTAAAGATACCTATAGAAGAGAAGAAAAACCCTCGGAATAACATATCTGTTGCACTATCCGTTCATTGTTTTAACCGTGGTGTTGTGTCGTAATCCACTCTTAGACACCGCACCGTCCGCGTTCGTAATCCGTAGATAAAGACGGCGTATTTTACACCCACCCACCAGTGCCTATTTCTTTCTGCTGTGCCAGTTGGATAGAGTGCCTTTTGGTTCGTTTAACATCCCTACCAAAATATTTGTGATCAAAAACTTCGTTGAAACTTTAATATACTGTTGGGTGGGTTTTATAGAAATTTACTTGAGACGTGGTGGTACAGTAAACAATGTTATATTGAAATTTTCATAAATAAAATATTTGGATAAAACCACTCTTTTGTTAGTATTCAGAGTTAAGGGTGTTATTTTAATAGAAAGTCACACTGAAACAACTTCCTGTTCCGCTTTGCCTTACACGCAAATACAATTTTATGATAGCTTTTACATTTATTTTACATAATTACTACTAATATCACTTTAGTTTTACTTTCTTACACAATATTTGATTAAATTTATAAGAATTTAATAAATGGTATAAATGATTAAATTGTTGATGGTGATTTCCGAAATATTTTGTATCAAAACATATAATTTAATATTTGAATTGGTATAACTCGAGCAAGTGCGTATATATTTAACAAATTTCCATATCTGGAAATACAAATATACCTGCAACGCCCCCTGACTAACGTATAATTTGCATGCGCAATAATATGAGAAAATATTTCGCCAGAAACGACGAAAGGGCGCGCAGGTCGACAAACTCATATATCTTCAATCGTTCCAATTTGAACCGTCACTTTTTCATTTGCCGGAAATGTAAAATGGCACCAGAAAAATTACATTCCCGTACAATTTTAAATAAATAACGAAATTTATTTCACATCCAACATTTATTCATCAAACTCAATATTTACTCTGCACCATTCTAACTTATCCTACCCTGTATACTATTTGCTAATTACTGGTTCAGTAAACAAGCTTTGTAGACACTATTAAATAAACAATAAATCCAAAATCCGCATTATACAAAAAAAACAATTACATTATTTGTCAGCTATAATTACAGTCTACATAGACCTTAAATTTGATTATTGAAATATTCTCTTTGCGTGTTAAACTTATAAGACAGTTCAAAGTGTGATATTTACTCTAATATAATAAAAAAAAGCATGAATAATTTTATTTTATTTAGAATTTTATGACGAATGGATTGAATTGTTGTGAATTTACGTATGAAATTTTATGATACTTGAAAGCAAGCTGTGAATGATGCAACGTGTTTTTGCGAAAATACTAAGCGAGATTTATTATATATTAAAGTACTCAGATATTCAGCAACGCGGGATTTAAAAGTTTTAAAATATCTGATGCAAATAAAATCGTATTATGTTTAAAATGTGCAGAGAATATATTTTGCAAAACGAAATAAATTTTAATGTCATTATGTTTAGCGACGATGACGTGGAAACTTTCGTACCTTTTAGCGTTTTTCTTTCTGAGTTTCCGACAAGAGTTTCACTTAATTTTCCGCCGGTATGCTTATTGATTTCCTTAAATAATACAACAATTTCATTTTCTATACGTGAATACTCAAACAAATCGTTTGAGAGTTTAAAAGAAATATCTCTATCTTGAATTTATATTTCGTATTGTAAAGGGTTAACGTAATAATAATTGCTGGTTGTTTTAATGTCTGTGAGTACTTAAAGAATTTTATTTCACAACGTTCGATCAGCGCTTGGATCAATAGAAGACTTGATTGGGTTTTGACTCTTCACAATTATCCAGTCTTTCGCAAGTTAAGTCTCTCGAGTGTAAAACAGAATTATCGTCAGACAGATTAATATGGCTTCGAAATGATTGCCACGACATTTTTAAAGCTGCAACCATAACTCAAAGTATCTTAAAATCATCGAAAATAATGTTTCGTCAATTTCCGCAAATAATTTTAATAATAATATTCTTTGAAGGAATTTTTGTTTTTATTTGGTACAAAATACGCGTGATGTATTTTTTATGATATCTACTTGGTTTTTTTTTTTATGCTGGTGGTATGAATTATTTTCAATAGAATACGGCGAGGATTTATTTAAGACGTGCAGAAAAAGCTTGTGTTTACTGGTGTGGTATGTTATGGTATAATCTGGTCTTAGGGTTGCGACTGTGTGTTGGAAAAGTGTTGTGAAATGTTTAGTTGTTTTTAATATAAAGTAGTGGAATAAAATGTGTAAAAATAGGATATGGTATAAATAAAATTCGTAGTCAATTGGTATATATGTGGAGATATGATACGTATTTGGCTCGAGATGTTGTGCCTTGAGGAATGCAAATATTTGTGAAAAATGCGTGTGTATTGTGCAATTCACATTAGAATGGCATTGTCAGCGGTATGCTGAATTCCCCGACGCAGCGCGGATATCTCACTGAATGAGCCCCAAAGTGCTTCGGCAATGAGTAACAAAAAAAAACCAACATAAATATGCATGAACACAAATGAAAATATTACTACGGCACCACCAGCGCCAAACAATTTATTATTTCAAAGCTTTTGAATAATAATTTGATTAACCAAGACTACCAAATTGAGACGCAACTCGAACGGAACAATTATTCTTATGGAATTACGCATAATTTTTATTGCATTCATTTCACTGTCTTATACAGAATTATCATAAAAATTAAATCCCTAATCATTCACTCAATTTTTATCTGTATGTTTATCTGTAAATATGTGTATATGTATGTGCATATAAACCGAAAATAAATAGTATTAATTGAACAATGTGGTCAGTTTTACATAATTGAGTTCATTACACTGCATCGATAAAACTAAAAAAAAACACCCCGAGTAAAAAATTCAAATGAAAATTGATGGGGTATAATTACGGAAAACAACAGCTAATTTGTTTTGTACGCTTGTGCTATATTCAGACGGGTGTAAATTGTATACATATATGTGTGTGTGTGTGTGTTTGTGAATGTGTAAAGCCTATCATATTATTTAGGCCATTACATCTTCGCAAACGGCTACATACATAACAAAAGAAAGGGAAAAGTTGTAGCATTCTCAGGCAGTTATTGCTCTGGAGCATTTCTTCAAAAATACACACACACACACACACATGTAAAAATATTAAAGCAACAATTTAGTATATACACTCTAGAAATGCGTGTGTGTGTGTGTGTTGTAAACGAACAAATTTCGTGTGGAATTTGCAAGACTGGATGGGGATACTAATTCAAAAAGGAAAGTTTGTATTTTTTGCCCCTAAAGCCCTTGTGTGACAACATAGGTATAATATGATACAATTTCACAAGAAGACGAATAAAACAAACCCAATTTGCCAACATATCTTTTTTTTTCCACGAAAGAAGGATGTGGCATATAGAAATAATATTTTTATTCTAATCTTACAACCTTATTTTTAGAAGAAGAAAAAAACTACATTTTAGACGAAAAATTCATAATTTTTTTTTTTACGGCGTAAAATACACTTTTAGTTTAAAGATTTATTGAAAGATGTAATCTGTATAAATGCTATAATAATAAATGAACTCCTTATATAATAAATATGGTTGATGGTTCACTACAGATTATCTGCTTTTGCGAAGTTAGTATTTCTAAAGAAACTTTAAAATTTATGGGTCAAGATGTTATCTAATGCAAAATTTATCACAAAGTACAAGAATTGCGTGAAATTTTCATAACTTAAAAACACTCATTATTTATCTCCTAAAAATAACAAACAAAAGTATTTCGATTTATATTTACGTGCACTACCAAGCGCCATATTTGTTTAACAAATTTCCCCAAACAGCCAACATTTATTGTTAAAACATTATCACAATGTGTCAATCACGTTTCATTTTATAATTCAATAATTAATCGCGCACATTAATGACATTAATTAAAATTATTATCCAATAAATAAATGCGCTTGCGACTTGTTGACGTCTGGATAAAGCCATTTGATATTTAGAGCTTTATCACAAAAAACTATTGAATGTTTTCCAATTATATTTAAATATTAATGTAATACAAAACATGCATATATTATTTTAATAAAATAAATGAGTGAATTTATTTTTTGAGTTTTAAACGCGTCTATCAATCATAAATGTATTATAGTTATTATTGATCTATAGGTCTAATCAATCTAATACATAAGTACTTAATATATTTCAATTTTAATATTAGGTAATATTGATGTATTATATTAAATTAATGACTTAATGATGATTTAAGGCGCCTCCACCATTAAATACTATATATAATTTGCTTTTGGCTACTTATATGAATTTGACTTGATACTAGTGGGAATTTTGGTTTTTTGTGTTTTATGGAAAATGTGTCGAAGTGAATATATTAGAGAAAAATGAGAACGAATCCGAGGGCTTTAGTTATCTAGATGGTATTAGGAGGCAATCGGTATAACGCGTGATAAATCCCAATGAATGTCGCACACGAAAGTAAATGTACCGGTAACATGCGACATTGTATTTTCGGTTATCGTATCGCGATACTCTAATCATACTAATGTGCTTACACACGTACCATTAAAGCTAGCAGCTTTATAGAACATAGAAAATGATAGTTGGCATATTGGACACTTAACGAAATTATTTTTTAAAGTTATTTATCATAACTAGTAATTGCTCGAATTTTATTTAGTTTGTTGTATATATAGTTAATATTTAAGTATCGTCCAATATGGAATATTTTAATAAAGTATTTTTCATTTATTATTATTTCCTACCTTCCATGTTTTAATAAAAAAGCAATTTTGCATCGGGTCAAAATATATTATTATTTATTTTACTGGTATGAAATCGTATAAATAAACGTACAAACATACAGACAGACACAGAGACGTAAATTAAATAGAATTTCACGCATGTCAATGTCAGTGCAAATGAAACAATATATATAATAGTTATATATAAAAAGGATGTCATAGTTGATACGTATTTACATATTTACGGCGACTAAAGCCAAACAGCCAACTAAAATATCAGATGACAAACAAAACAGTTTCTAGAGTAAAACAATGCAGTGCGCAATCCATCCATCCATCTATATTTAAAGTTTGTCTAGTAAATCGCCGAGTTCGGTGTCACACGTTTTGCACGTTTTTTTTTTTTTTCTCTCTCGTTTTTCTTCTCGTCGTCCTTTGCGACGTGTATATGCACGTATGTATGTTATGTATGTTGGACGAGATGAGACGAACGCGACTTGTGTGTTCTGTAAAACTTTGTTTTGCAAAACTTACAGTTTCGCAATGGATAGCGAAAATACCCCATATATGCATGATTAAATTTGCTAGATGTTCCGACACATTTTTACTTCTAGACGTGTCTAAGCATAACACGAAAAATCCTCAACAATATTTTTACTACTTTAAGCCCCAAAACTATATAGCCTATATTTTGCCAAAAATATTATTTATTATATTAGAAAAAAATAGTTAATTTGCAATTACACAAAAACGGTAAACTATTAGCACGCAGGGCGAGTAAAAAAAAATATAAATTCCATGGTTTGAACCGTAATAGTTTCCGTGTGAGCTTGGCATTTATGTCATTTCGTACCAATTTCCTAGATTTATTACACGTCATATTTCACAAGCAATAAGTTTTCGTACAGTTTTATCGCTGTAATAGGCGCTAACAGATTCCGCAAAATTAACGGCCGTTGCAATAACACAGCTAAAAGAGTCTATTTGAGTCAAAATTGTCGCTATTCCTTAATAATATTTTATAAAAGTGACTGGGATATATTAAATATTATTGAGTGTGAGTAATTTTCGACAGGCGGTCATTTGATTAAGAACGTTGGACGGCGAAGCGCATAACATGGCAAAGTGGAGCAAAAGGGACGTTGATTCTTCACGTGAAGTGAACCGTGTAAGAATGGATAATCTGCCGTAAAGGAACTAGCGACAGGCTAGTATGTGGGCCCGCATCATTGCAACAAACCTCTATCGTAGTCGGATCGACGAAATTCTATAAGATGGATATATTGCCTTTGTTACGTGAATCCCCCAAACCCATCCCCTAAAAAACGATTATGTTTCCCACCCAGACTAAACTTTAAACCAAAAAAGCCACGAAATGACAAACATCCACATTAGTATTTTTCGTGCCAACACCGCTAATTAAATAATGGATGGATTCATCTATTATCGTAAAACATGAGCAGAACAATGTGCATGTACTATTAGTGCACATTAATCAACATTAGCATGGAATATTGACGTTCTAAAGAATCTTAACAATTGCAGTTAGGATTGTTCGTAGGAATAGATTTGTTATTTGGGTGAATCAGGTACCGAGTGTCGTATAATATTATAATTCAACAGATGTGGCCGTCTCAGTAGGGTAAGATGGGCGCGGCGCGTGATGGTAACTTTTTACTATGCACCCTGCATATTTGACGACGCAAGCAAGACGACCTCCGTAAAGGGTCTTAAATAAGCTATTCGCTCGTGCACCCTCTTCGTAAGTAACTGAAATCGACCCCCTTGCTTGCTGCAACGGTATTAGATATAAAACGCACGCAATAGATCAACAGAGTCTGTGTTTTATTTTACACAAAACGACCAACTCAAACATATCATGAAAATATATATTATCATTTCTAGAAAATATATCCCCCGTCTCTCATCATTGAGAAATCCTATCAAAATTTTACTTTTTAAAATAAACAAAATAAAACTAATAGGCTTTTATTTGGGACAAATATTTAATACTGTAAATTAAAACAAGTATATCATAAAAACGAATTGTGTAAACTTTTAGTAAGTATTTTTAAAGATATTTGTAATAAACAAATACAGAAAAAATTGCGTGATCGTAGTCTATATCGAAAAGTATGTTTCGTATAAATAATTATAGAAAAGTCTTTATTTATAAACTGTATAGTACATGAATTAATAAAATACACCGAATTGAGCCATAACTTCCTGCTGTCTCTACTGATACTTATTTAACTATTTAACCAGTGTATTTTAGATCGGAAACCATTGCATGTTATGCGGTTCTTCTTCGAAGAAAACTATAAAGTATCTGGGAATTTATGTTACATATAAATATATATGTAAAATTTGAGCATATATGTATGTATGTGTATGGTAATAATTGTGTAATGTAGTGTTGCTAAAATGGATAATAATGTCGTAATATAAATTTTAGTTTGAGTTATTGTCCGTACACACATGCCCTCACCTAGCAAGATTTAATTATTTTGCAATTCCGTTTGGAAATTTATTATCGTGCCCTAACTAGGAAATAACGACGCTCGCCTTACACCGCCGATACACCGATAAACTAACTTATAAATGCGTTTGTAACATAGGGTAGTGCAGTCTGGATTAAACTGCACTCCAAATATACGTTCTGTAACTTGAGGATATACGTTAAGTAACTCTAATGTTTCTAAGTCCTTTAGAAGCATAAATTTACTTAAACACTTTGAAATGTATATGTAATAAATATTTAATAATTTTAATAATAAAATTCATGTTTAATTGTACAGTTAAGGAAGCAAGTTAAGAAATAAATAATATAAACGTACAATTTATAAAACAGACTCGTCCTCAACGGTTTATCTTTAATTTAGTTGGACTTAAAGCGGGGGACCAATTTTATTTTTGTTAATGCATAATTCTCTGTGCGACCATATAATTCCGAGTACATTTCATGCATCCCTTGAGATGCATGCGACGTTGACGTGTGTACGTCTAAGTTTAGATAACCACATACGGTTAATCGCAAATACGAGCCTTACTCCCTCAACCTAAGGTCCTTTCAATCCAACCCACATCTAGAGGTTAATGATACACAATCTCCGAAACCAATCTATACTCTACCCAGCTACATAAATAAAGTAAAGCGATATTCAAATTTATATAAAACATAAATATATTTTAATTTCAAAATCAAATTTTATTTCTCAAGAATTTCACATCGAATTTAAAACAACTATATACTTATTAGAATATTATTTGTGTGTGTGTGTGTGTTTTTAGTATTTTAGTGTATAATTAAATATTAATGCGGTGATTTAAAGAATTTGTGTTTTTTTTTTTGTTATATATGAGTATTTTAAACGAGACCGATTATTATTTGTTGAGTAAAATTAATTCAGAACTTGGTTGTGTGAGTGGGTTTATTTTTTTTTTCTCTCTGTTCGCCTACGTAGATCAAATATACATTCATCATCATTTTAATCGCGAGTTTTAATATTGTACGAAACCTGAAATCGATACAAATTCGCCCGATAGCGTTCAAATGCCGCAGGTCTCGTATTTTTTGTTATTAAATAAAAAATTACCAGATAAAAATTGACTTAAACGTACTGCTATACTTTATAATGCAATTACGGCTCGTAAATCAGTTGACTGATTTATATTTTTTTAACTTTTAAGAATGACTGCACAAGTTAACTGAGAACTATAAGATCTTTTGAGTATAAATGATTTAATTTGATTGTCGATTTTTCGTATTTTCTTTAAAACTTTTAAGCTTAAAACGAAAAGCAGTCATAATTAATAACACCCATTATTGCATTACGTAAATAAGCAGTAAATTACTTATAGCGTAATGTGTATAATTAACGATGAAAATATCGGACGCAGAACTACATATAAATTCTTAATTTATGAAAATAATTTTTACGACTCACACTAAACGTTATCTATGAGAGATTAAAATCCATTTAAGCTCGCTAAGAAGTGCAAACTTGTACTAGTCAATAAAATTTAAATATAATTGCTACTTAATCGAGGATTGTAATTATTTTACGAGCAAAAGCTTAATGAGTTACGCGTCCTACATTTATTTATCTTAGATTCTAGAATTGTTCTAAGCATATATAATAGATAGTCTACGCCAGTGAATAGCTGTCAACATTATTAAGCCGTTTCTGTATTAGCCGTGAAATAAGTTTGTAGATATCTCAGCAGCATCGTGTCATATCATGAAGGAAGCTTAATTAGCAACAATTCCTCATTAGTAACAATTTAGCTAATTGCCATAAGACATTTACTCTAATTAATTTCCTTATGACACAAACTACACATGTTTGTGCACAGAAATGAGACTATAGTTAACTAGAAATTTTGGATTTAAATTTAGTATATTTGAGCTTTAAAACGCACACGTACGTGTTGAGATTTATTTGCGTGTACCTGATGCCGTGTTTAAATTGGTTTGTATGATTCTCTCGTTTCACTCCCAGCGGACATTGCATCAGCACGACTGACTTTCAGACGTGCATCTGCTGCATACACGTTGCACCATGCAATTGCTGACCCAACAAACCACAGAATTCGTGTAAACCAGAACAAATTTCACCACAAAGTAAATATTTGTCTACACTTATTATATAGGAGCGAGTTGTCTAATTTAGGATTAATCAACAAGACTAGAATCTAATAAGAATAAGATGGTCTAGATATATCAATCTGTTGGTGTTTAAGAAGGGAAGAAAAATATGTTTTGGGTGTTTGATAAATACTCATTTGACTATCGTTTGGTAGCAAATTCGGACGTGTTGCCTTTTGAGAGATAAGGCGTACTAGTGTGTTGGGGGGTGGTTGCAGTGGGAATGAAATGGAGTGATGCGGTTTGAGGGTCGTCCGATGAGCCGCCGCTATGAATAATGCAGATGGTGTCCGTGGACTCGGCGGTGGCGTAACCATCGATCACACGCCGATTCTGATGCCGCGAAACGGACTGGGCAACGGCACCAACGGCACTGGCAACGGCACCATGCACACCCAACGCACTGCTCTCGTACAAAAGCGTGAAATAAACTTTACATGTCATAAATATTGGATGAAGTTCTTGCACCTAGCACACTACTAACTCCCTGACTGGATCATACACTGTCTATACTTTATTCCATCATTGTATTACAACTTACACTTCAAAAACGTAACTTAATACGAAATTTAAAGCTACACTCTAGTCTTAATTATGATTCAAAGAATTTGATGATCAATATCATTTACTAGATTTGTGTTTTATAGAATTTGTATTAATAAACGCTTATTGATGTATTTTGGTGTTTTATGGTGTATTTTATTGTGTTTATAGTAATTTTTTTTGAGTTGTGGATGTGCAAAATCTGGGTTGTAGGAATATTGTAGAATGGAGTATGGATGAAACCCTGAGTGCGATGCGAGTCTCTAGTGGCCTAGGGCTCCGGGTATGGCCCAGGGATGCAAACTAGCGTCCAGTGTAGCGTCGGACCACTGATGATATAAATTCCAAATCCCGCAGAACGAGGCGAATACACACACGCAGGGTTAGCTCGCTCGCCCGACCAGGGATATAAGATATATATTCTTGTTTTTTATAGAGTCAGTGTTTACGAGGCACGGGAACGCCAAGACTAGTCGTAATATCATACAGTTGCGCACTCGCACTCACTCATCTTTCCCGCGTTTCCTCTTCAACCCGATTTTTTTATCCCCTTCTGGAATATTCGCGTGTAATTTATTCTTTCAGTAAGTGTACTTCATAAATTTACTACATTTCGTCTCTCACTCACACTGTTTCTATTTGATTGTATACGGCTTTTTGTGCACCAAATTGCTATCATTGCATATATGTATGTGGTATGAAAAAAATTCTTAGAGTCTTATCAACGCTGTTTAGTAAAGAATTAAATATAGTTTTCGTGCAAAAATATATATAAAGATCAGACGTTTCGCTTTGTTTTATATTCTCGATTGCTTGGTTCTTTATTGAATGAAAGTACTCTTATTCAAGTTGAAGACTCAATTTTAAAAACTTTTGCAAAGCAACACTCGTAATAAAATCAAGTACGCTGAGAGTAACCTTAGCATCTCTTAATTATGTAACGAGCACTGAATTGGGGGCAATCGCAGAATCAGGGCAGAAAGGGTTAAAAAGCGAGGCTTTCAAGGAAAATGCGTGACGTAATGACCCGCATTAAAGAGCGGCAATGACGACAACGTCCAATGTCCAGCGAAATGTTAAAGTATAACGATACACCTGACCTTCCAGTAAAGTTCATCTTATAAATAAAATAAAAGCTTTTATTTGTATATGTATTAAAATCTGTTAAATAAACAGTCTTGTTCGCGGCTGTTTGTGGAGGCGAATCAAAGTCAATTTCTGTTTGGATAAAAATGAAAAACAAGTATTTATCCGACCGAAGCGGTGGCCGCGCCAACGAATAGTACCGCCATATTTCTTGGTTCGTGTCAGATTGAACGGCATGGCGGCGTTCTAACATTGTTGCACGTCGCCACGACGAGCCGCGCTATATATACGTCCGGAGTGCCGCACACTGGAATCAATGTCGATACGGCTTCTCTTTTTTTCTCTTTGTCTTATATTGGATCGTAGATTTTTAGTCTGAGCTTTATTGCGTCGTTTCTATTACGTTTATATTTTATTACGCCAGCGGAAAGGGTAACTGTGCGACGGCTGTTACATTTTTATGTTTATACCATTCCTCATTCCTCTTACACACTCACAACCATTGCCTCATTTTATTTGAGGCGATCAAATAAAAATATATTTATTAAAATTCTCACGAAATTGAAACTGTTTTGTCCGTTCGTCCTACCAATTTCTCATCTTTTACATCCCATTGAATCTAGCGCGAGCAATAGACGTTTCTTACTTAACCGCGAACGACTACAAGTTTCACTGTTACCCTCCAAGTATTATGGAAGACTTCTCATAATGGTCGCGTCGCAGAACTTTTGGACAAACGGCCCGAATTAGATCAAGACATGGTGTAATTCGGCGGCAGACGTCTCGGGGCGTCGCCCCATCGCATAATATCGACTTGGACACTTTGTCTCTGCGGTCCTACTTATCTACTACACACTTCATTCATTCTATTAACTTCTTGAGAAAAGGAATTTTAACTAGTTTTCCACCGCAATGCAGACACTCACGTACTTCTTAATCTAAACCTAATTTAAACACTACAACCCCTAATCTAAGATGTTTTTCATCTCATTATTAAAATAAAACATATATATCGAGCGTATTGATATCTGCTTAAGGGGATATGGAACGCTGTAATCGGTAGTCTTTGTCACACATGTTGATATACAACCCTAAGTAACGATAGTAATGCAGCGAAATTAGTTCTATCAACATAGCTAACTAACTAGTTGACCAAATAAACATTGAACATAATCAAATAGAGGTAACCATAAGAGGAGTACGATTTATCTGAGTGAGACATAACTAGAGAAGTAAAATGAGTATTTTGGAGAAATTCGCGGTTGAATAATGTATCGTGTTGTAATTTGGTAAAAAGAAAATTAGGAGTGAGATAACGTGGTCATATATAGAGTTTTACGGCGGGAATCGCGTTACGTGATACACATTTGCGTAATGGCCTGTATCATAAACCAATTTGTTGACGGTACATGGTTGCTCGGTCGTGTGCATGTCCGCCTTTCAATGTCAAGCCAACAGTGCTTAAGCTGTTTCAATTTGCCTCCTATCTGTCGGACTGTCTGTCTGTCTGTGTTCCCCGTTGACGCATCGTTGACTCTTAAATTATGGGGGGACACTCAAAGTTGTCTCCCTTGATACGAGTCGTTTGAATTTTTTCGCAATTTATAATAAAACATTTATCCGCCTTCCGGACAGATGTTGACAACACTAAGATGTTTGATGTTTATTTAATTATTATTACAAAAATATGCTCGAATAAATGTGTAATTCTACTTTGAAGCACTATTGTGCAACGAGTGTTGTGTGCACGGAATGGTTTAACAACAGTAATATTGTCTTTTGCAGGTGCAGCGAATCAAATCGAGGTACCGGACATGGATCTAGGCGGCACTAGCATCGCCACATACCCGTACTTTGAGTTCAATGTACCTCGAAATGTCACGACAGCCGTTGGCCAAACGGCGTTCCTGCACTGCCGTGTGCAGCAGCTCGGCGACAAGGCAGTAAGTTACTGCATTACTATTATTACTATCGTTTCTATGTACGAGAACGTACATACCTAACTATAGGCTAGACAACACAAACTGCAATACCTGCTTACATTTAACAGCACACTACAAACTTATATGATTACGAAAGTCAGAATTTAGTACACCAAATCCAGTGTTACATATAGATACTATCTCCATCTGTAGTCATATAGCTTAAGTTTACACATATTGTGCTTAAAGGCAGACAGTATTTTCTTAGTCTATATAGACCACTAGTTGTTGTGATATTTGTTTAGTAATTCACAAACATGAAAACAAAACTTGCCATACGTACAAGTTTCAAAGTCTTCAGTTAGTTTTAAACAACAGGATGCATTGTTATTTTTACTGCAACCCCCCGGCAGAAAATAAACATACTTTTCAATCCCCCACAGTCTACATACTCCGAATAATAAAATAATGACTAAACATACAAAATAATTCTCTCAATTTCTATTCTTATTAATTGACTAAAATTCTATAAAATATCAAATTAAAACAACCGCAAATCGTATTTAACTTAATAAACACACCAAGAGGCGTTATTTAATAATAAAATTAGGGCTTTATTGAAAAATATCGCTGACATATTTAGGAGCAACACGTCTCAATATCGTCTGCAGCAAATTCGATTCCATAGAAAGTTACCTATTTTTATTGTTACTTGTCGTGCGACATGCATCACCCTAACTGCTGAAATATACATTTTACGTAAACATGAACGAGTGCAACTGTAATTTCGTTGTCTGTAACTCAACTCTGACGTTAGTCGAGAATAACAACGTTACTTTAAGAATTATATGCAGGCCTTTAATTCCAGTCGATTTATTTGCGTCAGAAAGTAATCATTATTATTGTTACTTTCCTTATTCAAAATAATTTTATATATATATAAACTGACCGACACAAAAGGCTTATCCTGAATCGTAGATGTAAGGACACGCAAGACACTACTTACGACATACTGATTTTTATAGATATTACCTCGTAGTTGAAAACTTTTAAACTAAACATATCTTATCTATACAGATATATAAAAAGTGATATTTTTTCTAATAGTTTTCCTATATTGGAAATTATGGTTTAGATGGTTTTAGAAAAGAAATTATTTATTTAAAAAAAAAAAAGTTATGAATAAATGTGGAACTTTGAAAAAGAGTCGCATAACGAGAGTTAAATCTGTTTTTTACAAGCGTATTACAAATGACCGAATTACGACGCAGCTGTGTATACAACGAAAAAATAATATAAATAAAATTAACATTTATTACTGTATGTAAGATTAATTAGTTTTGTTGTTGATATTAAATGTAGTTTTGCGATTTTTTGTTTTTATTTAAAACTAGAATATAGAGGAAATGCACTAAATGAAATTTAATACGGATGCGAAATAATTAATAAGTGTATGTAACATGTGTTTTTTGTTTGATTATACAAAATTGATATCGATATCGTAAAACATCAATTTTGTACGATTTAGTGTAATTTTTTCAATAGCATTGATCGAGTTTTTTTCCGTTTGAATCAGAAAAGCATTAGTGAAGTGGCAAGTGGCTTTTGGTCGCACGTATTGTGACGTTTTTTTTTCGCGAAGAATTGCTCGGAAAAAAAAGAGTTGCGGAAAAAAGTCTGGAGCAGTTACGGAGACAAAAACGAAAAACGGTTACGCCGGTATAGTGTGCTCGTGTAGTGGTTATAAAATGTAGGTCAGGTCCTGGAGGACAATTGCGATGATTGTTGAGGAAAAAGATAAGTTACCGGGGTTAGTTTAAACGTGCTTTCTAAAGCTTGTGCTTTACACTTGTGCAACTTATGGTATGAGTGTTGATTTCATGAAGTTATTATTATCAAACATTACGGCGTACTTTTATTGAATTACGAATTTTAATAAATTTGTCGTTTGAAATGCGATAAATGTTTATAGAAATTGACATAAATACATTCTTTATAAAAGCGTTTTTTTTTTGTTGTTTTCTTCCACTTTTCTATCTTTTGTGTTTCATCCTCCATTATCTTTGCCGTGAATATCATATTACTCTTTCCACCTTCTATACTTAGATCATCTTTCCAGCGCATGTGATATATTATATTTCATTCTTTTTCACATTCACATGTTCCTCTGTTCCGAATAACAGCGAAAATATATAATTTGTTTTTTTTTATTCCCCAATTTCACGCGAAAATATAAATATAAGCATCGTTTAAATCACGCGTAAAATTGTCTCAATTTACAAAACAACCCAAAATACAAATCATTTAATGATGTTTAGCATCAAAAATAATGATCATAAATAGATTTTTTTATAGAAACAAGCAAATTTGTTCTAGAAACTGTTTGTTTTTTAAAGTTAATAAAACAAAATAGCAAATGGATTTCTGTAAAAGGAAATGAAATGAGGAGTTTATTACGTAAACGTATGTAATAGTTAAAATAAATGGTTCTTTGTGCAAATTACCGTGGCGCAAATGTAGTATGGGAAATAACAAATGTTATTTGGTATTTTAGAATAGCGTAAATCTGTATTGATAAATTCTATTTTTGAAATTTTTCTATACGCTCCACCTGGCACGCTAACGTCGTTAATAGTATCAGGCACGAAATATCACGGTAGCAGAAAGTGGAATGCATGTTTGTTTTTTATTAGTTGATAAAAAGGAAATTGTGACACTTGGAAATATTGATATTGAGTTGTCAATACATTTCTTTTCGTTATTTGTGTACTTTATTACTTTATATACGAGATATAAATGACATAATTTAGGGTATTATTAAAGTTGCGTTATTTATTTTTGGAAACAAATTATTTTCGAAATGAATTTATAAACTAAAATAGTTTGATATGAAATGAATTCGTTTGAAATAATTCAAAAGTGTGTTTCGCAATTCTTGTGTTTAGTGGTTGTAAATTTTAATATGCAAAAACGACAGAGAAATACCGTAAATTTTTATTTGGTTCTATTTACAGAATAAATGATGCATGATATGCTGTCGTGGCAATAAAATTTAAGCCAGTTCTTTTCATATTTATTACGCTCGGGGATAGTTTAAAGTCTGGTATATAGTACCATAAACAAATAACATAGAAACGAAATGTATACGTTAGTAAAAATATATATATTTCGGGTGCCATTATTGATATGGTTGCAACACGCGATTTTTGTTTGTAAGTCGAATAAATAAACATGCGAAAATCAGTAAAACAAAACAGACAAAAAACGACAGGATCGGTTAATGCGATCCTTTTCACTCAATTTGTGGATACGAAATTTTATTCCGTCTCTGTTCATTAGAGACGGGACCAAATCTAATTATATACATCCCTGGCCGTATTATCAACACTCCCAAGACGATACTGATTCCGAAATATCCAATAGATATTCTAAACTGTTTACTACGAAATTCTAGTTATTAAAAAGCTTACAATTCTAGAAATTATAGAATATTTGTGCGAAATTCAATAAGATTTAAAGATAATATTGCTCATTTGGTGGGGTAAACTATTAGATAAAGGGATCAAAAATCGTAATTGGGGGAAAGGTGGTAAATTACGGTTTTATTTAGATTTATAAGCCTGTGCTGTAAATATCTTATCTTTATTAGTGTGGAAACAAGCAGTAAATCTACATACAGAAAAACAACAAGGACCGAAAAGAATTATCCTTGCATACATTTTTCTATCAGTGTCATATAAAAATTTCAAACCCTACTCAGTTCTGAGACAGTGGAAAAAAACAGGCGTATATTTTTCTTTTTGTTGCCGCACATTTTCTGTGTTATTATTATACAAATAATTTTGATGGTGCTTAAAAATTGCTTGTATAGTTTGAATTTCTGGTAAATACAATTTACCAGAAAGCTATTTCCTTATCGAGTGCACACGAATGAAATAATAATGTGACCGCGATTGCAAAGGTTACGTACAGTTAATAACTTGATTGTTTGCAACATGCTCACGAGCTTACGAGCTCGCAAAAAACCAAAGTACCTATGCAGCCACATAGATATCACCGCATAAACAATTCACTAAAAACATCAGACAGTTTTCGTTGCCGTGGCGCAACATCAATATTTCATTTGTCTGCAAGTCTGCTTGAGTTTTCGTTTAAGGACGTAAGCTATATTTCCGACTTTACAAATAAATAAATATACCCCATGTGCGGTTACGATTATTATAACCGCATCGGTTTTACCGCTTCAAATATTCAACATTGCATGATAGTTTTACAACATACTTTATTTCGGATTTCTACCTTCATGTTTTTACCACATATTTAAGTACTTTATACATGTGTGTGTGTGTGTGTGTGTGTGTGTGATGTTAAAGTGAGTGTTAAGAATGTAAAGTACTTAGAAATAAGTAAATAAAAATATTTTCAATTAAGACATATCCTGAGGTATCATTGAATCTCAAACACAACTAGGGTATAAAAGATGTTTTTATATACCATTTCACACATCATCCTCAACCCGCTAGGAGTGTATAAAGTGAGTATCTAAATAAAAAAAAACCGTGCTAAAAGGAAGCGACACAATAAACTGCCAGAAATGCTTATCTCCCGAATAGGGGGACATCTACACTCAATATTTTTCACATGGAACCCCTACCAAACTGAACACACACACACACACACACACAAAGGGGAGAAAGAGAGCGTTGCCATACATAATCACAATATTCGCACATATATACAGATAATCTTGCAAATAGCGAACAGGTAGGAGTGGAGAGTGAAGGATGCAACTTGGAATGGTTTTTAGGAGCGCGACGAGCAAATGAATATGGTTTTGGAGACTTGCGCGAGGCGTTTGGTATTTTGCTCGAGTATGGCGAGGGGAGGGGGCAAGTGTGAAGGGAAGGAATTCCAGGGCTTTACGAGGCGAGTTTAGTGCCACACATTAAAACCGACGCCCGTAAAGGTGGCGTGAGGCGGCGATTTACTGCTTGCCGAGCGGAATACCAGGTGCGCCAACCAACAGTCTGACCTACCATTCCACTTTCCGAACCCACAGTTACATAAATACAGCTGCTACAGAGATTACCAGACATTTTTTCCCAAAATTATTTTTTCATTTATGCACATTTTCAATCGTTCACTTTTCCTTTCATACAACAAATATACGATAAATATCTAATATACATGTAAGAAAACTTCACACAAGTTCGTAGATCTCAAGTTGGTAAGTTTAAGTACTTATTAGTACATGTCAGCAAGGGATTAAATATTACCAAGTTCCCTAACATCTAGATGGCTTCAAAGGAGTGTTAGTAAGTTTGTTTTAAGATCACAAACACGACTCAACAATAAACATTTCGATATGTATGAATATTTTAATAGTGGTATAAGCGTAAATATATACTCTATATGTATATATTTACTCCTATCTTTTTATGTTGCGGAATATCTATAAGTTTGCAATATAATAAACAAAATATCGTTTGAAAAAAGCCAACGCATAGACGCTTTCAATTTTCTCCGATTCCGGCATCGCAGAAAGATACAGCCCAGGATTTGGTATTCATAACAGGTTTTGGTTTGATATAATATTGATCATTTCTTTTGCCTTGAACTGGATCACATTTACATGACATTATCGAAAACCATTTTCAATCCCTCACACGACTTTATTCCTCACACATCAACTTATTTCCTTCTAATTAGTCAAAGATGCTAAATTAAATTCACGTTTTACACACAAAATGTTTTTAATTATTTCCCAAAAAAAACACAATTTAACTTTGTATTTTATAATATACCTACTATAATAACAGTATATTTAAATAAAATATGTTCGTTTGTGTATATAGTATAAAATGAATATGTTCTGATAATATTGCAACGTTGTTGAGTAAAAACAAATTCCGCGTCTTCCCACTATCCGTCGTTCGTTTCTTTCCGCACTGGTGTTCACCTTACGCAGTGTGCGCAGAAAGCATCTTCCGTCATTAATAAATCTTGCTCGTTGACTGCGACATTTAACTGGATAACAAATTTGAAAGGAAAGTCGCCGACTCGTCGAACGTGTACATCCGTACGTCACTTCACTGTGAAGTTCGCAACGCTGCGAACTTCACGACGCGCTCCCTTGGCTAACAGAGTTAAAAGCTGTGCGGACGGACTCGTTGCGACCGTGTAGAATTTCAATTTAAAATTTTGGATTACTTTCTGCTATGCATGCGAAACAAGACGACATCAACTAGCGACCGAGTTTACGCCTATCTGTTCTCCTTCACTCATTATTGTACTCCCTCATATATAACCCCTACAGGGGTAGAGATCACAAACTCATAAAATCTTATGATTTTATGAGTTAGTATAGATTGAGAGTGTGAAATGTTAATGTAGAGGATAGTTATGAAGAATGAATGTGTGTTGGAAATGTAATATAATATCTGGGTCAATTTGTGACTGTTTTCGGAGTTGTTTCAAGCAATCTCGACGCTTTGATCAATTTAGTTAAGAGTGAGGTGTTACGGACGTAAATGTACAAGGCGTGCCTTTAAGGCATACGCATCCCTATTCAAAGTACGCGCTACGCACATATAGACTATGACAATTAAAAATATATTGATTACAAAATAGTCATTTAGTTTGAGAGTTATACTCAAAATAAATTGCGAATGCTATTTGTAACATTATTTTTACGTGTATATGAACGCAAATATATATGAATACAAGTATATTTTGAAGAATATATTTGTGCCGTTTTTGATCGTTATATTTTTATCTGTCGTGCGAAAATGTTCAAACATTTTTCTTGTAAACCGCAAGGACGTAAGACCGCGCTATATAACGGGGCTATTGCCCACCGCATTATATACATATATATATATATATATATATGGAAGAGACGTTAACAAAAAGTTGAATCCGTTTCCGAGTTCCAGGTCGAATTTAAGATCAAGCTAAATGGGGCTAACGTAAAAGTACTTATATAACATATATAGTTATTTTACTTCTAAAGTCATTATTGTTTTTACTCTCTAATTTAGTTAAGTAGAAAACGATGTACTTTTCATTACTAAATGTATTATTTTAAAAATTACTGATTTGTAATTACAAAATAAATATATTCGCAAAACATTTCTAAATTTGTATGTGTGTGTGTGTGTGTTTAATTCTATTTCTGTTAATTATGGTTATTCACGTAAAGAAAAATTGTACAAAGAATTTTTTTTTGTACTATTCTTGTACTGGTGTATTAAAAATAAATTTCGTAGCGCTATATATATATTATGAAAATGTGTGCTTTGAAAGCACCATAATACAGTGTATCCAACGTTGTAGGAACATTTTATCGAGACTCGTATCTCTTTCGAAGCTTTCAATAAGGTAAATGGAATTTCACATACGTATGTATGTATGGATATATATAAGGGCACTATAGGGTCGATTTTTGTAATCTATATCTCGACAGAATCAAATACGCAAATCGTTTTCGAATCGCTAGCTAAATAAACTCAACCCAACGTACATACATCCATACCATATATACATACGTTGCACAAAAGAAACAAAAATCGTATCGGATACACATTTATAAATCATAAAATCAAAGAAAATCGTTGATAAAAATCGTAATTTCAAATTATTTATTTTATTATTGGTACTAAACTAGGGTGACATTACGTGTTTAAAAAAATTAGAGTAATAACTATTAGCGGCGTTTTTGATATTAATATCAATTAATTACGAATATAACTATGATTAGCCTAAATACTATCAGAGACATCCCCAAAAATGATTAATATTTACGACTATTTTTCATAGTCCAATTGACGTATTAGGCTATTATCTTTCGCGATTATAAATGATAAAATGATTCGATGTCACTTTTTTTTTGTTATTTTATAAATTCTTTAATGTTTATTTCAACGTTAAATCGACAATGTTATCATTGCTTTCATCTAGTTTCTACATTTTTTTACTTAATTCTTTTTATGTATTTCTTTGATCGTTGGCAGACACGCATCATTAATGTCTGATGAGATTTGTTTTTCATTACATTTTTTTTTTTGTTAATATTAGTGTCATTTTTATTAATGATGCTCGATTATTTACAAAGAGAATATTAGAGTTTTCTTGAATTTATATTTCGTAAAATCTAATTTAATAATAACTAACTGATAATCAAGGCTCTAAATATGAGCTTTTATTAAATCAAAACTGGAATATTTCGTTGTGTACCGGAGTTAAAAAAAAAAGGTAGTGGTTATTGTTTTGGGTATTTATGACTAACTTTTGTTATTCTTTTCTGTTGTTTTTTCACAAGCACCCTTCGTAATACTGAAATTTAGCGCCGTTTGCACTTTGCAACTTGAGCTATATTTTGTATTTTTTAAAGCACGAGAAACCTTTGTTGCTGCGCTAGTACCGCGAGGTAAACACAATTCTATTCAACTAATAAAATGTATCGTGTAAATATTTAACCACGATTTTTGTTTATTAACGCGCCGCGGTAGGAGTTTGTTGGTTGCTTCCCGCACTAATCGAAAGTATTTAGTGAATTTAAGGTTGTAATATTGAAACAAAATAAGAGTTTAATTTAAACATTAGTGAGGGAAGCTTAAGCCCCGCCACCACGTCAAGGTCAACTCCATGAGCTACGTTTAAATATCAACTACATTAGTATGGATGGAAAAATATACGAAAATATATAAGAACGATTCCACATTGAGATACACTAATTATTTAGAGTTAACTATTAGAGTTCATTTTTAAACGTATCCCGGCGGGGCCCTACCTAACTGAATATATTCCCACCCCCTACCTAACTGAATATATGCCCATCCCCTACCTACAATTTGAGATACTTATTCTAATTTGTGCTTGTGAGCACGGGGCACACACAATTTTGTGCATGCATGTATTTTATGTGCAACATTGGGTACGACACAATGTTACACGTGGAGATTGATGTATCTGAAAGAAATTTGGATTAGAAGGCGAACTGCCAAAGGGTGCAGTGTGCAAGTCTGCTCACACACTGCGAAAACTTTAAAAGGGTGGACACCCAGTTAACCAGGACTGGGACGTCCGAAAACATTAAACCTGCAAGTGTGAAAGTACAGTTAGTTATTGGGGGCCCACCTCACTCCTTCGGCGGGCCCAGCGTACGCGATCGAGTTGAAGTGACCAACCAACCAACAAATCAATCCGGTTCCCAATGCACACTAATCAACTCCTGCACTGTCCTACTGCACCCTGGTCGTACAGCAGTAGGCACGAGAGCGGTCAGATACACTGGGCACCCACTGTACTACTAGTAGCACGGATGGGCTTTCTTAGACTAGGATTCATTAGTCGGTTATTTGCAACGCGCCAATATTAACAAACACCACGCATCCCATGCTAATAAAATTCTATTTAAAAATTAGAACTAAGTCTCAGCAAGCTTTGATAGTAGCACAACATTAGTGCTACAAAGTTGCATATCGATCATAGTTTTAGCAAAGAAATTACTCAAAGTAAACGGAGAGTTGCAAGCAATGGTTACACAACCTTAGTGCTCCAAGGTTGCATCGCTCTCATCTTTAGGATAATATCCACATTTAACCGAGAGATACAGTGGCGGCTAATATCAGCGTTATATCAATTATCTACTATTTATTCGAATTCAATCAATGCAAGTTTTTACAAAATTCATTCGCGACGCGCCCACCCCCGAAACACCCGACACCCGAATTTAAACCCCAACCAAAAATGCAAACCCGAGAAGCTAAACAACCTGAAATTATTGTATTTAAATACAACAACGATCTGCCACCGTAGCAGAACTGCCATACTGGATAGAAAAAAGGGACAAACTGTTGTTTTCCTCCAAGAATCCAACGGTGGGTGCTCCCACGATGAAAGGGGGGAATATTTACGAATTGAACGAATAGAACGAGCGACAAGGAACTAGAGGAAATACTTGCTCCAACCGTAAGGGCAGGGGCTACCACATATATTTGCAACAAAAGCGCGTGTTTCAAACATATGCAGACATTTATTTATTTATTATTAAATGAACCATCAACAAGTTCTGTAAAATAACAGCAGGGTGGATTGGAACAAAATACTCTCTCAAGTTATACATATATATACAATTTTCGTGCATGTGCTATTATTTTAATGACTTTAAAACAATACCATTTAATTAATAATGGTTTTATTAGTTATGACTATTTTTATAAACAAATTTTATATTTCCCAGTGTAGTTTAACAATTTCTGAATACGCGCGTATTCAGAAACTGATAAAGAAAAGAAGAAAGAAAGCATAAATAATATAAATACACCCGAAGACAGCGGATTCTCTTTTTATTTTACGACGTATAAGAGAACCACTGACCAAAACGCATGTTCGAAATATTAGGAGTCCAAAAGGTACTCACCAAGTCCAAATCCAAACTTGTTCCTCTCCTACCACAGCTGAAGTTCTTGTTGTTCCCGTTTGGTAGCGAAGCGCAGCGAAGAACTTTATTATTTAAATTCCCGAAATTGCTTATTTAAAATTTGCACACGACCATTTTTTTTCACTCACCAACACTGATTTTTATACGGAAAATTACATTTAATTTTAAGACTTTCACTACTAATGTACAGGGGGAAATGGCATATATTTAACGTAGTTATTTCACAAATAAAAATATACACTCGCGAACTCACTTAATTCACTTTGTTACAAACGGCACAATACATACATATAAATAAATGCAGAAAGAAAGATAAAAAAGAAAGTGGGAAATATAAAAATAGCACACGCTAGGTAATCAAAAAATCACTTACTTGTTCTAAATAAAATGCAGAGTAGAGTAGACTGGACCCCCCTGAAACATTGGCAAATGAATTAGAAATCATCGTAAATAATTAAACACGATTTAAAACACCCCACATAAACTTTTTAATATTTATTAAACAACAATAATCAATTTAGAGCGCAAAGTTGTCGAAAATAAATAAAAAGCATTAAATTAATACATGAATTTTGCATGCGAGTGCATGATCTACGCAGGCCATGGCCAAGCCACGCCGTACCTTAAACAACCAGGAAGTAGATGTTTCATATTTTTGTAAAAATCTAGTTTAATCAATCAGACCGCACTAAAAACGTTATCGAATATCAATTAGCATTACATTAGTTAACTTTTAACACTAAAATACATAATAGAATCGCGTTTTTTACCCCGTTTTTTATGAATTTAGTTTGAACAAAAATTTAGCCGTGTGGCGTATGGCTGACGTTCCACGGCACACTACAATGCTTAATTACTAATCTTATTAAATGGTGTTTTTAATATGTACATACATATATACTTACATACATCTTGTGTTGCATTTTTTTACATATTTCGTAAAAAAAGGTACACGGAAAATATAAATAAAAATAACACATAAATATATATCAGTAGTAAAATGATAGGATTCTTTCGAATTTAATTGCAAATACCCTACCAGACAAGGCAGGACCGACAAAATTAATAGTGTGCAAGTGTTCAGTATTATAACGTATAAGAATATTTAACTAAAACAAGAATAGAATACATTTTATTTCTAACTAAAACATATAAAATGGCAAATATCGCGTATATTAAAACTGAGAGTTATAAATGTATGGGTAATGTTTGAATTGGAAAAATGACGAAATTTTCACCGAAAATATTTGTGTCCGCTATTGATAAAATAAATGCTGTTGCTATTAATTATAAATAAAATATATTAGTATTCAAATATACCCACTCGATAATTGAATGTTGATCTGCAGGAGCCGCACGATAAATGTCTAATGTTGTACCCGCGCGTTTACAACATTTTATTGCATTTTACATGCATTACATACGGAAAAACCGAACTGCAATGAACGGTAGTCACCACAGAACTGAACATTTTCGAATAAATTTGGCTAGTTTTCCCGTTCAAACCAGATATACTAGAATTATATTCGGCACCTTCATATAAAATAAACAAGAACAGACACAATCTGTGACGTATTTTGATATGTATAGGTGTCTCATGTATTTAATAAAATTAAACAAGAAACCAATACATATAAAAATAGGTCACAAATTACGTCTGTTCTTATTTATCTTATATGGGGAACGAATACATACGCATATAAAACAGTTATTTGTGGCGAAAATTTTGTTGAAATCTAAAAAGTATTTATCAAATAATTCATGCGTATTTCTGTATGGGTAAACAGTTCTATATTTGTTAGAAACTAAAAGTACTTTTAGTATTTGCTTAAATTTGATGGTTGTAACAAAGGGTTTCTAGATTTTTTTTTCTCTACCAAAGTTAAACTGTTTCCAAGATAAATTACGTCGGGGAAAAAGTGCTTCGCCAACCGTTACACTAGTGGCATTTTCGCTGAATGTAGAATGAATGCGTTGAAGAAAATTTTCGATTTCGCGTTATTTGTCTTACTGCCGATGTCGCTTTTAGACCTTAAGGTTACTTCTATCATAATTTAAAACATCAAATAACCGACATATCTACATATGTATTTCATTTAAATTGGATTGCAAATTGCCAATCCTCTTCAGATGTATATTTTAATAGCAATAAATTTCATATAATTTCGCTTATGATTACTATTTGCCCTAACAGCAATATAAGTCAGGAACTAATTTATATTTTCTATATATATGTATATATATATATTCACTACGACACACACACACATATGTACATACATACCTAGATACTAAAGCAGGTTAAAGCAATAGAGTTTATTTTTATTTGCAAATGTTGATTCTGTTTTAATAAAAATATATTTTTTTAAAACTAATATTTAGTTTGAAGCGCGTTATTGTGAAGCGGTCAATTTAGATGTGGGTGTTTGAAATGTAATGTATTTTTTTGTTTGGATATTTAAGGGGTGGTTTAATTGTAAGTCATATAGCATTTGCGTTGGTTGCGATGAAGTGGTTTCGATGAAGTATGTACGTACGTATATGTAGATAGCTGTGAAGCGTTCAGCTATTCGGGGAGAACAAGTGCCGCGAAATGACAGTGCATTTGCCACGTATGCAAAGCCAAATTTCTGTCAGCGCAATGTGACAGACAGTGGTGGACAGAGTGTCATAATGTCCGAGTGCCACAGTGTGTCCTCAGCAGCGTGTTGTCGCATCTGTCATACGGGTGTGTCGCGCGAGTTCCTCATCCAGCCGTGTCTGTGCAAAGGGACACTTGCCAATGTGCACCTGTCATGTTTGGAACGATGGTTAAATCAAGCAGGCAGAAGTTACTGTGAAGTATGCATGCATCAGTATGATGCGATTGAAACACGGAGGCAAGTCCCACTACATATACTATGTACCTATTGTATGTATGTATGTATGTATGTATGTATGTTTCCCTGGTTTGGATTTGAGTATTTGCGGCAAGTGCCACTTCAATTGCTTGTATATACAATATATTGTACCCAATGACTAGCATCTATATATAGTATCAAAAATAATAATCCTCGTTCGTCCTCATGAGGAACAATCACATTACCAGTTGGAAAATTGTTGGCAGATCTATTCAAATAGCAATTGCGACAAAATTAATAAATGATGAATCATGCATTCATGTTTCTGTAATTTCCAACAGAAAGTAGAACTTTCGTCGTAATTTATCAAAGGCCACTAGATAATTTGAGCAGTGCTCACTAGTTTCGGCTAAGGTGTGTTAGTGAGTAAAACTTTTCTGAATCGCATTTGCAACTTAAAATTGCAACTGTACGAACGTACTTCATTAATACACTCATTCCATCATTCCTATGTCATTTCACTTCTAACGCATCTACCCAATGCATTCTGGGTATCAGAACATAAGTTCTATATTCAATTCAAAAAATTGTATTTTGTAATTTAATTCAATTTGAAATATTTTTAAATAAATAGTATTAAATAATTATCTGCGATTGTCAGGCAGTGACGTCATAGATCTTATTCTGTAATTATTCACCAAAGCTTGTTTTTAATGGACATATATTAGGTTTAAATAAAATCAATTCACTTAGATCTTCTATAGGCTATATAAAAGTTTCGTATTGAAGAAAATGTTTTTTAATCTAGAAACTGTCAAATGATATTTATATAAAAGTGACAAATACAGAAATGTTGAGGGAAGTTTTTTTTTGTTGTAAATTTTTTAATACTGACAGTATAAAAATTGCCACAAAAAAAAAAAGAAAAGTTGAATATTTTAGTGAGTTCTCGGGATTATAAAAGTTGAACAATGTAGATACAATATGTATAAGGTTTAAGCGTCAGTCCTGCGGTTATTTAATATAGTTAGAAGTCGGTCTTCTTCTTGATGTAGTATTTGATAACGTAGACATATTTGGTGAAACATTTGAAAGAAAGCAATTTCGAAATAATAAAAAAAAAGAAAAAACTCATCCGCTGATTCCGTGGACCATAAATAATTTGTACCGGCCACTTTTCATTTTTGCGAAGTGAGTTAATAAAGTTTCCAAAAGCAGAAAGCTCCTGAGCGTTATGCTGTTTCATGTATTCGGTCGAAAAAAGTTAATTAATTCGCTAGTAATTTACTGCTCCAATTTATAATTGCAACGCTGTCAAATTTGTTGTACTTAATAAATAAAATCGTATGCGAGAGCGTGAAGCAGATTATATTTATTTAATTTAAATGAAATATCAAAAATAAATGGTGATACACGTGCAGCGTCATCAATTACTTGATTTTAAAAAAATAAATCGTATACAGATGTTCAATGATGCATTGATCGCCATAGGCGGACAATCTAACTAAATGTGACAACACACGCCTCACTGAACCGTCAATATATTATATGTTGACTCATTTCTATTTGATAATGTCACCGTGAAAAGTTCATAATCGTAACTTTATTAAATGTCTTCCCTTCCGGCACATACCAAATTGCTACAAACGAATTAATTTGCTAAATATCACTCGCAAATCCTGCTTTTAATTATATTTTTCCCGTCGACTTTTGTTTACCATCCACTACACACGCTTAGTTCCAACAATATTCAATTGTATTTATCCGCGGATTCATTACGTTTTATATACGTATACTAATTGTTAACCCTGTTTTTGTGCTTCAAATTAATATTTTTGCCATTTCTACAAATTCTTTTTATGTGTAAACATTTTCCCGTTACATACATTCATACATACATATACCGACACAAATATTAATAGAATTTTTCTAAGAGCGCGACCGCTCTCGCGTTATCCATTATAAAAATATAAAAATAAATACACCATGCAAAGTTGCTCTAGTGGGTACATAGTCTAACAACCCGGTATTTCGTTGGACACAAAATATATTTGACTGTAGTAAGACTGAAAGATTCCGATGTATTATACAAATAAACACAAGTTAGACAAGGTACGATATAGGAGATATTGCTTGAACTACGTTTACATAGTCTAAGTATCTAGTATTTTCTTGCCACAAATATATGTTACTGTAGTAAGAGTGAAAGATTCCGATACATGACCATATAAAACAGTAAGATAAATAAGGATGAAGCTAGTTCAATCCAGTAGAAATGTATTAAATAGTATTAAAATAAACCAAAACGAGACTTCTGGCGCTATCCATAGTGATTAATTGGAAGCTTATTAAAATATATAAATATGCAAATTATCGTTTAAGAATATATTTTTATTTTGTCTATATTTTAAAAAACACTTGATTAATTTAGTTTAATACGATTGTTTGGGAAAATGACTTTTATTTATTATGATACTTTAAAGTTTATATATATTTTGTGTTAAAGAAGGGGTAGTGCTTGACATTTTATCCAGATGTAATAATACACCCGAAACACATAATCCATTCGTCCCCAATTCGTTCATTTCGGTGAATAGTAATAAATTAGAAAATGATATAAATAAAATGTCGCTTTTGAGAACAATGATGCGATGTAGTGAAACGAGTGGTCCGTATCGTTTCTTTTTACTGCATTGTCCTCGGGGGCCGTAACCGGGCAAAGGGGGGGCACACACACACATATATACAAAAGTATTGATTTCTAACCGCTAGGGATTTGGGGGCGAGCCGGGAACGGGCCACCCGCAAAAACCTCGAAATCAATCGCGCATGTTAAAGGTATTAGTTTTTGGACACTGAAAACACATCAATGGCGTCAGGACACGTGGGACAAAGATAAAATACGTTGATGTCTAAACTAATCGACACAATTTACAACCATTTTTTTGAAAACTTTTTAATTCATTTCGTAACTGGTAAACAAAGGTAGCAAGAGATGCGAAATATGTTTTTGTGATAATTCACAAGAAGAGCGCGCCATATCTGAGGCACATATCTCATTTAATTTCCCGTGTTTTATTTACGATATTTCTTTTCGAATGTCCAACGTTTGCTGTTTCTTCATTGTAAACACAGTTATTTTCTTTAGCATGCTGACACATTCATCGCTATCTACGCTCTTTAATCTTGCTGTTCTTTATAAACACATTTCACCCTTAATTGACGCTACCCCCGTTACCTACCCCCCCCCCCAGTTTGTTTTAATCTCAGATTTTTCACAAGATCATCTTTTCAAATGTTTCCCTACCAGTCGACCTTCTTCATGTTATTCTCATTTCAATCTTGCGTTAGTGCCGTTTTTTTTTTCGTTACATTTATCATTTCGAAACACGAATACCCGGGTAATAAAGAAAGCGAAACGGATAATTACAAATATACTCTTGCATTTATTACAACCAACTTAATTCAATTTTAAAAAACATTTATTATACAAAATTTGCCAAAAAAACTCAAGAAGCATCTTTATTGAGTTTCTAGGTCAGTTTTTAATATTTTTATGATTCGATGTCCTTTGTATCCCTAAATTTAAATAAGATGTCTCTTGAGTTTTTAATATATTACTGTCACGATTGTATGCATGCACTGAGAATGCTTTTACTGGCACTAAGAACTGATGGGTTTTTTTTTTTTTGATTCGGTGTTTATTAATCTGTTTGCTTTCAAATTTGATATAGAATGACAGTGAGATGTGTCGTAAATGTACGACGTTGATGTCTTTCGTGCAATGTCCCATATTTTCAATGTATGTCTTAATATACTGCTTTATTTCGCAAGTTCATCGCGGAACACTTAAATATACACATTCATTCATATCAGAATCTTGACAGAAATAACCACCCACTGCTTTGCGAAATATCGCACGTCAACAACACGCATTACGTCATTCTACATTTCTTTCAATGATACCACCAGAACAAAAATATAAAAAAAAAACCGTAACATTTAGAACAACAAACACGTTTACATATTTCACGAATGCAAACATATTTTCTCAATATACCATTTTAGTCAATAATATATTCAATATTTATAAATTTAATTGCGAGATAATAAAATAAATTCGTTTGTAGTCCTCAAATATATACGTTCCTATTACTAAAATGTTCGAAAGTTTTTTTCTATATAGTCTGTTACTGTTTTGGATTTAAAGTTAATTGTTGTATATTTATAAATCAATTTCGTATTAATTTTCTTTGATACAAAATACGGCTAAAAATTACACCTAGTATAATACTTGAGAACTCGTGACACGTCAGGGTTGAGTGTAGGATATACGCGTGTGAGGGGCCTTAATATTGTTATAATTTTACTAAAAGCGCGACTGAGCTCGAGTTATCCATTTTCGAGATATTAATAAAAATATAAAAATAAATACACCATGCAAAGTTGATCTAGTGGGTACATAGTCTAACAACCCGGTATTTTGTTGGACACAAAAATATTTTACTGTAGTAAGACTGAAGGATTCCGATGAATTTTACAAATAAACACAAGTTAGACAAGGTACGATATAGGTGATATTCCTTAATCTACGTTTACATAGTCTAGGTATCTGGTATTTTCTTGCCACAAAAATATGTTACTGTAGTAAGAGTGAAAGATTCCGATACATGACCACATAAAACAGTAAGATAAAAAAGGATGGAGCTAGTTCAATCCAGTAGAAATGTATTAAATAGTATTAAAATAAACCAAAACGAGACTTCTGACACCATCTATAGTGATGAATTGGAAGCTTATTAAAATATATAAATATGCAAATTGTAGTTTAAAAATTTATTTTTATTTTGTCTATATTTTAATAAAAATTAGATTAATTTAGTTTAATACGATTTTAAGAGAAAATGATTATTTATTATGAAACTTTCAAGTTTATTTATATATTGTTTAATTTTCAATTGATGGGCTTTTCGTTTGTAAAACACTCTCTTACAGTCTTTACTCAACGCCATCCTACATCTATAGCAAAACGCTTCCTGCCACAGTAGAGCATATTTGGTTTATTACGCCTATCTAAATTTCTATCAAAATTTAACAAATAAATGAGCTTATATCTGTCATAACATCCAACAAAAATTAATCAACATTTATTTACCGCTTAGATATCGCGCACCGTTAATATCTACATAAGTCAAGAAATATTTGCTAGAATCGTTCACATAAATCTTAAACAAAATTTGTCCGAAATAAATATAAAAAGCATTAATTCGAAATAATTGCTAGATTTATTTCAAATATGAAACGATATCGATATTTCATTTAATATTTAAATAATCTTTTTGGTTTACAAAATTTCACATAATAAACTCTAATTAAAACTAACTATTTACAAAGCGTAAAATTAACGACTGTGCACGGTTCCTTGAATTTATACAGTAATTAACCTAATTTATCGAACTTAAGTTAAGATTTCCTTTGAGAATACCTATGTAAAGATTGAATAAAAGTTGCGGCACAGAGCACGCGAATATTCAACGAATTGATAATAATATTGCATCAAAGTACGTTTGTTCGCGCATTCAGACCAATCAAGTTGAAAATGTATACGCGAATTAGCAAAGTGTTAATTATTAATCCTGAAAGCGAGGATTCTTTTTTAATCTGTATTAGATTCTGTTTACAAACAGATGTCTATATTAATGGGAATTTACGTAAAGTACTACAAAGGGTTTTTATTGCATATGTTCGGTAAAACGTATTTGATTTGTAAAATAAATTCGTTTTTATTAATAGATATTCATGTTGCGAAAGTGCTCGAATCTGGATTAGGCATCCAAGGAATCGCACACATATGCAAGCGGATTTTCTGATTTGCTCGCTATTGACAATTGTTACAATTGGTTTAATTGCAGTTTGTCTTCTTGGTATGCGATATTTTGTTATGGAGGGCTTAAAAATTGGTATTACTAACGACTGGACGCGCGGTATGCTTTTTTAATTAATTTTATACTCGTACATAAACTACTAATAATTTTAATAAAAGAATTATTATTATTAGATTTGTTATCATAGATCAAAAAAATAATTGTTTTTATCGGTGGATTTGTATGGAATATTATATGTGGTAGTAGGGAATTTAGTGTGAAATTTGTATAGAATATAATAAATTTAAAATCCATTAAAAAAGTTATTTACACTAAAGCTTTTGTGTATATAAAAAGTATTCAATTGGGTTTTTTTTGTTAAAAAAATACGCCTAGATTTCAGACGAAAATGCAATTACGCAGTACTCATTTTTGTTTTCATTCGAACACAAAGTGACCATATAATTTTGACAGTTATTACTTTTTATACTATATTTATTTTGCGATATTTGAAACCTGTAAATAAATAAATTTTTTGTTTTTTTATTGGTTTTTATTTACACCAAAACGAATCAAAATGATTTGCGTGTGCGACATGTGTATGTATGTACATGTAAGCACAATTTTGGTGTAATGTCGTAATTATTATTAATAAACTAATACGAAAATGTGATCATCTCGCTTGTCCCAAAGGTGTGATAGTAATCTTCTTGGCAATTATTGTCTTCGGTTATTTGGTTACGTTGTACCTGCTCATCCGGGACCAGATTGTACCATGGTACCACTGGTGGCGTAATTCCGTATCAGTACGACTTTTAATGGCACCAATTGAAGTCAACACGGCAATGACCCAAACATCCACAGTATAAATAATCATAGCATATTTTTACCTATACACTCAAAGTTTTATATTTTCTATTCATTGGGAATAAATAATAAATACATATAGTTTTTCAAATACGACTTTTTATTTCACTCAAATTGCGTAAAATCTTTTATTCTTTCCCACTGCCGAATTAGTTCAATTAATAAAGAAATGTATAATCCCTAATTACGTCTCTGATAATTGAGAATCATAAACAATACACAACTTTTCCTTTAAGCCACATTTAACAATGTTGCTTTCAATTGGGAAATGTTATATATTTGCACAATTGTCGAATACGAATACGAATCATGATACAAGTACGTGATGTTGTCTAGTGTCTATATTTATATGTATATAGACGTGATTGTAATTACGTTCATTGGTATACAGTAGCGAAAGGTACGTCTGTAAATCAGTGGTCCGTTGGGCTACGTCTGCAATCGACAACTATGGCCAAAATGAAACGTTATCCTGTGCAATTAAAGTGCCGGTATAAATCAGCTTGTGTCGACCGCAAATCTGCTCCTCTTCGTTTAAATACGCTGTACAACACAGCTCAAAGGATTTAAATCTATCAAATCACTACCAAAATGAAGCAATATGTATGTAGTTCAATGAGTTTAGAAATTAAGTAAATTTGTGTATATAATAGTAAATAAAGCAAGGATAGAGAAAACATTTACACCCAGATTAGTATTATAGGAACTAAAACCACACGATAAACAACATGTATATAGAGTATTTGGATTTCTAGGACTGATTTATGTATTTTATACGCCAAACTAATGTGTCCCTTGTGCCTTTTTTTTGCGCTGCATCCGCTCGTCCGGAAATTCGCTCAGGTGTCTTGGATCCGTAAACGCGACCTACATATCTTGACGGCCGGCATCTTGACGTACACGTCTGACCAGCGGTTCCAAGTGATCCGGCCCGACAAGTCCGACAACTGGACGCTACAGATTAAGTTCCCACAGAAACGGGACGCGGGCATCTACGAGTGCCAGGTAAACACCGAGCCCAAGATGTCTCTAGCCTTTAGGCTCAACGTTGTTGGTAAGTACTACATTTTATATTTAAATCCCATATGCCAAATAAATCTCGAAATTTAATTCATATATTTATATTTTATTCAAACTATATTTCCCGAACAAATAAATCAACAGGGGATAGATAATTATAACACGATCTTATTATTTGTGTAGAGTCTAGTTTAATTAATAATGTATGTATATAGCTTCGAGCTTATATGTTAATTATGTATGTAAATTCAAATACTAGAGTGTTTTTAAATGCAATGGGAATTATTGTTGCATTGTTATTGTGGATGATGTTGTTGTAGTGTAGGAATATGATATATAAACAATCCAATAATAATTTTGTTGTGGCAGAATCAAAAGCTCGTATATTGGGTCCCGCGGAGCTGTACGTGAAGTCGGGCAGTGCGGTGAGCGTCACCTGTGTGATAAGCCAGGGTCCACACGACCTCGGCACGGTGTTCTGGTACCGGGACGCCGAGATGCTGCACGTGGCACGGCAGCAACGCGTGCGCATCACCACCGACTGGACGGAAGCGCTCACATCGCGGCTGCGTATCACTGACGCAACTCCAGCCGACTCTGGTAACTACTCGTGCGTACCCACCGTCGCGGCGCCCGCTAGCGTCAACGTGCACGTCATCAACGGCGAGCATCCGGCCGCCATGCAACACGGCAACAAGAACACGGCACCCCTTGTACCATCCATACACTATTCTCTTGTATATACCATTACTGTATTCGCAATAAAACATGTCAGATGAAAACACTTTTAGACGAGCGTGTTTTAATACATTTTTTGTTTTTTTAAACCCACGACACCATATTTATTACCCAGAACAACCTACTAATCCAAACAATAATATCTATATAGTTTGAATTTGCGTTTTTTTTTTTTTAATTAAAAATTCTTACTATTTGCTCAACTAAATTTAGTATTTGCCTAACGCAGACTAGTATAATTTCTAAATTCATTGTGATTGTAAAATCGATGAAGTGCTTATGAAATTTTGTAATCGCCTTATAAAGTGCAGCGTGCATTGTTCGCAATTGCAGTGAAATGCATGTGTGTGATAGTTACGGAGGCGCTTACAACCACTAAAGGTAAGAACGACTTTTCGCTGAATTTGGCAGTTAATTATGTTGAAGTATGCATTTCATATTATAGTTACAGTTTCAAATTAGTTTCCCTATCCAAGCATTAAGCAAACACATAATGAAATTACACATTGCTTATTTCCAGATATACATATATTTTGCACTCCTATGAATTCAACGTACAACTTTTAATGACACGAATTTAACTCAAACTATTCCATATTTATTTTATTATAACGTACATTTTTGTATCTTTAATATTTATTAGACGCGATAAAAAATATATATATTTCAAACACACATAGGGGGAGAGAGAGAGAGAGAGAATGAGATTTCTTAACATGTGCAATATTAGATTTTCCCAAAATCGAGCCATTATCTTCAGACTAACAGTGTTAGTCAGATTAAATATCAAAATATAATAGAGGGTATGGTAAAACTTGGGCATAAGGGCGCTGTGTTATCCACGCAAAACAAAGTTTAACTTTCACAAGTCATGAATAGCGACAAGCCGCCATAAACCATAACCGCGATTTTACTCCGGTCGCTCCCGGTTACGTCGGCATAAAACGATCGTGCCAACTTCTAAAGTCGACCGCGCGTTCGATAAACAACCCCAGCTTCACACAGGCTTGGATTTAACTTCGTATATTTTTTTTTTTACCTACTTACACAAATCTACTTTCATCATTTTACAATAATCTCCAAAACACACGCAAAAAAAAGCCCTCCCACCCCCTCCCAACTCCAATCCTTTACTCAACTACATAAAATATTTCATTTATTTCCAACAAACCAAATCCTAAATAACATCTATAGATCTTTACACCAAAACTCTATTTAATATATTAAACCACAAAAAAGAAAAAAACGAATAAATTATTAATGATTAATTGAGAGAAATAATTTCTGCTAGCGGATTTTTAGGATAAAATAATAAATAAATAAACTGTGCAAATTTAGTAAAGTTTATTAAAACCTAATAATTAAATACAAAGCAAAATTCTTAATTGCATCAACGAGATGCGAGCATAAAAAATGCATATGGCAAAGTGCTGAAGATGCATAATTTATTGTAATATAGAAGGTGAAATAGGGTGAAATATTTATTTTCCTAGGTTATTTTTTTAATAAGATTACTCAGCCACAGAAGGACATAAGCCGACGCCCGAACTCCGAGATGTACATACGAAATATTACACCTGATGCACGGTGTAATGTGTTTGTGTGCCCCGCTCACATAAGTGTTAGCTATATAAGACACGAACACGCATTGTTTACCCGGGATAAAATGGGCTGTATGTCGTACAAACCCAAGTACCGCATTTATCATAAATGCAAACTGGGTTACGCGAATGACACACAACAATTTTAATGATTAAATACACAAACAACGTCTAGAATAACATTTACAAATCATGAATAATAATTTATAAAATATTAAAATAAATATATCTATATCTATTCCGAGTATAAAATAGCAATAAAATCCAAAACGAGACTCCTGGCGCCATCTATTAACAAACCCCCCAACGAATCAAAAACTAACATAAACTAACAATAAACACCATAACACAAAATAAACCCTTTAAATGCCCAAAACTAATATAGAATACTTCATTAATAACTATACAATACTACAATATAGGATATATCAATAAATAAATTGTATGAACTTCTAATTCGATCCTACTAGCGTCATCTGGTGACAATCACCTGAACTATTTATATTTGTGATCCACGTGATCATGGTTGAATTAAATGGCAAACTGTCACTTTCTAACATAACCTGATTAAATAAAAATGTGTCGTGCATGTGTTTAATGATATGTACATATGGACAAAAATTTATATTGATCAGTTTTAGATCGTAAATTACGTGCTTAGTTGTTTAAGATATTTTTAAGCATGTTAAGGCGTACGAGAATTAAAGGCATCGCTAATTTACCAGTACGACGTAAAGTTGAGGCGTCTGAAACCACGCAAGTGGAAAATGTACGGGAACAAGCTGCTGAAAAGTCGGTAGAGAATTCAGAAATCATTAAAGAACTCGAAAATGTTGCAAGTGAGCCACGCGTTGATGCTATCATTGAAAATAATCAAAATCATGAATTAAGTCTACCACTCTGTGATAGTGAGCCAGTGATTGAAAAGCCTTCGGATGTTAAGCCTGTTCGACGATGGCTCCCAAAACCAAAACCTTTGGTTTGCATCCCGTTGTCTAGGCGTGTAAAACCGGAAATTGTGGTAAAAGAACTTGAAAATACAGTGTTAAATAGTGATATTAATGTTCCTAATGCAGAAATAGTTTCTGTTGAAATTGATTCGAATGAAGTTCAATTGACTAGTGAAATTCTTAGTACTTCTAGTGTTCTTAGTGAGCAAAATGAAGTTAATAAACAAAATAAATCGTGTGATGTTTCTGAAAAAGGAAAACTACATATTATTAGTGATTTAACAATTAAAACGAGTACTGATATAGATCGAACGTTACAATGTCCGTTATCGCCGAATAAACTATTAAATCGCGCTCGAATACGACCGATTCCTAAGTTGTATAGGCGGAACAGCATCCAGGGAAGTGCTAGTGAATCTGAAGATGATGGCCGCAAATCTAGAATCCGTAATGATTCGATTTGCTCAACTCAATTTTCGACAGATTCCACCGATGTTAGGGATGGACATTCCATTAAAGATCGTCTAAGGTTTGATTTAATAATTTTTTTTAATCGTATTACACAATATTTAGCAATAAGTTTTATAAAACACCAATTTATTGAATATTTATTTTATTATTTTAGTAGTTATTATAAATCAAATTTGGGAATTATATATAGTTAATATGTTTAATAGCACAAAAGACAAACCAAAATTATTTCGGCGGTCAGAACAATCACGAAAAGTCGCCGAGGCCAAACGAGAATTTTACCAAAAATTCGGCTCGAAAATACCCGACCGAAAACGGCTAACAATGATGGATTTAATCTACTACAATCCTACAACTAATCCAATGCCACAAAAGTAAGTTTACTCTACATTTACTCTCATTCATAAATGTCTATAAGTAGACATTTTTTTATAAATCTTATTAGATTAGACATATACATTTTCTATTTAACACCAATTATTATTTCATTACTACAATTTGTAAATAGTGATGTAAATTTCAACATAGGAAACTTTCCATTGGTGGAAACTTTCCAAGAATTTGTATAAATATCTTTTTCAATTTGTCAATCATTAATAAAATTTATATTTAGCGCCATTTAATTTTTCCGTTACCAAACATGCAGCATCTTGTCTAGTCTTATCGCATTTTTTATAACCAAAAATTATTTTTTTAAATCATCAATATTCAATTAAAAAAATCGATTTTGCTAAGTACAATATTAATTGTCTATTTATCAGTACATTATTAGAGCTAAACTCATACAATATTTATGATTAAGGATTAAAACTGATTTTGAGACATGTGTTCACAGTTTCGAATCTCAATTCTCAGGTAGCCATCTTTTTTATTTGTTCATATTTTTTTCATTAAAAAAAGTTGTTATTTATTGTATATAAAGGTATATATAGTAACAAATTGTAGCTCTTGAAAAGGGCAATGCAGACGTAGAGTTTAATTTCAAATTTAATAAATTACCAGAGACATTTTTGGGAAACTTTTCTAGGAAAGTTTCTAAGAAATTATGTTTTCTCTATTTCTATCAATAACGAATAATCAAAGCTTTGAATTTGTAGGGGGACGAAGCAAAACCCTGATGACCCAGTAGAGATAATTGTTGAAGCGCTGCCAATACCAGAAGTCGAAGAAATTCCGGAAGAAGTTGAAGAAAATCTAAAAGTCGAGGAAGAAGACGCAAATCCTGTACCGCAAGTCAAAGTGGGCCCGAATGGTGAAATAATCTTGGATGAACAATCTTTAGTTATCGAACAAACTGGGACGAAAAAAGGACGAGAACTTTTAGCGAACTCACAAATCGTAAACGTTGACGACCTGGACCGTCAATATGGTATCTACAAACGCGTTAGGCGCTCTAAAGATTGGAATGTGATCGAAACTTTGAGATTCTACAAATCGTTAAACACCGTCGGCACCGATTTCTCGTTGATGTTAGCGTTGTTTCCGGGACGCAATCGTCGCGAATTAAAAATGAAGTTCAAGAAAGAAGAAAGAGTCAACCGTCAATTGATCGATAAAGCTATTATGAACCCACTCGAGTTCGACTTAACAGAACTAGAAGGGCAATTAATGGAAGAAGAACGATTGATTGCGATTGCAAACCAGAAGAAAATTGATGCAAAGACTGAAATTAAAACGAAACGACGACGGCAAAAATCTAGTAAATATTTTAAAACTTTGCCGTCTACTTGTAATTAAATTAACTTCTATTATAGGTATACTTTCTTCGCAATTAGACGAAGAAAATATCGATGATCCTACACCGAAACCCAAACGACAAAAACGCGTACGAAACAAACAAACGATCCGTAATCAAAACGATACATATTCAAAACTGGAAAACGGCATAGACAATCTTTTAACGTCTGACGGCGAATCTGATATAGAACTTTCAAATCACCGCCCAGCTAGATCTGGTGTGAAGAAGAAAAAATACACAATTTTCGACGACAGTGATCAAGAAATAGTTGAAGATAATCCGGATTGTTTGAACAATAACACCGAAAAGTCACAAGAAAATGGATTGGTTACAGCTGAAAATTCAATTGATGCTGGAGAAGAAACCTTAGGGAATGAAGAATGTGAAACAATGGATGCGATTCAACAAGAAATGAAGGAATATTCAGGGAATCAAGATCACGCCGAGGATGAAAATCAAGATGATGCAATTGAAGAAATTCCAAGCGTAGATGAAATTAATTCACAAAACGATTTAAAATCAACTGAACAATTGAAAGTAATTGATAAAACAGAATCACAAGAATTAACCGTCCCGAATATTTTGCCTAATGACTTATCATCAGTTGAGCCTGGATCATTAATGATCTTATCCAGCTTGGATCCTGAAGGTAAACAGGTGTTTAAAGTGTTCATGGTGGCACCGGGACAAACGAAAGTTCCGGTGAACTTATCACCTGACATAGTCGAGTCGTTAACTTCAAGTTTAGGAAGTGCTGAGTCTATTAATTTAGACTTACCAGTCATTCTAGACGAAAGCACTTAAGATGCACAATAAATTACAAAATAGTTAACGCAGACGCCAGTTTCACCAATCAAAATGGTGTCTCGACTATACCTTAGCTTGGCAACACTGGTAATATACTCAGCTTTCGGCTTTGTTTGTTTACAAACTGCGCCATTGTATAAAAATGTTATTTATTGAATTTTGTATCTACAAAATCGTTATTTGGTTTTGTATATTTATTTAATATTATAAGAAACGTTTACATCAAATGGGAATTTATTCATTAAGCGACCTCTAATGCTTCACACGGCAGCCATTTTGACGATTCTATCGCGTCCCAAAGTACAATATCTTGTTCAGCGAATTCCCTATTCAATTTATCTGTGTCGATAACAGTAGTGTGTTCTATAAAAAAAAATGGTGAGTTTAATAATCATTAAAGTTGCGTTCAAGTATATTACCAATTAATTCGAGTTCGTCTTCTTGATCTGGCGCAACTTCTAATTGGTGGCCGTTTGCTGTGGGTACTTCCACATGTTGGTACATCATTTCCGTGTTTGCCATTTGGCTCATATCACCGCCTGCTTGATCGTAATAACCTTGCCAGTTGGCGTAGTTGCTCCAATACGCAGATGGGTCGTAATACTGACTGTAATCAGTCGATGCTGTGTATGTTGCAGTCGCTGGTGTCGTTGGTGTTGTTGTTGATGATGATGGTGGAGTGGTTGGAGGTCCTTTTGGTTTTGGTACAGCGTTACAGATTTTCAAACATTTCGTGCCTAGACCTACATAACCGTTCATTGCGGTTAAGCTATTTTTTTGTTCGTCTTCACTACCAAAACGAACAAAACCGTAACCTTTACTAAACCCAGAACTATCCAAAATAACTAAAAAAAAATTTTTTTTTTTACAAAGTACTTTTATAGTTTGTTAAAGTTACCTTTTGCGGTTTTAATTGTGTTGTATTTAGACGCAAATGCTCTATATAAATTATAATCATCAACATCTGGACTTAAGTCGCCCACCCACACTGAAAATTCGCGCTCTAAAGCCGTACGGCCTGTACTACTCGCGTTATTCAACCGAAACCGAACCACGGGATTCGTTCCCGGTATTGGTTTCCCATTCAATTTGTGCATCGCATCAATTGCCTCCTCATCATTAGCGAAATGCACAAAACAATAACCTGCCGGTTCGCCCGTGAATTTATTCCGCATGACTTTTACAGTTTGAGGATTTTCACCCATTTTCCGAAACGAATTCATAATAAACGATTCCGTCATATAGGGCTCTAACTAAAATAATTTTAAATCAATTTGACACCATTTAATTCGAAAACAAATACTTACACTCCCCATCCATAATTGGCAATGTATCATAGTCATTTTAGCTGATTGTTTTTACGAAATTCGCACTGATTAATAGTTGTTGATAGTTCAGTTGAAATTTTTAACCACGCTTGTCACTTCGTACTTCATTATTTGTATGTTGCCAACATTTATCCACAAAGTCATTTATATGTTTGCATATAAACGTAGTATGGTTATTTTGTTGGCAACATTGAGCGTAAGTTTATTCGAATTCGCGCAACTAATAATAAATATAATTTCAATTGTTTTTTTTAATTACCTATTACACTAATATATTCCTTAAAATAATATTTATTATATTTAGATATTATAATCTGAATGACAGTTTATATATGCAAAAAAATTTTAATGGTATTTTTATTATAATATAAATCATAAATAATCAATTTTCATATATGATTGAAACGATGGAAACTATTTATAACAGATTAGTTAATTTATAGTGTTGATAATATTATGATCAATGTGATTGTTGTTGAGTAGGCTGACCTTAGTATCGTGACGTTTGCAATAATTGTTATCGTTTTAATTTTATATAAATTTAACGAAAGTACCTAGTTGTGTTTTTAGCTTGTTATAAAGCAGTTTGAGGGATATTTAACTCATTGAACTCGAAAATGAGTGAATTGCGTTTCGATAACCGTGTAGTTGTTGTAACTGGGGCAGGCGCAGGTTTGGGTCGAGCGTATGCCTTGTTGTTTGGCTCAAAGGGGGCAAAGGTTGTTGTTAATGATTTAGGGGGTGGTCGACATGGGAGTGGCAGCTCTACAAAAGCCGCCGATGAAGTCGTTAATGAAATTCGACTTGCAGGTAATTTTCACTTGAGTGTCAAAATTTTTTTTTTTTTGCGTAACGATTTAAAATTGTTAATTTATGAAAAGGGTGAATTGTTAATTTATATATTGCGATATTGTTGACAAACAAGATATTATACACGCGCTAAAAATTATTTAAACATTGACAATAAATAATACCTGATTTATGATTGGTTATTTATCTGGTAATTGCGCATAAAACATGCTATTATCTAGTTATTTCGAACGATATATCTGGTTATTTCGATAAATGAAATTAGTTATTGAAAACACTGCAATAAATTTATAAACCTATCAACAACAATTTTTTTTATGTCGGCCTCACATAAATCTAATTGAGAAATATTTGACCATCATAAAAACGCTGAGGTTTTATTTGTGTATAAAAAAAAATGATTTTTTTTGTTCGATTTTAATTTGCCAAAAAAAAAAAAGGTGGAACCGCAATTGCTGATTACAATTCCGTTGTTGATGGAGAGAAAATCATCCAAACTGCTTTGGATAATTTCGGTCGCGTTGACGTATTGGTGAACAACGCTGGGATTTTACGGGATAAAAGTTTCGCACGAATTTCAGATCAGGATTGGGGTGCGTCACTCATTTCCTATAATTGAACAATCGAAATTACGATAACATTTCTAGATTTAATACATGCCGTCCATCTTAAGGGTAGTTTTAAAACAACTCAGGCAGCATGGCCGATATTCAAAAAACAAAAATACGGTCGCATCATCATGACCTCATCTGCGTCCGGCCTCTACGGAAACTTCGGCCAAGCGAACTACAGCGCCGCCAAAATGGGCCTTATAGGCTTAAACAACACAATCGCAATCGAAGGAAGCAAAAGTAATATTTATTGTAACGTAATCGTTCCAACGGCTGCTAGCCGATTAACTGAAGACATCCTACCGCCAGATGTTTACGAAGAACTTAAACCAGAGTATATCGCACCCGTAGTGGTGAGTTTAACATAACATCGACATCGGTTTCGATATTACATCCATGGCTTATTTAGGCTTATTTGTGTCATGAATCCTGCACGGAAAACGGCTCAATAATCGAATCTGCGTTGGGTTGGGCTGGCAAATATAATTTAGTCCGATCTAACGGTGTTCAAATGCGATCAAATAACAACAATAATGTTTCGGTCGAATGTGTTCGGGATGTGTGGTCGAAAATCACTGATATGTCGAAAACGAAACATTTAGAATCCATCCAAGAATGTACAGCTGAATTAATGAATGCTCTACCCGGACAAGAAGATGACAAGAATGATGCGGATATTTATCGTTTTGGATTCAAAGATTTTATCTTATACGCTTTGGGTGGTTAGTTTTTTTTTTTTTAACTATATAAATCGTATAAACTACCTAAAACGCTTTATAAGAATCGTTACGTCATGATCTCTTAGTATAATTCTTTATATCTTTGATAAATAAATTGTAAATGGGTATTTAATTGTTTAGTCGGTGCATCTGTGGAAAATGATCTATGTTTTCTGTACGAAAATCATGAGAATTTCGCACCGTTGCCCACGTATTTTGTTATTCCGGCCCTTATAACCTGTATGAGTAGTCAAATAATGACAGACGCAATCCCTGGAAAGTCTTTTGGTCTGGAGAATGTGCTGCATGGCGAACAATATTTGGAGATTTTAGGCGATTTACCATCGGAAGGTGCCATTACAAATACGTGTAAAGTCGTTGAGGTTTTAGATAAAGGATCTGGCGCTGTTCTTGCAGTAGATGGTGAGATTTTTAATACAAATTCGCAATCAATGTAAATGAATGTATTTGTGTGTTAAGTTGAATCGTTTAATGAAGCCGGTGAGTTGATTGTGCGAAATCAAATAGTGTCGTTTATTGTTGGTGCTGGGGGATTTGGCGGTGCTAGAACTGGTACGAAAATCGTTCCGTGTATCCAAAAACCATCTAGGAGCGCGGATGTGGTGTCAACTCAAAAAGTTGCGGTGGATCAAGCTGCTCTTTATAGGTAAGTCTTTATTAAATTATGATTCTACATGATTTACTTCGCTTATAAATATTTGATAAAAATTTTAAAGTAATGTTCACCATTAAGTAATTTGTGTTGTTATTAATATAGTTTTAAAGAGTGTATAATGTTTGATTGACAATAAGTTTAAGTTTATTATATTAATTTAGCAATAAAACCACCCAAACAACTAATTAATTCTGTAGGTTATCGGGTGATGTGAACCCGATTCATATAGATCCGGTGATGTCAATGATTGCCGGTTTCGATAAACCGATACTTCATGGTTTATGTTCGTTAGGTTATTCCGCGCGACATGTTTTGCGCCATTTTGCCGATAACGATGCCACTTTATTCAAATCGGTCAAGGTATTTTAAGCCCAACTTTTATCACTGGATAAACAATTATTTTGCGGTTTTTTTTTTTTAATCGATATTTAGGCTCGTTTTGTTAAACCAGTACTGCCTGGGCAAACGCTTAAGATCGAAATGTGGCAAGTTGGGAATCGCATTCATTTCGAAACTTCAGTTGTTGAAACAAATAAAATTGTTATTTCAGGTGAGTTTATATCATTTGCAATATATCCAAATTTAAGTCGATTAATATTTAAATTGAAGCGAAATTTTTATAATTTCGCGCTCGACCTTCATAGCTCCCATACCAACCGAACATTGATCAATAATAGTTGCTTGTCATCTACACTTGAGATTATTTATTTAAAAGAGGTAATAATGTTTATTAATCTTGTTTGTTGAACTTTGATACCATAACGCGCTATTGAAGGTCTTTTAAATATAATTTTCTAATCACTTCATGTGTTTTGGTGGCGCGTGTAAGTCAACCTAACTTTCGTGCTGTTATCTCTTATATGTTTTCGTAGCAAATATATGTGTTAAACTTACGTTTTAATCCACTATTAATTATATTATAGGCGCTTACATAGACTTAAAATCAATTAAAATGCAACCAACAACCAGGAATTGTTCGAGCTCGAATTTGCAATCGGATGCAATTTTCGAAATGATCGTTGAACGCGTTAAAGCCGATCCAGGCAAAGCGAGAGCGATCAACGCTGTTTATTTGTATAACATCACCAAAAATGGCAAACAAGTCAAACAATGGAGTAAGTTAAACTACAATATTTTCTAATTCCCATATAACATTTTCTCTTCAACGATTTATTTATATGAAAATAAACATGCTTTAATAGTTTTTAATATGCAAACGCAATATATAAATGTGCTTATGAATAATTAATTCATAAATTTGTGCACGTTTTTAGTTTTGACTGTTTTAAATTCTTGTTCGAATTTTATAAAAGACGTAATTTTATGAAGGTTACTCATAAATTTTAGCTATGGATTTAAAAAACGCTGAAATTTACCAAGGAACTCCTAAAACTGGTAAACCAAATACCACATTAACAGTTAGCGACGATGACTTTTTGTTGATGGCAATGGGTAAACTAAACCCGCAAGCTGCGTTCATGAAGGGTAAGCTAAAGGTCGCTGGTAATATTATGCTGGCCCAAAAACTGGCGCCGCTATTAAAAACTGAAGCAAAGTTGTAAAATTATCCATAAATATTTTTAAGTGGTGGGTGTATAGGTTTTATTTTCTACGTACTGTAAATCGATTATGTAATAGATTTGTTAAATACAATTGTTGTTATCATGACCTGTTTTTTTTTTACTATGCGCAATCATTAATTCCATATCGCAGTTAATTACTATTAAAAGAATTAATGATCCTAATATAAATATTGATGATTGTATATTCCCAGGTATATGCTTTATAATGACGCAATTACACATTTTTAAATGATTAGTGCATGATTTATATTTATTAATTATTTCATTTATATATGTTTTATGTCCGTTTCTAAATAATTTGTTATTTTTATTATTAACCGTGAGAAATAACAGTTTTGATAATATGCTTAAGATTAAATAATAAATGTCTATATTTAGACAATGCGTCAAATGACAATAACAGTAATAAGTTTCGTTATATGAGACTTGTATTATGCGATGAAAGTTCAAGGAAAAAAAAACGCGAAATAAAAAATGCGATATATGGTATTATTTTACACTTGAACATATGAAGTTTTTTTTTTTTTTAATAGTGTTTTTGCTCGATTCTGTGTAGATGCACATTTGAAACGTTTTACCAATAACGTCATCGTTTATAATTTTGCATAAAATACCCATTTAGATTTCGAATAAAATTACATACCTATTTATAGAAACAGAAAATGCGAAAACAGTGAAAGCGGGTTTCGTTCTTTACGGCCGTGTTTACACGTATAAATCAACGACTTTTTACGTAATCCATAATTATATACAGAGGTGGGGCAACGGACACTAAAAAATAACTTTCTAAATATCTTATATGGCGCCGAAATTATTATATATTTTGATCGTACATATTTATTTATAAATCTACGCAGTGAACTGGTAAAAGCTAGGATGGTTTTAAGTATCATATCGAAATGTGCATCGTTGTGAACAACCGGTTGTGAGTTGAAATATAAAACCAAAGGTTATGCCCTTACAATCAGCATCATTTATAATGAATGAATATCTAATTAACTCGTAAATGTACAATCACAGTACTGCAGGAAGCTAACTATTAAACAAATTTACTATGATGACTAAGGCGCCCCGCGCCCCCTTGCTCCAGTTTCTGTTAGTCAGCGACTGAAAGCCAGGCACGATTTTGATTGCATGTGTCTCAGTTCCGATTTTCTGGTTACGCATAGTTTCGACATTACTGGCGGCTTGGTCCCGTCGCCGGTGCCGGCAAGCACATCGGAATGTCCCAGCTATGCTACCTGTTCTTGGAAATAAGGGGGGATCCATTCCAAACCACGGTTTGTAACACCTGAAGGTCACATTGGCAATCAACCGAACTGGCGGCATTTTAGTCAGTTCGCGTCAACTTGAAGCGACGATAGCTTCCGTTTTTTTATCTGTTTTCATGTTGTTATTTACACACCGTTTTACGTTGCAACACAATGCAAACCAACCAGGGAATATACACGATAAATGGGAATATGTTTTGCGTAAGTATAATAGGGAATTCGGTAATTTATACCGGATATTCCACTGATTATCCTCATTTTATTGCGGTTGCCGTTTTATTGCATCTACACTAGTCATGTGCCTACAAAAACTGTTTAGTTATCATACAACATTTAACGCGTATTGTTTATTCATTTTTATGATTTATCAATTTTGTTCTAAAATGTGTCGATTTGTGAGTATTTTATCATTATTTTTATTTAGTACTATTACCGGTAAACCTAACATTGCTGATTCGTTACTAGTTTAATAAACATAATAAACCCAACTTACGCCTTTATTGTGGAAATATAACATGAATATATTGTCGAAATGTTATTTATTACATAAAGCAATGCTTTGTTCTCAAAATGCTATATATGTGTAGTATATAATTTATGCTTTAATTTTATATAATATAGACATTTTTTAATAACAATTTTGCAACATATCTTAGTATGCAAAAACGTTAAACAGTAATTTATGTTATGCACTAGTAATTTTTACGGGGAAATTAATGTATATATTTTACGTGTCGATATAATTTTTATAATTATTGATTATTGCTACTATATTTCTAATACATTACCAATAAGGAACACTGCATAGGTGCGTCGATACAAATCTCGCCTAATTGTAAAATCAATTCTATTTAAAATTGATTGAAGTTAATTTTACTTGACATTTACAGACATATTTTTGTTTTGTTATGTAATGTCACAGAGATGTAATTGTGTCGTTTAAAAATTCGCTGTGTTTGTACAATGATAAATAATAAACAAACGATTTCGCGCCTATTTAAGTAGTACAGTAGTAACATCCGTTAATTACGAGAGTACCCCCATTGTGGGAGCTTAATAAATTAAGCTAGCAACTTTCAGTCGAATTGATCGCAACAATTCGACAGTTGAGCCACCGTACTCAAGTTTTTGTGTATCTGAGCGTGTTGTTTTTGTTCAACTGCCCCCGAAAAAATTAAATACTAAAAAAGGGGGTGGGGAAGCATGGAACAGACACGGGCAACACATGTCGCAAAGCTGGTAAATATGTCTGTGTTCAGAGTTAACTTAAATAAAGCAACCGCATATGGTGGTTGTAAATTAGTTGACCGCCTGCCACCTCCCACACACACACACACACACACACACGCTTATAGACACAAACATAAAAAACACGGTTCAATTGTTCTTTCTGTTATGGTGTGTCATAGCATTGCTCCTATAATGCATGGACAATTGAGTATATCAGTGTTTGTTTTTGTTAAACGTAAACTTGATACCAATCCGAATAGATAAGATTAGTTTTTATTTCTCGCCGGCGCACATACTATTAATATTTGTGCAAAGTGTTTTTCTGTTGTTTTAACGTGAGGTGTTTGCGATATTAGGATCGGCCGGGCCAAGAAAAAGTCCTACCTGTTGTGACGACCCCAAATATGCCCATTCCGACATCGCCGGATGAGGAATTTAAAAAGAGTCCATTTCATCTACCACAATCACGCAAAGGGAAAATATCACTTGGCTTAGATATTGGAATAGTTCTTTTAGGTGAGTTTCAACTAATTTATCATCTAGATTTTTTTTTGTAAAACCGGATACAATATATTTATACATTTTCCCTAATGTTATTCACTTTTTTTTTATCAATTATACATTCATATCCGGGAGGATATTAGTTAACCGAGTTTTTTATAATTCCCGTCGTTAATTTATTGATAAAAATTGATTATATTATCTATTTATACGTTAAGTAAATTACAAATTCCGAAATAAGCGCGATTAACAACATAAACATTACAGTGATTTGAGGTTTTTATGTATTAAATTTTAATTGTATGCTTTCCCAACAAATACAACTCAAAAACATAAATCTGATACATATTTGCGAGTGATAATACACGCAACATATTGAACAACTCAACAAACACGCATGTTTATTGAGTTGTTTTCCCATTAATTATATAATAGGTGTAATCGATGATTTGTGTATCATAAATGATGCATGTAAAGGTGACTCAATATTGTAATAGTAAAAATTGAGTCATTTTACTGTGAATTACTACTATTTCTAGTATAAAGTGATTATCTAGTTTTTCGGGTCATGTGATCGTTGGTTTTTAGTGAGACGCTACTGCTTTTGCAACGTCAAATATCATAAAAATGACAGGTGGTTGAGTGGAAATCATTCCACCGTGGTTTTGGTTGTTATCTGCCGTATTTTGTATATAAAATCATGATGATAGTCATCAAATATCACTTTTATAAATGTAGTACGTACTAATTTACAGTAATTATGTTTAAATATAAACCGCGACCGAGTACTTGTGAGTCATCATTGTATGAAGTATCTCAAATTGTGTTTTTTAAACTAGTTTATGTATTCGCAGTGGCAGTACTTATTGCGTTGATTGAATTTGGTGTGCTTCCACACAATCGCAGCGGTTTTTATTGCAATGATCCGAAGATATCGTTTCGATTTCAAGGTGATACGGTTTCGATGGGAGTTTTATTAACATCTGTGTTCTTGGGGCCTTTATTACTGGTAATTATTCACAATTATTTTCGATTTAAACTGTATTTAGTGACATTATTAGTAAATTATGTATAATTTTTGTTTCGTAGATAATTCTTGTAGAAATTAAAGAATGTAAAAAATATTCTGTGGTCGCAACGAAACGATTGTGGCATTGGTATAAAGAGTTCTTGTTGGGGATGACTGTCAATTTATTGGTGACTGAATTCGCTAAATTAATTATTGGGGAGCCGAGACCCCATTTTTTGGATACATGCCGACCTGATACGGCCGTGAATTGCACAACAGATGAGTAAGTCTATTTTGTTTACTATATTTAATATGTTTATTAAAACTGAAGTTTGTTTTCCAGATATATTCCAAGTTATATATGTACAAATACAAATATTCGAAGTTGGTTTGTTTCCGATTCTAGTAAATCATTCCCTTCAGGCCATGCCTCCTTATCTGTATTTGCAACAGCGTTTTGTGTGGTGAGTTATCTATTATATTTACTAGATTAGCTATCGAAATTTTGCACATATTGGGGCTTTTTGGTTTGCTTATTTGTATTATCTACAAACATGCACTTTTTTATGCACGAAATTATCACGCATTTTTCACTATTAAAAAATTGTATCGAACATTTATGCTTTGAAAATGATTATTTACGATTGAAATCCCTGCGTTTTAAACCTGGGGTGGCAAAAACCTGCATTCCCTAATACTTACTATTTCACCGAATCCCTACATATATATGATTGAGTAGGGATTGTATAAATAAGCTACCCTAATATATAATTTTTTGCAAGTGTCCTATATTTCGCTTCCCTATATTTCCTACACTGTATTGCTAAGCTGCACTAAAATAATCGATTGGAACGTGCTTGTGACTAAATTGCTAACAAAATTAACGCTTTTAAAAACTAATTTACTAAAGCAATATTAAAATTTAATGCTGGCGCAGCTAAAAATTTTTAAATATTGGCTCAAAAGGTAATTAAAGCGAATAAATGTTTCTTTTAGTGGTACATGCAACAATGTTTCTCGCAGATGTCTTGCCGATTATTTAAGCCACTTGTACAAACAATGTTGGTGGTATTTTGTACGTTTTGTTCATTGTCGCGAATAACTGACCACCGCCACCACTGGTGGGATGTGTTAGCAGGCGCTGTGTTGGGTTTTCTTTGCGCAATTTATACAGTTGTTGTGTTTTGTCATAATTTTCGACGTCCGCCGATGACGGAGCCGCGACCCTCGCAAAGTACGTGCACCCTGCTTACCGACCCCACAAACAAACATGCCACAAGTGTAGTTTTATAAGCAAAAAAAAAACACCGTACGACACTGATCATTCCAACCCAAAATTGGGTTTAGTTATGTGATAATAGTAATTATTTATACTACGTATATTTATAAAATATAAAAAGTCGCTTTAAGTTTTCGTATTTATGAAATTATAGTATTATTTATGATACAAAATGTTGATTTTTTTTAAACGTTTTGTATTAAGGTTTCTAAAGTGCTTTTATAGCATTATAAAAGACAAATTTCTATTCTATTTTGTGTTTATAATAAACACAGTGTATTGAAGTGCTAGATGAAAGCTTCAAGGAACCTTAACTTAAATCATGTGCCTCTTAAATTAAAAAAAAAAGAGTACAAGTGCAACAATAACATCAGTATTTATATACGTGTATTGTATATTTTTATACTGACGAATACAATGGAACGATTATATGAAGATTTATTTCCATTTTATGTATTCAATTGTATTTGATTTGGACGCTAAGAAAAAAAAAATTTAACGTATTGTGTTGTGTTATTTACGGGTTGTATTGTGTATCGCAAGAATTAAAGATGGATTATTAATTTCCAATCCATTATCTCCTCATTTTTACCCCTAAATCATATTCCCTATATAAATATATATTTAAAAACAACATTAATATTTGGCGGAATTTTTAGAAAAAATTCAGTTCTACATTTTTTTATTAAGTTTAAGTTTTAAGAAAAAATGTTTTAATGACGTCATGCCTCTTTTTTGAACATAACCTTATATATATATATATATATAACATAACCTTAAGGTTAACTGTCATTTGTTGATTTGCTCATAAAAATGGCAAATAGAACAGTAAAAGACGCAAAATGCGTGCACGGCACCAACCCTCAATATTTAGTAGAAAAAATCATACGCTCGCGTATCTACGATTCTAAATATTGGAAAGAAGAATGCTTTGCACTAACCGCCGAGTTGTTAGTGGACAAAGCGATGGAGTTACGTTTTATTGGAGGAGTACACGGTGGTAACATAAAACCGACACCATTCTTGTGTTTAACATTAAAAATGCTTCAAATACAACCCGAAAAAGACATCGTTGTTGAGTTCATTAAAAACGAAGAGTTCAAATACGTTCGAGCATTAGGCGCTTTTTACATGCGTCTAACAGGCACCTCATTAGATTGTTACAAATATTTAGAGCCATTGTATAACGACAACCGTAAACTACGTCGCCAAAATCGCCAGGCACAATTCGAGTTGGTGCATATGGATGAATTCATCGATGAGTTATTACGCGACGAACGCGTTTCTGATGTTATTCTACCACGAGTACAAAAACGACTTGTTCTAGAAGAAAACAACGAACTAGATGCTAAAGTCTCGGCGCTAGAAGATGACTTGGATGAAGAAGTAATGAGTGGCGATGAAGACACTAAGGTGGAAGAGAAATATAAACTTGAAGAACAGAAAACGAAAGCTAAAGAAGAAAGGGCGGAAAAGCGGGAAGAGAAAAGAGATCGCGAACGCAGGCATAAGGATAAAGATAAGGAGCATAGATCTGAACGGAAACGGGATAGGAGCAGGGAGCGCAGGAGGACTAGTCGGGAGAAAGACGGGCGGAGGAGAGAGAAGACTAGGGAACATCGGCGAGAGAAAGAAGTACGGCATCATTAATTTCTATATTCTGTATAATTTTTTAATAATAAATAAACATGATACATAGACGCTTTTAATTAATTGGAATGTTATATACAGTGTTTGATGAACTAACTCCAATGATTATGATATTAATGACGTCATATTATAACCTAACATATTTCGTCGTAAGTCATACATAATGTATATATAAATAACTGCAATTTTATATTTATTTTATATTAAAACGTAGGCGCATTTAATATAAACAATTTATCCTCCTCCTTCTTAATCCATTTGAGCATTTTGCTCACAGCGTTTATAGCGCTAGGAATATCAGTTAATGGCTCAAACACAGCATACATCTCAAACCCTTTCGTCGCCCAAGCCAAAATATTCTCCTGATCCATTTGCTGGTACAACAATTTAAGCGGCCGCGTCGCTGAATGCAAACAATGATGCACATTCAAATACAACATATGCAATCGTTTCCGCTCATCATTAGTGGTGTACGGGGCCGAAAACGCCGGCGCGTAAAATTGCGCTGTTGATTTACACTTATACAAAAAATGACGCAACTCTGGGATACCCACAACAGAACTAGTAGCTTCGGGACGAATCATCGCTTCGTTTATCGGCTCTAAACAATTCGAACGTCGCAATTTTTCAACGATCTTCTGCTTGGCTTCGGATAACCGGAAAAACACATCCCGATCTACAGTCAATAGAAGCAGGCACGCTTGACAATCTTCAGCGAGATAAGACACGTGACCATGTAGATAACCATTTGAATCGAATTTCGGGAGGCAAATCGGCGTCCAACTCTCCGCCGCTTTAAACGATTCGGACGCGCTCACCAAATTGAAAATTATATGTAAATCGGATGGGTGTATAAAATAGTTTTTCATCCTTACTAACGTTATGAGTTGGTTATTCGCGAGTAGGATCGCAAATACGAGATTCTAAAAATTAAATATTTTATTAATCATAATTAATTTTGTGTTTTTACAAAATCACCTTAATTTTACTGCATGCTTGTGTGATTGCTTGCGTTATAGAATCTCTTACAGATGATGTGAGCGCTAAGCATTTAACAGCGCCTAAAATAAACGCTGGTTCAACTTCCATAAAATCTAATAAATGATCTATTAGGCGCTCCGCGCCTGTGAACAATCTTCTCAAATCATAATTACGCCGTTGTTCATAAATTCGGTTTAATTGTGATAGCGTTAACACGCTAATTATTTGATTAAAAACATATCTGGAAATATAATAATTTAATATGTTTGAAAATTAAAAATTTAGGATTAACTTACGTTAATTGTAATATTAGTTGCGATACACTTTCGTTCGTTTTGGATATAGCAACTAGGATTAAAGGTCCTTTGACTAAAAACACAAATTTCGTATCACCTGCATTTATGGCTCTAATTACGTCTTGTTCGACTTGAACAAAACTGACTAACACTTGTAAAACACCGTATGTTGTTACAAGTTTATCTTCATTGCCGTGCCTAACAAATATTAAATTTAATCTGGATATATTCAAAAAAAAAAATTTTAATTAAGTACCTCGAATAAATTGGTTTGCCTGCTGAACTTAACACGAAAATATGTTTGCCTTGATTAATCCACTCAGGGTTCTGTAAGTAATCTTCATCCGCTAGTTCTCGCTCCCGGTCCTCCGCGAGTGAGGTATCCGCTAATTTGGTAGATATATCAATGATTTCGGTAGGTGATTGTGGTTCAGATAAAACACCGTCTTGTATTTCGCTAATTGTACTTGTTGTACTTTCGCGCATTTGTTGTTCGTCTAAGCTGGAGCTCATTTCTTGCTCGAATTTCTCGTACGAGTCTGTAGTTATAAGCATACTTTCTGCCGATGCGCCAGGCTCGCAGTCGACCTCTGGCTTAGTTGCCATAATTTAAATATTTATGTGCGTAATTGCATAATATTTTGATCTATTTATATATTTAACACATTAACCTAGGAAAATTGACAAGTTGACAGATGTCAGTGTCATTTATGGTGAGGGGAACTGCTCAAGTCATTTGAAATGATTTAAAAATTTATATTTATTTAGATATATGTGGTTTTTATTTTAATATAAATGTGTTGGATTTTATTAATATAATTATTTTGATGTTTAGTTCATTTCGATTTTGTATTAAGATATTGAGTAAATGTTAGGATTTAGTGTGTATAATTTGACTTGTTGAGTGTCGGCGTCTACCTGTCCGCCATTTTGTGATTCGTGTTAAAAGTGAAGTGAATTTGCGCGTTGATGATCGGTTCTGAAAGGCATAGAATCACTATTAAAATTCATAATATGAAGAGGAGTAGTGATCGCGATACGCCACCACGTAGTAAGCGATCACGATCAAATATGGGCCGGTACGACGACAGCTCGGACGAGCGGATAACGCCGGAGCGAATCCGGCGACGGGCCAGCCGCGCCCGATCACCGAGCCCAAGGCCGCGGTACATCTCACCCCATCACGAAGACTACATACGATCGCGCGAGATCCCTGAACGTGCGTACCCATACAAAGTGTTGTGTGTGAGTGCGTTGCACCCGAAAGCCAGTGATGAAGTTATCAAAGATACACTGTACCGAGAGTACAAGAAGTTTGGTGATCTTAGTATTCGTATCTCGCACGATATGGACGAGAGGGTTGCGTACGTGTGCTTCCGCAACCCAGAGGATGCTCGCGATGCCAAGCACAGCAAACCACGGATTATCCTATTCGACAAGGTTGCTTTAGTTGAAGCTGTCTATGAAGTTAACCGAGGATCATCAGAAGTTTATAGAAGTACGATTCTCATTTTTCTAACCCAATTTTTGTGTTAACGAAATATTTATTTAAACCCAAATTATTTGTGGTTATGGCATAATAAATTTGGGTATTTCGTATTGATTCAAGCTTTTTTTTTTCAATTTTCGATCACCAGGTCCTGAACGCCTGCGTCCAGTGGACCGCTACGAACGCGCGTATGGCCCACCACCAGGCGTACCATCACATCGAGAATTTCGGCGGGAGGCAATTCCTCCACCACACCATGAATACATCCCGCGACCACCTATGCATCATGGTCCTCCAGGCCACATACCCCCAGGTCCCCACCACTACGGACCCCCACGACACCTAGTCCACGGTGGAGGTGGTGGTGGTGGAGGCTTCAAACCACATCCACCCTTCGAGAAAACTGAAAACAAAAAAGATAAATTCCCGAACTATTTACACCACGTACAACCTGAAGATGACCCACTAGCGACACGAACTCTATTTGCTGGAAATCTAGAAATTAACATCACTGAAGAAGAACTACGGAGGATTTTTGGACGTTATGGTTCAGTTGAGGATATTGACATAAAACGTCCTCCACCGGGGACAGGCAACGCGTTTGCCTTCGTACGTTTCCAAACATTAGATATGGCGCATAGGGCGAAAGTTGAACTCTCCGGTCAGTATATCGGGAAGTTTCAGTGTAAAATCGGGTATGGTAAAGCGACACCCACAACTCGTATTTGGGTAGGGGGATTGGGACCTTGGACTTCTGTTCCACAATTAGAACGTGAGTTCGATCGATTTGGAGCTATTAAAAAAATCGATTACGTCAAAGGAGATTCGTCCGCGTATATTTTATATGACAGCATCGACGCAGCACAAGCCGCTGTTAAAGAAATGCGAGGCTTCCCCCTCGGGGGACCTGAACGCCGTTTGCGTTGTGACTTCGCTGATGTGACTCCAGGAGTCGGTTATCGCCCCAAGCCAACTTACCCCGCTCATGAAGACGGTGCAGCTGGTGAATATCGTGGGCGCGTTGTTGAATATGAACCATACGAATCAACGTACGCTGAAGGAGAATACGGTTATAGTGTCCCGCGGACGTTTCGTGGTCGCGGTTCAGGGCCGTGGGTGGAGCGCCGCGGCGTAAGCTCTCGAGGGCCTTACCGCCCCGGGTACCCTGGCGGTGAAGCATACGGTCGCGGTGAAGAAGAATGGGTGGGACGTCGCGTTCCTAACGACCTCGAGTATGAACCTAGAGGTGCACGTCGTTCAGGTTCTCGCGAACCTGGCATCGATCGGTCTAGATCACGATCCCCTCGTCGCTCCATTGATTCTGATTCAGACAGCGGGAGCAGACGAGCTGGTCAACTTGTTTCCAGTCGTACTCTTCCAGAAGTCGCACGGAAAAGCATTGCGGTTTGGCAAGGCGCGTTGATACTCAAAAACTCGTTGTTCCCTGCGAAATTCCATCTTACAGATGGCGACACTGATATTATCGATGGTTTGATGAAGGATGAAGATGGTAAGCACCAGTTGAGAATCACGCAAAGATTGAGGCTAGACCAACCGAAATTGGAAGATGTACAGAAACGGATTGCGACGGCTAGTTCCCATGCGATATTTTTGGGATTAGCTGGCTCGACGACGTCTGTGAGTAGTGAAGATACGAGTGTGCAAACGCGACCGTTGAGGAATTTGGTGTCATATCTTAAACAAAAAGAAGCGGCCGGTGTTATATCGCTGTTGAATAAAGAAACGGAAGCGACGGGTGTTTTGTACTCCTTCCCACCTTGTGCATTTTCTACAGAACTCCTAAAACGAACCTGTCCTAACCTATCCGACGAAAGTTTAAAAGAGGATCATCTAGTTATAGTTGTGGTGCGTGGAGGCACTGCCTAAATATTTTTTATACTCTATATTTAACCTGATTGCAGTTATTTCACATCATATATTCACAAAATGGTTTATACAATGTGAACCTAGCTGCATAAGAACTCCATATTCCCGTTTATCATTTATTATTAATTTTTTTTTTAGGTGTAAGACTTAACTTTATGATTCTAGATAACTATTATCGTGCTGCTTATACACATTTATAATTGTTTAATCCGTTTGAGTGCTTGCAGGTGTGTGAATGATCTGATCTACCCTCCCAGAGCTGCAACTTCACTTCTTACAGTTAGCTTAGATAATATGGAAAAGTGAAGCTTAATTTATAGTTTTTATATTTGGTTTTTCATACACTTTTTAGTAGTGCAGTGTACTGTTTAATCTCTGGGAATTTGTGAATATCAATCAAAAAATTTGTTTAAACTTCATGTTTTTGGTGATCAGTGTATATAATGTAAACAGTTCTTTCTCGAAGTTTAAGTTCGTAATTATTTTATTTGTGTATCAGTTTCAATCATGTAAACTGCAAGGAATTTATCTTGTTGGGAAAGAACTGTAAAATTGACCGTAACACACCCATGACCTTTGTAACTCGAACTGACCAAAAAAAAAAAATTATTGAAACGCACCGATTTTCGAAGAGAGTGCAGTGTAGGTGCAAGTGGACAGTGTCACAAAACTTGTTTATAATTTTCGATAAATAAATAAAATCTATGTGAATTGTGTAGTGTCAGGTGTATTAAGTGTGTGAGGTGTAGTTGATGCTTCTTTCCGAAAATGTTTACAGAATTTAACCTGTTTATATACAACAACAAAAATCTACACGGCGTCAGCGAGTATTATTTTACTTGTTGATTGTTTAGGATACGCCTATTACTCAAGAAGCCACGCCTATAAGCTTTACTAAGTAGGCGTACCCTAGAACATGAGTAACAAACTAAGACGATTTAATTTTTTATTCAAATTTTATTTTTTGTTATGAGATATTAGTAATTATTTTTGAAATATTTAGTTAAATTCTGAACTCATAAGTCGGTGGGAGCAGTGCAGTGTTTGTGACAAATAGATGAGTTCTTGCAGACAAAAAAAAAAATGTGTCGTTTTTCAAAAAATCCTTGTGCCATTGTATGTGCAGTTTTTAAAATCGTAAAGATTTCTCAAAACTTTGTCTATCTTCATTCAAATTAATATTGGTGGATTGGTGTTAAAGTTCAGTTTTCGTTTAATATTCAAAACCAAGTTTTAAAAGTGTTTGTGTTTAGACACGAAATAAACTAGTGACTTAACAATTTCAAATTTTTCTTTGTGCATTTTGTTTTCTCTGTTATTTTAGCTTTTTTTTTTTTTTCAAATAAGCAAAACCAATCAGCCAAAATGGCGTTCATTTATTCTAAATTTGCATGACGATATTATTCTAGTAAACTCTCGAGTATTATGGGTATATTTTTCTCTTTTTTTTTTTACAGATCAACTATTTTTCAACCCTGTATACGAAATGGGTGCAATATAATATTTTACAATATTTCATATTGTTTTTTCAAACATCTAATCCTACTCCTAAACATCATTCCCAAACACCAAGGGTTTACACGTTATTTACCACCAAAACCAAAGTGGCTTATCAAAAATATACACCAGGAATTAACGTAAGTTCAACATTTTGAATTTATTTCTATTACAAATAAACATTTTTATTAAACCTATACCACTCTATTGAAACCTATAATGTTACAGAATCTCGATATTCGTTTCATAGGTAATTGAATGAAACCAATCAAATAAGTGCAACATAGATAAATTATTTATTTAAATTCTAAAATCAAAAATTTACATATGATTCGATAATAATTCACAATTCATAATGACAATAAAAGCATAATTAATGTAACAAATAATTGAATTTTAAAGTGATTGAATCAACATCATTAATTCCGCTTTTAAAATAGTGGTGCTCGCCGCATTTATAGCTTCTGCATACTCTGGATCCCACTCAAACGTCAGAATAGTCGCTGGAATTAATCTCATTTCCAAAAGCGTTTTCTCCTCATCCTGTTCCTCCAATCGGTGTCCAGTCGGCAGCGCCAAACTAAACGGCAATCCAGACTGATCGAGATTTTCGCGAACGAACTCAAAAACAGCGTTAACCGGCTCAAAAACAGCAAAAGTTCCCTTAAATAAACAATCGTTTACGGTTAAATATCACAAAATGTGGTTGTTATAATAGTTACTTGTAAGAATATCCCATCTGGTAGTCGGACGCGAATTAGCGCGAAGCGGTATTTTCGCATTTCTCGCAACTCTTCTTTCTCTCGCATCGCTTTTGTTCGTAACTGCATTGTTTTTTCCATTGCCTCAGTTCTATTTGAAAACATTTATGTAATTAATTAGTTAATTTTACAACTAATAGTGTACCTAAGCGCTTGTTCTCGTTTTAAATCTTCGGGTGATATTGAAAAGAAAACCGGTGGTAATTCGACGCGTTTCGATGCTTGAGATGGTAATAAAACTTGCGTGTTACGATCCAACTCTAATTGCACGGGTTCCGCATTGCGCAAAGCATCACACAACACCTAAACGACCCCCAATAAATTAGTACGACAATAAGTGTTTCGTAACATTTATATAAATACGGTTAAAGTGTCCGGCCCTTCTAAGTTCTCAGCGCTGTAGACTAAGAACTCATCTTCTTGATCTTGTATAGTAAGAGTTGTCTGTCGGAATCCAGCTGCAAATAACAACTCACTAGTGCCTTCCATCGGTTGAACTTTTTCCGAAAAAACACGATTCGACAACCGGATGCGGTGGTATTTCTCCTCATCCGGATGCGCAATTAAGTTTTCAAGGTATTTACACAAAGTTTCGATACAATCTCGAATCTTTAACCAAAAATATATTGTTTATTTATAAATAAAAATTTGAATTATTTTTCACCTTTTCCCGATTGCTGTTACAGGACTGGATAATCAAACAAGCGGTAAGACCACGTTCTTCCTCCAATTGCTCATACAAAAACTCTTTAATTTTAACTTTCCAAACATCCTTGCTCAGGATTTCATTACTGACCATCGGGCACCGAAAATACACTCCATTCACAGCCAAAACCGGCGACGCTTCAAATTCCGTAATCCTAGCAACAGGTTCTGAAGTCTCTGCCCTGTTTTTGGCTTCTTTTTGAAGTTTCTCTGCTTCTAATTCGCGTTTAACTTGAGCTTGAATCGCTGCTAAAGATGTGTTGAATGGTGTATCTTTCCGTTTGCCTTCCATACGCGCGAGCGCCGCATCCGCGGCGGTGCGCGCCTCCGCAGATGGTTCCACGCGTCTGGGGACATATGGTGTTTTGATTCGAGAGTTAGAGCCTTCGCTGGTGGCGCTTAATTTGTGCCCGGGGCCGGCGAGCTTGAATTTAGCGTCTGATTTTTTTTTCGCGAAAAACTTCTTGATTTTATCAGCCATTTGAGATTAGATTCTAGGGGAATGTTCTTTGGGAAGTTTCAATTTGGATACGCTTGCTTTTAACTCTTCAATAGCTTTCGAAGTGGCTGAAAAATACAACTAAATGTTTGTTAAATTTTGTTACTGTTTTTTTTTTTAGGAGTAAGGTTTACCTGGTTTCATAAACCGCTCACATATCCTCTTGCCGTACACTTTCCAGAAAATATAAATTAGTAGTAAATTACACAATAGAAATAATAGGAAACCTTTAAATAGTTTAAGTTGGAATTCGTCGAAATTCAAAAACTCTTGTAAGTTTTCGATTGAGAATGATTGCGTTGTAACTTTGTGGCTCTCGGTGAGATAGATCGAGTTGACCGCGTTCGTTATATATGTGGTGATATTTGTTGCGTATTTACAAAAAATATCCACAAACGAGGAATTTATTAATGCGTCCACAGAAAACGATGTCATTACAAGAACTGGTGAATTTTACACATCATTTGACAACTGTCACTTCTCTGTGTCATAGTTTTAACAGCTGAATCAGAGCTAACACGAAACCGACACTCAACATTAATGTTGCCCAACACGTATACGGGTTTCATACGCACTTGCTACAAACATGGCGTTATTTTACTTTCAATTTAAAACTAGCTGTTTTTCAGTATTAATTCTAGTTTAAAGCGTTTTTAGTCGAACAAACTTTAAGTTTTCGAGCTTTTAAGTTCACCGATTTTTGTTTAGATGACGCTAGAAGTCTCATGTTGAAAATATTAACGTTTTTTAATGATTTCGTTTGGAATTTTTATATGTATATGGTGGTTTATTATGCGTATAAATTATTTGTGTTAGTAATTGTGGGTGAAAAAAAAGCAGGTAATTGTTTTAAAATTTATATATTAAAAATCTGTATAAAATCCATACAAGTACATTATTTAAATAATACAATAAATACTGATAAATTCGTTAAGTATAAAAAGACATACAAAAAACCCTAAATTCTAATTTGTTTATAATTTTTTATTATGTACAAAAAAAAACGTATTATTCATTAACTTATAAATATAAACTTAAATTAGACGTAATGTATTTACAAATTTACGAACACAAAAATATATTTATCGAAGTACGCGACGATACAGGTAAATGATATATAGAAACTGTAATGCTTACAGATTACAAACTATAGAGCGCAATGACTAATTTGTTTTGAATGTTGCCCCAAAATAAAATCGCTTGACGCTAAATTAAAATCTCCTAATTATTCAAAATAAAAATCGCTATTTGCATGTGTGTATATCTACTGAACGTATGCACGTTTTGCACTCAACATGACAACACCAATGAAACTTGCATTCGCAACGTTCCTTCAACGTGATCTTCATCGTGTTATACCCTCGGCCGCAACACATTAAATTGCAGCCGTCCATGTCTTGCGACGTGCGATTGCAGACACGGCTTTGCGTTCCTAAAGACCCAACCAACGGATCGCGCACGCAATAGTTGGGGGAATCTTCTAAATAGACTAGGTCCTCCGCGGTAGGTCGTCGGTAACGCGTGTCTTTTAACATCAATCGACCTCGCCGGTTCACCCTGAGTTCGGTGGCACCATCGTATTTATCGCGCAGATAATCACCTATAAGAAAATATTTGTTTTGACATTTTTAGACATGCGCGTACCAGTTTTTTTTTTATTTACACATTTTTAGTATACATATATATATGCCCCTTATAGGAAGTTTGATAGGTGACGCCTATGTTTATAGTTTACAGGTATATTTCAATATGGCGTCATTAGTCAAACAATTGATGAGACTGCAAGTGTTTTTCATTGTTATTCGTAATTAAATGACTATTAATTTGTTGATTTTTGACTTTTCGACTTCCTTAGACATTATTGGCGAGATTTTCTTCAAGATGTGTAAGTTTATCGTATTTATTTTTTGATTTATTATGTATGTGTTATCAATTCATGCAACACAATATTTCTTCATTTGTATATTGACTATTTTATTGTTGTTCTACATATATGTAAACGGTATTATCAACCAATTTGAGAGATTTGTCTAGATTATGGAGCATATATATGTTAATTTTTATATACCTCCTACACATTTCTAAACAATATTGTTTCTATCGAAACACACACACACACACACACACATATCTAGTTCCTTTAGCACGCGTAGTATCACTATAAAAATAGTAAAGCCAACTCTGCACACTTATACATTGTAGATTGCTATAATTTGCAAAATAAAATCCGTTGAGCCTTTAAGGCTTTAAGTTGTATTTTAAAATAAAATCGTGAGTGAGTGAGCGGTTGTATATTATAATTTATTTCGCTTGTTTTATTTGACACGACCACCCTTGGTGCGACACACAAAATACATGGTGTTAACATAATAGTACTGTAACTCTAATCCAAAATAACTACCATGGATCATCCACACACACACACACTCACTCACTCAAACACACACACATACATTGCGCTCTGCTCTGACCTTAGTCTGAAAGAGACAAAAAATACCACAATCCACAGACATTGACAATGGCAGCTTACATTTGTAATGTTGTCGGAATTAAACACTATTAACAACCGGCTATATACCTATATGTACGTGATTTGAAATTACAACGATTATGGTAATATACTCTAGTCTAGATGGTTGTGGGTGCTCTCTATTTGTATGTCACACACACACACACACACACACACACACACACATATAATATATTGTAATATTTGTTTCACTTTTACAATAAACATTCTTATGGTTAATCCGGTTCTGAATATGAATAAATGATTTTTTAACCCTTGCGTATTATCTGTTGACCGTGTCGAGCAATTTGAAATAACTAATAATGCACTAGTTGACCATTAGTATGGTGCAGCTAGTGTATGGTGTATGGTTGTGAGTATGTGTGAACTGGTGGATTGTAAGTCGGATATGAACGCGAGCTCCTTAGGCTCTTCTTTAGCTAATGTGACGGCCGCACACGAAGCCGTGCGTTATTATTCTATCATATGTAACGGAATCTATAATAAATCTAACAAAAAATATACACTTACCATGGAAAGCATGAGTTAAACCAATATTGTTTTCGAATGACTTACCAATTTCTCGGAATGAAGCAAGTTGTTGCCAACAGGTGATCAACGAACAGGATCCGGAAACACCGTGACATTTGCACGTCACGCGAGATTTCTTAATTACGGCCTGGAAATAATCGATAATTAATCAAATAAGAACAAATCTAGGATTCTCATCGCAAGCTGTCTACGCGCTGCATGATTAATGATCATCAAACATATTATGTTTCATGGATTTTTCAATTAATTAATGACTACATTTTTTTTTAATTATGGTTGATTTTTAAAACTCAAGTCTCATTTATTATAAAGTTATCGATGTGTAAACTATTTCAATATTTATGGGTGACCGTTTAGAATCCATAATTGTCGTATTTATTTTGCCATCCATCATCCTGTCGTTCCTATATCTACATCGATTTCGAAATGTCGTGATTTGGAAAACAGGTGTGTTCTTTACATTTTCGTGTACAATTCTAACACTAAAAGAATAGAACACCCGGCACGTCTACCAACACAATCTAAACAATGTCACTGAAACTCCTACACATTTAGATTCTTTCTCCCAAAAATTATATATATATATATATATATATATATATATATATATATATTTAAAACATCTCACACTCAATAAATAATTTGTCAGATACCTGAATATAGTTATAGATTCCCCATACAGTATTACAGATTTTAAATTTAGAATATGGCCTCATTTTTTTAGATTGTAAGTTTTATGGAAGGTTTTTGTAAATTAAATAATTCATTGTGATAAACTTTAATATATTACGTCCCCCTTCCCCTTAAAACCCCCCTCTTCAGGAGAAAATAATTTCTGGTTGTGATTTTGGTAACACTGTAGTGAGAAAACTTTTAGTTGTGCTTAGCACATCTACTGATTTTAATTAGCACACTCTGTGGCTGTTGTAGGAATTCTATAAGACTATAGGGTGTAAATGTACACCATTGTGATTTTTTTTCCCGTAAGGATATAAAATGTTTATAGTTCTATGTGCGTGATATTTAAAGCTTCTATAGTTTGTGATAAATGCATTAAACTCGCGAACGGAAAAGTTACACATGTGTCGATATACATGTGTTATGTGTCCTAACCCTATATACTAGGCAATTATTATGTAAACTAGTACATATTTGCATAATTACATTTAATGTGCTTGGTGACACTCAGAAAGTGCATTAAATTTATATCAATAATTCCATTGGCAAATGCCCAGTTTATAATACAATTTCGTTAAGTTATGACGTCATAGCGTCAATAAGCGCTATATATATCCTCTATTATGTATCATATATAGGCTTTGTAATAGTGCATATATAGCACATATAGTGCTTATAGATCTAAACTATATCTCTTAAAGATGTAAAGATAATTTGACTTACTCGTCTGCCTGCTTCGTTATTATGTAGATTCATCATAATACGGCCTTGGTCTCTGCTGCCTTTTTTAAATTTTCGTTCTCGTTCCCTGGTGTCAACGAAATTCAATGTAAACCTACAATAAATAATTATATTTCCCTAATTTTCGGCATAAAATAACGATTAGCGTTGAGCGCAACTAGTTACATACAATTTGGAATGTTTTTTTTTTGTCGTATGAAACCATTAGAAAGAGATTTATGGTGGAAAAATCGACAAATGAGGACAAACGTCAACATTAATCATCTGTTAGTGTATTGTCTTTGTTAATTACAAGTAAAGTCATATTTTACTCAAGTAAATCATTGAAATAGTATTTCCTTATATGTAATTACAAAGAAATATTTCGAAACGTTGGGTTGAAGAAAAATGCAAATATATATATGGGGTTGTATTGTGTTCGCGAGACAATGCGCCCGGATCCGATTTTCCGGTATACCGGAACGCATCGGTCGTCCAGATTAGGCGATTCGTTCCGGTTCCTATTACCCCATCCCTTGTTAACTACAACGAACACCATGTCTGTCTTCGTCTAGTGCATTTGTGTGCAGCGTACCCAGAAATGAGTGATCGCCCGATATAACTTTGAGTTTATTGTCGTTAGGGTGCGATAGACCTCTATGCGGCATTTTGGCCGGAACTAATTTGCAGGGTGCCAGCTTATGACGTAATGCATATTAAATTATAATACGCCACCAACATATACATTCAAATATCGGCAACTAAAAATACTTACTTGTATCCATATTCGAGATTATCGCCACATCCGCCCCAAACCCAATCGCGTTTTAAGTCCTGTGGACGTCCCGCTCGGGAACAACCGCAACGGGATAGTTGGCCATCCCTGCAACCCCTAGCAATCGCATGAGTTACTCCTGCAGCTGCAATCGCGTTCGAAAACGCTGTTTCACGACTTACTGCAACAAATATTTAAATTCTAGTTTCTAAAAATCGCTAAACCTGTAAATAAACATACATAAAAACGATTTAGCATCAATATACACGCAAATTTAACCCATCGATCAAACACACGCACACTTCATACACACACACATATATATATACAGACAGGGGGCGCACGCGATGTTTATTGCGAACAGAAATGGAACAAGGCAGAGATATATAACAAAACAAATACATTTGCATAATGACGCGTGACTAATCACGCACGACATCGGACGCAACGTGAACTGGGGAGGTCCTTTGATTTATTTTGCACGTGATCCGATTAGCCTGAAGTAGTGCGCCCGTTAGAGCGTTAACGGTAATAAACGGAAACGGAACCGGTTACCGAGGTGAAAACTAGTGTTTCCGTTTATAAATTCGACGACATGTACATTTACATATTTAACAAATTTTCATTGTTCTTGATTCGCTACTATATACATCTGACATCTTCTTCTTTTCTTGTGTTAATAGATTGAACAATGAATGAAATACTCATAAAATCTTGATTGAATCGGCTAGACATTGCGTTATTGATTTAGCACCATAATAATTATTAAATAAGATATTGTACACTGTTAAATTTCAATTCGAATTGTTACTATAGAGTGCTATGGACATATATAAATTCAAAACCGTTAAATTGTCAATTAACAAGTATATTATTGGCGACGATCGTAAAAATTGCGAAATATTAGTCATTAGCGAAAAACAGTAAAACCATTTTATGTTTTTTAACTCAACTTTAATTAATTTTCAAGCATATTAAAAATATACCACCAACGATGACATTTTATTTCGTTTCCTGGTTTTAAATAACATGTATTACTAATAAAACACCAATGCACCCAGCATTTTGATATTCTTAACTCGTATTTTGATTAAAAACACTTTTATTGGTATTTTTACGATAAAGCTTATGTAAATTATTAATTACAAGTAATTCTAATTGATCATCTTTGATTAGAGATCGCGCGAACAAGAGAAATAAATTTCTTCCTGACGTTGTTTTCCTTACGATAAAAGCTATATATATACATAGGCGCTATATAACATGGGGATATTAGATTTATTTGCCGCGGTCAAAAGAAAATAAACACCTATCTCTTCAAGCAGAGAACACCCACAACATGGCGTTATCTGCTTCAATGTACACTTCCTATTAATTATATTTCTCGTGCGAAGCACAATTTGTGTTGAAAACATTTAATCGCTAATTAAACATTGACTAGTAGTTTGAGTAACTTACATATTTTCGTAACTGGTCCAAAGACACTGTTGTCCTCCACCGTTGAGCAGTTCCATCGTCTGTGTTTGAATTGATGTTGGCATTCTGTAACTGCTTGTTTAGCTCCTTGAGCGACGGGAATCATGTGGTCACCGTATAGTTGACATAGGCGTATTTGGCCTGCACTCAAACCCGGTAATTTACCGCAGGCTATAACTACTTCGCCTGCACCACCTTCTGGTAATGTTGCCATTGGCGGTACTATCGTTGGCATCATTCCCAATTGTCTATATTAAAATATATATATATACACTCAAATATACCAGCATAATTGCAAATTTACATAAAATTTATTGATTACTCTATTGTTGTGGTTATTTAGATTACATTTATGAGAGAGTCATTGGAATATATGCAGGTAGTAAACATCCGAGTGATTTTTGTCTGTATGTCTGTAAATTTGTATGTAAGCTTATATGAATTTATCTAAAAGTAATAATTAGATTGATATTATGTATATATGTGTATGAGGAATGTGTAGAATTTGGAATAAATAAAATAGTGTTTTTGAAATAATATCTCAACAGTATGATGACAGTTTAGTTTGGGTTTGAATGTGTGTGTGTGTGTAATTCATTTGAAGTCGCCAGTCAGGTGTAATGAGAGACTGTAAGCAGTTACTAAATATCATAAATATATCTACAGGTGTCCAGGATTGAGTGCGTCGGCGTGGGTGTTTAAACACGGTATAAACCAATTAGACAATCCATAACGATAAGTCACCGACTGTACACAATTTCTAGTGCCGCAACTCGTCCTCTTTATCATTCCTTTTTTTTTTTAAACACCGAATGTCCTTTCACCGTTTCGCTTGCATTACAAATGCCCATTAGTGTCACTAGTACCAGGTTTCACTTGCACCACCCGCAGGGCTAACTACACCCCGTGTTAACATCTTTCTTATTTAATACCTACATATGTTTTATACATCGGAAATAAATTCATCTTAAACATTTTTACGTAGGATTCATTTACTATTTCAAAGTAGGCGGTTATGAATTAAAATTCTCATAGACGTAATTATTTCAAAAAAAAAAAAAATTAACGGATTTATAGATGTATATATATATATATATATTGGAATGCAAATTATTTATGAAGCAAATATTGTAAAAGCAAACAGTTGTTTTATAAACGCGTAACTAATAAATATCGCTGGTTTGACTCTAAATAAATTCCACAGCGTCAATAGAGCGGCTTCTTTATTCATTGGCTATAAGTTGTCACTAGTTAAGTGCATTGCGCATGTCCATTGACAACCGTGAATATAGTGACAATGCCAATTGTTTCTAATGCTCTATTCCATGCTCATATACAGTAAATAGAAAAATCTTTTATATAAATGCCACATGAATCTCTTCCAACTGACACGCTAGTGTGCCTAAATTATTGTATAGTGTGCCATTATGTGTAAGCATATATAATGTTTGTGGTATTCGCGACTATGAATGGTACTTAAAATTGAGTTGTTTTTTTTGTTATTTCCCCATGATGTACGCGCGTTTAATCATAAATCCATGCTCGTAAACCTCTTAAGGCTTATCTCTCATCACTCACTTTTTCAATTAGCTTCTTCACTCGACGCATAACTCAAAAAGAAAAGGTCTGTTCACACCCCTTTTGCATTGCGAGTAATCCGACCGGGGCACCACATACAACATGCAAAATTGACTCATAAAAAAAACGCTTCTGATACTAAAAATAAAAACGCTTCTAACTTCATGCCGCCATCCATTGATGTCGGCGGCACTGTTTTGACTCGCTTAATTGCGTATCTCTCATTTTTTCCCCCGCCGCACATGTGTGTTGTGTTATTTTTACTCGAAAACACCGGTGCACTTTGTGTGCGTTTCGGATTCTGTTCTCTTTCGTTAATTTTTCGTAATTGTCAAGGTGTTTCTTTAGTTGCGCTAAATCACACCCATACCGTTTTTGTTTGCGAATTTTTTTTGTGCAACAAAACAATTGAGTTATAACTATAATTACAGCTTAACCATTATTTCGTTTTATCTTTAACATCTTTTGTTGTGTATAGCCGCATATTACGCATAGTAAATTTCATAAAATATTACAAATTATAGACTAGTCGACCTCTTACAGAAACATGTTAGCCGTAAATAAGTCGCGTATACAATTTGTATAGAAAATAAAATATTAATTGGGCTTAATTGCATTTTTTTTTTACAAATACAATGCAATTGTAAGAAAATATAACAAATTACGACAAATAAATACCAAAATTTACTAATGCCTTTAGGAGACATGACCAACTTTATGATATCCTTATACATGGATGTAGTATATTAATTAAAAGATTATTAATTATGAATGAACAAATAAAAAAAACTGTTAATTAATCTCGTAGAATTAACGAATGATTTCCTGGAATTTTCGTGTTTTTTTGTATGTTTTTTAACGTGTTTTAATAAAAATTGTGTGTTTCGCTGAGTGGAATTCAACGACGTACGTTTATTACGACTTGTATATGTCCCAAGGTAAAATAACGCCATGGCAATTACGGCGCATGTATACCATGCGCGGATTATGAGTGTTTATTTGCAGATTTTCTGGATAATATATGAGAGATGCCACCGGTTACACTATAAACTAGAGAATTTTGTATGTTTACCTTTCGGTTACAAAACGCGTTATAATTTACGTATTTTCAATTATCATCGATTTACAATTTTCGAATAATAATTTCCAAGTAATTTCAACTAATTTATTTACTTACAGATTCCAAGACAACTCCAAAATGGTTCTTGATAGAACAAAGTGTAAGTTTTTTTTTTGTCTCAAATATGTGAAAAATTTGCGAATTATATCCCGATAATATTTACCTAATATATAATTTTGAATTGCACTTAAAAGTGTATAATTGCACCTTTAAAGTGAGTAAGGTGCTTTAGATAATATATTAAATGCGTGAAGCATAAATATGCAGTGAAATAAAAAAAATAAAAAATGTCGGTGTAATTTAACGTTTTAGTTTGCGCACGAAAAATAAATTAATTTACTGTTATTTCACGATGTGATATATAAATAAAACTGTGTAAATATTTTCTATTTGAATTTCTCTTTTATTAAATAAATTTCATCTTGGCGTAAATGTTCAAATAATTTCGTGGTTTTTATTTTATAAAAAAACAACCGCTTAAATTAACCGTGACTTTTGCTCTGATTTACAAAATTACTTTTTACTCTAACTTATATAATCCTATATGTACATACAAGCACCACTGCACCCAGCTCTACTTTTCGATTAAAAAAACCTTCAAATTGTTGATTTATTTATATAAAATTCACACAATTTACTAATTACCCTTTGGTTTATTTCGATTTAAGACTGCTTATTTGACCTTTAATACCCTTGTATAAAAGTAGTAAACAAACATATAATCCTTAATGCATCCAGCTCGTTATTTTTATTTATATATAATTTATAAATTAGTATAAATTTATTGATATATTAGTATAAAATGAATCATTTGTGTTTTGATTAAACTGATTGAATAGTTTCGCAAATATTGATTTAAATATTAAACTAATATTAGCTCATGTCCTCTAGCTAATTTCATGGTTATCTTGGTTTGAGCCGCTGATGTTTCGCAATCGAAGCATGCGAAAACAAGTTACAACTTTTTATACATATATATATATAATCGTCTTTGTTCCTTTTTTGTGTTCTTTTTACTGTGTTCACACTACGTTAAGCTGCGCACGGTTAAATTTCACATATCTGTAGCCGGGAATTAACAAAACTCGTATATTTATACACACTACCGGAATTTTATTATTTTTAATATTATGTCCAGTTGTTTGGTGTTTCGTATAAATATTTATAAAACTTACATCCATGTGCCGTTGGGGGGTGGTCGCGCTGCTTTCGTGCAGACAGTGGTTAGGAGTAGTAGTGTCGTGAGTAGCCAGGGTGCCGGGTTCAGTCCCCGCCGTATCATTTCGGAGATGGTATCGGCGACGCCGTCCTTTCTGTAACACCCAGTACATTATTCAAATATATATTCTAAACAAGAATTATTTGATTTTTTTTTATAAAATGCCTGACGGAATAAATAATATTTAGATTGTAATTAAAGTATAAATCAGTATTAAAAGCACGGATAAATATAATATACGACTGCAGTGATTAATATATGTTTAATATCGGATTTGAATTAATCTTAATTAATTATCGCGTCTAATTATACGACTGCAAGTCGCAAGATGTGATATGTCAACTAACGCGCGTATATGTGCCTGGTGTATGATTGTAGCTAACTAATAAGAGAGCGGAAGGATTTACGGCGAACGGAAATGAAAGGTATAAGTTTTGGTCTTGTATCTATCTAAATCCCGCGGTTCATTAAAAAGATATATTATTTATTATTGTAATTTAACGATGTGCTAATTTAAATGCTTTATCTCACGGTCTAGTTATAGCAAAAGGGATCGGATTTTGTTGTATTTATGTAGATTCTCCTCTCCTAATACATGTTTAAGACCTCATTTTCATTTCGGTTATTAATTGCTTCTTTAACACTTTCTATGTGTAAAATATCGTAAATAATAAAAATTTTATGTTTTAAGTGTCTTTGAATCCATTTTCGTTATAAAGTATGTCTGAATCTGTTTAGAAATGATTTTCGTCATTAATTTTTATAGTTTAATGCCGATTTATTGTGTATTTTGTGTAAAGCCGAAACTTTAGAACTTTTCGTTCGTTTTATTATGTATGTATTTGAGAAGTTAGAAAGGTGGAATGAAAGGAAATTCTGTGTTAGTGTAGCAATTGCTTTAAGTCGCAGTTAGATATATATCATAGGTCGATCGTCTTCAAAGATAATTCAATAAAATGTTCTGCAAGCAACATGCAGATGTTGCAAACGATATAGGGAGATCGCGTGCGTTGAGAATTCCTTATAAATCTACTGGACACACACACACACACACATATATATACAGACACACGTGCGCACGAACGTAAACGTTGTATTTTCGCCAATAACTTTACGTTTTACGTTACGTTCGAATGCACATACACCGGACAGTTTCAACAATGTTATTAATTGATCTAGATTCTTAAATTATCGATGCCTGTCTTTATATATGCAGATTGTATCGATTTTATTATTACAGTTCCAAGATTCTATATCGAAAATTTAATATTTAACTAGCAATTATCAAAATTATTTACGACCCCATATTCATAATTAATAAATATTTATAGAGCGATTCTGAGAAAATCTGTAATTCTACATCTTTTTAACTCGCTTAATTAATATTGCAATTTATTAAACTTTATCAAACTAAATAATGACTTCATTGCGTATTTAATAATTACATATATACAGATAAGCTTTAAAGTGTACCATTAGTGTAATTTAATTTAAACAAATAACTAAATATTGTAATAAAAATATAAATTTAAGTAATTATTATTATTAGACTTTTGACTTACTTTGAGCGCATAGTATCATGAATTAAATTATGTATCCATTGTATCGCACTTGTTGGTAAAACTCACTAATAGTTTATTAAAAATAAAAAAGAACCTAGATCACTTTTGGTCACTAGGACCGGTGAGAAAATCCGCGTATTTTCAAAACGAGATGTACAGATATACGTTCGCAATGGTTGCCGGTTACAGACTGAATCACACAGAGAGTTTGATCCTTCGTTGGTCGCTCGGTGTGGTTATAGTGGTTACTGTAACCACCACGCTATAGAGACAACACGGTCCCTTTTATTCTTTGCCGCGTTTACCGACTATGCACTATGGATGGGTCATTAGTGAAATAACAAAAAAACGAAAATGAGCCTACTTTGAAGCTTGTTCTGTATTCAGTTGCAAAAGTCTTCGCATTTTTTTATGTTTGATGGACACTCATGCATCATGGACGCTTGGGACAATTTTTTCATACCAAGAATGTCCATTTGAACATTTTAGACAATTGTCACAATTTATTCTGAGGCAATTAGAATTATTATTTATTTAAATGAGTTGGGGGGGGGGGTGTTCATGATGTAATTTTATCTTCTATATTTTGATAGATTCACGATTGATTAACAATTTTTTTGTTGTGTTTTATTTTATGGTATAAATCTTTTATTTTAACGAGAGATTTATTGGTGTTGTCGCACGAAAGATGTAAGATTATTCTGAGATTTTAAAGTTTATCTGTTTGTTTGTTTCTTAGTATTTATTGAGTAAATATTTAGTAAGTCGCGTTTCTGATGAAGTTAAAGCCGAAAGTAGTTTGTAAGTGCCCTTATAAGTATTAAATAAATTTCGCAAGCCGAAATAATCTTCAACTCGAATCCCGACTATTGTAATCCAATCTAAACTATTCAAAATATACTTGAGCCCTTTATCCTACCTTGTATTCGCTCTTTTATTCTCTGAATAATAAATTAGGCTATATAGTAAAATCATTTATATACTGGTCTTTGCTAACTTAGGAGGGGTTTGTGCATAGGGTTTACCAGGCTTAAGAGGCGACCTCCGACAAAGGAGACACACCTGGGGTTGCGATGGGCCTAATAACACCGACTAACACCCGTAGTTCGACGCCAAAATATACAGGCCCGCACTCTAAATATTAATTTTTTATTTATTTGACATACATTTTTAAATTGGTTTTATTTAATTTTGTGAATATATTTAGTACAGCTCTGTAATTGTGAGACACGCGGGTCCCGGTTAGTACAAAGGTTGATGATAGGTAGCATTGTACACCGGAGGGCCCTTCTATAGAATAAATAGGGCTCATTTGGTAATGGGGGGCCTGGATTGTAGACCGGTCGCCGCCTGCACAGGTGACGCACAAAAATCTTTACGTTTTCCCCGTCAAAACAAACTGAAACTTATATTATTTACACAATACACCGGAAAATATGAATTCCGTGGTATCTGTATGTATGTGTTTTAAATCATATGCTTCGCCGTGGAATGTTATGTTGGCTTGTCACGAAAGAATGAAGTATATTTTCATGTATTTTATGGGGAAATCTATATATAAATGGGCATTGTCATGGTAATTTAATGAGATATGACTTATGGGATACATTATTTAAAATTTCGTTAGAATTTTCAAACATTATTTATTACATTTTCTCATAATATTACACTTAATTTTATTGTTTAAACATATTTAAAGATATTACGCGTTGACCTGATCACATTTTCCCCCCCATTATTCAGTTTGCTCAGTTTTCCAGCACGCTCATTGGTCAACAACTGAACCAAATCCGTAACAACGCGTAATTATTTACTTGATAGGGACTACTTGTGTTTTAATTCCATATAATTAATAAACGATACAATTTAATAAAGTAACAAGTTAATTAAATAATTATATATTTAATTATAACTTCAGAACATTAATTACAATTTTTATATAATTAATATAAGTCAAATAGACTCATTTATAATAATTTTAATATTTTAATCCATGCTAATCTACGCCTATGATCCAATAAAGTGCTTTTATATTGTTATATTAATTAAATTCGTTAATAAAATAAAAAATAGAAAAAGTTTAATTCAGTTGTCCGTGTGTCTATTTTATTAAAACATATTATATTTTATTTAAATACGTTTTTTGTTGTAACTACGCCGGTTATGAGGTAATTAAATGATGAAGCTCGTTCCGTCGAGGTTCTAAACATTCCAACAAAATCGATTTCTTCAATAAAAATGCTAATCGGACGTTTAAAATCGTATAAACGTGATTTAATGACAATTTTAACCCTACACTAAGTTAAGTGTCGTTTTTTTTTTGTAAGTGAGATTTTATTTCATTTGTACACATGACGTGAATGGGAATCGATTTTATCGACTTTTTTTCGGAAATTGTCGTCATATATTATATCCAGAATTGAAAATGTAAATTTATTCAAAAAATTCGGATAGGGTTAAGGTGGATAGGGCTCTTATAATTTACATACTACCTAATGTGTTTTAAGTATTAAAAAAAAAACATTTCATTAAGTATAGAAAGTATTTGTGTATTTTATTTATTATTTCACACTAATTTTTTTAATTAGCTGATTGTTTTACTTTGACTACACCAAATAGCTTTTTACACGTGTGGGAATTTGATTATAACATGAACTTTCAATACACATTAGAAATTTCGTTGTGAAACAAATTCTATAAATCTGTATTCATTTACCAAAAAAAAAAAAAAAATGCTAAGAATGTACACCATGGGTGTAATTAATAAAATTTTTACCGTAAGCCACGATATTATTTCTGGGAAACACCGAAATAGTGTCCAAACAATTAACAGACTGTTATAAATATATTTAATTCGTGTAAAGTCAACCAAAGCACCACACCTTATAAGTTATAATCGTAAGGTGTATTGTTTAAAAAAAAAACAAGTAAAACATAAGAGTTCCGGTGCTATGTAAAGGTGTGTGGTTACAACTAGTAATTTGGATTGTTAGTTAATACGTTTACATGTTTAATATTTGTACCAGACCAGAATTTCAAGTCAAATAATTGTTCTAGTTCGCCGAAAAAAAATGTTTAAGGTGTGTCAATGGTTATACATCTGTTTAGAGCTTCACATATAACGCTTATGTGCAACTAAACATAAATGTCCTAATACGCGTTTGTATAGTCCTTAATTTTATAAATTAAGGATTATATAGAAGAATCTATAAGGAATCTAATGCCGTAAAGTACTTTTTTATATCTATTCTAGTTATTGAGTTATAGGCAATTGAATATTAATAAATATTTTATTTCAATTGAATTTTGAATTATATTTCGAGCAATTTTGAAGATTAAAATTGATTTTATTGGGTCTTAATGTTAACTGTGGAATCCACAAAATTAGGGAATTTATGGTCCAAAATACAAGGAATTGTTTGTTTAAATAGAACAAGCTCCAATTTTAGGTAATTTTGGTAATCCTTTTAACAGGAATTTGAGTTGAACTTTATACCTGTCCAAACTTTGTGCGTTTTATTTTCTGGTGAATTTCTTTTGTCTACAAGCCTTTATTGTTCAATTATGACCTTTAGGGATTATTGTGTTTAAAATTGGGGTGTTCTTATTTAAAATTAATTGTTTAACTTTCTTTTGACGCTTTGTTACGCTTATAGTTATGAATTTCAAATATACAGAGGAAATTCTATTTTATAGAAAACAAATATGCGAATATTTTTCACATTTATACATTTCTTACATAAATGTAAAACTATTTCCATCCAATGGGTAAAAGTTGAAATACAGTTAGTGTTGAAACGTAGAAGCTCAATTTATCTGCAAGACTAATAGTTGTGCTACTCACTACCAGGTGGCTTGATCAACTATTTTATGAGCATCTTATATTTTGTTGGGTTTATATTCTTTTCTATTTGATTTTTAAGGGATTTTTTTTAACACAAATTACATAAAAACGACTGATTATTATGTATATATTTTTAGGGTATGTGCATATTTTTATTTCGATTTTAGATTTGTATTCGGGGTTTGAATTGTTAGTTGTTGTTTTTAATTTGTGCATGTTAATTGTGAGTGTGTAAATGATTATTTTGAGTTAGGGTTGTGTGAAAATGTGTAGTGGGTTCTGGGTAATGTACAAAAACAGTTTCCAAACAAAGAATATCAGTCTATCTGCTTGAATGTTGAAGCTGGATGTACCAAGGTAATGGTACGTGCGTGCTTTGTTCAACTTGGGTTGGTATGGTGGTTGTTGTCCTTGTTCAGCTCGCAGGAACGTTTTATTTATTTTGTAAAAAGTTTGTATTTGTAAAAACAAACTAAAAAACAATACCCTCGCTATGTTTACGAAAGAAACAACTCTGCAGGCTACGTTTTTAGTTTTCTTTACCGTATCTACGTGCCAAGATATCCGAACATCATATACCGTATATATATATAAATATATAGATATAGTAGTCCTATGTCCTAGGTAGGATTTTTCGCTACATAGGTATATACAATATGAAAATATGTTTTTGGCAAAGTATTATCAGATTTTTATATTCAACGAATAGGAATATTTATTATGTAAGTTGCATAGTTTAGCGATTTCAAGGGGCTCGGGTGGTTATTTGGAACTTATAGTTTTCCCTATGTTTATCACCATAACCCAAATTTTTCGTATTCAAAAAAAATACCCGTCGATATCCCGTATACGGGTGGGTATCCCTCCTCTTGCGGTGGTCGCGCCGCCCCTTTTCGGGTGGGAGTAGTTGGCCTATGTTAAAACTTAAAAATGCCGCCGCGCCAGCCCGAATCAATAAGCTTGCTTGCCGTCACGTGGTTTTACCACGGACCAATCGCGTCGCCAAAGAGAAACAGACGAAGGCTGATTGTGCGCTAGAAAGGTTCGCCTCCGACAGTGTGTCTCGAGTCCTTAACAAGTGCGAAGCTAACGGAAGTGACGTGAGTGACCAACAAAGGGACAGCTACGTAATTTTCGGGATAATGTGATATGGAGGATCCAACTCAGGTGTTATTCACGGAGCTACCAGCTCCATTACTAACGACTACAACGCTTCTTCGCCACCACCGACATACCTACCAGCCCTACCATCATCATCTACACCAACCCCAGTTGCAGACGTCGACGCCGTACCAACAACTCCAGCGGCTTCAACGGGAATTGTCGCCTGTGTCTCCGCCACCAAACCAGACCCACGTGTCGTGTTTGTACCCGGAGATACTCGCGCTCATCTTCAGCTACTTGGAAGTGCGTGACAAGGGGAGGGCCGCACAAGTGTGCTCCACGTGGCGCGATGCAGCTTACCACAAGAGTGTTTGGCGTGGGGTTGAAGCAAAGCTTCACCTCCGTCGAGCCAATCCATCGTTGTTTGCTAGCTTGGTCCGGCGTGGAATCCGTCGGGTGCAGGTCTTGTCGTTACGGCGCTCATTGCGAGACGTGGTCCAGGGCATTCCAAACTTGGAATCGTTGAACTTAAGTGGTTGTTACAACGTTACTGATATTGGTTTGTCGCATGCGTTTGTTAGTGATGTGCCCACGTTGACTCAGTTGAACCTTTCCCTGTGTAAACAAGTGACTGACACATCCCTGGGCCGAATAGCCCAATACCTAAAGAACTTAGAAGTGCTGGAATTGGGCGGCTGTTGTAACGTTACAAACACTGGACTTTTGTTAATTGCATGGGGGCTTAAGAACTTGAAGCGACTGAATTTAAGGTCGTGTTGGCATGTTAGTGATCAAGGTATTAGCCACCTGGCTGGACTTAATCGTGAAACAGCTGGAGGAAACCTGGCGCTGGAGCATCTGGGGCTGCAAGACTGTCAACGGCTGTCGGATGAAGCGCTGAAGCATGTTTCAGCTGGCCTTATTGGCCTGAAGAGCATCAACTTGAGTTTCTGCGTTAGTATTACTGATTCCGGTTTAAAGCATCTAGCAAAAATGGTCTCGCTACGCGAGCTGAACCTTCGCTCATGCGACAACATCTCCGATATAGGCATGGCGTACCTTGCCGAGGGTGGCTCAAGGATTACCTCCTTGGACGTGTCCTTTTGCGATAAAATAGGCGACCAGGCTTTAGTGCACGTGTCCCAAGGACTCTTCAACCTGAGATCGTTATCGTTGAGCGCCTGCCAAATATCAGACGAAGGCATCGAGAAAATAGCACGGACTTTGCATGACTTGGAAACTTTAAACATAGGACAATGCGCTAGGATAACAGATAAAGGACTGCATACGATTGCCGAAGCGTTGACGCATTTGAAGTGTATAGATTTGTACGGCTGCACGCGGATTACGACGGTTGGTTTGGAACGAATTATGAAGCTGCCCCAATTGAGTATCTTGAATCTTGGCTTGTGGCATGTCAGGTGAAATGACGAGCTAGCGGATAGTACTGATTAGTCCGCGATGATTGCTGATCGAACTGTGATAACCCTACCGAATGGTGACGTCATCGGCTGACCGTCCCACCCCCTAAAGATTGAACTCTCCCCATTGTAAATAACACTTTTTGCTGACCATTGTATATATACATATATATATATATATATAGATCGCTGACCATCGAATTCTCGGTTGCGGCTTGTTGCTTAGTCATTTTTGTTATTTGTTAAACAGGTAAAAATTGATTGTATTTTTAGCAGTCTTTAAATCTTCATTTTAGACAAATATTTTCAACTAGCCAAAATTATACTACGCAAACAACCCCTCCAATTATTGAATAATTTGGTCTATATAATAATGCAACTGTCCGTTATTCTCTATAGATGCGAGATTATTTTAGCGTAATATTTACCAAATAAACAATAACGTTATTTAGTTTAACCATCGGTGTAAGGTTTCATTTTGTGTTTTTAAGGCGAAACAATAACTAAGCAACGAGTCCAGCCCAATTGTGCTGTTTTGTTTGATAATTCATTATATATATATTTTTCGACTAAATTTCGTTGTGTTTTTCGTTTGTTTGTTTTTTTTTCGGAATAATAACAATAGAAGCGTTGTTACAAATGCGCACGAGTGACACGGCTAAATCAGCCATAGATCAACGTGGTGTTTCCTAAATAAAAAAAATGATTCCATTAGTTAAGTTTTTACTTGAATATTGTAAGTTTTGACATTTATTGTAAAAATTGTACAGTGTACCTCGCGTAATATAGGCAACTGTTGTATATATACATATGTAATAAATGAACGTGTGAACGACGTAGAGCGGGGATTGTATTTGTTAATAGTTAAGGTCGTTATGTTTTGATAAAGTTTGAATTTCAATTTCACACACAATTAACATGAGATGAACGTATATTTCTATCAATTCTTCGTGCCATTATATCTGTTATTTCAGTAATATAGCTTTGCCTTATTTGTTCAACTACTCTCATATCTATTACTCCCTCAATTCACAATCATCTGAATATAGTTTCATATTGTATTTGACGAAAATTATTACATTTTTTGGATTATAAATTGAAATTCATCTTATTTTAAATATTCTTTAATGGTTTTTACAACATTGGTTTCAAAATTTTGGTGGTCTGATGCAACGTATAGTTGAAATCAGTTTCTTGCAAACGGCATTCCACTGACGAGTATCCTTGTTGATCAGATGTTTTTGCGATCGGAACTGATCAAAAGAACATGTTTTTGTCCTGTGTAAAGCCACCTTTACACCCGACCGAAATATCGTCGCCACCAAAAAACCCTAAGGCAAAAGTTATATGTTTGTTTCTCTGAATTTGGAAGGTGCTCTAAAAAAAAAATATGATAATGATGATAATATTGAAAAATAAAGTATTCTAAAATTAAATTTTAATATTTAATTGCGTATTTTTGCCTGTTTAATTATTCCTTTGTGTTATTATTAAGTGTGTGTGTGGCTGTGAAGGTGAGTGTATCCTGGGATTTATTTGTAGTGCTTACTGGGTTGGGTCTTTGTGCCTGTTTCCGCCAAAATAAGATACTTCCGGCTAGCTTAATTTATTGTAATTGATAAATGCATTATTGCGCGAATGAAACGTAATGTTTTTAGTGGGTTTGCTCAACTTTTAGGGAAGCTTGCACGTTTTTTACAAGTAGATTACTTGTAAAAAAGGTGCTCAAATATTCTTACGTTGACATTTATTACCATTCTAAATTTTCATAACATTCATTTGTATATACTTGCGAAATTCTTCATATATTGATTGTTGACATAATTGTTTTTAAAATTGCAAACTATTGCTAATAGTTTATGAAATATAAATAAATGTGTTCTAAATTTCGAATTTTTTTTATACATACACGTATAGTAAAATATGAGAACTCTTGTGGATTAATTTATAAAACATTTTTTATGTGGCTATATGGGTATAAGAATTCAAAACGTAAAAAAAAAAATCTTATAATAATAGGCCCATCCGGCGTAGCATTTTTGTGTAAGCTCTCGAAGCTGTGTAGGGCCTTTGTCTCTGCGTCTATACATATACCTGGACATCACAGACCATCGGTCGGTATATGGACAGAACAACCGTTCGTATGCTCTCACAAGCAGTTTCTATACACGGCCTGTTTGTGATTCTGTTACCTGAATTCTGCCTTTGCTCTCACAGAACATCACGTGGTCTTAGTGCATCTCTCTCCGTCTCAGTGCACCGCTGTACCGCTGTCCTTATTTTCTTCCCTGACACTTGACAAGTTGCTTTTGAAATTTCAGTCTAGGCCTAGTCGGACTTGATATATATAACCGTTCAACGGATATTTCGCGTTATACATCTAATTATTTTTAGAAACGTTGATTTCAATGTTTAAGCAAAAAAAATCTTTAATGTCGTGTCCGCTCTCTGACCGAAGGCCGTATTATGTATTATTATTTTTCGTCATTATAAATACACATTGTATGAGTTACTTGTGACATTGAGCCAACGTTCCTATATCGACTATTGACCTTTTCTGTATTATTTTTGTTGTTATAAACTATTTAAGGCGTAATGCCCTATTTTCTACCGTCATAGACTCGGAACCACCAAAATATGCAATATTGTCTAGATGTTTTTTTAAATAGCACTTTATTTCATATTTGGGGACAGGTGGAATACATCTGCCCTTACCTATAAAGCCTTTTTTTGGTCAATTTTATATAAATTATTTAAACAGAAACTCAATGTTATTTCAATTAATTTACGTATACTTGAGATAATAACTCAAATAATTTGTTTGCTATATGAGATTTTAGTTTAGATTTAAAAACGAAATATAAAATAGGAAATTTAGTAAATAACGTAATAGTTATTGGAAAAGTTGAACAATTTTTTCGTATGTTCATAGAAGCTGTGAAGCTTGTGAACTTATTAGGATTGTTTTGTGTTTCTATAAAAAAATAAATTCCCATATGGAAATAGGTTAAACCCAACACTCATAAAATAGAGAACAGACTGACCAAACAAAGACACACCATGCATATATCCCTTGCTTGTCTAGCTGGTATGAAAAACATACCACAGAGCTCACTTGATATCTTGTTTACATTTGAAATATAAACAGCGCCAGTCACTGATAACATAGGTTCATATCCAAGTTTATCAGAGGACGAAACAAAAATCGTATTCATATTTCATTTTTAACTCATATATAACATATACCGCTTCGTGCTTTCTTAGTATATGTATTTTCTGACTAACTGGAAGCTTTCGAGCACACAATTAGGTTTAGTTTTAGTTGTGGGAAATAAATATTTATTGAGCTCTAGATTGTTTTCGTGATGTGAAAATTATACATAGTTAGGTGCAAGTGTTAATATCTGATGTACATATACAATATATTGGCTAGGGTCCCTCCAGCCTGTAGCATGCCTTAGCTGGCACATGCAGCTCACCTTAATTATTCGTCACAAAAACATAGAAGTCGCGTATAGAATTCCACTGGTCCAACATCTGAGGCACCACGGTGCTGTGTTGGACCAAATAACTCTTTAACATCATACTATACAGCCCAACTAGAATATGTGTAATGAGTGAATGTAGTGGCACATGTAAGTCCTTCAAGTACATTCCCAAAGATTCTATACGAAATCTTTGAGTGTACGACAGTAGCCTTTTTATCCTGACCTTTTGAAACTAATCCCAAGAAATATGGGTTGGTTTTTTTTTTGAAAAGAGGTATGCATTTTTGTAGTCTTTTGAAAACCATTCCCAAAACTCAGAGGTGAACAGAAAAAACCACCAATATTGTATTATAATTAAAATATTTTCAGATTTCAAATTGTTTATTTTTATTAATTACATATTTTACTTTAATATATTTAATGTTATTGATGTATAGTGATGTTATTTTATGATGGTGAAAATTGCAATTAAAACAATGGTGATTTCCTTTCGCAACAAATGTTGTTGAATGGTTCGAATGCATAATCGTAAATAAAGTAGAATGTACTTAAATGATTTATGAACTGAAGAAATGATAGCAAATTTAAAATTTCAGTTTCATTTAACAATGTCGTAATGAGGTGTAACAACCATTACGTTTATTGCTAATTTCAGAGTAGTAAAAATATTAATAGTTTCAATTTTTCAATAAGCATAACCAATAGTATAATCAGTCGTTTTATTAACAACTTGCTATGGGCCACTCGCCGGCACGACGGCCCAACCAAATGCTGTGAGTGTGTGTTTTTCTAATGACAAACTCATGTACTTGCTTTGGGCCACTTTTCTAAGACTTGAAGTTCCCCCGCAACATATCTAGCCATCTTTGTTGCTTCGCCAACTGACTCTCTTATGTTGCGTGTGGATTTCACATACGTGAACGTATAAAATATTTTTATTCTGAGCAAAAAAAATATATATATATGAAAATGTCGGTGGTAAAGTAATTTCTTGGGCCGTCATAAAATCGTCGAAATAAAAAATCAATACATGTTAATTTGACCGAAGCATCGTGCGAAATTTAAAATTCTATCGGCAATGTTGACACAATGGAGGAAGAATATTTGCGTTGAAATTGTTTCCTTGTGAACTGAGCGTAAAATAAACTATGTCCCCTTCGCTCTCACACTCATCTTGGCTCCTCTGTGTTTATCTTAACGTTCCATCTCTCTCCCACAACCCTATAGTGTCCATTTTCTTCGTTTTGCCTGCCCCGACCCGGTCTGAAACGCGCTAAGATGCACTCTTCGTTTGTCAGATCCCCATACATTTTCACATTATACCATATCAGACCATTTACATATCTTAAAAATACCATATGGTATAAGTTGCACATTTACGAATTTACCCTAAATTAAACCGTGCGGTATTCAAATTATAGAAATTGTTGTAAATATCTCGATTATTTTTGAAATAAAATAGTAACTTTTATAAAATATGATCAAAAGTTTCAAGAAACTAAAATCTTCAAATTAGTAACGCCATTACTCATTCGTTATGCATATGCTATACGAGCACATATACACGGACGAATTTCACGGCCAGAACACAAATGAAAGACACAGGACACAGAATATAGCAGCAGATTCACACACATTGCACAAGATTCAAAAGCAACCTGTGTTTGCATTCAGAATAATACAATCTCTTTTTCCTCAAACCGAAGGTGAAAAATAAGCATGTATTACAGCGATTCAGTCTTATTTTTAAAACTACTAACATATTCTATAAAACAACGATTGCAATTTGTCCTTATGCAAAAACTCTATTCTATCGAGCCGCTAAACCATCTTTAAATTTATTAAGTGTTAATTATAATTTATATACAACTAACTAGCACCTGGTAGATTAGCCCATTGCATTTCAAAAATGCATATTTAGTAGTAACAGAATCTAAATTCTATTTAGAATTGAATTCTTTTGATATTCATTAGTGGTTGAGAAAAGTAACTTTAAGAAATTGTTGGATTTGGGGCATAGAGTATGTAAACGAAATAAAAAACGTTTATTTCATTCGAATTTAGCAATAATTCCCCCCTATATAATGGAAGCAGTGACTGTAATAAACACAGTGCGAGCAACTGCAGCACCTAAGAACGGTGTTTGGTTGATGGTTGCCGTGGTCGAGTGACTGTAGAAAGCTGTGCCGTATGACGTAACGAGTAGCGTAGTTTTTTGGGTTGCACACAGCCTTGGGACGCGAAACTGCACGCACTCGCTGTCGAAAAAAAAAACGATGTAATGCGCCTGAGTTGCTGGCAACCCGCTGCGCAAGCTAGCCACAGTTGAAATGCCAGCGGGAATATGAAACCAACGCTGGAAATATATTGTAGAAAACAGAGATGATGATGATTTGTGCATGCGCTCCTTCTAGTGGTCACGATGCCCGAGTCATCTAGCGGCGTAAACAACCAAGTGCCACTTGCCACGTTGCCAAATCTATTGTATAGATAAGTTTACCGATTTTTTCAATTGCACTATACGAGATTTTTTTTATTACAATTAAAAGCCTACACTAGCTTTTGAGTAATGCATATCTAAATAGATATTTACAGCTTTTTATGAGGCTTATGCACATTTACAATATTAGTTTTATTTAGCAAATTTGTTATAAGCCCTAAAGTTAGCGTAGATATTTTTTATATAAGAATAAAAAAGTTTTATTGAATATAAATAAATTTAAGTATTTCAATAATTTGTTATTCAATATAGTTGATTAAAAAGTATAAATGAGAATCCAATTAGTGTAAAGGGAAGTCATTAATTGTGTATAATATTATTTTGGTATAAAAATGATTTAATTTCTTGATTTAAATTAGTGAATGTATGGTGAATAGTGAGTTTTAAGTATCATGTGGAATTTCTCTGATTTAAATACGAATAAATAGAGTGTAATTAATATAAATTTAAAGTGTAGGGTCTGGTAGTTATTTTTGAGGCGGCATAAATAAATATTTGAAGAATTCGAAAATACGGTATTCTGTGAGCAGCGAGTGGTAGTGGCAACGTTGAGGCATGCGTATAAGCGTTGTAGCCGGTGACAGACACAGTAATGGCCGTTGTTCTTGGTGCTGATGCGTTCGATGTGTATTGTGTAAGCAAACTAAACTAGTGTGTGATGCTGTGTGTGTGAAAAATGGACCACAAAAAGAGTCCAATCCGAAGGACAAAACGTCAGGCGAAAGTGTTAGAGGACAATTTCTGGGATTGCAGCGTTTGCACGTACCGAAACACAGCGGAAGCATTCAAATGCCTGATGTGTGACGTACGCAAAGGCACTTCAACGCGTAAACCCCGCATAAATCCTCAGCTGGTCGCACAACAAGTCGCCCAGCAATATGTGCCGGCAACTAGCAACCCAAAGCGAGATAAAAAAGACAAAAAATCACTAATGAAACGTCGACATCCACCGCGTCTGAAAAACGTCGATAGGAGCTCGGCTCAAACTCGCGAAGTTACAGTGAACAGTGTGACTGTTGTGATAACCGAGTATAAACCGAAAACAGCTAAAAGTGCACCTGACGCCCCATCAAGTACTAGTTCTTCAGATCACGGTAGTCACTCGGAATCCAGTACAGATGCACGATGATCACATTAGCCGCCCCCCCTCACCCTCCCAGCGTACCATCGTTTTGCTCTGTAATGAATGAAAAATTGTGGACTTTTTTAAACGAAAAGCAATGGTGCAGTGTTTTGAAATGTCAGTGATAGATAAGTAGGCGAGGACTTTGTGACGTCACTCACTGATCTATTTTCTCTAGATGTATAGGGACACCTACATAAACAAACTCTAGATTTTGTGTGATTGTTTATAGATATGTGTGCGAATGTTTTGTTTAGAATATTATGTCTGTTTCTTTTATATAAATATCAAGATTATTTAATTGACTATATATATGTGTGGGTGTGAGTGTACAAGCGAAAATTGTTTGTTATTGAGAAATGTGTTCATTATTGTGTATTCCATTTTTCTGCTAAGCAGACACTAAATCAAATTTTGTTCCTACATATATAAATATATACGTATATGTTTGTATTTATCCTGTTGACATTCTTTTGTAACTTGCCTGCAGTGTTCATATACGATATTCATAATAATAATAATAATATGTTCTGATTTATTTCCAGATATTATTATTCATTCCTATAATTTCTATTTCAAAGTACATCAACGTATTATTGTAGATGTTCAAATAAAATAGCAATTTTGACGCGAAGTTTGAAAACTATCTCCAGTAAATAGCAGCGGCCGACAGAAACATAGGCAACAGCCGTTTTTGCGTCCATATCTCACGGCGTAGCATCTTCCATCGTTAATCTTTCGAATTTAAACTTGGAAACTCTACAACGAACGCGTCTCTCTCTCGCATGGCATTATTGCTAGTTGCCAGCGCAACCGGCCCAATGGCCCACCCGTGCACTGCTACCCAGTTGCTCTGGCCCACCGCGAACACTATGCTGGGTGGCCGACTGGATGCCGAGTAACACTGGAGTAATTTCGTTATATTGATGGCAGTAGATTAATATTAATGGTCCCTCGAAATTAAATTCCTGAGCCTAAGTACAGTTTGCAATATGGCGCCCGTCGTTACCAAAAAGGGTTTTTAATTGTACATATATCTATAAATACATATTCGATTATTCATCACCCATTCATAGTCAATCGTTTAATTTTAAACCAAGACTACTACAATGAATACTACTTTAGTTTATTTTCCCTATAAATCCTCCAATTGACTCTATATCACTTAAAAACAAATATATAATACTATAAATATCTAAAGCCTTATAGTCTATAAGGGTGCAATTTTCTATAATTCCATATGTTTGAATAAATAGGGTAATATTGATTCAAAATACGACAGTAATTGTTGATAAATAAATTGTGCGTCTAAAATTGTATTTGCACTTAAAGCAACTCTAGTAAACGTAGGGTTGCCATAGCAACGCGAATAGAAATCCCGTCTCGAGATAAGATGTTTGCTGGGTGCATGCCCCTCGCTCCGCGAGGAGCGTTCTTATTTCGTTTGTATACACATACATATTCCGTAATTTCGTGAAACTATTAATGTATGTGGGGATTTCAGATAAGAACCTTAACATTTTATATATACATATATATATATATCAAATAATGATTTTCCCCCCTATAAAGTTTTCAGGTCATCAATTACAACTTATACTAAAAGTTGGGATTAATGCAGGGTTTAGTTTGAATTTTATTATAAATTCCATTGGCAATTTTGGTTAATTAGATTTTAAAAGGAAAATTTATAAACGAATTTTGCTAGTTATTACGTTATTTAAGTCTTCTAAATGAAATAATAGTGATGAGTGAGGGCATTTTGCAATATAACTTCAAGGATTCACTGAGAGAAATCAAGGTTTTTTTTTTTTTATTATTATGTAAGAGACTACGTCGCGTAAAACCACAATATAACGTCATTTTTATTTATGAATTTTCAAATCGTCAATAGGTATCTAGAAATGTTTTCGCTAGTTTAAAAATATTTTAAATCACCATGCAGCTGTTGTAATTCTTTCGCAATTTGCAATTTCTTTCTGCTAAGGTTTCACATGAACGCCCTCCGACCACTTTCCCACGTTATTGTCAACTGTCCGCCGGGCCGAAGGCGTAATCCTCACCGGTTAGTTAGGATGGTTATATGCGCACAAACCATTTCGACACGTGTGCGCAACTAACCATCCAAGCGCCACTCTATATATTCCATATTACGATTCGCTTTTATGACGTGTGGAAATATGCAATAATATTATTTTGTAAATAGTGTATCGATGTTATAATAATACAACATGAATTATTACCAATAATTTGATAAGTTTATCAAACAATAAATTACATATTTCTAATAATAACTTTAGACTGTTTTGACTATATATATGAACGTCATTTGTATGTATAATCACTACTTTATTTTCATTGGAAATGTAATATTTTACTACTTGATTATCTAATCAGATTTAAAAGGAATTGTTTACTATTTCTTTGTTTCGCAACTAGAAAAATAGGGAGTTGGGTGCGTAAACGGCTAGACAAAAAAATGGTGCATTAGTTCATTTATTATTCCGCCCGGCGAAGAAAAAAGGTAAAATATGTGGCAGAGGTCCTGGCCTATCATAAATTGTGCTGCCTTTGCCGTTAGATAAGAATCCGCCTAAATTTTTTGTTTTTTATTTTTGATTTTCCCATCTAACAAAAATACCCCAATTTTAAGCTAACAATATATGTGTGTATGTCAAAAATACGTATTTCCTTGATCATATTAGGAAATAAAAAAAAATATTTCGATTCAATCCTCTTTGGGGATATTTTGTATTCCAAATAAAACCATTATATTTGATTACCAAATATATAAAATCTTATCGTAAAAGTGTAATATTGTTGATTGAATCGTAACTATTACGACCAAAATATACAAATAACGTATTTTATATCACCAATAGTTCCTATGTCCCAAAATGAAACGGATTTTATCGATCGCAATATATAGTAAAAAAAATCTTAATCCACATGTATATTATAAACGTATGCAACCGTATAGGAGAAAAAATTCTACACATCCATGCATGTAACGAGGACAACTATACTGTTTCTTATTGTCCTCACTATGTATGCAAGTGAGATGGACGTAGTACAGTTCAACGACCAATGGGTTCAGTATTAATATTCAAGACTGGTCGCTTGTTTTTATTTCTTTCGTATTTTTTTACTTTAATTTTTTATTTTATATTTCTGTCAATTCTATATTTGTAGTCCATGAATTCTTCACAACACTATTTTTTCACGCAATTATTCCATTCACTTACCACACAAAAAGAACAACATAATATTAACGTAATTAAAACGACACCCATAATTTACACATAAATTAATTTGTCATTTGAATTGATTTCACATATACATTTTGTATTAGCAAAAAAAATATTCCAATACATTTTCGGCGAAATAATCTATGTTTAATCATTTATTTGATTCGAATTTAAAAACCAGAACGCGTCATCAGGCATATTTTTATTAAAAAAAAAAGCTAATATTAAATTACATTTAAAATCACAAAAATCATATATTTTTAAATTTTTACTTTAAAGCGTAATGTATTAGTTTTGCATCATCTAATAACTCGAACAATTATTTGCAAAATGTGGTCATTTCGAATGTTTGTATAGTAGAAATTTTATTTTTCGTTACAAATGTTGGTACCGGCTGTTGGGGGTACAGATTGCAACTTGTATAAATCTAATTTTAATTATTTACTGGAAATTTCGAATTTTAATTAAACATACACAAAACGTGGCAATCCCTATCGATATTAAGAGTTCAAAAATATCAAATCGGTTTCCAATTGATAGTATTAATGATCATTGATCTATAGTCTCGTTATTTATTTTTTTCAAATCTCTAAACTTTCAAAGCATATAATATATAACAGTTGCGGAATATATTTATTTATTTAACAGTTTTTTACGCGATTTAATTAATAATTCTAATCATAAACCAAAAAATGAAACCCTGCAGGAAATTTAGATTTTCAATACGTAATTTTATATGTTAACTGTAATGATTTGTAGAAAGAAATAAGATATTTTTTATTTTAGAGAATTAGACTATATAAGTGGTTATTTATAAAAAAAATACAAAATTCAAATGTGAATCCATCGCTTTAACTGTCGCTGTGGAACTATCCCCTTTAGCTTACACAACATAAAAAGTTGCCGGTCGCAAGGGGGATTATTAGGGGTGTGCTGGGGGGACAGGGCGGGGTATGACAAGGGTTGTAAAGGGGAGGTAGAGAGAAAGGCGGTAGCACCACAGTGCCAGGTTGGGGGGGTTGGCGTGCTACACTTGTCACTCTGCCTTCGCGCTAGTTTCTGAAAACTGTTTGGTGGTGACGTCCACCAACGGTCAGGCTGTCTTATTTTTTGCTCATTTTCTACTTAGAGCAATTCTAGTTCATTTATTTTTTAGAGATTTTATAAATTTATGAAAAAAGTTGCGTAACATAAATACAAAACTTAGACATGCCTTATTGTGCTGTACGCTATATTTTGAAACGAACCAATAACCATTAAATGGTGTTATCTACGACATACGTCCCTATCTATAGGCGATCCTATAAATGTTATTAAATTTAAGGGTGTGCTTGTGCCGTTTTGCACCTGTGACCTAATTTGTGGCGAGGCCGGCCCTGCATTCACATAATATACATTTATAGAAAATGGTACATGAAATCTATTTCGTTACAACTCTACCTGTAACTAGATATTTCATTTTTGTTGCTGACTTGTCCGGCCATTTTCGCTTTATTTTATGGATATTATAAATATATTTCACAGTGTGTTATAATAGCTGAAATAAAAATGTTGTTTTACTGTAAATTATATGTAACTCAGTTGCAGTAACTGTTGTTCTGCACACTGCAAACGAGAATGATGGGAAATGGTGTGCGATATTTCTGGATAGTAAAACGGTAGGAAGGCATTCTTAAAATATTCGTGTGTAACCGAAGAATTTTTATATTGCAACTGTCCTTAGGAGGATATTCAGAGGCACTTGTCTGTTAAAGACATTCTTAACTTATATTGGATTCTTAGCGGATTTCAGTGGTCAAATTGCATATTATGTTTGTATATTTATAACAACATTCATAGTATATTACGTATTTTTCTTATCGTTGAAGTATTTTTAATATATGACCATGCAATAATTTAGAAATTCAAACCATATTTACTATAGTCTACATTACCATAGTTAACCTGGCGTTTTCTTATTTTATATTTTTAATCTACAACTATAAAAGACTTTCAATATTTTATAGATAACCGTTTTTAAATTATTGCACACAAACAGGAAAATAGTAAAAATAAATTCAGGGTTTTTTCTTTTAATGTGAATTACTGATAAAAGTACCAGTTTTTTTTGTATTTTGTCAATATTCGCGTATTTCTTACGTTTAAATGGAATGAATCAGGTTTAATAAAATCGAATATATATTTATATTTCTGTAATTAATAACGTCTATTGCTGTTTTAATCTGAAGGTAAAAAGACATATTTATAGTTGTCCATAAATTTCGCGACATCCCTCTTTTAGACATTAAACTTGATAAATTCGCGGCTTAAATGCACGTTTATAAACATTTACCGACTTTAAATAACAAATATCTTTTACCCCTTTTACAAGAATTCTGTATCTGGAAAAGCTAGATTCACCAAAAATTACGCCAAATAAAATCTTTATTAATATGTGATTGGACGTACGTATTTCGTAGTGTATATAAGTGCATTTGAACAAGTGCAATTATTCTAGGAGTAGAAGATATTTATATGACATCAGTGTTTATTTTTAAACGTATTTATTCATGAATTCCATTTAATATTAATAGTTAGTGTGATGGCATCAATTGTACTAATTACTGAGTAGAGAAACATAAGTATTAGAAGTGGTCTTCAATTTGGTCACTTTAAAATATATTGAATGACGTCAGAATGTCACCCGCGTTGCCATTTTAACTAATTATAATTTGTTGTTGACCAGAATATACCATCAACAAAATTATTAACATTTCGGGCACACTCACTATTGAAAATCCATATATGACTGTTCCTATAGCAACACAAACTTTTATCTAAATCGTCTCCGTTTTCCATAGCAATTTTAGTCATTTTTGAGACATTTTACTACATTTATAGCAACCAAGTCAATTCGTTGTCTATTTTATTTTCTGGCTTTAAATATACATATGTAGCATGTTATATATTAGGTAATCAAGGAGATGTGATTAATTTCGTAAAGGTAAGAAATAAAGAATATTTCTAAAATTCTACCAAAGTTAGATAGATGGCAGGGGGGTATTTAGTAATTGTTTAAAACTTCTATATGGTATGGTCCTGTTTTCATAGAAAACTTCCTTACGGGGCAGAGAAAAGGGGTTTAATACTTGTATGTATGTGTGTGCATTGAATTCTCCAAAGGGTTCGTTCTGTACGCCGAATATACATTTTCCCACAAGTGCGACAGAGACCATTCTTTCCATATCCACGCCGAGCGAGCAAGAGAGCAACGACTATAACCTCGGGGATGCAAGAATGAGTGATGAGACACTTGGGAGCAAGGGAGACGGCGATACCATGAAGGGTTGGATAAGATATACCGCACTCACTCCTAACTCTGTTAAAGTTGCACCAACATTACAAATGGCCAGTTCGTCTTTAAGCGAAGCCCCGAAATGTTGCTTAGAATGATAAAATAACGTAGAGCTTGTATATATTATTTAAAATTAAAACTATACCCGTTAGAAAATCGTTAAAAGAATTGAAAGCTAATCGCAATTTAGATTCTAAAACTGTAGATCGCATAGAAATGCTGGTGGATGGTAGTTCTGGACGGTGCTATCGCGCACTATATAACTGCCGCGGCACCCCAGTGCGGGGGTGTGCTACGCGAACGCCTCCAAACTCCCCCAAGATAAGACTCCGAGGGAGACCAAGGCGGACACTTCAGTCACGTATACAATGCGCAACTCTTATCGACTACTCGACTTGGTTGGTTGGAATTTTAAAGGGATAGACTCGAATACAGTATTGCGTCAGGATTAGAAGGGTTTAAGTGCGTATTTACAGGGTAACGGGGTTCAGGGTGGGTTTAACATAAATGTAAGGCGTTTATGACGTGTGTTTTTGGCTTTTATATGTGAGAAATTAACTTGATTTTTAAACGCACTTTACTCAAATCTACCAGTACAATTAATGTTTTACAACAAATTTAGACCTCGATTATTAACTAATCTGTAATTCTGTATCATTACCATATTTAATAAACTATTTTACTGCCGATTTCCGACCTTAGTTATACATATATAGAATGTCTTTGTTGCGTAGAATATTTCGCCAGTTAAAGATTGTGCGAATATATACATATAATGGGCAAACCTACATACACAGGAAGTGAGATAAAAGAAAACAGGGACATTCAGATAGGCAGAATGCAAGTATTGAATGTGTGTGTGTGTGTTGTGCAAAGATGTGTTTGTAATGTTAAAAAGGAAACGCCTTTCCTTAGTTACACACATATGAAGACATATAGTTTATATATGTTTATAATATACATACTATACACCGAGTTGCATTGCGTAAATTAGCGCCTTACGTAGCGTTACGTTGCGTTCGTTTTGATAATATAACAATAAGAACAAAAAAAAAAATACTTTCCATTTATATTTCAAGATCTCAACTTTTAACTACGTAATTTATTCATATTTTCTTTAGTTTGTGCATTAATTAGGTTTAGATAGAAACGCTAGCGCTTCTAAAACTAAATTTCCATTATTATTTCAAACTTACACTAAACGTAACATTTACGTTTTTCTTTCCATATTTATTCAAATATGTAAAAACATATCTATGCACGTATAAAACAATTCTCTATTCAACTTATTCTTCTATTATAGTTTAACTAAAATCATACAAATATCTAAATATAAATTTACGAATTGTCCAATTTATTGATTATACTGTATGTATGTATGTATGAAGGTAAGGTGTAATTATCTAAAAAAAGAATTACAAAAAGTGCATGTAATCTATGTGGACTGAAAAGTATTTTTAAGGCGAAAATACGTTGTTAAGCTCGCTTGTGCGGTGTTGTATTATGAGTTGAAAATATCTGAGCTTTTGTAAAAGGGCCCCTGTGTTTAGGCGGCAAATCTAAAGGCAGCGGCTTCAGTTTTCTGGTGGTCCGATTCTAAGAATGTGTCAGCCTGAAGGCTCAGTTGTCTGACATGTTTATGGTGTATACCCACCATAGAAACAGGTCTTGTGCGTGTTTACCAAATTCTAGCAGAGACCACTAAGCCAAAAACGACCATCGAATTCGATTTTTCAAACGAGACATTTTCGTTTTACACTAAATTGCGCTTTCACTTTAAATTTTGTATCAATTCAATATTGAAAATATTATTTTATATAATAAAAAATAAAAATATATATTCATAGTCTGTTTAGTTGTTTGTAATTAACAAATTAGTAATTTTGAGTAATAACATTTATTAGTACATTTAAGATAATGACTTATCACGCACTTACATATGTTACTTATTTTCTACATAACAAATTAGTTTTTTATGAAATGTGATCTAAAGTAGGAAAGGAAAAATGTTTATTGTAGGCAAAACTAAAATAAAACAATAAAATATCTTAGCGTTCGAAAACGAGGTCATACCGAGTAATAAAACCGATATTAGAGGCTCCCCCATAAACTTTTTCTATTGTCCCCCTACACTCAAGGGTGGTAAAAGGTTCGATGAACCTTTTTGAGAGATACTAGTGCAATATAGCAATAAAAATGATAAATAAATAGTATTTTTCGTAGGTTTGTTTATTGTATACACGGTTTATTGTACAATTTTAGCGACATATTGGTTGTAAGGTACGACGTAGACAAAGATGCCAGATGCTGTGGATCGATTCTTGCCCCAGCCAAGAATTAAATTACTCTGTATAAGAAATATTGAAATTTTTTGGCGTTCTATCAAATATTTAATTATATTTTTACTTTCTTACACGACTATATTGTAATTATACCTATATTGCACAAGTCCCTAAAAAGGGAACTTCCTGGTTAAACAATTCCTATTACGTAATAATTGTTCAAACATTTTTATTAAATGTGTGACCTTCAAATGAAAATCTTTAGTTGTTGTAGACATCCCCTTTTTTGTTCGCCTAGTGATATATGGGTCTGGTTGGGACTGAAATGGGTCTACCCAGAGTATCTGAGATGGGGGCCGTTAGATCTCCTGCCGGGCACCGAGTTGTCGCTTCTAGGAAAACTATGGTTGACTGGCGGTTTACAGCCCTTATTTGGAGGGTGGACAGGTACTACGGCTTTTAATATATTCTATTGTGAGTCGTATATATTTTAAGGTGGCGGTGAATTTGTTTGTTAGAATTATTTGTGGACAGATTTCTAGAATTCTCGATTATATAATGAAATATTATTAAAAATATCAACATTGTGTATGAGGGTGACCCGTTGTTGAGACTCTAGTGTTTGAAGGATCCTTGCGTCCGAATTACGTCGTTATCATCTGAAGTACTCTAATTTCCCTAAGACAATGGGCGCTGTGCTCTCAACACAGACCTCTTCTCTGTAGTCCACTTGTTGTTGAAATACGTCAACCATCAACCAGTAAAATACAAATCCACAATCAGACATTCACCATTCCATTACTAGGATTAACGACCATTCTATTATATACGCTTAACTACTCCACTCGCTAAGTTTTAGCACAAATATATTTACATAAAATAATATATTTTCGTAGAACTAACACGAAAAATGTGTGCGATCAACAGGCACCCATTTGATAGGCCGGCACAGGGACACCGCGACGCGAAAACTTTTTTCAATGACTCTTCACAAAAAAAAAACTTATCGCATCGTTTTTTCCATCACATTAAATTTACAGTGGCGTCCAGATCTTATCACAATAAAAACAATACAAACGTCCACAGAAATTATTTATTAAACTTATTAAATCTAGATTTAACAACAATTTTACTAAAAATAATGAAAGAGGTTTTACGCTTTCGCATATTGTAGGTAGATCTTTTGTTAAATGATTGCCTTCCAGGGGTTCTAACCACACCTAAGCCTTACATATCAATCTTATTTAACTATGATGATCATGATCAGTGGGAGGCTCTGCAAAACGTTATTCTAGTTGTGTCCCTAATATGAAATAGTATGTTTGGGAGCTTAATTTAAAATAATATTTTGTTTATAGCCGTGCAATTGTTGTATGTATAGACTTGAATAAAAGTTCATTATTCCGCTATTACGAGATCGTTGTATCCGAATTTCATTAGGGACGTATACGAGCTTTCTATCCGAGTTTGTAGAATCTAGTGAATTTCGTATGTGTATGTGTGTGTTAGACGTTCGATTGTTCAAACATCAACCGGTGATTAAAACAAAACAGCCTCTAGCTCCCTGCTACAGCACTATAGTGCGCCCGACCCTGTTATCCTGTGTTCGAGTCCATGCATTGCACACGAGCCTATATTATACTCGCATCCATATATATATATATACTATCTACGCGTGTATTCACGCACAATGTGGGCGAACGTGTGTGCGTAAATGTGGATCACGCGGCTATAGTGCTGCTGCTGCTATATACCCCCTATTCCACGTTATTCCCCGAGCCCCATATACTATATACACGGGAAATGTATTGATCAGTATTGCCGATGGGTATACGGTATACTGTTTAGAAATACAATAATATATATATATATATATATATATATATATATATATATATATATATATATATATTTATGGGGCGGTGGGGGGGGGGGTGTAAATAGGCTAAAAAGTCGTTTTATATTATTGAAAATACGAGAAAATTCTAATGTGTATGCGAAGTAACGAATTTTAGTTTTTGCTTTCTTATACGTAGTATGAAATTGATGCTGGGTAGTGTACTCAATGCTTGTTATAATTATATTTAAAACATATTTAATTCCCGCGAAATAAAATAAGAGTTTCTAACTGAGATATGTTGAGGGTATGTTATGTTTTTTGCTAATGATCGTCGCCGTTCCATTGAAAAACATACTAGAGCAATAAGCAAATGACTTCAAAGGTAAATAATTATCAGTTGTTGGCGTTTTAAAGGAAATGAGTGATATGTATAATATTAGCCATTGGGATAAATAAAACAGTCTTAGTATAGATTTCAATAATCTATTACACAGAATGACTAAGCATGCTTAGTGTGCAATAAATGTTTTTGGCTTGTTTGCCGCATTGCTATTGAGTTTTGTATTATAATAGGGGATGTGTTTGTGTGTGTGTGTATCGCTGTTTGAATAACGGTGGTTTTCTCGTTGTTTTGTTGTTGTTGATTCGTACATAGTTTTTGTAGGGTTTCTTTTCGCGTCTATGTAGTGTCTGTTTGGCGGCGTGCTCGCGCACCACCATACGATAGAAAATAAAAACAAGTGGCCCTGCCGCCATCAGGCTTGGCTTGGCAACCTGTTACTTGCATTTTTATATACATGTATATGCGGAAAACACTTTCGCTATACAAACATACATATACGTTTTGTAAATTCTATTGTTTGGTACTGTTATAAGCATCATATTCGACATTGTTTCGTCGCAGTGGTAAAAAGAAACAGTGGTTTTGTATACGTTATGGGTATAATTTTAAGGTAACTTGCGCTTTACGTATTATGCAAATGCGGAATTTATAATTATAATTCCAGTAATATTGAATAACTTTGTCTCGTTATGAAAATAACGCAAAAGATCTTAGAACAGAATGGATTTCAATGCAATTATAGTAATAAAAAAAATTATATTTATTGTATGCTTGTTCAAGTTTTCTAAGTATCTAAATTATCTGGAGTAAATATTGTTAAATTTGTGTTAAATTCGAGTTTGTTGCATCTGAGTTCACACTGTATATGGTACATACATAAATTATGGTGTCCTAGTTTATATATGAATATATAATTATTTTATATTCAACTAATTCATACAGAAGGCGTTGACAAACACACACACATGTACTTGCTCCCGATAAAAAATGACCCAAATTTTCAACGCGGTTACATTTAAGAATCTCAATAATTTTAAGAAATAAAATAAAAACTCAACACGCTGACAGTGTAGGGGTGTGGGAAACGCATAAAAAAAGCGACAATGAAAATTTAACATCATATTAAGTAACTGCAAAATATCAGGGGAACAGACAACAGGTACGGGGTTCGGTTCGGGGTCCCTGTTTAGATCCCGGTACGGAGTTCCCGTCACTCCCGTTGGATTTGTCAGTACTCGTTCCACTCATAAAACACTCCCTAACTCCATCCCGGTCACTCCTACGGGAATATCGCGCTAGGTTCCTCTTGCTCGCACGCATGTCATGTATAACTGTCAGTCGCGTTAAAGGGGATAGTCGCATTCAAAATGTAGGCAATATTAATTTTTTTTTGTTTTGGATTTAAATGAAAATATTTGTTGCGTTTTCCTATCACACAGATTAGTTACAGTAATTATTTTGGTTTATAAAAGTGGAAACTGTTTTATATGACTTGTTATTTAGCTATTAAAAAAAAATATTTATTTAGTTTACTGTTTTTAGTTTTCTAACAAATAAAAGCGCGATTTTTTTATCTTCGTAATATGCTTATTACTTATTCGAATAATAAAGTAGCAACAATTGTATAGCAATAAGAATCTTTAATTTATTTACTTGATAAACTACAAACGAGTTTTATTAATATTTGCATAAATTAAATTAATTTTCATTCATTCTTTACTGCATAAATATATTAATTGACATATGTGATAGAATTAATTGTAAAGGTGACCCCTACACGAAGGATATATTCACATTTTTACTTATACTGAACTCAGTCATATCAAAATCGGGATTTTATATATATTTATTTATTCTATTACCTTACATATATGCAATAACTAACTATAAATATTTAACAGAAATATATTAAAAACTAATTATATGCATTGCGAAAAATTGCATATTTATAATAGTTTATCCATTGCTCAAAATTAATATTTATTTTCTCGCGATTGTAAGTGTAATTATTTCACATAAAAGAGTAATTTTTTGGTTTAAAATAGTTTGTTTTATGTATATGAATCATACAGATATATAGATATGATGGTAAAATAGTTTAATTTGGATTTAGAGAATATCAAAACATAATAAGACATAAAAATAGTGATTAATACAACGTAATTTATTTGGAGTACAATTTAAGCTTGTCAATAAATAATTTGACCTGTGGTAATCTTTATATTTATATTAGCTAAAATCCTAGATAGATATGTAGGATTATAAAGCTCTGATTAAGCTAACCAAAGCAATAAATCAAGGGCCCTTATTGCGAATGTGGGGATGTTTAAGAAATGCAAAGGTATACTGAAAGGGTTGACCCCTCCTAGTGGCAAATAATATAATTCCACGTTTAAACAACAGAGGCGTGTTGCATATCCCCTGTGGACACATAAACATAAGAATTTATTACTCAAATTATCCTTGTTCTTCTAATTGGACACATTTTCCTATGTATGCATATATCTGAGATTTAATACTTAAATTATCCGTCCCATGAAAAATCACTATAAATATAGTCAAGGATACCACCTTTAGAATATAAAATAGTCCAACTTTACAACATGCATTGTTTTCCACCTTATCACACACATGCACGTGCATAGTCAACCCTGTGGGGGGCAAAACGCCGCAAGGTGTATCCCCCCACCTAGTGTACACCCGTGGCACCCTTGCGAGCACCCAAGGGGGGTAGAATCAACATAGAAAGGGGTGTGCAACGCAACGCTGCAACCAACATCATACTGGGGTAATTTATGTAGAGACTATATAGTGGGTGGGGGTGGCGACCCCCGACCCACACGCTGTCCATCAATCACCCTGGCGCTTGCACGTCACTGCCCCCCCCACTCTTGCAGAGTGGGGGACTCAATATAGGAGGCAACGTTGCGAACGCCGCCAGCTCTACACGCGAAATGGAATAGGGGTTTGGTTTGGGGTGGAAGTGGGAGGGTGCAGGGAATGTTACAGAGAACAGCGCCGGACAGGAAGATTATATCCATAGATTGTGCATAAAGTGGATACAGAAGAATCATTTTTGAAGCTTTCATATTTTTCAATCTTTACTATTTTTTGTTACAAATTTGAATTGTTTACCACATTTGCGGAAAAAATTATTAAAAATGTATTATAATACAGCTGTCATTGGGTATTTACCAAATATGTAAAATAATTATAATTTGATGGTGGGTTTTTAAAAATGTGCCATTAATTTGAGTCAGCTGGTGATGTCCACGGTGTGTAAGGTCCGTGGTCGGTTGTGTCGGACAATGGAACGGCTCGCGGCGCTGAGAAAATGTTGATTGCAAAAGTTTGGACTTTATGAGAAAATTACTTAGCGACGTCGCTGTTGTATATTCACCATGTCGAACGCAGTCTGAACAGAAACAGAGCAAACCCAGACATCGTTGACCAATCACTTGCCTCGCCCCTTGCACCCCCAACGCAAGGGTACATTGATTTAAATAAATGACATTGCTACCTATACGCATACACTAGCATCGCTGAGACTTTTAGTTTTATTAAACTGAATCTCCGCAAAAATACACAAATTTGTTGATCTTTGCAGTTTTTTAAACAGTTTAGGGCAATAAAAAACACTATATAAATCCAATTTAGATATTTATTTTAAAAATTAGTGTATAAAAGTCATAAATAACACAATAATCAAAGCTACAATAACATTTAGAAATAGTTCAGTTTTCGTAAATAAGTCACAATTTCTTGTCGTTTTCGATCATTTTAATTACAATTCTCATTATAGAACTTAAATTAATAGTTCGATTCTGTATATTAGCTGACGAAATCCATGATGTTTGGTTCTATAATGTACAGATGACTCGGAAATGAACCTGTTATAGGTTTACGTAAATGTCTATTCTGAAAATAACCCTGAAGCGCGAGCGTTAGTGTCAGTTGTCTTTTGTCTTAAAAAGTCGTGTTTTAGTGTTTTAGTTTATGATTTAAAAGTAGTGCAAAGTATTAATTATAAGGTAATTACTTTATTAATGTATATTTCATTTGAGCATGTATATTCTACTAACATATATTATGATATAACCTGAAAAATACATGTTTTGTTGGGAATGATATGTGTGTATGTTTTTGAGAAACGTTTGATAGTGAATTTTGTAGCATAAACTTATATAGTGCAATTTGTAATCCGAAAATACCTTAATTTTCGCAGGTATAATCGCCTTAAACTTTGTAAAAAAAAAACGCAGGTATGTGTAAAACGAAGTAAAAAATGTATCGAAAAATGATATGCTCGAATAACTTATAACGTAGGTGGGTATACACTGATATAAAAAATAATGCCCCACCGTCGACGTTGGGGGCTTCGCGTGCAGACACGAACAGCCAAGGGCGGCGCCCCGGAGACTCCGGGACCTGTCAGTCTCCACATTGCACATAGGCGTACATCTACCCTATAAACTGATTCACAATTATAAAATAAATATATTATAAACAAAATGGACGCTCTTTGTTGACGGGATGGGTAGGCTGGAGATGGTGGATGAGTGTTATGTAAATATAATAATTGCTAATAAATAATAAATCGTTGCTTTACTACTGTTTGATTGTGAAAGTGGTTGACAGTTGTTCAATAGAAGGTTACAACTTTCAAATTTTACTTTTATCAGAATTGTGTCCATGATTCCATTACTACATTACTTCGAACTGGGTTCTATAGACTTCATATAGAGACGATTTGTTTTTTATTTATTTTTTCGTTGCACGGGTCGTTGACGAATGACGTCACAATATGTGTGTGTTCGTTTTTGAATTCGTTCGTAAAACAAATGTAGATTTTTTTGTTTTTAGATAAGCTTATAAAACTTATGTTCCACAGTTGTTTTCATATATGTATAATTTCTAAAATATGTTGATTAGGTATCTTGGAAGTCATTTATCATTTTCATAACATATATAAATTTAATTTACATATATTTTAAGATTATTTTAAAATATATTTCATACTACAACAGTTCGAATTTTGTTCCTCAAAGTACATACATACACACATACATATACAAAAATACAGATATATACAGATACATACATACATAAATATTATGCCTATTCCTAATAATGGGGTGGCAGAGAACTGTAGTTAAAGGATTTTCGTTATTGTTATTTAATGGTGTGTGGTGTGTTATAGAAATGCATCGATGACAATTCGAACTTTTTAATCAGACTGCGTTCTATAGAGGTTATAGATCACGCTCATTCTGACCTATGAGTGTGCAATAGGGAATGACGGTCACATCCTGCATCCCGCCGGGATCACTTTTAGACCATATTGCCGCAACAGAGATCGGATGCCGGTGTGTGACACTATGCAAATAGTCCATCTCTTGCCTTTCACACTACTACATACCCACTCATCGGATGCGCTCTACATATATATATATATGTACGTACGTATACGTTACTCTAATGTTTAGTTCTGAAAGTTATGCTATGGACTACTCTCAGCAATACACGCTTTTTCGTTTACTACTAAATATGATGCAGTGTTACTTTTCACCCAAACCCCAAACTGTTACCATTAGTTTATCAATGACAGTTTACTCTACATTTAGGAATATATCGAAAATTTTTATTTGTACTTATAAGGTTTTTATGGTTCTAAGATAATTTGTAGGTTTCGTGAGGAGTCAGGTAAAATATTTGGTATTTTGCAAATGTATAATTAAAATGCATTCTAAAGGTCGATTGAGTATCCCATTTGTACACCCGCTTATAGACGCTATACAGTTTTCGTGTTGACCTCTTTGTCTGTGTTCGTGCTGGTAAATTGTTGGCAATGATTGACACTTCTTCGTCTGCAGCCTTCAAGGGTTTGGCTGGGCACGAAAGATAATTTGAGCTTTGCAAATTGTAGGTTTTCTCCTAAGTTTAACATTTCTGGTCGGTGAAGCATTTATGAAATTTCTCGGCTGCCCATCATGCTATGTAATTTTAGAAAATTGAGATTTTTACCTCTTAAAAAAAAAAAGGGATACCTTAAATTTTATATTTAATTATTATAATCCTAACCATATAGATATTTTAACGAATTTTTATTATCGTACATGTTTTCAGATTCTCTATTAAAGATGTGCGGCGAAAACACGTGATTTGAAGATTCTGCAATGATGAGTGTAAGAATGCTTTTTTTTGTTTTGTTTTAATTTCGTAAGATAATTTTCGAATTTGCAATGTTTCATAATACACAATAATGTGACCGCGCTGGTCACACCAGATGTGATCTCTGTGAATTTTTTTTTTGTACGGATGCTGATTAAGATAACATATGCATCAAACGATGTAATACATAAATGTTTGTTGTTTTTTGTTCTTTCGGTTTCTTATTTCGTCTTTCCTAATAGTTCCTGGTTGACTACAAATATCCAAACTATGATATCACAATTATTATAAAAAAAAACATCTTCATTTCTTCTCATTGACGAACTTTATTTAATAATAATCTTCTGTGCACATTATGTGCGTTTTATGTGTGTGTGTGTGTGTGTATTGTATGTGATAATTCATTGTCCGCGTTCGTATATTAATAATGAAGCTCGTATATAGCTGTATGCAAAATAGTGATCACGTGTGCTGTTGATGTATTGCATATATGGTTTCGGTATACGCTCATATATACATACATACGCACAAACATGCATAAGGCATCATATTATTACCATGGTGAACCATAACAGACCGGAAGTATACCATATGGGCCGAAAGAAACTGTGTGTTGTCTATGAGAATATTCTATTTTCACATATTGTATTCCCATCACTTGAACATTTTTAAACTTAGCAATAAAATTCCCAGAAAGAATCCCTAAATTATTTTCAAATTATTGATACTCTTCTACTATAAAAATATACGTAATAGTAGAAATATATTTCTATATGGGTTTTAGAGTAAAAAAGCACTCGAAATATATTTTTGATGCATTAGATACCATTGACTATTATTTCTTGTGCAGTGTCTTTCAAGGCACAAGTCAAACGACAGTTGCACAAAGTTTTACATAAAGATAAGTGTTATAACGGCAAAAACGGCATGATGGCTTGGCCGGCGCAGTGTGTGCGTTGTGCCGCGGGAGCAACGAGCAAAAAAAAAAAACTACTACCTCGGCCATCGTCGCCGAGAAGCAAAAAACTGCAGCACATCCCAACGTGAACGGAACGTAAAAGAACAAACGTCGAGAGAAAAAGAAAGCTCCCATTTGCATGGCGAGCTATAAATATTAAGGCGGACATGCAATAATAGAACCGCTATCCTGCAACGCGCCCACATCTAATACGCACTTTCAATACCGCCAAGTGACAAAACATATAAAACAGTTGGAAAAAACCAATTTACAATTGTAAAGACTATATTTGGTGATTACCAAACCGATTGCTTTATTGCCTTTAATTATGTTTTTATAACCGGGTTATTAGCGACAGGGGGTTGGTCACACAATAAGATAAATGATAATTGGTTGGTATTTTGTCACTGGTAATCTGTCATTAACGAAACCATTACCATTACTCATATATCTGTAATTATCAACATCTCTTTTTATTGCGTACATATCCTCGATAGATATTTGCATATTTTGATACACGGCCCTATATAAATTCGATTGATTTTAAATATAAAATAATTTACAACAAAAGACTAAAACACAATTCATTTTTTTATTTGTTGGTCCACACACATTATTTAGGGCACCTTATTAAGAAAATAGTTTACGCATATTATAGTTCATAGTTATTTAGATTTTCCTAGAAATTTATTAATATTTAAGTTAATTTTAAAACATCGATCTAAAACTTCCAACACGAAATTATGACGGTACCTGCACATGCAATGATATAGAAATATCTGTAAACACACATATTACGCACATATTACACACATGGGTGGACTATCGAATATTAGTAGGGCATTTTTATTTAATTCGCGATTCGAACTTACGTAAAACTCTAACGATAAAAATCTATCAGTTATTTCTACATTTATCTATAAAGCGTGTATAATATACTATTTTCTGTAACTAATATTGAATACTAATAATAGATATTACACAAATAAATCAACGCAAAAAACAATCGTACTTTCTATACTGTACCGCGACACATTTGTAATTAATTAATAAAACGTTAAGAATTAAATAAATAAATTTTGGTTTAGAATTTTATTAAATTGATATCTAGATAAAACTTATTAATTAATCATTTTTGATAAGCGACGCTTAGGTTTCTTGGTCCTTTTCGTAGTTTAGAGTTTGAATTAGTTAATTTAAAATGTGTATAGGTGAAAATTGAGGTCATAGGTTGATAAATTTAAATATTGCCTAAATAGAACGGAAATTAGAAATATATTTGCATTTGTTGCGTTATACGTAATGTTGGTTAAATAATAGAAAAATTGTGTTTTTGTTTAATTCTACGCCAATGGCCCCAAGAGTGCTACCACACCTGGGTTCTACCACACCGAGTGTGCAAACTACCCATTTGGTAGAGCGTGGTGTGGTAGTGTGTAGTGCCGACTCTTTGGTAGTGTGGTTCTTGTTATTTTATACAGGAAACAGCTGTCCAATGCGTCATGTGTCAAACTTGTTGGCGGGCTCTGGTGTATTGAGGGGGCATCCGGGGGTGGAGCACTGTCAGGTGCTCTCAAGTGCCCCCTGATCCGAAAGGGGAGGTGTCCCACTCAATGCATATATTTAATTTTACACAAATATATGTTTTTAGTTAAGGATTTTTCCAAATTACTATCATAGTGTTTCATTTTCACTAAATAGTAATAATTACGTCTGCACTAGCCTTTTTTTTAAATGCATTTTATCTCATATAGTTTAGAGTTTTTGTTGCAATTTACATATTTATAAAATAGTTTAATTGTTGTTTACGGGTTTATAGATTTGTTTAAATATTTAAGTTTATGGAACTTATAGTGCTTATAGATTTCAACAAAATAATGAAAAATACACTTTAAAAACATTGAAATTTCTCATAATTCGTAACTTGAAAATGTTTAAATTATCATTCATATATGTTGGGTAATGTGTTTTGTATTTTTTGAAATAAATTGTTCCTAGAAACTGATACGGTTACTGATACAATACTGAGAATGTGAATTACTAATTTCTATTATATATATATATGTTAGTATTCTGTATCTTATATAGAAATCCTATAACGCTATAACGTCTATAATTTATAGATAAATACACAATTGTGTTTAAGTTTGCAAATTAAGTAATAAATAAAATTCTAGAAATACCATTACAATTTTCATATAATAATTAGCGCAAATTGTAACTTTAGATTGTCATTTAATATCCCATTTTGAGAAAATTGCATCAATGATTTTAATAGATTATTAAATCCTAATTTTACACTCTAGTCCATTTAAAACTTATAATAACATAACTTTTATGTGATAGTATCAATAATTACTTCTATTTCTTCGTTCATTTTATTATCAAACTACATGTCGATAGGTGATAAAAGTAGATATGCAGCATGCATTTTTTAATACAACTTCTATGCATACAAAACATGTCGTCTGTACGTCACCACTTCCGGTTTCTCTGCTGATTATTAACGTCACCACCGAGCACCTGGAGAACCGTTGGTTTATCAGTAACCGCGGCATTCACACTAACAGTGCTTTTGAAAAAGAACATACATCTATATCACTATTTAAAAAAATATTCTGGTTTAGGACCTCTGTGATAAGATGCCCTAACGTAATACGTATAATTTATTTATTAGAAATTTAGAATATTATGTTTTATTTATGTATAAAATTTGTTTAAACAATTTTAAATGATACAAGTTTGGTATTCATGTGTTAAGCTGCCCTGACGTAATTGAAATAGGGGGAATAACTGTATTGTGTAGCCACAAAAAAATTAATGATAAAAATTGTTAAGCTCTAGACGCATTATCCGAATATTTCGCGCATGTTTGAAAATATGTACGTTTGAAATATTTTTGATTTTATACCGTAGGCCAAAATAAAATCGGCATTTGTGCGCGGAAAAATTGGCAAACTCGGAATTTTTAAATTGTTTTTGACCTAAACAACGTCCACGAAATATATGCCTATATTTTTAATCTAAAAAAAAAAAATTCTAGATATTTAAAATAATTACTAAATTACAAAAATTCTTAGTACTAGAATTGTTTTACATGTATCACTAATATTATATGCACTGTCCTCATGCAATATGTGGTACCATGATCGTGTCGTGTGTCTGTTCGGGGCATAATGCTCACATATAAATTATATATTCGCTCGTGCTACAAATTCATTTCGAATTTTAGACACATGAATTCATACTACACGGCACACGCATAATCATTTCGTCAATGCGTCATGTTTAAGACGGCCTTTAAAAAAACTAAGCATTCATCAAATCGCAGTTCCCAAATAGTTACAAATTCGGCAATTGCATTTATTTTCTTTCATTTAAAAGCACGTTTCCGCCAAACGAAACAAGTACCGCCATCGGATTCCAACCACGTGAACTAGTCCCAGTCGTAGTTTAGCTCGCTTTGGTAGATGGCAGTGTTTTAAAATAACTTTCAAAATTTATTACTATTTTCACATTAAATGAAACTAAAGCTTATAATAAAATAGCAACATTAATTATTTTTACATCATTAGTTAACAATAGTCTCTTTTGTTTAAAAAAAAAACTTTTTCGTCCTAATTTCCAGGGAAATAAAATACTATTTTCTAAATTTCACTAATAAATTAATTATTATCGATAAATATGAATCGCTTATTTATATTTAACTTTTAATCAATAAACTATAAATTTGTTAAATAAATCAATTTTGATTTATAATTTTGTATTCATGATACAAATTGAGTTATTTTTTGAATTATTTATTATTTAATGTAGTTTATGAGATGATTGATGAAAGATAGTTTATTGTATAATATTTTTTATTGTTAGCCTTTGACTTAGTAGTGAATAAGAGTATACGAAACGTGTATTTTGAGTATTTTTGAGATTGTAAACAAGGGGCAATCGACTCGTATGCGATGTATAAGACCGTTGAGTAATACTTTTTTGTGTATTCGTTTGTGGGATTGGTGTAGGCATTCAACAGGTGGTTCGTGGTAGAGGAACATATAGTGCGAGAGATATTTTTATGATTCGCCGGTAATCAAGTTCATCATCGTAATGGATACGTTTTCATTAGCGGCCACAGTATATACATGCATACACGCTTGTCATCAAACAATCGCTATTCCATTACTAACACAGTTATTCATTTTTTGTTGTTGTCCCACCACCGTACACGTTTTTTATTCACGCTTTGTTTTGCGTAATTGGTTTCATTTATACATTATTTATTTTTAGTCTCGCTGCATTTTTCACGAACCATGAATGCATATTAACACCACTAAAATGTTATTGCTTATTTGATTTACTCGCATTATAGTGTGTTTATTTTCGACACGATTTTTATTTCATTATTTATTATTTTAAAAAAACACATTTTACGAAATATAATTTAATATTGTGAATCCATAATATGTTCGTATTTTCAAACAAATTAATTATATCAAGCCAGCTATGGGAGATATTTTATTTCCAATTTATAATTTGATATTTACTCCTATATTATCTTTAAGTGGCTTCAATTTCCACTCGTTTTAAATTTCATAAAATACATTTATATTTTTAACTACACTATAAAAATATACAATTTTAAATACACAACGCCTAAAAGTTAAGCAACCCAAATTACAGATACGAATGTTTTATACATATATGAAAATAATCTAAATTAGTTTGTATGAATTTATTATAATAGGTGATGGATATGTAGCACTTAAAAATTGTGACATATCTAATACATTTTTCGATGATATCTAAACATAGTTTAACTAAACGACCGTTATATCATCTTAGAAAGCATTTAATTATTAGGACGTAGACAAATTAAGTCCTCTATTTTAAGGAATGTGATAGGGTAATCAGATTCACTCCAAAACAAGTCGTCGTTTTACTATGGAAATACATGCGTACCTATAGTACCATTCACATTTGTTAGAGTAATAATCAGTTTTTGAAAATTGAATAGATATGTTTTTTATGAGTGTTATCTGTCACATATTTTAAAATGGTCGAGTATTAAGAAGCAGTGGGGTGTACGATTAGGGAAAGGATTTGTTTAACAGTAAAATCGTTACTTGAAAGGCTAAAAGGCCTTAAGAAATGTATGTTTATGTCCATGTATATATATATGTACTACCCACACTGTTGTTAAGGTTTTAACTATGTCCGCTGCTAGGCTTGAACGTAATATACCATTGTTTCTGAGCTCATCAATTATTTAGCAGACATTTTCTTATTGCTTCGCTTCCAAACAACTATGACTTTTTAAGGGTTTAAAACTATAAAACCATCCTTCCAGACGCTACAGTATAGTTGCCTAAAAACAGGCGTACATTTTTATATATTCTGAGCGTAATTGAGGGATTAAAATAGTTGAAGATGTTCTAAATAATTTTAAAGATATCTCTATTCACACTTTAACTAGGGGATAATTAAAGTGATAATTATTCACTAGTTATCAGTGGTTTATTTTAAAGCTAGGACCAATTATATTTAATTGATTTTTAAAACTTCAGGCGGCGTTTTTAACATAAATCTTCCTCGACTAGACACAGTAGACTAGTTTATTATTAAAACATTAACAAGAGATTAAAAAAAAAGAAGGGTACACGCACTTAACATGGTAAGGAAACGTTGATGAATAAATAACACTAATAATGTGATCAAGTTTGAGAATGTTCTAATATAGCTCATGGTTCTGTATTGTATTCAATTAATTTCTTTTGCTAGAATCGTGATCGTCTAGAACAATAGTGATAGGTGTATTCTTTTAGTTGCGATTTGAACCTTTACACGGGTTAACAGTAAATATCAATAGAGTTAGGTATGCGCGGCTCTACAAATGAACCGCGCGGTTCTTGAGGAACAATTGTGTTCTTCTGCAGCACGCGCTCTCAATGCTATTTATTCGTTAGGGACGGCGCAAGAGGGGTGCTCAGTTAGTTTGCGCACCTGCAATAAGTAAATATGACTATTTTGCAATATCAACAGTTAACTTGTCACTTAAACCCATACTTCTTCATCTATCTATATATATATATGCATATACGACTTATATGCAAATATCTACATTTTTTTGTGTTATGAATCAAATATTAATTGTATAGATTTTATATTTAAAAATTAATAAACAATAAAAATTTGTTTGCTTTCACAACTTATTTAAACTTTTAAGCAGTTGCTCTAAATTATTTATTATATACATTGCGCATATTAGCTCAACTAATATTGAGTTGAGCTCATTTTAAATATAAGTATAGACAATCAATAGAATTGGCCTTCAGCTCATGTGAAAACTATAACCTTTTATTAGCAACTTATTAAATTTTATTATCTCGCTTCTAAGTCTAACACCTGTGCATTGACAGATATATATTTTTTTAATTATTTATTTAACTATAGCGACATATATAAATGTAATAATTACGCTCTCATTACCGTTTATCAACAATTACAAAATAATTAACTTTCAAATGCACTTTCAATTATTTACTAACATAAAAATAGGGTGGTACAAACCATTTAAACAAATTGTATGATTTGTTTCATCTATTTCAAAATTAAATGAATCTTTTTAATTTTCGTAATTTATTACTATGATGTACTAAACTTATTTATATATTTATGACTAAGAAAGTGAAACCACAATTGAATTGAAGTTGCGTTCTTTGTTAAAAGTATTTGATAATGCAAAAGTAGCTTTGTAAAAGCGGCGTCCTTTGATCTGTTATAATTACAAGTAATCTGACACTAAATTGACTATAGTACTTTGTTGAATGAATTTATTAAAAAATATATATGTTTTTATTTATGTAATTTTCGCGACATTTATATAAATCAGGCTGTGCTAATTAAGCGTTATTATCACGTAATTAACGTTGAACCAAGCAAATTGCAACTGTACTTGACAATTTTGATTTATTTTCTTGCAAAAAACTTTACTTATAATATCCGCGTTCTATAACGAAGTTGGTCAAATAGGGAACTATATGACATTTTCCATATCCTAGGTGTATTTGACCACCGCTGTTGATGATTATAATATAAACATCTTCAGTTATTTATAGTTTACAATGCAATCGTCAATTGTCACATTTAAGTACCATCTTGATGATTATTAAGATGGTACTGCGCGTGTTGTTGATTTTGTCGAAATTATTTGAATTGTAAATATTATTGTTAGAGGAATTGTGACATTTTTTTCGTGTACTTTAAATAATTACAATCACTGATTTTACGATTACGATTAGTTCTTTAGAATATTAAAATATTTGTCATTTTTCCTAGATACACTTACATGATCTGCAAGTTATCCTGAAGTTAGGCTGCAATTACCACTTGATGAACCACCCTCTTACATCCAGGACACACTTTAACTTCCTAGGCTCATCCACTCCTTAAGGATTACACGGTAATAAAATCTCTTATACACAATTATTATTATTTAGTTTATCCCGAATATTAATTTATTTATAAAGGGACTGAGTCCCTACTCTTCATGGTCTAATTTGATCTTCACAATTCACTTAGCGTTTACCAAGTGAAAGTAAACACTTATATAATATTTTATAGTTATAATAAAGTTAAATATATTTTTCTCTAAATTCCTATACGGCTTTTAAATATTATAACAATCAAATCTGATATTGTTTATAAGTTGAATAAAATAAAATCTTATTAGAATCTAATTAATGATAAAATGCAACTAGCTATTTAGTTATTTTGAATTGTTTAAATATTAAAATATGTATGAGCGATAATTGTTGTTGAAAATTGTAATAATTGATTGTTTAAAGCACAATAATTGTAAGAAGCCGTTTGTAACAAATTAGTTATTACCTTTTATAAAGAATATAATGAAATAAAACACCGTTTTAAATATGTTCAACGCACAATTGTTTGTGTTGTATACAAATCTACACGTGCTTGTTTCAAACAGGTAACAGGAAAGTGTATTGCTCTGCAAGTCCGGTGTTACACTGTTTGATCATCTGTGGATGCTGGGAGTTGTACCTCGAGATCAATCCTCGATTTCTTGCAGTGGCTGGTAACGTGGAGCAAGTTGCAGCTCTCAGAAAGGTGTCGGTCGAACTCGTACCCTCCCAAATCGGCCTACCAACCCTTATCCTCCAAATGTTTATCTATTATCCTCTAGTGTCAATTCGGAACACAATAATTATATAGGATGCACCATATGTTTATAATAAAACATTTTATTTATGTCCTGGTATTTTTTTTAAACTAATTAATTTTGTTTATTTGTTTCAGAAAATGCAGTCCAATTCCAGACCATCGGATGTTCACGGATCACCACCCCATTCCCCTTTATTATATATATTATTTGTTAACTGAATGTATATATTTGAATTAAATTTATAAACAATTGTACTTGTAACAATAATTTTTGTACTATTTAGTTTTAAATAAAAACATAAAATATATATACTTTTTTACTTTACCTTAAAAATGTCCTCTAAAGACCCCTTTTTTTCTTTTCAGGCGAAAAATTTTAATTAAAATTTTGAGGTTAGAATTAACCTAAAAATTTCAATTAGCAAAAGTGAGTTCAAAATGGTCAAATAAATTTCAAAACGGTGTAAAATCTTAATTAAAATTTTTAGGTTAATTCTAACCTCAAAAAAATTTTGAGGTTAGAATTAACCTAAAAATTTTAATTAGCAATTTCGAGATTTTTTTTGAAAAAATGGTCAAAAAAATTTCAAAACGGTGTAAAATTTTAATTAAAATTTTTAGGTTAATTCTAACCTCAAAAAAATTTTGAGGTTAGAATTAACCTAAAAATTTTAATTAGCAATTTCGAGATTTTTTTACACAAAATGGTCAAAAAAATTCCAAAACGGTGTAAAATTTTAATTAAAATTTTGAGGTTAATTCTAACCTCAAAAAAATTTTGAGGTTAGAATTAACCTAAAAATTTTAATTAGCAATTTCGAGATTTTTTTACACAAAATGGTCAAAAAAATTTCAAAACGGTGTAAAATTTTAATTAAAATTTTGAGGTTAATTCTAACCTCAAAAAAATTTTGAGGTTAGAATTAACCTAAAAATTTTAATTAGCAATTTCGAGATTTTTTTACACAAAATGGTCAAAAAAATTTCAAAACGGTGAAAAATTTTAATTAAAATTTTGAGGTTAATTCTAACCTCAAAAAAATTTTGAGGTTAGAATTAACCTAAAAATTTTAATTAGCAATTTCGGGATTTTTTTTGACCAAACGGTCAAAAAAATTTGAAAAAGGTGTGAAATTTTAATTAAAATTTTTAGGTTAATTCTAACCTCAAAATTTTAATTAAAATGTTTTTAATTTATCACCTGAAAAAAGAAGAATGCGCTCTTAGAAGGACACCTAAAAAACAATCATTAGTTATAAAAAAAATGTGCTTTTAAAAGCGTATTATTAAATATATATATTATTTTTACTTACCTTTGTTGTTGTTTATTTGTTGTAAATTATCTGAAATATAATACAATAAAACAAAAAAATAATTTTAAATTAAACCTTTATTTCTTCAATATTAATAATTAATCAATCAATGAGATCTTTTCATCACGCTCTTACTCTCATTGCGTACAAATTACACAAAATAATAACAAAAAAAATAATAATTATAAACTTAACCGTATATCACGAGAAACACGACTAATGCATAGAAAATTCACATCTTTAGTAAATAATACAACAATAGTAAACCAAAAAATAAACCTCTTTTTATACAATTCAAAGTAATAACAAATTATTCTCTATATTTTAGTTAAGCGAGAGATAACGCTATAATATTTATTTACAATAATAATAAACCTCTTTTAAATTTAATCAGTAACAAATAAAAATCCTCAATTAGGTCAAAAATGACCATGCATACAAAAAAAATAATAATCAAAACAAACATGGATCACTTTTGACTTTGTGTTAAATACGACAGAATTTGTGTCTAGTACGACCTAAATTAAGTTATAAATATAACCAGACGTCTAACCATAAAAAATAACATCAAAAATGCACTAAATCTAAGGCACTTTTGGGGCACTTTTTACTTATTCGTAGGCACAAGTTAAGCTGATTGCACTGGCGTCTCAACAATTGGCATTTGAGCGGCGACCGTATCTTTGGTTTCTTTGAGGGGCTCTACAACTGCAGTTGCCGTGTTTTCCCCATCGGAACTCACGTCCTTATTCTCCTTCTGCGAGCGGGAATTTCGGTGTACTCTCAACGTTGGTTTCGGTTGCACCGGTTTCTTCTCAGGATCAAAAAAGCAATCGAAAATCTCCAACAGTTCAGTAAATTCTTTTTCATTCGTTTCCGATATCTTCTTCAGCAGATATTCCAATGACGTTTTACCACCTTTGTCCCAAGCAGTCTTCAGTTGCTCGTAATCAAAGTAATTCTTAACCAACAATCGACGTAGATGACTAGCATGTTGACGGTTTTCCGTACTTGAGCTCATCAATCCTTTAAACACTGGTCGAAAAGTGTTTTGGCGCTCCAACAACACCTAAAAAACACATACGAACACTTTAATACACATATTCATAGATAGTTTTTACTGTTATCAATTCTTTATTGAACTAATACTAATGAAGATTGTGAAAATTGTATTTAAATATTTGCGTCATTTGTTATAAAATGTTTAAATAATTGAATAAAACAAACCTTAAGTTCCGCCAATTCTTGTTCTTCGGCTCCGACAGAATTTGAGAATTGTTGAACCAAAACAGCAGCATGTTTTTCGTTAAGTGCACTGTCCCCGCTGCCCTCCGCATCCAAATCCTGACGTTCCCCTTGTCCCAAATGATTAACAATCAAATAACATAACTCAGCGCGATTGGGAGCCGCATCTAAATTCTCATTCTTATCCAGCAACACCCTCGACAATACTTTCAACGAGAACGACTTCATAGAATTCGCACACTTATCCTCGGCCACCGTGAAACTATTCGCGAATCCTTTAACAACAGCCGCGAATCGCTCGAGTAAATTATATCGTCGCAAGGCTTCGAGTAGCATGGCTGGCGCCATTTTACGGATTTCATGGAATACTAGGATGATGCCGGTTGAGTCACCTTTGTTGTCTTCGAGCCAGGTTAAGAAGTCGACGAGTGCGGATATTTCGGATTTGGTTTTGATGAATTTGTTCGTTTTTAAATCTTTCAACATGCGGTAGCGGTGCATTGTGACAACGCGTATGTTGTGGCGACGTTGCGCGTTTGGTTTTAAATCCGCGTAGGGCATAACGTATTGGGAAAATTTGGATGTTGGTGTGTATGCAGCGATTTGACAGATTTCGTCGATTAATCGGCGACCAGTTGTGTCGATATCCCAACCGATAAGCCGGTACTGGCCTTCCGGCAGACCGGATATTGTTTTTTCATCGGATATTTCATTGTTATTCTCTGTATTCGACACCATTGTCAACTAATCTATACACAAAAAAATATAAATTAATAATAATATAGTAAATATGTATAGATATATTTGCAGTTATTCATATTTTTTAAAAAAAAATTAATCATACAGACATGTAGAATCATAAAATTTACAACGCTAATTAACTTGTTTAAACAAAATTTAACTTGAATTTCAAACCAAAAATATATCAAACTGATCAAATTCTGCATAAATATTAACATATTTTGAAAGCGAAATCCCTAATAGCCATATTACAGAGATGTAACATATGCAGAACAATCATTAAACATGTAACTAATGGGGAAATTTGGAGTAAAGACATAATTCTATAAGTTTTAAATTACACAAATTATAAAATCGATTTAATTTAATAAATATATCGACTATACTTTAAAAATTTTACCGAAAAAGAATTTTAAAAATGTACATATTTTTCGAACAAAACTCATATATTTTTTAAAATTAATATATGATAAACTTAATAAATATAGAATTATCTAAAATAGTATTCATTTCATAAATTAGTAGGCCGAAAAATATTGTATATCAAAGAAGAAAATGTGTAAAGCAATAACAAAATATTTCTTTTAAAATAACACGGTAATTGAATATTAAATCAACACTATCGAAAACAAATTTAATAAATGGTTGAAATGAGCCCTTTAAGACCTAAACACGTGGCGAATTAAATATGAGCCCCGCCCTTTCCTTATACAAAAAAAAAATGAAATTCAAAAATCAGCTTACCTAAATCGTCAAACTATGGTACAAAATTATCACTTCTGGGTATAAATTTAAACAAATTTAACAAATACTGGTAGCGTCTGCTAAGTTTTGCAACGTATAAAATAAAATGAAAACTTTTTAAAATGCTCGTACATGTGCGATATGCAAGTTGAACAGTTTGATACTTGCGTGGGGGTATACAAGTGGGGATCCAGTTTTTTTTTTTTTTTTTTTGAGTGGAAATACGTCAATTGGTTTTTCGTTGCGGGTGATTCAAAATCAAATGCAATTACTTACTGTTGTATTTGTGGCACTGACGCATTCGTAATCCTCTTCAAAAAATCACTGTTGAATTATCGACCAGATAAAAACAAAAGTTATCTACGAATTTTTGTTGTTTTGAAAAGATAAACAAATGTCACATGTTTCTTGATCCTACTCACGTCAAATGAGGTGCAACGTTGCGCTTTCAACGTTGCGCCCTTGGTTGAATCTTGGGCGTGCTTTACTATACTACAATGGGGGTTACTATAAAATTTATAAGGGGAATTATATTCAAAATACTCAAAATTAAATTATAAATTTATTGTTGTATTGCCTAAATTTATCTAATAAAAAAATTATATAGTTTAGGGTATATTTATTTATATTTAGTGTTGTTCTACATGGAAAAAAACTATATTATTATATTATTTAATAGACATTTATTTTGGATATGTTTAATTTTCTTGATATTTAAGTAAAGAGTAGGTAGAAAATGGCGGCGGTAGATTTGTTAAAAGTTACGCCTATGTAATAAAATATTTTTAATTAAATGTATAGACTCTGTAATTTATTGATAAGGCTTTGAATTGATAATAAAATGGTATAAAAACGATATGGGAATTGTTTTATTAATAATGCTATGTATAATTTTTTGTAAACATTCATGAATTTAGCTGATTGGTATAGCTGGGTTAGCTTCATTTGCAACAAAAATTTGGTTCGTTCTTGTTGTAAATGCAAATGACTGTCGAACGATTATTGCAAGTAAAGTAAAATAGTTTAAGGATTGTTAAAATTGTATTCGCACGCGTGAAAACATATGATTGCAATTGAAAATTGGCGGTAGTCCAGCTAAATGGGTTAAATATGGCGTCTTCGCAAGACGCTTGGTATTTGTCATTATTAGGTTTGGCGGAAAATTTTCGGACATCGAATCCACCGAATATCAAATTGTGCATACAGTGTTTACAGGCGGTTTTTCATTTTAAGCCCCCACCGCGAGTGGAGGCTCGCACCCATTTACAACTGGGTAACATCCTACTAACACACACTAAAAACATCGACCTAGCACGAACCCATTTGGAGCAAGCAGTAAGTTAACATAACCACGCTCAAAGACACCGACTAAAAAAAAATTTTCAACTCAAACAGTGGCTCCTATCGCAAATGATCAACACGTTCGACGACGTGAAATTCGAGGCGGCCAGCGTTCTAGCGGAATTATACGAGCAACAAAATCAAACAACATCATCGAAACCCATTTTACGCAAAGCAATCGAACTATCGCAACACAGTGTCTACTGGCATTGTCGACTTATTTTCCAATTAGCAGTACGTCGAAAACAAATTTACACCTATCACATCTAAATCATATTTACTTTACAGCAAATTCATGCAACAGAAAAAGATTATCAACTAGCAAGTAGTTTATTAAGTGTCGGTGTAGATTATGCTCATATATCAAACGCATCTTATACTCGAGTATTATTTTTGTTAAGCAGAGGAATGGTACTAAAACATCCACATATTTATTAATAATTAACTAATTATTGTTTGTATTACAGTTATTATTAATAGACAAAAAAGTACAAGAAGTTAATTCGTTATTAAACCAAGCCGGACATTTGATTGAGAGTTGGAATGGGAATGGCCATCAAAAAGAATATTTACGAGTGTATTTTTTAGTTTTACAAGTACATATACCAATTCATATAAATTTATAATGTTTAATATATTTTTTTAAATTTAGGTATGTCATTTTTTAATGGCTGGACAAGTGAAAAGTGTTAAACCATGTTTAAAACAATTGCAACAAAGTATTCAGACAATAATGTCACCTTCATGGCCTTCAGATGACGGTAATTTATAACTAAATAAGGGAAATTAAGTACTAAATGTGTTGATTTTTTTTAGCGAATGGAGCAAGCGTTGGGGATTTATTTTTATGGATGCCCAAAGAGCATTTATACGTTTTGGTCTATTTGGTAACTGTTATGCATAGCATGCAATCAGGGTATATGGATAAAGCTCAAAAATATACTGATAAAGCACTCATGCAAATTGAAAAACTCAAAGGTGGGTTATTTAACTCGAAATTGCTGATATTGCTAATTATTTTATGTATGCGTTTTAGGTTTTAATGTTATTTAATTCGTTATTGTTTACAGTTGCAGATAACAAACCGATATTATCCGTGTTCCAATTGATGTTATTGGAGCACATAATAATGTGTCGACTTGTTATGGGCAATAAGACACTTGCTTTGCAAGAAATATCGCAAGCGTGTGCCCTGTGTCAACAAAATCCACGGTTGTTACTCACGCACCGGCCGCAATTACACACTTTATTAGGTCTATACGCGATGAGTATGAATTGTATGGAAGCAGCCGAATCACAATTCACCGCTGCTGTTTCGGTAACTATCACAATCACAAATAACAATGAATATTTGTCTAGATTATAATTAATGTATGAAGCATCTAAAAAAATTTCGTCAAAAATAATAACCCTACAAATATTTATTTTGATTTGTAAACCAATAATTAATTATATCTTAAATTACGCATATGTGTAGACATCACAAGAACGGGAATTATGGACGTACGCAAATCTCAATTTAGCAATAGTGTACCTTAGGACGAAACGCGAAACGAATTTCCAATCATTGCTCGAGCAAATCAATCCCGAAACGTTACCGTCCCATTCGCACAGTTTACGTGCCGCTGCATATTACGTATTAGGTCTGCAAAGTTTCTTCCAGACACGCTACCACGAAGCAAAGTATTTTCATCTAAATTCGCTTAACTAAATTTGTGTATTAAAACCAATAATTTCTAGGAGGTATTTACGAGAAACGTTAAAAATGGCAAATGCTGAAGATTTAAATCGATTGACATCATGCTCATTGGTGTTACTCGGGCATATTTTCCTTGCGTTGGGTAATAGCAGAGAAAGTATGAACATGGTAACACCAGCAATGCAATTAGCTAGTAAAATACCGGATATCCATGTCCAACTCTGGGCTTCCGCAATATTAAAAGGTAGTTTATTATTTTTATGTTTCGGGTTTATTTGAGAATGTTTTTTTTTTAATAGATTTATATGATAAATGCGGTGATCCAAGTCGGGAGAGTGAAGCTTATCAAATGCATTGTAATTTCTCGCAAATATTATTAAAAGACCAATTCCAAGCATCACAAATGCCGGAACATAACCTCATACACTGGACGCAAGGTAATTTCCCAATGTTAACGACAACACCAGCAACAACAAATACACCGAGTACATCCGGTGTTATATTGTGAACGCATCAAACACGACTAGCTGGAATTTATTCACTCACTCCCTGGACTGGGAGTGAAAAAGAAAATTGAAAGTGCCATCAAGATGGCGGACGAAAAAAACTATTTTTCTAACCAGTGTTTTTTTTTTTTTTTTAATTATTTATTATTATTTTAAGTTTTAATTATTTTCCGATTTAATTTTCTCTAATTTCTCGTCGATTTCCCGGAGTTTTTCGCCGTTGGTTCGCGAAAATTCTTGATACGTAGTTGTTGTAATGTCAAACAAGTGATGGCCTTTTTCCGCATTTTCTTCTAATATCTGTTGGATAGTTTTTATAAGTTTTACTTAAAAAATGAAAAAAATATATATAATTTATTGTAAATAATGAAGAAATAAACAAAAAAAAAATAAAGTTGTAATATAAAATAAATTTATTAGTTTTAACACCAGACTTTTTAATGACCTTTAATTTTTTCTCGATATCTTCCAAGTTTTGTTTCTCTTCATCGTTCGATTTGAAACCATTTTCGTATTTCAAACAATTATTTATTGCATCGTTATCCGAAGTTTCCTCATTTAAATCTTTTAAAAATACAACATTTACAAGCGTTTTGAACAAACTATTCATATTTTACCTGCTAATAAATTGTTCAATCGAAACTTTTCTTCGTCCGTCATTGGGCATCCCGTCATTGTAAAATTTAATAACTAATCAATAAACAATATCGATTTAACAAATCGGCCTTAGCTACACAAATTTCCAACGTACCTTTTTCTTTTCATTTGCAATAAAATCTATTTTTTCTTTATACATCTTACTTCTCAAATCATCTAATTATTTAATTAATAAATATAACTATTTAACCAAAAAATGTTCAATAATTACCTGCGTTTTTATTTTCTTTTTTTGTTTTAAACTTCTTACTACCTATTAATTCGTTATTTTATACTTTATTTATTTTATTAATTAACTATATAGATACCTTCATTATCCATTATAATTTCAATATTTTTCAAATCAAACTCATCTATAATTTAATAAATTCCTCAATTATTATTTACTCCTATTTAACAACTAAACTATAAAAGTACCGAAGTCTTCATCGGGTTCTTCAACAATTTCTATTTCTTTAATATCTAAAAGCTTAGCCATATTTTCTTCATCTAAGACCATTTATTTAATTAATGTCCACTAATTAAAAGATAGTGTAAAATTACCTATATGGTTGTACTGGTCTGTAAATTTACAAATCTCATAAAATTTAATATTTTTTAAATACTCAATCGGATTTAAATTAAATATTTTCAAGCCTTCGCAGATTTTCGTTTCATATTTGAGTCGCTCTGCTTTATTATTCTTTAAATAAATTTATTTAAGTGCACATATATTAACTCATATAATTAATATACCTTAAAATACTCTAAAATTTCTATCAAATCATTTTCTAAAGTTTCAATACTTTGCCGCAAATTAAATTCGTGCTCATCCGTTTCTGTAGTATAGTTTACGTCGAAAATTGAGGGTAAAGTATTTTGAAAACCTGACTTTAACTTTTCTAAATTCTCCCGAGTTTTATCGAAATTATCTAATATATCCCATTTTTCCACTCGCACATCAAAGTTTCCAGATCTCGATACATAATTGACTGAAAATGATTTTAAGTTTGAAATAAGATATAAGAAGGATCGGATTAAAAAAGAAATATGAATAAATTAATAAAAAAATATATATTTAAGTACATGATGGTTTTTTTATGTGAATTAAGACCCTTTCTTACCTTCATCTGTAGGTAATTTGATGCTGCCCCTTTTCGGACGCCACTGGATGAAAGTTTCCTCCAAACTTCCAGGGACAACCAAATTGTTATCCCCACCTGGTTTGGTAATGGCGGCCGTTGTTGCTTCTTTCTTCAGGGTAGTTTTCGATTTGAGTTTCTTCAAATCCTTTTTATCCGATTCTTCATCACTGCTCCCTTCTGTGTTCAATTCTTCGCCAGATATCCACTGTTCTTCATCTTCCTATTGTCAGAATAAATCTTCATATTTCATCTGTGCTTTAGTTTGGGCGAACTCACCTCGCGCTGCAAACGTTGATGCTGCAGATGTTTTGGTAGGCCCGTTTTTTCTTGAGCAGACATTTTATAATCAGTTTATACTCAGATATATATAACAGTACTATGTATTATTTATTGAATACGTTTAGTGTTCTAAACTGTTTGAATAATCAATTTCTGTCAGTCATGACTGTTTTTGCGGTTTTGAGTGAAATTGATGTCAAGATGACGTGGTGGACGGTTCATAAATATATTGACCTATAAACGAAAACTAACTTGTTTCACTGGATAACAAATAGTTTTGAGAATATTCACACAATTTATTGCTTTGTTTATTGGTGGTTCGGGGAAAAATGCACAAAAAATTGAAATAAACAATCAAATTATGGCATATGTTTCTAAATACTACCTAAATTACTATTACAACAAGGAATTGCATACTTATAGGCGCTACTCTGATTATATAAATTGTGTAGATAAAATAATAAAATCCATTTAAAATTCGCCGAAATATTTTACGTACTTTTCTGTAGAATTAATTAATTTATTATACAAAATGTATCTTTTGTTTCCATATTATTAATGTAACAGATTCAGTAATAAAAATTTATTTAATGTAAGTTTCATAGCGCAACTAGCATGACGTAAATATAAAACGGTTGCATACTTGCAGGCGTTTTAATGTACTATAACTTTTATTGTTAGAAATTTTATTGAGTCAAAAAAACAATTAAATTGTTCGAATTATAATTACTCTATATGTATGTGTTTTATGTAATATATCGAGTAAATAGAATTCAGTATGTTGTCCACGATATTCGACTGCGACTGAATAACGTTGGCCCCTTTACAAACACGAGCACGTAGCCATGCGTTTTGAATTGAACTTATATTAAATATAAATTGACGTACATTATTCGTAAATATTTTCTCAGGCCCCGGTGGGTCGCTGACGTTCGTGTCTCGGAAACAGCTGTATTCAATGCGTATATGGACAAGGGGAATGACGTCATAATTGCGCTTATCCGCCGCGTTTTACCATTTCAATATTTTATTAACTATTATTTCTAATTTATTTGACCATTGTTGAATTCTGTTTAGTTTTTTTTTTTATTAAATAAACCATAGCATCGTTTAGCGAATAAGGCCCCATGTCGATAAAAACATAAAGTTGTAAGTATAAATTTGCAAATTCGTGTAAAGTTTTGCAAACATTCCACGATCTAGAATGTAGATTCTAAATCGTTATTCGTCTTCGCGTTTAAGTGACTGTTTAGAATTTAAAAAATCGTAACTCAATAACAACACGCATAATAAATTGTTATTAATAAAATAAATTTAAAAAATGTATTAAATATAAATGAATAAAAAATAATATAAATTGTGTTATGAATTTGTGGAATAATTTCGCTGCTGATAAGAATATGTGGTATGTTTGGCGGAACACGTGAGTTGTTTTAAGCGGGGCATATGTGTATAATGTAACCTGACCTGGTAACATACGCATAGAAACAAATATCCCCATGCAAACAAGCTAATGGCTATAACATTCATGAAGCCCCATATTGTATTTCTACGCTAAGTAGGTTTCGTAATCTCCACATTTTTAAACGGAAAAGTGTGTTTGTTCGCAAAAGTAATAATGTTCACATACCAATAACATTTTTAAACATACTTTAACTAAATGTTGAATATTATTTAAACAGACTAATGCTTCCAGCTCGGATATAGAGCATTAAATAAAAATTGGATTATAATTAATGTGGCCTTAGTGGATAAATAATTATGACAATAATTTTTAATATTGTCCAAATAATTGTATAGAATGTGGATTCAAACGTTGAAATATGATAACAATCTGTTATCTCGGTCGGTTTAATGTGTATCATTATATGAGTACCAAGGGTAGATAGGGAAATCAGAGTTTTATTTAATAGATAAGATATATGGGGGCGCCGAACAAAATGGACCTGAAACAATAGGGGTGTATGGCGAATAGAAATGTTGCATTATTCCTTACAATATGAGTCTGAAAATTTCATGTTAAAAATGCACGCTACGCTTCTTGTATATCTGTGCCATTTTACAGTGACTTTTAATGTCATCCAGTTTGTTTTTACGACGCTACCTACAAAATGAGATGGGCCAAAGTTCACTGGTGATATTAAATTTCAAATATTTTTTTTAAAGAAACTTCACTACTTAAAAATTCTAAACTATGTACCAAAACGCCGAAATTTTAAATTATTATCTAGATATACTATTTTTTATTATTAATAATTAATTGTATTTTAATTCAATAAATATTCATATATTAACTATTTTAATGAGCTTCAATAATTTTTTAATACCTGGTGTATGTGTGTGTGTGTAGGAAGGTTTTTAGTAGATTTAAAAAGAAAAATAACAACGAAACATATATCAGGGTGAAACAGTAAAATATAGAGTTGGATATTTTTAAATATACACTTCAGTGAATCTTCCATTCGATTTGGGTTTTGGCTGGCTGTTCTTTTCATCCGTAGAATGTCTTTTTGGACGTTATACAACCTATAGCAAATACATCCTTGGCAATATATAGTATATATATATATATGGTGATTGATCATATAGGCAGGCCTTGGGTATATATAATATAAGAGACCCCAACATATTTCAAGAACGTTCGCTATGCGCGTTATATTATGTGGCTTCGTTTTCACTCTGGGCTGGTTTCGTTTGGTCGTTCAATTTCTAAGGATTCTTTTGTCTTTTGTGTGACAATATGGCGACGCTATATATCGTACATACATAGTGGAATATGTATATATATATTTTTGGAATGTTCGTGCGTCATCTATGTAACAAAGTGCCATTGTTTGTACGGTTGTATGGAAATTATTATTGGGCAAATGAATGAGTGCTTTCAAACGGAAAATTTGTTTGATCAAGGTGAAACTGATTTGGAATTATTTAAAAACTCATAATTACTGCTTCAACAACAAAACGTTCCGTAATTATATATGCAATTATTATAGATACGGTATATTTAATTGTAGTAGCAATTCGCTTAAATTTAAGAATAATAAATCATAAAATGTATATCTCATTGATTCCATATTAGATTAAAAAAATCATAATTCAACAATTTCCAGAAAAGTGTCGAAAATGTCTAACAAAAATACATCTGCTGTAAAAATTACTGGTTCTATTGTGCAAACACAAGGCCTGACATTGTCAGTTTCCTTTTGAATATTTACTTTATTTTTTTTTTGTGTGAAATAGGGACCGCTCCCTATTTCACCTCGTCCCCAACACACACACACACACACCAAGCTTGTATCTGTCCTTGTCGCGCAACACAATCTGTTTCATGGTTGCCCCATATATTTGCGCAATCGATTCACCGTAAATCATAATTATTCTTGATCGTTCACACAGCTTTTCATGATCTATATTACCAGATAGATCACCTGTACATACATACGTATATATAGACAGACCAGCCATGCTGGATCATAAAACGTGCAGATAAAGCGATGGTAATTACGAATATATATTGCCTTGTTTATCGGTTTTGTAATGTTTGCTATAAATTTTCTTTTTCGAGATATCACGTTTTTTTTTTTTATATCATCCGTTTGGACTTTGCCAATGGTTGAATCAATCGTAGAAAATGTTTGTATGTTAGTTTCTATTTGAAGTGCCATTTGCAATAATTATATTCGAATTGAATAGGTTTGAGTCATATAAACGCATTAATCTATTTCACATTAAATATACATTAAGAGATATACGAAGCATATTATCTATAGTTGAAATATGTATGCTTATTATATCTCCACTATTAGAACCGTTATAGTACAGGAATAATTTTCTTTTGAAAAAAAAACATATAAATGTAATCTTTATATTTAAACTAAAAAAAACGTTACAAATTTTTATATTTGGTTGTTAAAATAAATGTACAACGATAGATATAAAGTAAAAACGGTTGTTTCGTGAAATGTTTCGAGAGCGGATTCTTTAACAAAGTTTAGTATCCAATCCCGATGAAAATATGATATTTAGGTCGTCGGTTAGGTTGGGTAGACACGGCTTATATATATATGGTTTGGCGAAATAATGGAACTATGAAAAGTTGGAGGCTATAATATTTAATACCAAGTGAATTTATGATGGTTATACTTGGCACACACACACACACATATATACAAGCATGGTATATGTATAAGACCCTTATTTGATACACGAGAGACACACCCTGGTGCCTGTGTTAATGATAGACAGAACATAAAAGGTGTTTTAGACACAGCGCAATGCACTCTCTACACCATCATGGTTCGGCGCGAACAAAAATGATTATTCGACACAGCTGGCCCCGTGTTCACCACGGAAAGCTTTTTATATTACACATTATCGAAGGTTCTTTATTTATTTTATTTTATTTTATTTTTATATATATAGTTATACACATAATATAAACCAGCAACAGCAGATACGCTAGATTAAGTTTCTGTTTGATAATCGCTCTTGTGGATCAAACCATGTTTTACGCACGTACAAAATCAATTTCATACAACAGATTGCGTTTCTTGTTCAGAACACTCAGAACCAACTGCCCAATCGTACAAACAACCAACATTTCAATTAATTACTTTTAACTCATAATTAATTCAAAATATATATATATATATATATATATATATATATATATATATATATATAGAAAGATTTTCTTATATATAAAAGCTTATAAAAGCAGTCAGATGTATATAGAAGTATAAGTCATTGTGAAAATAGTTAAATTGCAAGAAGGGATGTGTGGGTGTTTTTCGCAGAAAAATATAATCGCTTTGATGTGCATTTTATGGTAAATAATTCTATAGGGGTATATGTAAATGTAATAAAGTGAAAATATAGTTTTTATTATAAGTAAAATAGTGAGAAAAGTCAATAAAATGTGCTCGGTAGAAAGTTTCAAGTGTTGTATAAGGTAGGGTATCTCGTCTTCGACTAGCTATAAATTTATGACAAACATCGTTTCGAGTAAGAAAAAACCATTAGTTTAGCATTCCGCCCACCAGGGTATTCAGTGCACAGTCTAAGTTAACTTGTGACTAGCACAAGAGCATAGAGAGATAGATGTTGGTGAATTTGAATTTTATCCTGGTGGTATCTTAATGTCACGTAATGGCTATACGAATGCCAAGGCAAACCATGGAAAGGCAAGGCATAGCATGGCATGGCAAGGCAAGGCAATGCGAGTCAAGGGAGGCGGTCAACCCGTGTAGTACCCGGCTTTCCCCTAGCCGAACGCCGGGGCACCGAACACAATACACGGTCTGTTCTGTTCACAGATAAAAGATAATTGCCATGTGCTGGCTTCGCTGGTACACTCCCTGCTGCCAGCATGCCATTATTATCATCGGAACGGCCACAACGCAGAGGTGGATCTGTCCGAGATCGATGGTTCAGGCTCTATGCTGCGCTGTGCTTGACTCGAGCTTAGATCTACTTTGATAACGCTCCCAAAAATTTTTACTTCTACGCTATTATACTCGTTGATCAATGAAGTCTGTTCGCAGCCTCTAGCCACTACAGATACCGCGAGCATTTCTGGCATTATCGTACCATTTTTGTCTCTTACAGACACCGAAAGCTTATCGAAACTTATGGATAATGTTTAGAGATAATGAAATGCACTGTATCGTTAGTGTTCACGTTCTTTACGAGACCACCACGAAAGTCTTGTTTGGAATTACTGTGTTTACATTGGCCATTCAGTACCGCTATTAACAGTCGCAATACGTATGTACACTTCATTGAAAATGTAAATGAACTTTCACAGAACACGGACGGCCCAGTAACTTTTATTTTAAGACGCTTCTGAATTACTATCTTACCAACCAGTCTATCTATTTCTTTTTTTTTTATAGAAATATTACTTACTATTTTTGCAAGATGCTACATTAAATATATACTCGTAATTAGTGTAAAATCATCGCGGATTTATTTTAAATTATATTATTTAACATTACTTTTTATATGTTAATAATAATAATTGAACTATTTATAATTGTATACTCTTCTTATTATCTTAATATATAAATATATATATAGGCGTTTTTGTTTAGTGTCTGTCTCATATATGAGTAATTTGAAAGAAATTAACATTTCATGTAAGTATGCAGTATTAAGTATAATAAAATAAAATAATGTGCTTATAAATTCTGTAAAATGATGTCAAGTAGTTATTTATAAAAAGTAATTTATTACAGCGATTTTGGTTGTAATTTTCTAAATGCATAAACTGAAATTAGCAATAATTGAACTCAATAAAATTAACGATCACAAATAAAAAATAGAATACCTAATTGACATGAAGGTGTTCCCTGGTCCCATATAATAGACCATTCGTTTCTAATTAGCGTAATAAACAGTATATGAGAAGTATACAAGGCAACTGTAAATACACACACACACACACATATATATATACATATATAAAACCGACGAAATATGTTTGTATCTTTAATTAGTAAAACAATTATTAGCCAAGAACATATTCGCTGTCGTCATTTTCATGTTTACCTTTTACTAAGACTAATTGTGGATTTTTTATAAAAACATTCATTGCGTGACTCATGACTTTTACGCGGTTGACAAGAAAATTTATTTTAATACTCTAAACTATAATAACAAAAAAAAACTTTTCGTCATAGTTCACAAAAAAATATAAAATAATTATACGCGCAAAATTATAAATTAAAATGTGTCTCATTCTGTAGGAAATTACGAAAAAAAAATAATAATTCATATAGCAATTAAATTTGAATAAGGTAATAAGAAATTGGTGAGTTTTATAACGTTTGGGAAAATGTAAAGTAACATTTAAAAAAAAAATATAGTCTATAGATCGTAAAAGTTTCCGAGTATAATTTGATGCTCTTGTTTAGTTAACGTCAAGAAATAATTGTGGACTTTTTAATAAGTATCCCGTTGTGAACAGAGCAATAATGACGCTAATGTTCATTAGGAGATACAGAAACACACACATACACACACACACGGCCTTAAAAAGACTAGAAATTCCAACGAGTGGCCACTGCAACAGAACACAGTATGGTATATTCTGTTCACGTATTATGCACACTGCTATTGCCTATGGTCCCAAACACCGTTAATTACATACCTAGTGCCTTTTCAGTTTCCAATGTTGGTTAATTGTGCTGATGGGGCCGGCTATTAGCAGGCTCTCACGCACCATGTCTTCCCCATGGGTTCCATGAAAACCCATTCCGTATATAATATCTAAGTCCACTTCTAATAACTATTAAACCAGCTCAATAATTGGCACAGAACCAACTTTAACTATCATAAATACGAAACACAATAGGAACTCTTTAATTTAAAATCTATTTTTTATTTGACGCAAAAACCCATGATTGTAATTGTATAAAAATATTTAGTAAAGCTACTATGACAATTGTTTATATGTTATAAGCTAGAAATAACATTGCTCAACAAATAAATAGTTTCATAAATAAAATAAACATGTTATTCTAGTGATAATATTTCAAATAAATGTCGTTCCACAAACAATAATAAATATGTTGGGGGCCAGTAAATGATTAACATAGCCGCGTTTCGAAATGTGGCTAGAAATTCATGTTCGTTTTTCGATTTCATGAAATTAATACGAAACCGTGAAACAGTCGTGCAAACAGAGAAACTTAAAAAAAAAAAAATGGCGAGTCACGAGATATTGGTAACTGCATATTCTAATAAAGCCCAAATGAATCACTGGAAAACTAGTGCTATGACGTGAATCATTCCTTTCTCCGATTGTAGGTTTATTTACGACAAAAGTTGGTTGATTCATACGAAATGTTTTTCCATATTTCCACATTTCTATCGAACTATTCTAAACATAAATCTAAAAATAGCAGCCTAATTTGGAAAAGCCAATTTCTAAATACACGTAGTTGTTAATTAAAAAATCGCAAATATTGTTTTCATTGTCGTAAAATTTCATGGTTGTCATTCAGAATAATGAATGCGTCACGGCCTTACGACAATAGCCCTAAATCGCGTAAAAAAAACCTTGCAAGTATTCGTGATCAGCGTAGTATTTAAATGCAATGAAAAAGTTCAAATTATACTTTATGCTCAACTGCATATTGCTATTAGTTTTTATATTTCGAAATTAACTTTTCAAATGTTATTACTATGCACGGCGATTTTTGTTAATTACTTTTAATAATGAATGATTATTATGAATAAAACAATTGTTTCCTAATACCACATGTGATACATGATAGGACATTGTTGAGGAATATGTCTGGTGATGTGAAGAATTAATTAAATATAGCAACGCTGCAATAAAAAGGAAAGAAGTAAAAATTTTGAGAAAATTCCGTGCAGCCGTAACACAGTGACGATTAAAGTGTTTACAATGAGGAGCGAGCGAGAGCGCTGGAGGAAGGGAAATAGAGTTAACGCGACGTCGAAAAAAAGCAAGTAAACAATTAGAGCAACTCAGTGATTGCCTCAGCGCGCGGCATCACAGGGAGAAGAGACAGACGTACTCACAGACAGGCAAAATGTCCTCCACACATCGATTTCCTACCCCCACCGGCCGACTCGAAATCGGCGCGCGCCTTCCACGTCGAGGAAGCCGTCAGTCGAGCACTGAACACCGTTCAGTTCAGATAACCCATCGAGCAAAGCAACACCGAGGATATACAAGTGTTGTAAACAGTGTTTAGTGTCTTCTCCAAGGCGAACGAGGCACAGGTGTTGAACAGAAACCGTTCAGTTCCTCCAACGGGAACTTCACAATCATGGCTACTTGCTACTCGTCCTACGAACAACAACCGGCTACCCGGACACCACAACTGCAAAAGGACTACACCAGGCCTCTGCATGTGGACTGCAGCGTCGAATACGAGCTGCCGAACCAGGCCAAACCACCCCAAGGTGTTCGAAACGAGCCACTACTGATGATCCATCCGTGTTACTTCCGGAAGATCGAGTCGCAGCGGCGAAGTCCTTTCGTGAACAATCTACCTAATCGGCAGCAGCAGATAATCGCGAAGCGAAGAATACAACAACAGCAAGCAGCCCAGAGGAATCTTCAACATCAGATTCCTCAGCCTCAGGTTGCGGCGGCGGCCCAGTATCCGGTGCAGTACACCGATAGGCAGCCGCAGCAATTGTGGGAACCTCTGCAACCGCTACCACCTCTGATCCCGATAACTGGCCAAAGTTATGCAGCCACGAAACGGGATCCCATCCTGACGGCGGCATACAGCTCGTCGACAGGCTCGACTGATAGTGGACACTGGACGGACTCGGACAAGAGTCCCGAGAAGACGGAAGAGAAGCATATCCTGTCGGGGAAATATCGGCAGTATTTGCGAGCGCATCGACTGCACCCGTATGTGACATCGTCGATTCCGTTGGCTTCAACGTTTCCACAGATACAGCAAGTCTGCTATAATGTGTGATTGCACATGCCTCCTCCTTGTGATACTACTGATAATATTCGATGTGGCGGATTATTCTTTTTGTGATAATAGTGTGTAATACAGTCTGTTGGTGGGTGGGTGGGCGTGTGTTTGTTTGAGTGGTTGTCAATGTTTCTAATAAATAATAGTGTATGCTGGCTGCATGACGGCTACGAGTGCAGTGTGATGCGCGCGCTTCGGGCGTGGTAGTGATGTAGTGATTCTCCGGGTGTACGCGAACAGCTGTGACTGACTTTTGTTTTTTTTCTTCTTGTTTTTGCTTTGTTTTGGATTACCCATCCGGCGCATCCGTCGACGGCACTTGGATGTTTTTTCTATTTATTTATTCATCTACCCTCCTCCACGCGATCAATTCTAATTACTCCTGATGACAATGCGCCATCAGACGATTTAAATACAATCATTCGACAGTATTAACAAATCTCCTAATTGGATTACAACACCATTGCAATGTTTTTGTTTTTCTTCAAAAAAAAAACCCCTATTCAACTATTGGATTATAACCATAATAACAAACCAGGGATAAAATACAAATATCGACTACCGACGGAAACAGATTTCCGTATATTTTTTCATCTCACAATATACTTTCGTTGGTGACGCATATTCAAATTGAATCAATTTCTTTCGACGTTCATTAATGAAAGTTGTGCGTCACACTACCAAAGGATGTTTTATGAAGAATTTACGTCAGAAGACATTCAGTGTTGGATGAGGGGAAATATTGCAAGTGCGAAACGTGTTGTGCCTCTATCAGGATTACAAATTCAACTATTTAAATGTGGAACACTTGTTACTAGTTTGCTTGTTGGTTTTATTTTTGAGACGCATTCCATAGCGATTATTTTCGGTTACGATTGATTCAGATATTTAAATGTATTTTACAAAAAATGGCTTGACGTATTTTGTGGTATTTATCGCCATGAAAATTATAAAAATAACTTTCGCGAATAGTTACAGCCAGAAATCAAAGAATTAATTGCGAATTACAATAAAAACGTCTAGCGACGGAATATATTTGGAGCACATCCAATTAACCACTTTCAAAATTCATTTGACTGTCAAAATAGTTGTAAGAAATGCACGTCAAGCCAGACATTACAATTGCGGGGTGGTCGATACCGTTTATAATTCCATTCAAAACGAAATTGCAACTTTACGATCAACAACATATGTGCTTTTGTATTTTGCACAACATGTGTCATAATATCCATAATTATAAAATAAAATTAACTATTCCTAAACGTATATACTTGCAGTTGATCTTAGAGTTGGTACATTTGCAAAGTCGCTTATTTATTTTTAATACATTGGTGTTTTAAATCTCACATTAACGTTAACCCGTAATTAAAATCATGTTTACCAGTTTGAAATGTTCATTTAAAACACCAACATAATTGTTTATATGAATGAAAATACCAAATAACAATGTACAAAAAACAAAAAGAAATTTCAGAGTGTCCAAAAACCAAATTGCCAAAATAATAAATTATTAACGAATCCGACTGACTTTCGAAACTGTGTAAACTATATATTATTTTTGTATATTCTGTATTTTAGAATTTAGCGAATAATTATAAAATGCTTATTACGTATTATAGAAAAATCAGAAACATTAAACTGTTTTGTATTCTATTCATAAATCGAATTTAGACTTGTAACAAATTGTAGTAGAAGTATTTTATTAAAATTTTAATAAAATATTTTTTTAAAAAAGTTTTTGGGCACTCAGAATACAAGGACAGGTCGTTCGCACCCTCGATAAATGGTAAACTGAATAAATAAAAAGATTATTTGATGGCTAAATAGCTAGACCAAAGAATTAACTATCAAATTTGTAAATATATTGTAAAACTGTAAAACAAAACAAAAAAGAAAAAAAAACCACTGAAAAAAAAATCGTATTTTGGGCCTCCGCGTGTATATTTGAAAGCCGAGACCAAAATGTCTGAAATTTGTGAATATGTAAATTATAAATATTAAAACAAAAAACCGCTGAAAAACTATATATATACATATAAATATATATATATAATGTACAGCTAGTCATAGTAAAAATACGCTTATTGAACAAAATAAAACGTGTTATTGTTTTTATAGAATAAATTGTCCGTAGTTTTCACTCAATCCTACCTAATTACGAATTATTGCTTCCAATTTTGTAATTCAAAAATAAAAACATATGTCCCGTATTCTTATTAAAATGACAAATTAGCCACCAAAAAACCTATTTTTACGAAAAAACCTACTATATAAAAAAATCACTGCAAGTGAGGGACACTTTTTATTAGCGTAAAATAACTTTTAACATGATTAAAAAAAACATGATATATACGCATCATTTTTCAATTAAATTTAATGAACATTATTATAGCCGGTATAGGTTTAAAAAATGAAAGATTTGAAGAATCCCAAAAGTCGCCGAATTCCATCTAATGAATTTACTTTGATATTTAATTAAAAAATAGAATTACAACTTTAAAAATTACGCATTTAAATTTATTTTAATTAACGAATACTTCAGGCTTATACGAGAATTAATTATTTTTTAATATGCTTTTCATATAAGTGCTCCAAAAAGTGTATGAATTTAAATTACGAAAGAAGCTAATCCGCTTTTAATTTATACATATATACAAAAGTGGGGTGGCTAAAACTACAATGCATCGAACAACAAAAAATATTATAGTGATCTATATATATAGATAAGTATATATTAGTAATTAATAGACTTATAAAACATTGTGGGTAAAAAATCTGGATTTTCTTTTTAAAGGGAAAAGTTGAGCACTTTCAAGAAAAATTTGTTGGTTGTAGAAGTGCTCCAAGTCTATCTACAGCAACTGTAAAGCCGGTAAGATAAAATGATTACTTCTAAAGATTAAAGAATATCTGAGGGAATTTTTTAAAAATGTCGAAGATTACAACTTTTCATAAACCTATCTAAAGTATGTATTTTTATAGTTTCCCATACACTCTCCCACATTCATTTAGTTCGTGTTTTTTTTCGTTAAAACTCAACGAAAAAGATAGTCTATAAATAAGAAGTTAATTCGTTATTAAATATATAATTTTTAAACTCGTCTACCATTGCCATTTATTGGTCAAGTCTATTTTAATAGTTTTGCAAAAAATGAGACAGCAAAATTTTTGAATTGCAAATTAATTTACGTATATTTAACAATCGTTTTTGGTATATTTATTGCAGAATTGCGTAAACAATTTATTACAGTGACGTATTGCTGTTTAACTTAATGATAAGTTCTATTTAAAGATATTCGCATAAAAATAGACATTTCGAATTTCCATTTTAAAATTAATTTACGATAAAATATTAGATTAGTTTAACCTCAAGCATTTATTACTGATATTTTAGAGCGCAATTAATTATTGAATTAAATATCTATTAAGCTCTTTTATGGCATTAATTTTCTAAAATATACAATTAAATATTTGAAAAAACATGTTTGTTTATAGGGGCGAAAAAGTTGCATTGCGTGTTTAACACTGAGTGTTGGGCTGGCATGAAATATGTAAAGGCGTAACTATAGAAAAAGAAAATTAAATAATATACGAAAAAAAATATTTTTAGACTATATTATAAATAATGTATGAACTGTTTTCTTAGTAAATGTAATGTTAAAATAGTTTTATCTAAGGATAAAAGTGTTTTTGTTTGTGGTTCTACGAACGTTTGTAGATTTTACGCCGGAATTGAAATAAAAGCGTATTTCAATTGATTTGCGACTCATGTTCCCAGAACGATCGCGATACAATGCAATCGTGGTAAGAATTGTGCACGGTTGTCCGTGATAAAATGCATAAATATATTTAAAACGCAACTTAAAAATGTTTGTGAGTCAACAATTATCTGAGAACGCCTAAAATATCAGGGACCACACGTTTCGAAGCTGTCATGTTACGTTTCATAGTTGATGTATTGAAAACCAAGTACGGGCGACTCTATAGAATAGATGGAGAGCTGGGAGGGAGCGAGATGGATGCGAAAGAGGTTCTTATAAAAGTTAAATCATATCGAATGAAAGGAGGGGTCCGTTCAATAAGCTGACATTGCATGTTGATGTCTGTCTCGCTCTCGCTCAGCTGCTTACTCGAATTTCAAGTGGTCGTCCTTTGGGTTGCTTCACTTTATGTGTACACGTCACACAAAAAAGTCGTTTGGAAATGTTGGAAAAATTCTTCGAAAGTGCTTGTCATCCAAAAAAAAAATCTTAAGTCTCTTTTCAAACTATACTCAAAATAATCCTTAACTTCTTAAAACAGTTGATGACAAATATGATTTCGGTGTTTATATGTTTATAAATAATTAGAAACAAAATTCAATATATCGATTTGATACGAAAACATATTATTGTTGAGTAATGGCCGCATAAATAAAAGATAAAAAATTTGAAAATGAAAATAATATAATTCCGTGACTAGCTAGCATTATAACATTTCTCTGCAAGACATCCAATTACATTCCAAAACTCATGATATTATTATAGACTCGGTAATTATGTTTTTATTATACGTAAAATGTGTATATTATTCGGTGCACGTTCCCTCATAAAAATGTTTAAAAAACATTTTTATTCATTATTTTGACGTTCAACGTTTCGAATAATAAAAAAAAAAAAAAAACTGCCAGAAATATGTTACACTGAAATTATTTCGTGACCGGCCGCACCAAAAAAAAAACATCTCCAGGAAATGTGGATATATCCGCTTCGTTTGCACTTCGAATTTAAACTACTTTTTTCAAATTAATGGCATCAAGTCCATTAATACCATAATTAAGAACGTTATTTGTAATTAGGACATGCATGCTATAATTCATAGAAATCACAATGAGAATCTTGTATCTTTTACCATTAAATAAATAAAGACTATCGTAATTATTTTCTAGAATATCTTGTAATTTTTAAGTCCAACTAAAATTCATATTACATTTGCAATATATATTACGTAGGTTGTAAATATTTGCGTGAGGATTTTTTGTTGTGAATAAAATATCGGGTTCTAGAACAGTTTTGAATCTTTATAGAAAAATGTGTTTCATATTATGGATTCGTTCGCGTTGAAAACGATACGGTGTACTATACGTTGTAGTAATATGAACCACAACCGCATGTTTTTGTCGGTGTGTGTGTGTGTGTGTGTGTCGGATATTTATTATATATAGTGAACACTTAATCCGGCCGCCATTTTGTAACGTTATCAGAGCCGGGAATCGCACCTCTGTTTGTGCACAGTGTGTATAGTGAAACATAATATGGCTTGGGCCGTGTGTTTGCCGTGGATACAACATCTAGAATAGTTATTGACATGAGAATATCGTTGGAATTAGTTTGGTCACAGCGATATTATTTCCGAACAAAACACACAAAACGAGAAAAAATTCCATTTCAAACTCATCCGACTACACAATTTGTTATACCACAAATAATAAAACAAATACAACAAAAAAAATCTATATTTATTATAATAACAAACTATTTAATTAATAAAATAAAAAAGTGATAAGAGTCTCTTAGATTAATTAATTGTTGGAGTTGTAAACTAAATATGATCGTAAAAGGGTTAGGTGTATCTAGATGTGCGAGGGTTCTAGAACGGTTTCTAGCGATCCATATAGCGTGAGACATTCGTATATCTTTTGAACCGTTTGTGTCGATTGAACGAACCGATTACCCCAACGCAATGGGTGCAGTCTTTGCCTGGCCCATTACAAATACGAAAGACCTTATCACTCAGGTAACCCCCGGGTTAGGAAAAGAGAAATGAGTTAAGACCACCCATTCACTCTCTCAAATCCTCCAACAAATTTTTTTTGTCCTTCAACCATCACACTCCAGATCAAGTGTAAACACTTTTACATCAAAACTCATTTACGCGATTTGATCGTATATTTTTATAAATAAACCCAAAAAGAGACATAAAATAATACCGAGTGACTGTTTTTTTTTTTGTAATAATAAAAATAAAATCGTTGAATGTGTTTGAGATCGTTCTAGTTATAAAGTGATTGTTTATGGAACGGTTATTTATAAAAATTTTAAAACAAATGATTGATGGAGCAATTGTCATTCGTGTGTGTTTGTGACTAAGTAATACACGCCATAATAAATTTTCGTTACAAGCAAGGCCGTCGTGGCGCGGCGGCTTGGAGTTATTGCAGAAGCATATATACATACATACAAACATACATACGCCTTTCAAAATATCGTTATATGAATGACTATCGTATGACATGACATATTTGACGAGTATAAAACGTTGGATGCAGTCGGAGAATGTATGCTTTATAACTACTTAAGATTAATATTACCCATAAACTCTATAAGTCCATATAACTATAGAAAAGTAATTCTATCAATGATCTCACAAAAGAATATTACGTCTGTACGTGGAACTAGTTTCATTACATTCTTTCCTAATCGTATCAGATCTAATAGTCTCGCCAGCGACGAACGCTGATCACTTTAAAGTCCAAATTAACTTAATTTCTATTCGACGAACGATTCCCTAGCATTAGCTATTAGAATCATTAAAATATTTAACTGTTTGTATGTCACATGCATTAAGGATTCGATATTCATATACGACAAAGGGTTTTATTTATACACACACACACACACACACAAACAGTATTTGTTTTTTTTTTTTTGGAATTTAGCAACACAATAAAAAGTTCCTCTCACACGAAGTGTAACTTTATGGTTACGGCCATGATAAAAATCAGACATTAAATATTTACATTGTACTGTGTACAGAACATGTCTTGGACTACACTTATATAAATATACACACAACTTTTCAGTTTGGAAATAATATTAAATGTGTCCAAGGTAGACACGTGTGTGTTGAATTATAATGTTTTAGCGTTGTACCATTTTCAATTCTCACGTTACTAAAACATTCAATGAAACCCAACTTCAGATCAGTCACTAACTTCATGCGTTAGCAACTAACACAATTTTATTAATTGATTACTAAATTTTTTTTTTATATTAGTTACTAAAAAGTATTAAAAAGCTTGTAGATTTTATTTAAAAATTAAATTCTGTGATAGAAACATTTTTTGGGAGTTTTTTAGAGTATGTGAGATAAATCACGTGTGGAAATTGAATTTAGACTATATTTTGAAATGTTATTTCGCTGTTGGCATTTGTTTATTTGAATTTCATATTTTTCTGCGAAAGAAACTTTTATTTTTGCAAGTAAAATCGACAAATTCAACGCGCAACCAATTGTTATTCTACGGCTCTCTCTGCAACTGGGAACAATGCACATACATACATACATAGCGCAACCAGCAACCAGCAGCCAAGCCATGCTATAATACTTTGGCTGTTGTTGTTATAATAATAAGAATACATTTGGCCACTGGAACTTTCGTATTGTTCACCGTTTTAAAATTTAAATTGTGTGTCCAACCAAAGCCACGTACATCCCGCATATACAAGACCATTTCTATTTTCGGAATTTTTTTTTTTGTTACTATTTACTGATAAAAACTCAATAAAAATCATTTGATAGGAATTTATATAATACTATAATATTTATTTAGTCGCTCACAAATATTTAAATAGTTATTTTTAAATGTTTGTTCGATATTTTTTCGTGAGAATTTCGTATTTTGTGTCCAATAAATATACCGGATTACGTTTTTAGTTTACGGATTACCAGACGACGTGATAAATATCGGATTTAGTATAACTTGAGATAAGAATACAATCGTATTTAAAATCCCTGACGTTGTATATGTTTAACGGTTGGTTAAGCTAATATACTGAGAAATATAGATTTAAAATTTTCAAAAACACGTTGAGCTTTTGAAAATACATAAATGTGAAATAATATTATCAAATCATTTGTGACCTAATAGTTTGTAAGGTCACTTAAATGTTTTTATATACATAAGCCGGATAAGTACACTGTTAAAATTACACTTTTTCTAACAATTAATTCTAATTTACTTATATCAGTGTGCAATTGCAATTTATATTATATAAGTTTATAAATAATAAATAAATTAAAATTTGATTGAGGATAAAAAATAAATTAAGTAAACTTTCAAAAAATTTCGCAAATTTGTGAAACCTAAATGAATTTTAATGTTAATAAACCAAAAATGATGTAAACATTTTTACAGTGTATAATAATAATTATTAGTGTTGAGAATCGGAAAATGATTTTATATATTCGTCCAAAAAATGTGAATCAATGGTTTACAGTGTAGGATGTAAAATAAAAGTGTCATTTGAATTTGAATTAAAAAAAAAGGCCAATAAATAACATGATTAAAAATAATTCATTCAAAAACATGCCTATTCATTTTCCCGTATTATAATTTGGACGGTATTGTATTACCAGCTGAAATGGGCGGGTGCTATGCCCCTAGGACCCCTGCATGCGGGGCCCCACTGACGTTTTTATTACTGTATATTTACTAGTATAATTCTTTCGACAGAACGAAACTTTATACAAACGCCCATAGTAATTATATGTTTTTGTTACCGTCGTTTTTGTAACAAATACTTTTTTCTCCTGATTATATGGGCTATAGGAACGAGAGAGAGTCTTTTTACCAAATTACATTCATAATACGAACAATCATATAAGAGTAGGGTGGCTAAAAACACGCACTTTTTTTTACTTAATTATAACCAATTTAATTTGTCATAATATATGATCGTTAATCTGGGTTTTAAATTTAAATGAAATTGTCTAGCGTCTTATAGTTCAACATATGTTTGTAATCTAAGGCCATCTGTATTTTAGATAATATTTGAAAAATGTAAATCCTAGCAATGACCCCAAAAAGGTCAATTTTTTATCGGTTTTAGGGGCTGGCCATGGGGTATAATGATTTATATACGAAATATGTAACATAACAAAATACACCATTGAAAAACTGTGAATTTACGTAAACTGAGAATTGACAAGTTTAACAATAAAATATGATATATGATTGTGTTAGAACGAATTTTATTTTAATTTAAATATCTACATCTAACTATAGATTCGTATAAGTTACAGATTAACGAACGAATAAAAATGTTTAATTATGTTTAATTGCGTAAATATAGAATAGAATTTGACAATGTATATTCTTGGCTTATTTATTAAAGGCCGAGAAAATAATGTATTCGTACAATGGTGAACAATATTAATAGAATGGCTGGTCCCATAGAAAATAGTGAAAAGGCGAGACCCTGAAGTCTGGTCGCGGCAAAAATAATAGTGGATCGCTCATTGTTCTTTTAATATTTTCTGAATTATTAAAAATTTCAAACTATGTTCAATAGAATATGCAGCATATAATAAACCAGGCAAACAATAGCTTAATTATGTACCGCAAATGAATTTAATTTATAACTATATTAAATTATGGCGATACCGCCACAATTTCTATGCATGCACATACGTCACACCATGGTAAAGCCCCTAGTATTGTATTTAAATACCAGGACCGGCTACTCGCCTCAAATTCCATCAATAAATTTTAAAATTCACTATAAAACTTATTTTGAGACTAACTAAAAATTCCTGATAATTTAAACTATTAATACTAATTTTAATAAATGTTTAAAATTTGTATAAATTTCCGCTCTGTTAGTTTTTGGATTTGGCAGCGTGATAAGGCTCAAAAGAGTGACGTCACGCGTAATTAAAATTCGATCAGTGAGTGTACTAAAACCGAACAATTTGGCAACTATATATATATATATACGTATAGCCTTTACATTTGAGCGATCAAAAGAATGCGTTATTTTCGACAAAAGCAAATTTTGGCAGTTCTGTTCTTTGTGCTTAGGAACACAGTTCGTTAATAACCCGTGTGCTGCGCTGGGCCGAACCGAGGCCAAAGCTGTTAAGTTTGATGCGAATGGATGCACGCCAAATGAGCTTATTCAAACGTTGATAAAGGAACTATAATGACGCCAAAGTACAAAAGGAAATATTGCCATTTATAAATAAACGTTAATTACGCGTTGGAACTTATTATTTTGATAGTTTGCGCTATTTTTTTTAATTTTTTTTAATGACTTCTAAATACAAATAAATACGCGGAACGATACGGAGTATTCTTTGTACACACCTGATGTGAAATAAATTACGAATCGTACCTGGAGCGGATGTCACTTGTACTGACGTCATTATGTCTTTAAATATACTGGTACTCTAAATCATACTAGACTAGAAAACTATTTACGCATTTTAAAAAAAAAACTTTCGTCCCAATTTTCTCTACACAAAATAAATAATTATTTAACGCGTTATCTCGAAATCGGCCTGGATACAATAATTATAAATCAAATATGATTTAAAGATATAAACAAGTTTTACGAAATTGGAATAAACATTTCGAAATGTTTACAGTTTGCATGCGCGGTATAATTTTCTATTTAAAAATAGAGATACTAATTACGCTTTAAGTAACGTACACGTCAAACCGTTTTGAAGAAAAATACGTCGTTTAAGTGGTATTTAACGTTAATTAAAGGAGCTATCATAATAGCAAGTGATAAATATTGTAAAATATAATTTCCCTAGACAGTTTTCACGTTAAGATAACTGTATAGTTTTAGCTTTAGGCACAAATAACGTCATGCAAACTCGTGCACGCACTCAATGACGTAACGCGACCATATGCACTCCACTTTACTTAATGATCATCATTTTGGGTATTTCGATCGTGTTTTACTTGATTGATCTAATCGTCCACGTGAAATTTAATTAAAATTAATTTTACTTTAATGTTTATTTCGAAAAAATAAATATTTTATGATTTGTATATATTTTAAAATTTATTGTTATCTTTTAAGCGCGATACAAAAGCACTAATGAATTTACTTCCTAATTAAGTTTATACAGATTATTGTTAGAAATTCAGCTATAAATATCTAGATAAGAAATTGATGGACGCCATAAATAATGCAAAGTTCATTTCGGGATTATATCTAATCCGCTTCTGACAGGATTATCATAATTACGTTTGGACTTAACTATAGAAGAATCCCTAGCCTGGCTTTAAGTCGCAAGTTAGTTATTTTATTTCGTGTGGACATATTTGTTTATTCGAAATTGTTTTTTTTTTTTTTGAAATGTTAAACTAATGGTGATTTTCGCTACGAAATGACGTAAAGTTCTATCTTAGTGGCGAATAAAATGTTGCGTGGCTAAAACCTAATGGAATCTGGTCATTTTTGAGATACCGGCTAGGGTAGCGGTCATTAGTACCACATACTAGAGGCTCGGTTAATATAAGTTGCGCTAAGGCAGTAAAATAGGCACCGGCCGGTAATTCGTATTCACATCGCGCGCACATGTGAAGTGTAGAGATATTGCTGATTAATGTACGATGTGTGTGTGTGTGTGTAGCATAGGGAAAATATGTGTTTTTTTGAACGTAATGAACTTTATAAATATGGGCATGGTTCCATTAGTGCGTTGATGATTTAACGATATATTATCGATGGGCAAAATATGATCGTCGCATTAATTATAATCAGATATGTAAAGAGCTTAAGTAATCGAAATTGAAAACAATATGAAATGGTAGTTTTAAAATATATATGACCTTTTGGAGGTAATTAAAAAAAAAAGTAGATGGTTGTTTAATATAAATCAGAAAGAGATAAAAATCTGTGTTTAATTACATAGAATTTATGATGGGTTTTGGTTGTCGAACAATCGTGTTCGTTGAAAGGTGTTAAAGTCACATTTGCATTAGAAGCGTTGCGATTTAAATGAGTCGGATTTGCATTTTAGAAAATTCCTATTATTATTATTTTTTTGCTTAAAATGATTCGTTTGGCTTTTCAAATAGAAAACTGCGAATCAATATCAGTTTCTCTGGTGGATTTATTAGAAAACATAACATTATTTATATGAGCGTAGAGATTTTTATGACGGCCATAAAAGCAGGTAATGGCATTTGGAATACCGTGTGCTATACTTCTTGCGTCCAATACGAGTCTTATTAAGTATTTTTATAGCGCCATTGTATCAAAATGTCAACGATTCTAACAGATGATACTTATATATTTTGATTATAAAAATATTGCTACATTCTATTCATCCGCTCTAACACAATTCACATTTCGTTTTACACCAAAACGTAATCAAATATGTATATGAATTAAAAAAGTATAAAATAATAAAACACGAGTTTTTCTTATTATAAAATCCAATAGAATAAATATAAAAGTAGCAAATATATTTGGAAATGGCAATAAATATTTCTGAGAATAGTAAAAGCTTCTCGAACAGAGAAATCGTACACACAATACAATATCTTTTTATGGCCTCCTGGGGTCCATGAGGGTACTATAGGGTCCATACAGGGGTACCAATTATACATAACGTATAATACCATAAGCGACGGTTCTCACTGCCGAAAGTAAGTACAGCTAATCGCTTGGGTCACAAGTGCACATAATGGGCCGCAGGCTGACGTCACACTGAGCATGTGAGAGAGATAGCCGTACAATCGTTTATGGTGCGGAACAATGATTACCATGAGATATGAATGATAGAATACTTTTCGGTTTAAAATTTTTAAAGTATTCCAAATGCTACTCGAATATTGAATATGAGTGTTTAAATTTTATTTAATCAGAATAAAAATAGATATTTTCATTGAAAGTGTAACAACTGTGTCGAGGTCTGATATAAAAACGGTGCTGTGTGGTTGTGCTATATAAAGCGCCGGAAGTCTTCAGAACCTGAATCTTTGATGACACACACATACTGAGAGAACCGGAAGTGCGAGTCACAGAGTACACTCTACGGACATAGACATCGAGAACAAAGAGCACGTGATAACGATACACTGAAAGTAGTTCTCGTGGAAGACGTGTCTAAGGGGATGTGTTAGTAATATGTTCGCTCAACGTATACTATGTATGTATGTGTGTATGTGTGTGTGTGTGTGTGTGTGTGTGTGTGTGTGTGTGCGTGAGTGGGTTCTTCGTAGAAGCATGAACATATAATATGTGGTAGATGATGGTGCAGGGTGAGAAGATAATTTGAAAGACAGGTGGACAGTATATCTTGTGCTTCTAAAGCACAGGAAGTTAAAGATTCTGTAAGGATAGGATGTTGCTATGACTATTCAAGAATGTTGATGTGGTGCATATGTAACGGTGTTACATCAAAGGATGTATGTATGTATGTATGTACATATATACCTAACTATTGAGTGCTTGACCATATCTTACAAAGTTATACATAATAAATATATTTCAAGAGAATTCTACATATGCTACAAATATATATTTCATCTTATATCCATCTAACTAAAATCGATTAACGTGAATTCAATAACAATCTATTCTAAAAACATGACTAATATATGTTCGTTTATTATTTTAACTATATTACTAAATAGTTCAATGATTTTCATAATAATTCCATACTTATTTTATGTATGTGTGTGTGTGTGTGTATATATAAAATAAATATGTGGCCGTGGGGTAGTGATGTCGTGATTCACGAAACATTCAACAAAAACACGTCCTTCGGTGCAGCTTCTAGAAACCCAACTCAGTTTGATTCTCTTTCATGTTTCACATTAGCGTGCCATCTACCCAAATACCCCGTAACATGACTATTACTTTTAAGTTCGCCAACTCACTCAACTCAACAAACTCGAAATCTTATTCGTATCAAACAAAACATATTTGACAAAATTACACAATTATTTAATAAATCGTATAAATTTAGAAATGTCGTGTGGGTTTTTCGTTAAAAGATACCAACCGAGTTTTTATGAATTTACGATGTATAAGTCCCCTAGTTGACGAGAAAATACAGGGCAATCGATGGGATTTAATAATAAAGTATCCCATCCAATCAGAGCGATGCCCGGCGGCCGATTAGACCCAAACTAATGCCTTTTAAAACGCCAAGGGTATTTTGCCCTACCTATAAATGGGGGGTGATTTTCAATTTTAACCCTGCTATCGAAGCTCCTTATATATTTGATGTGTTATTGTATATCGTGAAGGAAATATTTGAATATAAAAATGAAGTTTGTTTTTTAATATGTATGATTATAAAGAGAATTTAAAAGTAGGTAATACGTAATGTAGTATTCAGAATACGTGGAAATAATTATGTGAATTCGAAATATAAATACATTCTTTAGTTGTGGTTCGGCTAGGGTATTATAATACTTTAGTCAACAACGTATCCTCTGTAATTTTAGATGTTTGCATGTTTGCATGACTTGTATGCATGTGTATAGAGCATTTCTAGTTGGACGAGGCCTTTCATGGATTTCGTAAAGCATGTACATACATACATACATACACCACATATGTTTGACATCATGAAAGAGTTATTTTCTTTTAAACAAAAATAAACAGAATACTAACTACCACTCACTTCTCATACTGCTACTCTACTACTCCATCTTACTCAATATACTTCTAAAAAATTTACTTAATTCTATATTAAATACATAATTTCTCGAAAACAAAAGTCTAAATAATTAAACATATATAGATTGATTAAAAAATAAATAAATATCGAAATCAGTTTAATCCAAAAATGCAATCTCTTATTCTCCAAGTATCTGTGGCATCACGTGACCTAACGTACTTTAGTTCTATATTTAGTGTTCGTAGACCCTTGTTGGTCCTTTTTACGACAAAATACGACCACTGCGTTTGGCCTGACATTCAAACAGTGACACTTTAAGTATGTATTACTTTGCAAATGCAATGACAAATAAAAAACCCAATAAACTGTTACGGCTTTTGTGACGTCAATACACTTTATTACTATTTCTGATAACATACAATTAAAACATTCTTACAAACTCAATAATTGTACAATGACGTATGTAAGAGACACAAATGTTTATTTAGTATACATTTTGGAAGTAAATTTTAGGGATTGTGAAGGTATGTTCTAAAAAATAAAGGCGCCTGTAATTAAATACGAGTGTAGGGAGGGGTTGGTTGGTATAAGAGACCCTAGGATTACATGTCAGTGACTAGGGTGTCTGAAAAGGGGTCCATGTAGCGTCGAAACAGTTTAATTTATGCTTAACTAGCTTTGCTGGTTAAATTTGATAAATCGCATTTAAAAGTAATCAGGGATTGCAAACTGGACAACTAGTATTAACTGTTATTAAAAGCCTAATTATGGGCGAAATGTGGAACGGAACGACCTGATTAGCGTGTATTGATTGAACGTTCATATTCAGGAGGGAAAAAAATGAAAGATGAGGAAAAAACCGGCGCACAATAGAATCTAATTATAAGTATGAATGGCGGGCTCGTACTTATCGCCCGGCAACGGCTGTAATTCCGCGGCACAATGAAATTGCTACAATTATTATTATCATTACCCTAATTAACTATTTGTTTTTAAGTGGTGCCGAATTTTCAATTTATAATCACTTTTTTCTACCAAACGAAACTAATTGCCCGACTTGAATAAATTATCTATTATCGGAATAGAATTTCATAAATGATTCAAAATTCAACCATAAAAAATATGTTTACGGTGTGTGTGTGTGTAAGTTAATAATAATCAGAAATTGCGTGGAGGTACGCGTTCGGTGTTTCTAATAAAAAAAAAGAAAAACCTTTTACTCTGGGTTGGATGTTGTATACCGAAACCTTTTCTTTACGCGCGCGGTAAAATGTGCCGGAACGTTATCAAAAGAAGTAGAAGTTTTACGTAGTGCCACGCCGCCCTGCCATATTTCTAGCAATAAAAGATTCTATGAATTTCAAACCCTGCCTCCCGTCGTAAGCCCCCCTGGCGTCCGTGGCGCGTCGCCATGTAACGCTCAAAACTCAGTTCACAGGAATGTTTATAAAGGAAAGAGAGACGTGGAATCTAGAGGCATGCCTCCTCGAACAAAGCCCATACTTCAGGCCACCATCACACGTGGCTGAATAGCGATCTAAAGCGGCCCCGCTTTCTATAGATAACGCATAGAACTGTACAAACTTTCACACAATACCCTAATCAAATATACAGAATTCTTTATATCACAAATACTAATGGGCTCAGAGGTTATTATTATTCCCATACACTCCACATTGCATATACGCAGGAATTGGTTTTATTATTTTCCAATTCTAGGCCACATATTGAAAATTATTAAAAATACACTATATAGTTCCATCCACCTACATACTACATGTATAATGAAAGAAGCAAAATTGAGTATATATGTGTGTGCATGTGTTGGGTCTCTCATTAAAACCCATTCAGTAATATCAGAGCTTTAATCACACGACAGAAACCAACCAATTACATTAATCACATAAATATGTATGTGAGAGGAGACCCAACCAATGCACAGCCACTCAATGCTTCGAATATAAACCAATGCCGGGAGAGAATGGTCATCCTCTCCACTCCACAGTGGCACATTTGCTTGTTATATATATATGAACGAAAACAACATTGGCGTACTATCAATTCTTTTTTTTTTTAGCAATGAGTGAATGCGGGAGTGCGTAAACGCATGTATATCTAACAATGGGATTGATATCAGGTGTGTGTGTGGAATAGATTTTTCTATCAAGACCATAATCATGTTTTGTAACACCGCGGTATTAGTAAATTAATTATAATTTTGAAAAATACGTATACGTTCGTTTAAAAAGAGCTTATCTGAAAAGTACCAAGCCCGCATAGAAAAACTAGGTCAAATTTTAATTACTTTTGAAATTACAAAAAAATATAAACGCTCAGAAGATTACCTCGCGTTTGCTTTTTTATCTTGAAATAAATCATATTTACTTACATAAATAATAACTTAAACATTTCAAAAATGTATTTATATGAAAACTAACAAATAATTATAATTCATTCAAATTCGTAATCAAAATATAACTCCTATATAGTTTCCGTTTGAGTTTCACAATTACGATAATATAAGAAAAAAAAAATCTTTTCAACTTGTTCATCTATTCAGTTGTATAATCTTTGCGAGGAATCTCTTGCAACAGCATCACGAGAGATCACAGCATAAGTTTATTTCACGGTCCATAGGCGTACATCGCGGGGCGCCAGCGACTAGTCGTGGGGGCACTCGGGGGACCAGACATGCCGGGAGGTCTCGTACGTCAGGGACAGCTGTTCATGGGTTGTACGGGTTCAGCGCAAAACTACGCTGCAGCAACCACACACGTTGTTATTTAGAGTGTATTCTACACGGCGGAGGGGGTCAAAAAGTCATTATACCCACTAGTCTAGGGCTTTTTTTAAACTAGCGAATTTTTAAATATTTTACAACATTAATAGATATGCGACAATAAGGTCATGGACGTCTAGATAGACTTGAGCAATTTAATATAATCAAAAATTAATGTTGATGAGAGTACGCCCATGGGGAGTCGATTAGATTGGGCGTCCGTCTGGTTATGACAGGGTCTACGACGCTAGAAATGATATCCGCGTCCTCTGACATCGTGACGGGGCATAGTATCTATCCCCGTGCGCCCCACGTAGAGGACGAGATATATTTATTGATCGGTAACGTCGTCAACAGCTGTACGAGCGATCAAGGTACTACATAGCATTTCTTCACGTTGATAAGATGCCTACAGCGATGCCTACCACGCTACCCCCCCAAAAGACTACTAAAGCTAAGGATGGTGCTGTAATTTCGCGAAATCAAATACCGTACGTCTTGGAATTGAATTCAGGTTCGTCGTGCTGGTGCATACAGAAAAGTATGAAATATCTGCTACGGCGTACGAGTTAATATTTACATACGAAATCAAAAAAAAAAAAAAAAAACTTAACGATACCAACTGAATGCTTGATTCATATGGCGCGCCAGCTCACGCCACTATTGCGATTAACTGTAACGGCGAAAGCTGTAAAGTGTGCGCGTGTGCGTGAACGTGTGCGTGAACATGTGCGTGAGTACGCATGGGTGAGTGTGCGAGTTTTCGCTGGCGGTGATTGTATCAAAGGGAAATTATGTTATCGGTAACGAATTTTGATGATAAAAATGGTTTTTATTTGTGGTATCATCTACTTTAATGAACAACATTCATTAGTCGTGTTTTGTTACATTTTAATATCATTTCTAACTCCTATAGATCCTCACTACAGATCTATAGACTACATTACATTGTAAACTATTGGTGTAATTTTGAGGTAGTCTATAGATCTGTAAACTTTACATAACATTGGTATTAGAAAATCAAACATAAAAAACAGGGAGTTCTACCACAACATTTCATGGAAATATGTAGGAATAAATGTAAAAAATAAAAAAATATTATTCAATTTTAATTTCAAAAAGAAATAAAAAAAAAAACGCATCTACAATTTCATAAACCCTATACATATGCCCAGGCACCCTACTCGGGAACGGGTTTATTTTTTCGATTGAATTCGTATAAAGAAAACAAGATTTCAATCCAACAGAAGACACCAGTCTGCATACGCAAACGTCGTCCGAGTTCTATACACACACACACACACACACACACACACACAAATAGAAGAGCAGACAAATCTGACGTGACATGGGAATTATACCGGATGCTTTTGCCACTGGTAACCAAAGAAAGGCACCACTAAGGGGACGTATAGTTATATTACAAATGGGTGTCTTTCACAGATCTATATACATAATTGCAAAAAGACCCTTCCCACAGCCATTGTATCAATTTACCTATAGAATTAAACATAATTGCATTTTTACAAACATAATCTAAATATATCAGACTATATCCACCATAAAGACGCTCTAAAATTAGAACCAACAATCATGAAAAAATACAAATCATCTTACCAAATATTATCGCATTCAGCATCTTGGTGTTGAAATTTGCAGTGAATCGCACAAAAAACACATTAAAACATTAACGTAAAAAAAACTACACCAAGCCACGTGAAGGCGTTCTCACATTCTGAATAATTCAGTGATATAATGTACAGATGGCCTACAGGTTTATTAATTGATATATAAAATGTTATAATTAGGTTCAAACAGGCATTCGTTTCTATGTAAATACAAACAAATTTCGACCTAAGTGACTCGGTAAACGTTTATTTTATAAGTCATACTACACAACAAGTTTGGATTTGTTCAAAACGAAATTAAAATCAATAAAAACGCTTACACACAAAAATTCATAATATTCAAATATACCATTAATCTTTACTGTAATAATAACAGCTATTTTTAATATAAATCGTAATGATTAACGCGTGTAGATTAGATTTATATAATTAAACACTATTATTAGGGTTGAATCTATAATTATAAGCATATATTTATAAGAAATATATGTTTTTTATTAGCAACAATTATGTTTATGTTTGTTTAAAATAGTGGTAAATGTTTTAATATTTTGTGCAATATTTAAGACACATTTAAGGGCTAGGAATAAAATTGCGTTTTGAAACTGATATATCGTTTTAAAAAGAGTGAATTTATTATATACCGTTAAGGTACGAATGCGTGTATTCTGTGTGTGTGTGTGTGTGTGTGTGTGTATGTATGTGTGTGTGTTTGAATAGCCTAACGCATGTATGGAGTATGTTTGTAAAATTACAGGCTTCGATAATATGAAACTTGGCAGAGTAATAACATGTTCAGTTTAAATGTAATACGGGACTCTTCATAATGTGCATGTTATGCGCAATCTAGTTGTTTTAATAGCCAAATGTAGCGTGTAAATGTATGGACGTATATTATTTTCCACTTAACGTCGTTTTTAACACGATTTTCATATATTTTCCACAGTCGTTCTCTAACTTCCTAATTTACTATCATTTGTACGCGATGTTTTAACCATTTCTAATAAGTGTAATAGACAAGCTACCACGATGCAATTTTGTTTTGTATATTTAGGGTTTTTAAAAATAACAATTAGATTAGTTAGGAAATGAATTAATTTTGATTCTGTGTGTGTATTAATTATAAATCATCAAGTGAAGACTCTGAGGTGTAACTTTATAATAAATAAATAAAAAGCAAAAGGTGACGGTTGAAACGTTTGCGAGTAATTTGTGCCCCTGAGCATGAAAATCTAAATAATTCAGAATGCAGCCGACAGCATTGTCATTTAAAATTTTTTTTATATTTCTTTAGTAACAACAACAAACTTTTGTAAAAGTTAATAAGCAGTAAAAATACAGTAATAAATTATGATAGCTTCGCCTGGGCCGAGCACAAGTTCGCTTTTAGCGCAACGGGGGTGTTCGGAATATTAACACCGAGACAAGGATTTTACAGCCAAATAAAATCCAGTCTAGGGGAAATTCATGAAGCCGTATATAACTAATAAACCAACAGTGCGCGGTGCTGCACCCACAAACATTTTAACATGCTTCAACGGCACCAATTAATAATAAAATACATTTTACAAAACTAAACATTCACCCTTATATCCCGCTTTTATGGTTTAGTACCATCTAAAACTAACGGCAACTATCATAATCGCGTTCTTCTTTGATTACTTGCACATCTTTGTTGTTGATAAACAGCTGTGCGGACGTTTTTTACTTTTATATTCTGTTATTCGCAACGACAAAGATTGGATCAATTTATTGAGCTGAATATAAATTGTGTATTGTGTCATACAATTCATGCCCGAGCTATTGTTGTTCGGCGAAAGAAATACTCGTTCAATCGCGGAAAACAATTTTAGTACATTTTTCCACTTAATTTCCAAACGAAATCAACAATTGCAAATATGAACGCAGCGTAAATATTTATATATTCTAGGAAGAGTAATATGGGTTTGAAGATTAGTGCGTCACATGCACAAAACACAATAACGCCCAAGTTATAAGCTCGATTCCCTTATCGTTATTCATAGTAAATGAATATTAACTGTTAGCAGCAGAGCTTATTGAGTTCAAAGGAGACTGCAAACTTAAGTTGGGCTGAGCACCATTGTCCTGCTAAGGGGGTTGTGCACACACAGGGGCGCGGGGAGTACTACGTGGTGGTTTATGCACAAGAACCAAGACAAGAACACTTCTTCGATGGAATAAGGAATGCGAAGACAGCGGGATCAAAGTACATGTGAAAGCCAGTACAAAAGGACAGAATTTTATTCAGTAGCGGCGCTCATAGGATGTTACTATTGTTATAAATTGTTTAATAAAAGTCTTTTATTATATTAATGTACTTTTGATTCTTTTACATTTCTCAATTGGTAGCTATGCTACTGATAATGATTCCTATATTATATATATCCAAAAATAAAAGCGAGGGAGAGAAATAGAGCCTTAGAATGTAACTAGCAAGGAAAAATGGTGGTTTAAGTTAAAAAATCGATCATATAATCCGTATTTGTGCTTCGACATAGGGGAAGACACATTTCTTTGACATCAGGTGGATACAATGTCTTGTTTTCTTTGTGGGGTGTCCCATTCTTCACAAAAACACACACACACACAACACATGCTCAAACACAAGAAGCCTCTTTAGAAAGCAACGATAATAATAATAATAAGGCTTAGAATCTATAGAAATTATTATAAAATATATAAATAAATCATATTTTCAAAGTATGCTAAGAATGTTTTAATGTTTTATTAAGATTACTTTAGTATATACGCAATTATTGCCAAACAAATAATAGCAGTAGCAATAGTTTGGGTGTCTGTAATTGTAAACTATGTAAGTAGGGTGTAATTGGAATAATATGAATTTATTTATGAGTGGTTTTATTTGGTGTATGTCGCCTGTAATGGTAATATCTAAGTGCGCAATATTGAATTTGAGTTGGCGGAGAACAAAGGCTGTGGAACATATTGTTCGAGAGGGATTTGTAATTTATCTCTTGGTATATGCCCCAATAAATACTAGTTTGGTGGGTATTCGCGTGGAAACACTACGCTTCCACGCATATATGTGCGTTTACGCATGTCACTGATAAGATATATCTTAATATCATTGGATATTTATGTGTATTTAGAATATTAGAAAATAAACGCTTTTATTTATTTATTATTTATTTTAATTTATCATATTTAAGAAACTTTAAGAATGTTTTGTTCTGTATAAATTTCGACATTTTTCAAAGAGTAAATAATTTATGATAGATAAGTTTGGAAACATTTCCGATATATTAGAGACTTGACTTGTGACAGGAGCAGGAAATGCAATAAGAAATAAATTTAAGTAGGCCCATTTGGCACTCGTCGGTCGCTTCATTAAATTCAGCTATTTCCTGTGCTAGTGGTCATCAAACGGTTTTGCGTCAAGGGCTTGATTACCAATCAACTAAATTTCCTGTCCAACGTCTACATTGCCACAAATGGAATTCTAATCATTATTTTACTAACATCACCCTCTCAATCCTACATGCACGAAAATGCTTAAGTGTGCGTGATTTATTCACGTCTTTCCACATACGGGAAATTTAAACAAAATATAACATATTTAAATATTTATTGCGCGTGAAACTCATATATCTTTAACAACAATGAAACATACCTCCCAGCGGCCCTGCAGATATGAAAACAATATTCTTTACGGTGATGCATAAAATGTTTACTACCAACAAATAAAATTCTGTATATATACTCTAGTTAAAAAAAAAACAAATATATATGAATAGTCATAAAAATGAATTTATTTGTGAAATATTTTAATTAATTAACTATCATTTCCTTTATATTAAAATATATACTAAAATAAAAAAAGTCATTTACATATTAGGTGTAAATTAAATTTGTTCTCGATAATCATTAATTTATTTATATGTGTGTGTATGTGTGTGTGTGTGTGTGTGTACACACACCAATACGTTATTCATATATTATAGTCTCGTATAATAATATAATATGGCGACATTTGGTTTGACATTCACGACAGAGCTTTGCCTAGTGCCGTGGTGCATTATAGAAAATTGCTGAAGCATACCATCACGGGAGAACTGAATGGGATTATGGGAATGGGGAATGGATGGTTGCGGACATAATTGATGGCGACCGCCGATGTTTTGAACGTCACGTCCGCTTATGCTACGTACAATTCGTATGCGCCCCGGACGAACCACCGAGAACCAACCGTATTCAGTGTGTGTATGTGTGTGTATGTGTGTCCTGTGTCTGTCACAGTATGTATGCATAGCATAGTATAAATCCATACATACACACACACACACAAGCCTATATATAGGGTACTTGAGTTGAACTCGTACTCTGTATATAGCTATAGACTGTATTCCAAGTTTGGAATTTGGCCAGACTGAAGCTGTATAAGAGCCCAAGCTCTTGTCACGCTAGAACATCTCGATTATGGAACAGTGACGTACACATGGGGATTACCTTCCCTAAATTTATTACACACCTCATACTACGAACTCAAACAACATTTATCTCAATATTTAAAAGAAAACCAATAGTTATTCCACTATTATTTGATTCTAAACTAAACTTATAAATCGTACGAATTAGTACACTAATAAAAACCGTCCATAGTTTCCTCCTTTACTGTGTACGCAGTACTATATACGAGTGTGCATTTCCTGATAACAAACATATCCACCCAGCCAACAACTTTGCAATTATGTTAATAGTGTAACACACTGAGGGAACGATTCCGTTATACGCGACATCCGTATGTATGTATGTCTAACTATAATTATCGCGCACATAGTCCGCGAATATACCCTGGGAGAACCCTCACCCTTATAGGACGACTAAGTTAGTCGTTAGGGTTTCTAGAATTTAGCATTTCGATGCGATAATAACAATTTCAAACTCACTGTATATAAGTTTGTTAATAAAGGGAAATTTGAAGAGTAAAACGATTGTAAAAATTGCGCCTAATTGAAAATTGCAGTAGATGAATGTGCAAGACTGTTAATAATTTAGTGTCGGTCAGGTAATAAAATTATTATTGTATATGAAGCTAGGGAAACGCAATAAAATTATTCACGGCCGTAAAATAGAAAACTGTATATACCATGTTACCGAAGGCAATAATAATTAACGTTGGATCTCTTAACAATATCGTTACCCATTAATTATGTAAGGAAAAAAGCCGTGAACAATCAGTAATATTACCTTTTACCTGTGGACGATGAAAATTGGCGCGGCTCTATGAATATTTATAGAAATTTCATACCAATTTGTGAGTCGACGCTATAACTACCATAAATTTCGAAAATATATACCATGGGACGTCACTTATTTTTAAAAAAAAAGTGGCCGGGACGTGTGTGGGAGGCACATATTTCAAAGATGAACAGATTAGAATTTTTCGTTGTTTCACCAAAGCACATTCGTAAATTACGATAATCTTATTGTCTACACGCTTAATTAAAAATACGCAAATTCATACAATAAATGATACTACTTGATAAATCACATGAATGTTTCAAAACAAAATAAAAAAGAGTTACTTTTCATAATCAATCTTACAGCGCTCGGATATCTGATATTTGAAAAAATCGAGTCCGAGCCTGTAGCTGGCAAAAGTACAGAGCGATACCCAATGGCATGGATGTTAAGCCTGATGGAATAAGCTGCACGCATGATTGATGACGGACATGACGGTGGGTGCCGCCCCGGGGAACCAAACCCGAGACCGGCTAATGATTGAGCGCAGCCCGACAACCAAGACTACACTTTAGGTATTATAACAGCGAAATTTACGTGCACCAAAACATACTTCTAACGTGCAATTTCCACAAATCCAAATTTACTCAATTTTATGAAAATTCGTAATTCGCAAACAAAAACTACTATGAACTGTATTGGCGGCTCGGAATAACTAGTATCATATATATGGAGCTCGTTAGTTGATATCGCATATGTATTTTTAAAATAAAATTTAAATGTTAAATGTTTGATAACATGACTATTACGTATATATTTTATAAAAAACAGGATACATAACAGTTTAACGATATCATTTTGAGAATCGTTACAATAAATCTATCTCATGTATAAATTTATGACCGTTGATAATTCTGATGTACATATATTTTCAAACATAAAATCGCCCGTTTGGAACGTATCACATGACACAACAACGTACACGCATAAAGAACGATTGCTATCAATGCTAAAATGACTTTTTGGTAACCGAAAATCAACATATTTACAATTTAAATTCCAGCGCAATTATTACAATAAAATTTTTATTTGAAATCAGAACTATATAGTTATATATATTTTCAAACATATTTAGTTTTTGTTTTTTGTTTTTTTGACTTGTGTCAACATTTTAAAACATCAATTTAGACTTTTGGAATGAGATATACATTTCGGTAACTTTCACAAGTCTGATAGATTGTCAGTTGAAAATATAGATTTTACGTTCTTTTTCAATGTGTCAATTTATTTTTAATGTTTTCACTGTCGAAAATGTCAAACTGTTTGGCATATTAATTAATTTATTTCAATAGGTTTTATTTTCGAAAGGTTAACGGAGATATATTTCATATATTCTTGACGTCAAAGCAATATTTAAAATATATATATATATATATTGACTATCGATTTAAATACCACAGTCTGTAAGCATGTTTTATTGTTCATTTACTAAATAATTTTCTAAAAATTTCCCACCATAATTTCATACCAAAACTGTTATTGTATGATTAATGTATATTAATAAATAAAACACAAACGCGTAATTTGTTTATATTTTAAAGATGTATCTAAAGAGAGAGAGAGAGAGTAATTTTTGGTAATGTATTGGTGAAAATAAAAAAAACGTTAGTATTTGACGACATTGTAATGACGCATATTTTAGAATTGAGATCATATCTCGCTAATAACATGTTTATTTAATTATATCATTTATGAAAAAAAAACGACGTTTATAATTGTATACACTGTTAACATGTGTTTGTGGTATTGAATTTTTCCCATTGCGAAGTTTATAATCATATGTGTTTGTGCCATATGAATATTAGACGATTTCCTGTATAGTTAAGAATGAATTTGTGTGAATGTCATTAATCAGTATATACATGCGTATGCGTTGTGTGTGTGTGTGTGTACGTATCTTACCATAAGACATCTGTTCATTTGTAATATGTATGTGTGTTAATATAAATATAGGATGTAATAATTTATTTATATATTTTATTCAAATAATAACAATTACGATTTGATAAAAATAATGATACCAATTTTTGCGGATTTGTATTCAGCGAATAACGGTCTATAAATAAATAAATAAACAAACGCCTGTGAGCGGAATGTTTTTCTGGAAAAGTCGTTTTAAAAATGCCTAGAATACAATATCCCCGCATCAGAGAAAAATGTTATTCACAAAAATACACATTCATGTCCAGAGATAAGATTTGTTTCTTTTGCCAGCGTCGTCCCTCACGGTTGTTTTCTTATCTTCAAAAGATGTTTTTCCATCATTTTTCCCCCCGCTCTCTCTCTCTCTTACTGTCTATTCCCAATGATGTCAACTTTGTTTGGTTTTGACAATGTCTGGAATTGTATATATACCAAATTGGAATATATGACGGTTCGTTCGTATGCCTGCACGATTCTAAAGCCTGATGGTCGAATTATCTCGCGGCACAACCATCTAAACCAGCGACAGCTTATTAGGAGAGGGTTCTAAAAGTGTGGATAGTTCCATCATAGGAAATCCACAGGACCGGATTACCAAACATTTAATAATCGAATTATTTATAAAAATATCCACGAAATTTAGATAAATCAATGAAATTTGAACAGTCATAGAACGTAAACCGGAAGTTAATTGAAACAGTTTTTCAAATAAAACTATATTATCTTTCGTTTATTAAGTAAGCATATTTTCGTAAAAACGACTAAAAACGTAGTAAGTGAGCATTATTCGTGGGATTTTGGAATTTGATGTGTAATCGCAAGAAAGATATTATAAATGATGAACCTAAGCAAATTGAATTGAAAAGTAATAACGCTGAGCCCACCTTGACGTGTTTCATTATAATCTGGCGGCAATCTTGCATACTTTGTCATGATAATTACATTTTTCCGTCGCGAGCGAGCATTACGTTTTCGTCTTTACGTACTGCGAACAGGGCTTTGTCATTAATTTATTTTTCGCTCATTGTGTATTGTGCGAGCACTTCTTGTAATTTCCAAAGCCGTCGCTTTGATATTTGAGACCAGCGCCGGCTGCAGCATAGAAAGAAACTTGCTTGTTTTGTGTCTGTTTTATCATCTTTTATTCTTAATTCGTTCCTTTTTTTTATACTTTTCCCTCAGTTTAAGTTGAGATATATTGCTAGCGCATTTATACTTGTTTAGACTCTAATATTAACTGATATCATTTTGGCTTTTCTAGAATTTACTAATTTTAGATATATTTATATTATTTAATGGATTCCATATGGTTGGAAATTTAATTTGAAATAAACTGACAAAAATATTAAAGTTAACGGTATAATTAACTCGTAAATATAAATTAAATAGTAGGATTTTGTATATTTAATGAGCTTGATAGGTTTTTGAAAATGATTTTTAGAATTTTAAGTGCAAAAACCTTCAAATATAATTAGAGGTTGTATTTATTTTTAAATGAACTTGAGAAAATTTGTTTTGTCAAAACTAAATATGTTTAAATTTTGACATGACCATTAAATCGACATGAAGACAGTCGCATTATGTTGATTTTCAAGGACACGTTAGTGTTTCGGTTTTCGTAGAAACTAACTCTAAGTTATATGACCTTAAAACATCTATTTTTATTTCAAATTCATAAATTTACATACGTCTTATAAGATATGCAATGTGGCTTGACTACAAAACGGAGATGACACTATCGGCGAAAAGAGATACGCGACACAAATGATTGGTATTGATTTGCTTCGATATACGCTTTATTTATGGTCATATAATCGTTTTACCATATATTTTATATTTAGATCGGTAGATGTACGTCATTTTTTATTTCTTATACGAAGTAATAAATATTCTAATCATGAAATTTTTTTTTTTATTATTTGAAATGTTTCACTAAAATTATTAAAAAATTTTAGGTTATATATAACCTAAAATTGTTTTATATTAGTCGCTTGCTTAGGAAAAAAGTGCTCTTTCGAGCACTTTTTTCTTTAGCGTACGTATAAGAAAGTTCAATGCAAGCCATTGCGGATATTTAATTATGTAACGGTAATATTAATTATTAAGTTGTGATTTAATTAAACTTAAATTATAATTAAGTCTAATATGAATAATTAAATATAATTAACTGGGATTCAATTCGATTTAGTGTCAAAAGAAACTAATTTCAAAGCAACAATTAAATAATTTTCTATATATATATATATATATATATATATATATATATATATATATATATATATATATATATATATATATATAAAATCGATTATAGTATCTATAACTAATCAAATATCTAATAATGGGGATGTCTATGATGGGGAGTGGAATCTGTAGTACATTCATATAATGACGCTTAGAATTGAAATGGCGAATGTAAGATGTGCTCACGCAGAGCACCAAATGTCTATGGTCGTTAAGGTTCACATTTAGAAACGAATTATTTCTTTTCATATCGCTGTCTCCACGGCTTATGATTTCCCTACGGCGAACTGTTCAAAAGCGAAAATGAATCCCATACCACGTATAAACAAAACACGCTCGCATTTTTGCTTTAGTTTAGCCTCCTTCTTCAAAACACCCTTACAAAGTTCACATGTTTATTTTAAACTACGTATAAAGTATGCTTCGATACTCTACAGTATGTACACAACACGGGAAAGTAACGCGAAAAATACTAAACAAGTCTTTTAAAACGTATGTATGAAAATATAAACAACGAAATAACTTTTAAGTAAGACGGATAATTTGTAAGATGTTTGCGATAGTGAATTTGGTAAATGAATATAAAATGGTGGTCGCATCTGTAGCTGATGTAATAGAGTAAAGAAAATATAGACTAGACAAATCACCGGCCGGCAATAATGACAGCTAATTAATTTGGAGAACTCGAGCCACTGATCACGGTTTCCGTGTCACGCGAGAATCGCCCCACTAAATAATGCGGCCCCCATCGTTTATCAGCCATCGCACCCAGCTCAAGCACATGCGGTTGTTGGCCCCTTGCCCCCATACCCTACGTCCCTAAAGTGCTCCACCTACTGATTTAAAATTGTTACTTTTTCGCATGATCAACGATTGTTTTCTGGACCCCTCCGGTGACGGGCGCTCACGTTCTCCAAGCACACAACATACACTTTGTGTACCTGGTGGATTATTACTTCTTAGATTTTCTAGTTTCACCAAAGAAATCAACATCTGTAAAGATTCTCGTAGAGCTTTTGTCTAACAATAACAATAAGATTCCATTTTAAATTATATTTCGAGATAAGAAAGTACAATAACATATAAGGCTCAATAATTCCTGAAGTACGGCACTGATTAGATTTAAATTTATAATAGATTCAATCGACCACTTAAACAATAAGTGTTCGAAATTTGGTTCAAATCACTTCAATACTTTCAGAAAAGAAGAGACGACAATTTTTGGTCTTACGAGAGATCTTAAGCAATTGACTATCAAATACGTATGAGATGATTTTTTTGTACGTTCAGCGCGAATTACAATTGGGTATTGTTTGAAGATTGGGTTAAATGTTGCGAATTCCAAAACCTTATATAAAAATCTATTAAGTATTTCTCTTTTTCATTCGTTTTTCCTTTTGCTGCACCTGTCGTACTATTGTCGTAAACCTTTTGTTCTTGTACCGTTCGATAAAATATAATAGAATGTTAGGCCTTTGATGAAGCTACGCCAAACGAAACGTACTTGAAACGCAGAAAGAAAGATGTATATACGACCATCAAGTTTGTTGTATATGAAAGAAAAGAAACAGAAACAAAAACCTGTCAGCCGTTATAAACAAATGGCAACTAATGACATAGAAGATCTATCAGTTATTTGACAGTCATTTATTTTCCTCAGAGGTGACAAGCTCCATCGCAATTAGTGACAAAGATAAATGCTTCAGTTCTCTATCACACCATCACAGACGTAACTTGACAATTTCATTCGAAATTTGCGGACACACATTGTGCACTATACATCGATTTAAAATTTATATTTTTACGCTACCCTAAGATGGTATGCGGTGAACATGTCCACCGTAAGGCGAAATGTGAATCAACAATATGTTCGTTTTGATTTCCCTGCGGTTAAGTTTTGTTGAAAACGCATCTCACGCAACCTACACACACACACACGCACACACACAAGTGCACGTTACATCAGTCTGTCCATTCTCTGGCTGAACGAAGCAAAAAAAAAAACGCCTATAATATGCCACGTACCACGAATGAAAGGAGACAGCCACAAAGGAGAACTGATGGTGAAAAATAGTTATAGTATACGAAAACTAACAGGGAAACTGTCAATACGATTATTAATAGACATTAGTCAATAGAATCTCTTTCATTCTTTGAATTTGTTTGATCTTACATATATTAAGATAAATATACCTCCTTAAACATATTATTTATTTGAGAATATATATATAGACTTTACTAAAATTACATGTTTTTTTAATACTTTTATGACTTATTTATCGGCAAAATTGTCTTTAGACTATTCTAAATATCGATTTGAATTACAAACAAAATATTACGAAACGTATGCACAGTATAGATCACATATTGCGGATGCATGCGATTTAATTTCAAGTACATATGTGTGTGTGTGTGTGTGTTTGACAGACAAGGATGTCGAATTTCCGCACTGTAGAGATATAATGAGATTTGAGTACCAGGAGACTCCTGATGACATATGTCACGTCTCTGCCATACATACGTATGATTTCGTATGCTGACCGTGTTTCCGGTACGTGCGTATGTATGTGCCGAGCGAGATTAACACTCGTGACAATATTCATGTGTGTGTATCTTGATGCAAAATACTTGTACACTAGAATATTACTGATACGAGTACGTCCAAGTACGTAATACACAATTACCCTGATTGCGCAAATGTGTTCTGGATATATACTTATTATATATTTACAAGGAATTCCCAACAATGTTCCCAAAAGAGCACATTATTAATACTCGCGAGTTCTGTCTCACAATCTCGTATATGAGTCAATACGTTCAAAAACACGCATACCACAACATTAAAAATAATTTAATCACAAAATAAACCCTTAAGTTACATTAAAACATTAACAAACAAAAAATTTCCTCAATATTTCTTTGTCTCTAATTTTATTACGAGAAAATAAAACTATTTAGAGAAATTTTAGTTGTTTTAAGACTGGAATTTAATTAAAAACTAAAACGTTTAAAAAATATGTATGTTAAAGTTTGAGGATTAAGTAAATTTTCATTTGAAATAAATTAAACTTGAGTTGTTTCTCATGCATATTATAATCCTACAGTAACTCTTATATGTGTGGGGTGTTCGTATTATTAATAGAAGCAAAGCGCCGACGAGGGTTCGGTTAATCGTAGTTTGTCTAACCGAACGAGTCGAGCAAAATGTGCTCAATAGATCGTTGACGAGCCACGTTGCACCGCTTAACGCAAAATAGTGATAGGCGAGACGATTGATTGTCTTCGACTAAATTTAACTAGAAGAAATTATGCACCTAAAAGTCAATAAAATGTTCGAAACGCCACTGGAGTACCGTGGGAGTGAAACGAACTTCACTCTCCGGAGGTGGCTTTCGAAGCATCTGTCTAAAAGAGTACGTGTTCAAGTGATCGCGGCAAGTCTTGCCCACAATCTTCGCTCGCATCGGAAGGAATCCGCTTTGACATGAACCCAGCCCAAAAGAGGAGGATAGAGTAAGAAAACACATGCATCGCATCCCCAACGAACCACGAGTGCGACAAAGACACGCAACCAGAGTTTCTTCGTTGATATGACGATGCCGTAATATTTGCCGTCGAATTTCGCCGCCCCCCGTTGACGGTTCCGTATCTTTAATTGCCGACATTCTCGGGGTCTTTCGTTAAGAACGTCATTTTCGTGGCATTCTTTTCGTCCCGATGCCCGCCCACCAGATATATACGAACGGAATTACTTTTCAGATCTTCTGCACAATCAGGGTATTGATTTCCGTTGCATTTTATGAAACTCGTGCAATAACAAAAAAAAATCAGTATTTCAGCTCCAACAAAACGCTAATATTCGCTGTTCATCCACGCCAAGTTGGTTGCGTATAAAACCTCAACAATCATTTTATATTCCATATTTATTAATCATCTATGTTCTACCCCTTTTTTTAATTGCGCATATTGTTCATAATTTTTGAGTTTATCATATAATTTACCTTTAAATTTAGTGGCGAATTACCTTTCGTAAAGTAATTTTTTTTTGTAAAAATCTAGCTATTATAATAATTAACTTTTATTCATATAATTATATATAAATATTCTGATAAAACTAAACGACGTGTTCGTATCTTATTGTTGGATAGTTTAATCGCAATAATCAAACGTAGTTAAATAAATAATTTCAAAGTAATTTTACTTAATAGTTCAGTTTAAATGATATATATGATATATAAGGTGTAAATAAATGGGAATATGACCAGTAAGTTATTAGAAGTTTACTAGTGAAATAAACCATTTAATAAATGTCGTTATTTGTGTTTTGTTTTGCTGTTGTTTTTCTACAAATGTATTTTGAATATATATATATATTTTAAACATACATTTGCGTATATAAAATTGTTTTAGATGTGGTGGAGAAGAAATATCAGTAGTGGATCCAAAACAGCCAGCATCAGAATGTGGAGTGCCAGCAGGGGGGTATATAATTCAAAAAATAACAAAACAGGTATCATCGCCTGTTAATCCACATTGGTCAAAAAATTTACAAAAGTTGTATTTTGTCGAGGAATATAAAAATACAGTTTGCATTTACGACATGGATAACGGGGAACTATCTGAAATTGTCATCGATGAATTACGTACAGTTCACAAACAAACAAACCCTCATACAATCGAAATAATAATTTTAAATTTATAATAGAGGGTAAACATTTAAAATTCTTTATTCCAATCAAAGGACAATTGAATACTTATTGGCTCATAACAACTAAAGAAATAAAAGTACTAGAACTGCTCTACAAAGATGGTTTTGTGTCTGAATATAACTTAAAAGATCACAAACCAACAAGTCAAGAAAATGATCTTAATGCCGCAAAAGGCCGCACTGACGATAAAGGGCGACTATTTTATGGTAAATAAACGAAAACTACACGAAACTAATAAACAATTATTATTTATTTATACATATAAGGCACTTACAAATCGAAACAGTCTGAAAGGAATACAACAGAATTGATAATGGTGAACAAGGAAGACGATCCAGTCGCAGTGTATAAGATCGGTGTATCCTCTCAGCTGGCGTTTAGGAAGGATTACAAGAAAATATATGTGTTGCGTCACAAAAAACAAGTAATATACGAATTGGATTATAATTCGGAAACAGGAAATGTCGCCGAACAAGGTTAGCATACACAATATTAAATATATTTGGTGCTAATTTTGAGTGTTAGGTAAAGAGAAAGTGGCGTTCAATGTATCTGAACACCAACATTATGTTCAAGGAGATATTATTGATTTTGTCTTGGATTCCGATAACATAATGTGGATCGCCTTTTCTGATTCGGTGTGTTTGCTTATTAAGACTGTGTGGAATCGTATTTATTTTCGTTTACATTTTTTTAGATAATTGAGTATAATTGTGAGGAAAATAAAATTGAGAATAAACTGAGTATGCCGGAAAATGGGATTACGGGGATTGTTTGGGCCGGCAAGAAATTAAATCATCTTATTGTGGTTACGAGCAATCTTATGATGGACCCCATATTAGCTCTCACTGCAGGGTCTACGTATGCTGTTAGTGGTTTTTCAACAACTGGCGTTGAATCTAATGATATCGTTTTATAAATACTGTACACCAATATATATAATAATAAACGATAAATATTGGAACATATTTTGTTTAAAACAACCTCATATCCTACTTGAATTTAGTCAAATTTGTTTTATTTATAGAAATATGTTTATCTGGTGGCGGTTGCGTAATAAGAAAGTAATAATGCGCGTGTAGATCTGGTGAGCAAATTGGGAACTAACGCAAAAAAGTTTATTCATTTATTTGCAAATTTATATGTTTTATATACTATTCGAGTCGTAAATATATAATAATAACAAAATGAGTTAAACGAGAATATAATATTTTTTATATTAGACAGTGACATAATTATTATTTGCCCCGTTTGCCAGATGTTTCATAATTGTTTTTCTACCCAAAATACACATAAGAGAAATTTAAAAAACACATTCTCCAAAACATATATTTATATAAGCCATTTGCGTGCAACGTCTGCCCATTAAACGAATTGTGGTCGCAAATGATTGGTTTAAATGAGAAGTAAATCGTAAATGTCATTACTATGCATATCTATAGATATATTTTAATTTGAGTTCATACATAAATGTATATTTGAAAATAATTACTGTGGTATATATATCTATATACAATTTTTGGAATCGGGATGCGTAATAATTTATGCGGCAAATAAAGAAAATAAAAACCGTATATTTTCCATGGTACTGGCTGCGACACAATAAGTACGTACATACATAAATCAATGAGTTATACCTCATGGAATTGGAAATCAACATTTTTGAATTGCAAATTTTTAATCCGGATTTTAATGTTTTTGTCAAGCATAAATTCTACTCCTAACAGGTGAGGATTAAAACATTTTTTTTTTCAAATCTAATCCCTCTTATCGTCAAAACTCGAAAATAATGATAACACAATGAACACCAATTTACCTCATTATTATTGCTACTCTTTCAAACACACACACACACACACATAAACACACACATTCACACACGCGTGCGCGCGCATGCATGCATACACGCACGCACACACACACATAAATAGTTTATGAAGCGTGTCACACCAAGCGACATGGACATTTTCACAAATGCAATTATAATTAGATTTAATCTGTTTATATCGTTAGTAACTACATATAGATACTTTAGGAGTATTCGGCACCAGGACACGTGTATATCAGCGCGCGCATACCCCAACCGGAAACTAGCATATATACAGCACACATCCGTTCGAAACGCACTCGGACTTCAGTGTCCCTGTTTCCGTAATCCATTCATTCGCAATATAATATAGTATCAAGTGAATTTAACTTTGTATTATTTTTTAAATAAAACTAACAAATGATAGTTTATATATATATATATAGAATCTTAAGGCTATATCTGTGAGAAATGTAGAAGCGATATTTTCTAGTTTAGTAACCATGATTTTGCGTTATGTTACGGACATAGTATGGGTAGCCAGGATATACCGGGCGTAGAGTAATAAATTAAATTTAAATTAGATACCGGGTGGGTCAATATGAACGCTTACGGCTACAACAGCGCGTATATATATACGTATGGTTAACTGGTATATGCTGTGGTACTCGGTTCAGCCAAACCGTTGCTAATCCCCTAGCGGTCAAACAATGCACGACGAGAGGCTTAGGTACTTTATAATGTAATTTATTCTCATACACGACCCATTCATAACAATCAACAATTGATATATCAAAGCTAACTTTGCATCCGACAGTATCAAATCTCTACTAACTAACTAACGATTGAACATTTCGAAATAACGTTTTTAAAACGTTATTACAACAGTTTAACCCAATCTCCAGACTCAATTAGAAATATCATTGTTATTATTAATGAGTGTTTATTTAAAAAAATTGATGCACAATGAAATGTTTATTTTTCGACGGTTTTGTATTTTTAGATAAATAAAATTAAAAATTGAAAAGATTGCTTTTAAAAATAACTCTAGTAAACCTTTTCGAGAAGACAATTATTAAAATAAACAGCCCCCTTATAACGAGTAAACAAATCCCGAAATATCTATACATTTAAAACTGCGAATTCTCGTAAAAATAAGTCGTTTTTATTTACTAGAACCGCGTCCGTTATTTGGACAAGATATGGACACTTATGGTTCTGCAAGCAAACAGCCATGGGTGGCCTGTCTTGCGCAAACAGACCATGTGGAGATATTAAAGTCATGGTTCTCCACTTTACACATGCAAAATGAATAACATACTCCTGCAAAGTGGACACGTCAATTATGTGCAACTAATCTTACGGTATAAATATATTTATGTCAGGATGTGTTATTTAATATTTTGAGTTTAGAATAAATATTGTTTATTTCTGGAGTTTGTGAAATGGCGTATTTTTGTAGGAGGGTAGTTGAAGAATTATTCACTTTTCGGTACTTTTAGTTTGCGGGAATTGTGTAAACTTGTGAAAAACGATTTAGCGCAGACAGTGTGCGAAAGGAGAAGGGGGGGAAACTGGGTAAAGTTAGTGGACGTCAGCGAAATTTATTAGGACTGGTCTAACTTGAAGTAGCGCGGCTTGGGGTTTCTAGAAACCTTGGCAACGAGAGTATACCGACTGTTTGATTAGTAACTCGCACTTGGGTTTGGAGAACTAGCAAGCAAACAAATGGCAAATGTTCTATACCATTTGGTATATATGTTTCTTAAAACTAAGCAGCGTTTTTTTTTGTAATAAAATGAATAATGAAAGACAATGGCTGAGTTGGACGTGCAGTATAGAAAATTGATTGTCAGTTTGTGCTCGTAATGTGACAAATTGTATTTTCTAGTAGTTCCGGTTCGTGCCTAGCCTAGCCTATTTGCAATACTGACCGACTCACCCCCCTTGGTCGGCGATAACATGACATTTGCACGCATATCAATTGTGATAAATTGCTTGCCGTAATTTGATTAACGACTAGCGTAAATTGATTTCTAGTTTAGCTCCTATATACTAGATATGTATATAACATCGAAAAACTACATATGTGTAACACCGCTCAGATATGCGTATTAAAAGCGCTATAAAAATGTATGTTTACCGGGCACAAATTGAAACGTATTCAACCGTAAAACAACGGCCCAATGCACAAAATATATATTGATAAACAGCCACACAAACATATTGTTTATGTCGTCGTATATTTAAAGATTTGTTGCAAAAACTAGCACTTTTTCGAAACCCTAAATAAAGTATACTGTACTTCCGGTGCATGTATAAGCTCTAATACTTCCTGCGATATAGGAATCTAAAGTTCAATAGACAAAAACAAACATAGACATCTTAGAATTTATTTAGTTTTTAAATCATATTTTACTTCGAAATTATATAAATTTTTTACAACTATAATACATAGTTGGGATTTTCTTTACCAATATCGCTCAACACACACACAAACACACACACACATAGATATGCGGTTGCTCGAGCTCGGAATACAAGTTGGTTTTATTGACAATTCAGCAAACGGAATTACGAAGAAACTTTGATAACGTGCAACGTCGACTCGACTCGTTTACGGAAACGATCGTCGGCAGTTCTACCAACATTACGACGACAACGCGAACGACATGAACTTTAAGTACAAACGATTTCTGTTATATGCGGGTTATTCTGTAAAATCGCCTTTATATAGTTTTACAACTAATACAATAGATATGACAACAATTGATTTGTTTAGAAACAATTTTTCCCGGAATAAACAATAAATTGTCTATATATGTAGTATTTTTGAAAAATACCATACAACAAAAAAAAAATGATTTAACCTTTTGCAAAAAAAAAAAGCCTCTAGAGACACGTCCATAATTAACCATACAAACAAAAATGTTGAACAAAAACGAATTGTTATATGAACATATTTCTAAGTAGCCCAAGGGACTTCATTTTATTGTGGTCGAAACGCCACGCAACGGAAGTGGCAAGAACTAAATACACCGGAAGGAGTAAAGTACACTCACACTCAAAAATATTATAAAGAATGTCGATTTAAATTATTTGTAAAAGTATTTCGGTTTAACTACTATATTTCCAATTAACTAGGGTAACAGATGCCTTGGGTCTGGTAGCAATATATAGATCCCGTTTCACCCTGCATAACGAATGCAATGCACCATAAACAACATTGGGAACGCCATAGTTCACTGTCAAACACCATAACAAGTAATCCCCTTTTATCTGGCAACCTTTTGTATGTATACGAAATCCAAAAACTAAAAACACAACAGTATGTTCGTTTTAAAATGTCCCCAACATTCTGATGGTTCATTGTTAATTTTTGATCCTTTTCTGGATTAATGTTTTAAATTCCAAACGCTCATATTTCAGTTAAAATTTTGATACATTCACAAAAGAGTTTTAATTCGAAATACATTTCCCACCACTCATACCACACGACAAACATACTACCAAGAGAAGGACTACCCGATCTCACCTTCACATATCATAACTGTTAATGTATATATTTAATTAATTAATAAAAACTAGGAGTTTTATTCGTTGATTTACTTTGCAAAACTAGGCTTTATTTACTATAGCTTTCATGCGTTAGTACTCAAATGTCTCACCAGGGCTCTAAGTTAGTTACGATTTCTTTAAAGTATGTACAGCACGAGTGAGTTTAAGTAATTTTAAAATGTTTAGAATTATACAATTAAAAATGGTGAATACATATTTTAATGAATATTCGCCTAAATTCAAAGCTGTACAAACTTTAGTTTAAGTGGTACAACTGGCACATAAGTAATCTATAGTGTTCCGCACTCTAGGCCATTGTTATTACAGGAATTATACAGCCATTGTATATATTTTTATAGAACACTCTGTAGATGTCTGTTCATGACACCGATATATATTCTAGTGTTATGATTGAAAATGGCCTAATTTACATATGAATAGATATTTCTTTTACTTCTAATCTGAAATTGCCCCCAAGGTGATCAGTACCACCCCACTACTAGGTAGAATAAGCCATTGGCGTAGAGTACCAAAAAGGGGCACATTTATTTATTAGAGTTAAACAATGACCAATATCAAAAACGAAAAAATCGAAATACAATTGTTTATTGTTTTTGAAAATAGAAAATAAATGTCTTTGTTAGTTTAAACAATGGGTTCGTTATTAATATTTTTCTAGTTAGTTAGGGAATAGATAAATTTTATTAAAATTATTATAAACGAATTGTTCGTTTCGATTCACGGAGGGGCTCGAACAATTAATTTATATTATGGTTGATCGCACAAAGCGAATGCCGACACAATAACAAAGGCGGTGAACGTAAAAAAAATTATTTTTCAATGATTGAACGCATAGCTTCAATCAGAAACATGACGTTTTCAATTTTATCCGGTTATATTATTTATGAAAATCTGTACCTAGAAGGTTCTGCCACCCTTCTATTATAATGCAAGAAATTTTAATTATAAATCTATTTTGGTCTTTGATCACACTTTAAATTATATATAATTGTAGTTAAATATGTATAATTATTTTAAATAGGACAATTTACTGTAAATATGTTCATTTAATATTTATCGGGACGTTCAAAAGTATTTATTTTAATTAGAACTTTATCGGTATGTGTTATTAAGAATTGGTATATAAATAAATGGGAATATAGTTGGGAATGACTTGTGATCGCAACTTCACGTAAATAGACTAACAATGAATATTTTGTTACTATGTATGCATTTATCGCTTATATATTATGCGTAAGTATGTATTATTAAATAAATAAATAATCGATGAAACTTCGTAATTTAATTGATTAAATATCTGCAGTGTCATGCACTGAACTTTCTTATCCGCATATGGGTTAAACCATATCGTAGTTACATTATTTTTCTAATTTATAATATTCGTTCTAACATTTTGCTCGCTTTTACAGTAGATATATTTCTTAGAAACAATATAAAATGTCAAACTTCAAATTATTTAAGTCAATTTTGTTAAACAATTGACAGGCGCAGATGATACGATTCATGTAAATATATATATATAATAAGCAGAAATTTAATTTGAAGCCATTACTCTTTTTGGAAAAATAATTCAAACAAAAGTTGTGCTAAATATAAATGCCTTTAATTTTTGTTCATGAAATTTTTCTGTAACTGTAACCATTTTGGAGTAATTGCAGAAAATGCAAAAATTGACTAGAGTAAACAGGCACTTCCGCTTTGAATATTTTTTTCAAAAATAGGAGGTGCACACCTCAGGCATATGCAAATCTTAAGTTTAAAGTTTCATAATTTTAGCTTCAACCGTTTAGGCTGTAGAAAACATACACACACACACACACACACACAGACGGACGTCATACCAAAAATAGTTGGAATCGATTCAGGGAAGGTCAAAACGTATATTTCCGTTAAAATCTCGAGATCGAAATTTTTCATGATTACAATACTTACTTATACTGTGTATAAGAAAGTAAAAATGAACTTAAATGCAATTCTAATTTACTAGATTTGGGGTTGGAATAACGGAAATTAAAAATAAAGATCCAAATGCATGTGGTTTAGCACATGGTGGACCACTTCTGCAATCTATAACGAAAACAATGTTCACTGCACCTACATCATTATTTTGGAAAGATGCTGAAGGCAAACTTACGTTTGCCGACATAGAAGGACCGTACATCTGTGAATATGAACCTGATGATAGTGGCAAAACAACAAGCGGGCTTATTTACCAGTTAGGTAAGAATATGTTTAGCCAGATCCTAAACTAAACCTTCATGCGTTTTATCGCAAATATTTCTATATAACGCAATAAGTACTAATAAATGTTGGTTTATTTAAATTATTTCAGACAAGAAACGCATTCACGCATTAATACCAATAAATGACAAAGAGAGTAGGTATCTTGCTGCGACCGATTCTGACCTAAAAGAAGTTCAATTCACAGGCGACGATCCCTCGTCAAAGTGGACCGTAAAAGAAATTATGGATATTTACAGTGATACGCGAATGTACATTAGAAAAGCTCGTGCTTCCAAATCCGGCAAACTATGGATAGGTAAAACAGTATAAATAGTTTTTTTTATCAATATTTTAACGTAATTGTTTGTTTGTTTAGCCGGTGATCCGGAATCTCGTAACTCGTCAGAAAATGCAGAACTTTTAAAGGTTGATGTTCCGAAGAGTAAAACTGTCGTTGACGACAAATATACGGATATAGGTGGGGTTGCTTGGAATAAAAATTCGAGTTGTTTGTATACAATTTCGACGCGAAACAACTGTGTCTATCGTTACGATTTTAATCCAGATACAGATACTGCATGTAAGTGTGCATTACGTAATATTGAACACAATTCAACAAAATAATTAACCTGCATTTTAATCTACACCACAGTAATACGACACCAACAGAAATTTTGATTAGATTTACTTGAAATAGTAAAATGACACAAATAATAAAAACGTATTATTTATTCGGTGAAGAGCAAACAATCTAATAAGTAATCCATTTTTATAATGCAAATATTACTTTTATAGCAAACCGAAAAGTATTATTCGACCTAGATGATTTTGCACAAGTTTCCGGTAACATGTCATCTATAGCAGTCGATGTTAAAGGCAATTTATGGATTGCTCTTTCATACTCTGGAGTGGTATATTTGAGCTACTAATAAGCGTAGCTTTAAAATATCTAATATATAAAAACATGTCCCTACTTTTTTTTTTTAGCTAATTCGATACAATATGGAACTCAAGGATATAGATTCTATATTATCTGTACCAGGCACCTTAATCACATCGATAACATTCGGAGGTAAACATTATCAAAATTTGTACGTTGCAATTGCTAAGGATCCAGCTCATCTAAATGAACCCGGCGCAGGCGCTCTTTATGCATATTCCGGCACTGGAAGTTATGGTTTTGCACAAAATTACGTTAAAATTCAACAATAACACCATGGTCTATACGCCACCGTCGTAACATATTATACGTTAATACAAGTGTATTAATTAAAAAATATTTTGATGATTGAAAAAATAAAAGATTTATTTAAATATCTGCAGTGTCATGCACCGAACGTTCTTATACGCATATGGGTTAAACCATATCGTAGTTACATTATTTTTCTAATTTATAATATTTGTTCTAACCTTTAGATTGCTTTTACACTAAATATGTTTCTTAGAATATATATTAAATGTCAAACTTCAAATTATTTACGTCTATTTTGTTAAACAATTGACATGCGAATATGATACGATTTATGTAAAAATATATATAAAACGCAGAAATTTATTTTGTAACCAGTAGACTTTTTGGAAAAAAAATTCGAACAAAAGTTGTGCTAAATATGAATATCTTTAATTTTTGTTGATAATATTTGTCTGTATCTGTAACGATTTTTGAGTAATTGCAGAAACTGCCAAAACTGACTAGAGTAAACAGGCACTTCCGGTTTGAATATTTTGTTCAAAAATAGGAGGTGCACACCCCAGGCATTTGCAAATCTTAAGTTTAAAGTTTCATAATTTTAGCTTCAGCCGTTTAAGCTGTAGAGAACATACACACACACACAGACACACACACACACAGACGGACGTCATTCCAAAAATAGTTGGAATCGATTCAGGGAAGGTCAAAACGTATATTTCCGTTGAAATCTCGAGATCGAAATTTTTCATGATTACAATACATCGTATAAGAAAGTAAAAATGAAATAATGTATTTTAATAAAAAGTATTTTGGGTTCTATGTTTAAAATAGCGAATGGGGTTTCTTTATAGATATCAAATGCGATTTTATGGTGGAATACACGAAATAGCTATATTAATATATAAGGTGTTTGGAATTCAACGTGAGATATCTTTAAACTAAAAAAAATATACGAGGTTGTAAAAAGAGACTGTAAACGATTTTATGGTTTTTGGTGATATTCCGGTATCTAACCGGATTTTTTTTTATGCTAGTGACCCCAAAATTGCACAACTGTGATACAACGTTGAACATGCTAGATTCCAGGGAAATGTAAATGTGATCGTTTTTAAAAAAAAAAAAAACATTTTTTGTTTCGCAAATCTAATACAATTCATACAAATAATATTAGATTAAACCAAACAGAAATTAGTTGTAGGGTAAATAAATAAAAGACAAACTCATAAATTCCGATATAAAACACAATGTTCAACACCTCTTAACTTACCCATACAATTGCGTAATTTACTCAACAATTGCACAAAATACATAAACACATCTTATACATAACACATACACAAAAAAAAATCAATTAATACAATAAAAAACACATTAAATCAAAAAAAAACTAAAAAATGCCAACTACAAAATTGACAAATGGTAGCCATATTGGTCTGAATTTATTAGAGTAGTTATATTAAAAAAATTTATTATCTTCTTTATAATATGATACATACTAAAAAGCTACAAAGTATGACGTCACAAGTAGTTTTTGATGTGTCTTACGTATACATTCACCCTTAGTAGTTTGAAATAACGTAATTAAGTCATGCAAGAAAACTACCTGTTGCATTTAATCTGCTCAAATACAACAAGATCAAACACACACATATGCATAGTTTGCATGTCGCCGTTCATTGCCAGAACAATCAAGATCAAAACGTACAATATCATTCGCAATTTACTTATTTAGATTACCAGAGATGGATTACAAATATTTAATATTTATAAAACCACCAATTAAACATAAAAAACGTTAAAATAATCATAGGCATGCGTTGCTATAACTTCTAGAAGCATCTAGAAATGACACCTACCCACGTGACAAATCCAATTAGAAATTACCAACCATAACAAATAAAAAATTATTTATTTATTAAAGAACTCAACTAACTCTCTAAATAACTAATATAGATGGGTTAGTTATTAATTTTAAACAAGAGTATTTAATTTAAATTTATTTTTGTATTAAATGAAAAATGACGCGCAATTTAAGCGGGATTTAAATTAAAATCGAGCTAACCCAATCCTGCACGTTGTGAATTATTTTATTACCTATTTAGATCAATTTAAAACAGATTTGATCTCATTTATTTACCACCTAGATACCGTGCAAGATGGGCTGTGTTGCGAAAATCAATTTGTTGTTTATTGTGTTGGTGTTTTTGTTCAAAAACACTAATTCTACACCGTTATTGGAAAAATTGGTACGTATTAAACATGTTTTGTAAATAATAGTTGTGAATGTGTGATGTTATAGGATGAGATGAAAGAGACGATAACAGATGCTGCGACTTTTGAGGAGCCGAGTATGTTCAGTAAGTTTTTGCAAAAAATGCAAAAAGGCGGTGAGCATGTGAAGGAACGTTTCGGGGAAATGATGGAGCATACCAAGGATTTTATAAGTACCAACACGGAAAAGTTATTCAAATAAAACGAAGGGATTGTTACGAAAATATTTTATATAATGTAATAATAACATGTTTATAATTTATTTGCTAAAATTATGTGATTAATTTCGTCCATTTGTATCTGCAACTTAGCATAATTTCGCAGATAATGGTGATTAATAAGTGAAATAAAGAAAATATACCAAAATGATTTATTTCATATAATTTCAGTCACATATTAAATAAAACATATCAGTCTGTTAGTGGCAAACGTTCAAACGCAAAAGTTACTAAATTGTCCATGGCACCAGTGATAAATTTAGAAAAAAAAAACTGGTAATGTTATGAAGTATTGCTATAAACCCACCAAATTACATTAAACTGAAGCTAGCTGTGGTACTCGTTTATTATTTAATTTCAACAAATTTACGAACATATTTAGTAACTTTTGTGTTAGTTCTTTCGTGGTTTTGACATAATACCAATTGCCCAATCGTCTCTTAGCGGCGCGATTTTCCGCTGACTTAAGTTGTTCGTAATAATACGCGTAAAACGGGTTATTTGTAAGTGTTTTATCGACGGGACAAACTGAACCGAAATCAATTTGCACTAGTGCAGGTCCTACGTTCAACACACGAAGTTTCTTCTGCAAGGTAAATCAAAAAAAAAAAAGTCATACCCGTCAAAAATGTGTAAGGTTATGCAACTCACCTCTAAGGCTCCCTGTTGTAGCATAACCTCACAATGGACGCAATTCTTATCTTTAACCACCGGAATAAAAGTCACTTCATGACCAGCGATAATCGATTGCAACCAACTTATACCGTGCCCATTAATTGTTATACCAGACACTTTTACCGGTAACGCTGGCTTCGCCGGTAAAATCGGTATAAGTGGTTTGTGTTTGATCATCAATAAGGCGCCATTAGGCTCTATTCGTTCCACAGTACCGGTTAATTGCGTTCGAAAGGTTAAGAAGCGGTTCGGTATATCGTTCGGGCGCGAAAATCTACTAAACTATTTTCGATATGTTTAACCTTACTTTCTACTCGTGTTATATCATACTTACTGGGCGAATTCTTCGTAATGCTACCGCTAAACCTACGAAAGCTACCGAATAGACGCCAACCTAAAATTAAAACGTTTATAGACATTTGTATTATATATTATTGGAGGTTTACCTCTACGCCTTTCGTATTTTGGTTCATAAATAACTCGAATTTTTCCATTAAACTCGATTGTTCGTCCATTTTAATCACAAATTGCTATCTAAGTATCGATAATATTATTAAAATTCTAATATTACGTATTACTTCATTCTATTTCTAGGTTATATTTAGAAGCAATGTCAAAATGTATAGTATTCTTCTTCGTGATTTTCATTCATTTATTTTAAAAATATATATCAATTCTATTTTTGTTATTTAATTTATAAAACAATTTGCTATCGTCTTTTATACATAAAATTAATTTTAAACGCGAAATTAATTCATATATTTAACTTAAAAATCATATTTTACTCATTTATTTAATAAATACCCATAAAAATTTATGTTTCTTAATTTAATAAATTATTTATTTTATTTTTTTATTTAATAATAATATTCTTCATATGTTTCAAATCAACTAAAATAAATATTAGTTATTTATTTGTGCGATTAAATTAAGGTAGTGGATTATTTTAAAATTAAATAGTACTATTCCAGACCGGCAACTGCAGAACGTGAAAGTATCTAGAAAACCTAACCGTAATTTTCTAACAGCTAGTACTCATGTGCCGTGTAATATTCCAGTAAATACAATAAATAAATATCAATAGTAGAGTTGTACGTTGAATTTAGTTACCAAACTAAAGTAATCAGTCATTTCTTTGTATACCATGTCATGCTACTATTATTTTGATGTTAGTTTGTTAGTATCTTTGCTTTACAACGTTATATTTTTTTTTTGCGGTTATATAGATGATGTAATATTGACTTAGTGAATGATTGTTGCAGAGAACTCGAGGACGCTAACACAGAGGTGACACCGGCACTGTTTAAGAACCATGTTATGCACAATTTGACAACTCTATTTGGTGAAATTGGTGCAACATTTCAAGTGGATGTGCTCAAATACGACGATTTTCGAGCGATTTTAAGAATTCCAATCGACTGTTATGTTAAATTACACGCTGCGTTAACGCTTACCGGTTATTACGAACAGAAACCCTGTTCATTTACAGTGCATAAAACGGGTGCATTGTTATTAAATTTATGTTGTGACAGTCGCGAGTTTTCGCATTAATATATCCAATAATTAAATATGTCGTATTGTGAGAGATTAGGTCCGGATGGTAAAGATATAGTGATATTCGCGACTGCTGAAGACCATCAAGCCCCTAGTACTGTGACGTTGCCGGTGTTGGAGCCAAGTCCAGGTTTGATTTTGCCGAACGGCGATATTAATTGGAATTGCCCGTGTTTGGGGGGCATGGCTACGGGACCGTGTGGTGTGGAGTTTCGTAACGCGTTCGGGTGTTTTCACTACTCTGAAGTTGACCCGAAAGGCTCGGATTGTTACGAGAAATTTAAAACGATGCAAGAATGCATGGAAAAGTATCCGAGCTTATATAATAAAGATCTAGGCGACGATGACGAGATATCTGAAGCGCTGGGTACGTCCGAGAAAGAATCACAAAAAACAAAAGAACAACCCGATACAGCTAGTACAAAAAAATAATTTTTTTTTTTTGCACCTAGAGTTGTCATTTGTTAATTTTTGTTATGTGAATTTTTTCGATGTAAGATTATTCATATATTGTAATAGGGGGTTTTTTTTTGTTTGTTAGAATGTAATTTATGCCACTTGAATATGACAAATAAAGCCATGATACTTACAAACGTTAAACATTCGCATTCAATTATTACATTTACGTAACGTTTCTCAATCCTTAACTCGTGACGTCACAAAAACTCACTTTAAAGTTAAGGTTACGTAACATTTTCTACTCAAAAAATTACATTTCCCGACCACAGTTTTTACCCAAACATTACCAATTTATAATAATTAATACTAATTACAGCATATATTTAATTATTTCGTCGTTTTTAAGAATATTCTGACGAAATATCTATTGATATAAAAACTAATATGAAATTGGGTTCTTAATATATAAAATGCAATTCTAAATACATAATTGTGCATTTCTTCAGACTAGTGCCATCTGTAGGAAAATATAAGTATGACGTCACAGCAACACATTCACGATTGTTGTTCTGTGTGTGACCAAAGTGTAGTGTGTGTGAAATAGTACGAGAAGTGTGGTGTAAATACCGAAAACTTGTGTTTTGGTGCCCATAATATACTTCCTTAGCAGTGTCTAAGAGTATATGGGACGTAGGATGGAGTCGAAGTCCAAACCAGCGCCGAAAGAGAAAAGAAGGTATGTACACTTTGCAATTATAAAATGGCCACCTGGACAACTCAGTTTTGAAAAGCAGGTCAAAGCATTGCATACATTTTTACGCTTGGCATTTGACCAATATTGTAACAATATCCAGAAAATACGATACCACTTTATGGGCTACGTCTAACTGAGTTGTTGTCACGATATTCTAATCCTATTCCCACTGTATAACCATATTCGCACCTCCCAATCGCAATCACTCCTTATATGCACTTTTACTCAATTAAACGAAAGTTTTGCGGCTTTTAATAGTCTACATACAACAATTACCCCATATATTTCATCATATAATTGTTGTCAAGTCTATAAATTAGATAATAAACTTTTTATCACCTTATATCTGTTTTATTAACTAACAAAAGTACATTTATTTAAAAAACCCTTTACAAATTTTTTGGCCATGATTTTCTTTTTATGAATTTCTAATATTTATTTTGATAGAAATTAAGATGGTTTTTCGAGTTAATTTCGTTAAAATATGCATGCATTAAGTATGTCAGGTCATTATACTTTGTTAGAGAATTAAAATTAACTCGTGTTTTAAAAGCAAATATTAAGTAAACATTTATAAAGAAATATTTATGTTAAAAATAACTGAAGGTAACATATTAATTAGAACTATTTATTTATTGATAAATTTATTTTTACAAACTTATCGCTATGGAAACATGAACATTATGATGTATTCCCTAAGGTTATTATTCTATAACGCATAAATCTATTTACAAAACCATTAAATAGTCATTTTCAATGAATTTCTACATAATTCATTTTTGTTTACTAAAATTCTTTCACTAATTTATTCAATAAAATCACTAAATAAAAAAAAAACTAATTTGTTTTATTACATTATTTTAGTAAAAATAAACGAAATAAATAACAAAACGAGCTTAGTGCTTTTTAAATAAATAGAAAACTAGTTGCTATGTTGTTAGCAATGGGCGTTTAGGTAACGGTGCCACCAACTATCTAGAGTAAAAAACACTAGTTATGCTAGTTTTATTACGTCACGGGGATGATATTACTTAAATCGCTATTGTTGCGGTAATAATTAAAATATATAATATTTATTAATGTTGTTCTTAAATTTATATTAATTATTCACGTAGCCGTGACCCCGTTAAATATTTAATCTGGCGTCTAAATAATATGCATTGTACATATTTTTAGACCTAAAATTGAGAATCACGTCATATGTTGCCGCTTTTAGAACAGAGTAATAATTTTGATATTATTTCCAAACTTATCAATTCGTTTGAATTTCAAAGCGAAAACATGTATTATATTTCGTATTCTTATTTATTCTTAGAGATAAACAAATACCCACTTGATCATAGTGTAAATATTGCGCCTGATTTTGACGTCATCATGCGTTTTAGATTATATTAGTAATAAATATAATAAAATAATTAAGTTCACTATTCAACTCATGTAGCGTATATAAATATATTTCGTGTTAATTTTCGGGTTTTGCGATTACATTCATGGCATGTTGCAATGTTTTTAATGTGGAAAGTGCATTGTTATTATTTTGCATTGAATGACGTCAATCAGTAATTTATTATTCTGTTGATCGATACCGATTTTTTTATTGTTTCATCAGTGAATGAGACTTGACTTCTCAGTTGACACTATATTATAACAATTTATCATGATTTATTCATGTGTCATATGTTCAGACATTCCAGTACCGTACTAGTTGATATGTAAGATATAAATTGCATAGAAATACGCGAATTTTGCAACCTATTTAGTTGAAAAGCGCTGCGGGTCCTATAACCGACAGGCGCGTCATTATTTAATTTTTAATTTATATATATTATTTTTTTAAATGTAATAGACGTTAAGTATCTAATAAATGCTAATAATCAACGTAAAATTCGTCTTAGTGACTAAAATTTGTATTAGTTTCGTACTATAAACCTTGTTTTTTTGTTTAAAATTCTATCTATACAATTTCGATAACAGAAAAATGCAAATAAATTAATCCTAGTTGTCAAATTTACTAATCCGTAACTAAATATTGGTGAAAGATAATTTTTATATCGCTCAACCACGATCTGATAAACTTTTTCGAATTGAATGTAAAATGTATTTAATTTATTGAATAAATCATTTATTTATAAAATTCTTAATTATTGTTTAATATTCTTAAATTTTATTTGTTTTTAATATGTGAATAAATTGTTTTCTGGGGCGCCATTATTATTCAAATTAGATTCTTATTAGAATGATTAAATATAGTCATCATTTTAAAACGTCTCTATTTCCTGAGCTTTATTAACATCCGCGTTTTCAATACGTTCTATCTACAGACAAATGTTATCGAGTTTCTTTAGATATCTAATATCACGCCAGTGGCGTGCTTGTTGGGAAAGGTAGCCCACGGCGTGGGCTACCCAATATTCTGGGAATTTAATCCGCGATCTACAAATACAAAAAAAATATATTCGAAACGCGTAACGTCGTTCTTGATTCTGCGAATTTTTGCTCTATGCGAGCGAAAGCACGTACATATGTTAAGTGTAGTTTATTGTTAAACTAAATGTGTATGTGATTATTATAATTATATGTTATAGATTGTGGTTTATTATGAATAATTATCTTATTTAGCATATATAGCTCAATTTGGATTTAATTGATAATTTTATATTAAGTACGGTAATTAAAAAATGTACGAAATGGTGAATTATAAACAAAATATTGAGTTTAAAACTCTATGAATTCTATCTAATTTAACTGGGATTTTTGCCAAAGAATACCCATGATTTTCTCGTGATTCGGATATCACAAGACCATAAAAAAAAACTCCATGTGATGACTGCATTTTCTTCTGAATTCCCGAAAGTTTAGTCTCAATTTACTGGTTAACCAGTATGAATTTAATCGTATCAGACGGTAGTTAACTTATGTCAAGTATTTAATAAACAATTAGTTAATTGTTTTTATAAGTGTTAACTATTAAAGTGACCTTCGCTTAACGTGATTGTTTTCTGTTTCGTTTCATTATTATTGTGTACAGTTACTTTAAAAATTTAATACTTTCACTCACACTTAGATTTACGTGTTCCAACACCAGTTTAAGTAGCGATTTAATTATGTAAGTATAATTACTCAATTTGCAATTTTAAAGTTTGCTAATTTTATCTTCCCCCGTGTTTTTAAATTTAATTTGATAAATAAAAAATCAAGACACTTTATATTTAAATGTATGCAAATTAGACGGTATATTTGTTTGAAGTTTATAAAATATACTTGAATTGAGTAACAGTAGCAATTAAATAATAATTATAATAGTCTGTTTATTGGTTATCAAGTAATTATAATGCATTTTTCGTATTTTTTATTGATTCCTATCGATACTTATGATAAGTTATTTATACTACTTAGTTGCGAAGTAATTACTTAACCCTGGATTTTTCGTTGATCTTTTCTAATTAAAATGTGTAAAGGTTATTAAATAAAAATCACTAAAATAAAATAATTATTCGAGGAATGAAATCTAAATGTAAATATTAATTATCAAAGATACACAATTCTGGGAATTTTTTTTAAAATAAAATTGAATCTAGTAGTTTTTTTTTATCTGGGTTTGAGATATAATAAATAATTTTTGTATTACGAAAAAATTCGTACCGATATTTGATTATTATAAATCGCAGTCTTTCAATATTTTAATCCTGTTTCATGAACATTTTTATCCATGGTTTTACGATAAGATAAGCCCAAAAAATATGATAGTTGATTTTGATTTAAGATATTTCTTGTGTCTTCGAAATTTATCGTTTATAAGTATGTGTCGTCTGTGTGGCTTGCGTCGAATTACTTTTACAAAGTTTAGTGTTGTGCATAGGGGTTGTTTAATTTATTTTAAATTTAATACCAATTTTAAATCCGATACAAATTTCGGTTCAACAAAATAAAGTGGTGTTTCAATATATAAATACAAAAGGTCTATAAAAAATCTATAAGAGTGGATAATCGCGACTTACAGTTCTTTTATTACAAATAATTCTAAAATTTCTTTTCAATTAAATTAACACATACAAAAAAAAAAAACGAGCTTAATACGTTTTTATTAAATAAATAAATTGAATCTAATAGAAGTTAGTTATTAATATTTCTGGGTTAAGGATTTTATTTAATGAAATAATGACCCTTAATATTAACGATTCACTCTTACAGTTTCTTATCCATGTACGTGTATTATTATCTGATGATAATCTTAAATTACAAAAAATCAATAACCTTTACGTATTTCCTATATCTAGACTCCACTTTTGTAAGTTTTGAATGAATCGAGATTTGCATCCATAAAAAAAGTATAAGCGTAAAACATGAACTATCGCACTAACGATTATAATCAATATTACCCTAATGTGATACCGCAAATAGGGTATTATGAACAACCGCCGATATGTATAGGACCCACAATACACGTGGGTCCTCCAATCGGTCCCCCAATCCTACAAACGCCACAATTTGGCACCCTGGAACTACCTTGTAACACGTACCCACAATGGGACCACGAAAACGATTGCTTTAGCTATTATAGCAACGGTTGCTACAATGAATGTCGGTTTGTTAATATGTGTGATATCGAAGATTTTATGTAAGTATTCCTAACTACATATTTTTCCCTATTTTTAAGTAAATCGGAATAGCTTAAACCACGATATGCGCCTACACACTATAATTGTGTGTCTTGTAGTGGAACTTATACTTAGAAACAGATTATTATATATAATTATACGTAGAAATTGAAATATCTCAAGGTTGATATTGCATTTATTTGCGATCTTGTGCAAAATTTCATGGTCAATTTATTGCTAACTGAACTACTAATGTTAGTAAAAAATATTAAAACAAATCTATTTTTTATTATTTTATGTTTCGATTACGATTTAAGTTTAGAATAAATTCGTGCCGCATATTTGTGTGTTTAACAACTTTCTCCGAATATTTGAGTTAAAAATAAACTTCTCTAATACAACTATATTTACTAATATTTTTTTATGAGATGTGATGTGAATGTAAAAAGGGTATTTTAATGGGTATTTTTATTAGCGTTGATTTGGGTATCGCGTATATAAGATACATCATATTACATTTGATTACATCAGACGTCATTGTATATGTAGTCACGTGAATTTTAAATTGAAGTTCAAATATCAAAGCTAGATTTTTTTCCCCAGTCTAGAACACAGTCTATGTGTGCAATAGCTGCTTCATTTAAGTTGTGATTATTTTCTATATTTTTCATTACGTACACAAATGTGTTTTAAAATGTAAGTTCAATTATCTTAATTAGAGGATTGGGTGATTGGATTTAAATTATAGTTGTTATTTTATTAACATTTATAGAAGATTTAAATTTTAATAATAATTTTAGTGATGGGGATGCGATTCTCTAATAAACATGTTTAAATATATATTTAGTGGATATATAGTAGCTAAATTAGTAGTACTATTTATAATTTATTGATAAAGGTTCATATTTGTTATCACTAAACATTGATTATAATACTGATTTAGTAATCAATCTTAGTTAAACATACAAAAGACTGTAGTGTTTTTGACATGTTTGGTGCAGTAGTTCGACTAGACATTTAGACAAATAATTATTATCGTAAATGTACTTACGTACAGATTTCTTTATTTATTGTTAGTTTAGTCATTTGTTTAACGATAATACATTCAAATGCTATATTTTCTATAAATGAGGGTAGTAAATTATTTTGTTTTAGTATTTTTTAATTCTCAAACTATAATATTAATAAGTGTATTTGTTATTATTTTATTTTAATTTAACGTTTTTTTTTTGTTAATTGTAACACTAATTTGCGGGGTTTTTTTTTATTGTTGTAGGAATAATGAAAAACGGAAGGAGAAATCTAGGGACGCCGCTCGTTGTCGGCGATCCCGCGAAACTGAAATCTTCACAGATCTGGCACAAGCTTTACCCCTTTCAAAAGAAACTGTCGGGCAGCTGGACAAAGCGTCCATTATGCGGCTGGCCATCTCGTACCTCCGCGTACGAGATATGGTCCAATTACGTAAGTCAAATTATTTTTTTAAACTAAATATGTATGTATATATATATATATAATTAAACTTTATTTGTGTATATCAATTTTAATTTGCAGTACCGGAAGTCGCACCACTACCTAAGGAAAAACCAGCTGACGAATCAGCGTTCCTCGAAGCGTTGGAGGGGTTCGTTCTGGTGGTTTCCACCGATGGCGATTTGGTGTTTTTATCAGAAAACGTCAACGAATATCTCGGCATTTCACAGGTAATTTATTTTTATTTATAAACTAAATTTATTTCAAAGTAACCAGATTCTATATATTTGATTACAGAACTTAATTTCGCTGTTTTTAAATATTTCTAGATCGATCTGATGGGCCAAAGCATATACGAATACAGTCACCCGTGTGACCATGATGAAATTAAAGAAATCCTAACCTCAAAACTAACCGAACCCAACACACCCAAATCGTTCTTTATCCGGCTCAAATGTACTCTAACCAGTAAAGGTCGAGCTGTTAACCTAAAATCAGCCACTTTTAAGGTAACTAAAACCACATCTATATATTATAATAAGTTCTAATATAGTTTATTTATTACAGGTAATTCACTGTACGGGTCATATGGTAAGCAGACCAGAACTGGTGGATGACCCTAAAGACCAAAGTGTGACGTCACCAGTTAACAAATGCTTGGTTGCTATCGGGCAACCAATTCCTCACCCATCAAACATTGAAATACCATTGGATAAAAAAACATTCTTAACTAAACATAGTTTGGATATGAAATTTACGTACGCTGATGATAAGTGAGTGTTATTTTTTTTTTGGAAGTTTAATGAGTATAACGAAATAAAATGGTGGGGTTTTTTGTTTTGTTTGATTGCAGGATGCTTGAAGTGCTCGGGTACGATTCGGAGGACCTAATTGGGGAGTCTGTTTACGGGTACCACCATGCAATGGATTCAGATACGATTTGTGGGGATTTCAAAAGCTGTAAGTCTTTTTTTTGTTATTTAATTGCTTTAAATAGGATTATAAACATTTTTTTTTTTATATAAAATAAGACAGTTTAGATATAATGAAATATTTATTTATATATTTTACATTTTATTGTTAGTATTCACGCTTCGCGTTTGTGTTAAACCTGTAAATGTAAGAAAGTGTTAGTAATTTTATTTACATATGGATTTAATCGCGATTATTCTTTAATTTTTTTTAATAAAAGTTACGAAACTTTATTACGTAACTATTGTTATCAATTGAATTGTTACGTATTACTAATTTAAAATCTCAATTGCATCACACTTATAAATTGTATTGTCGCAATTAAATCATATTTTATTTAAACGATGCAACAATTAAGAAACGACTTAAGATTTTGTTAATATTTGAGTTAATAAACAAATTGCACTGGTTAGGGATAGTAGGGTTATACTTAGACCTACGTTAGTAGCAGAGTTATGTTTATGGTGACAGTTAGTTTGGTTAGTCTTCGTTAGTTTGGTTTGATCTAATTCGTTCTTTCCGATCAAATTAGACACAATTGTTTTGTGAGCGGTGCTGATGTTTGCTGTACGTGAAAGTACCCATAGAAATTCTAAAAAAAATAATTATTTAAATAGCCGTATTCAACAAAACTAGCTGGTATAATAATAGGCAAAAAAAAGTAAGCACGTGACAAAAGACGCGGGGATCGAATTCGTTCGCATTCAACGCTGAGAGACATGTTAACCTTATGGCCAGAATCGGCGGCTCATTTATTTTGAAACATTACACTTGCATTTGTCGATGAATCAATGAAAAAAATGAATGTGTTAGGGGCAATAGAATAACCTTTATGCTATAGTGTTTATGAAATTACGAACATCTTTAATAAAGCTATATTTTCAAATTGAAAATGTATTTTATGTTAAATGCGCCTCTGCACATGCGCGACCATGCGCAATATGCTGCGTTTGTTTGGCTTCGTTATAGAAAATGTAAAAATCCAAACAAACGCAGCATATTGAGCATGGTCGCGCATGTGCAGAGGCGCATTTAACATAAAATACATTTTCAATTAAAAAATATAGCTTTATTAAAGATGTTCGTAATTTCATAAACACTATAGCATAAAGGTTATTCTATTGCCTCTAACACATTTATTTTTTTCATTGAATCTTCGACAAATGCAAGTGTAATGTCTCAAAATAAATGAGCCGCCGATTCTGGCCATAAGGTTAACATGTCTCTCAGCGTTGAATGCGAACGCATTCGATCCCCGCGTCTTTTGTCACGTGCTTACTTTTTTTTGCCTATATGTGCCATTTATGTTATCGAAGTAAAAACCCGCTTTATATGAAATAGAGATAAGTTTTAATTTATGATTATTGCTGCTCTAATTTACCTAAATATAACTTTTTTTACTGACGTTATCAGTAGTTTATTGTCTTATATAGTAGTTTATGATTGTGACTCATCGGCGAATTTTAACCGATTTACGTTCATTGTTCAATATCTTGCGAACGGTGTAACTTAGACAATTAATTGTTATCAAAATTGTAGATGATTAAATTTGCTACAACTTTTGTTTGAAACGTTTCATCTAAATATGTACCATTTCCTAAATAATTAATTAACTTACGATAGTTAGTTTCTGCGCTGAGTTGTGAACAAGACCATACAACTGAATAGTTTTTATAGTCTGTTCCAAGCACCCAGTAAGTTGCATTTGAGTGACCAACGCTTGGGAAATCAACTCTTAATTTGCCGTTTTTCAGTTCAGGGAATTCTTCCCGTACTGTGCCTATAATTTGTACTTCGGCACCCTTAACAGTCATTGTATTCTTCACTTCGACTGTTCCGTTTGGTAAGAGGCTGTATGTTGCTGTTACGCAATCGCCATTACTTTGGAAAATGGTTAAATATTTCTCTATTTCATACCACTGACCTAAATACTGCAATATATTTATTAAAATTTTCCTCAATCAATACTTTCCAACAACGATGTAAATAAACGATTTAAATCTCATAAATACAATATATATAATATATATATACATTATGTGTGTTATATATTATTAAACAGCGTATGAATTTGATTGAGTAGCATAAAATGTATTAAAAAAACCAATAAATGAGACAACTTACGTCGGAAACACTGAAATTCTGTTGTGTTGATACATTTTGACACTTGCCGTGAAATTGTATTTGCGCATTTGCCACGGTGGCAATAGCCACAAACGCAAGTACTTTAAAGAACATTTTTGTGAAATTCAAAACATAAACTGGGTACGCATTGCTGGTTACCCACTCGTTTTATATTCACATTTCTATTATCACTTCACAATCAGTAAATAATGTGAAGTGGTGAAGGCCGCCTTAAATCCTAATAATAATGATCGGGCAATTTTTTTTTTTCATAAAAAAAATTCATTGTCAATCGTACGATTAAATATTATTTTAGATAATAAATATCTTTTTATTATTTGTAAGTTAAACGTACTTAAAATATTAACTAGAATTAACTGGATATATTGTCCTAAATTTTTCTAATTGATTCTATCGGGAAATATTTATTATTTAAAGTTGCCTTAAATAATTTAATTATTTATGTATAGGCTAAGATTCCATTTAATGACGTGAACTCTATTTAAATCAATATGTTTCGCATGAAACTAGTCACTTAACTATTCGGTTATATCGTTTTATTGTATGTTTTAGCAAAATTAAAATATCTAACGGTCGAAATGCATTTTCTAAATTAAATTCTAGTTGCATCGCTACTCGCAACAAAATAAAATTGACCACCACTGGTTCAACTTGCTTTTTTTTTAAATAGTGTTATAGTCAACTATTTGTTAATATGAAGTTAAATTTTTAATCAAATCGTTTGAAAATTAGGGAGTTTGTAGCCATAAACGTACGTTGATGGTTACAGTTTTTGTTAACGCGCCGCGGTAGGAGTTTGTTGGTTGCTTCCCGCACTAATCGAAAGTATTAAGTGAATTTAAGATTGTAAAATTAATAAACAAAATATGAGTTTAATTTAAACGTTAGTGAGAGAAGCTTAAGCCCCGCCACCACGTCAAGGTCAACTCCATGAGCTACGTTTAAATATCAACTACATTAGTATGGATGGAAAAATATACGAAAATATATAAGAACGATTCCACATTGAGATACACTAATTATTTAGAGTTAACTATTAGAGTTCATTTTTAAACGTATCCCGGCGGGGCCCTACCTAACTGAATATATTCCCACCCCCTACCTAACTGAATATATGCCCATCCCCTACCTACAATTTGAGATACTTATTCTAATTTGTGCTTGTGAGCACGGGGCACACACAATTTTGTGCATGCATGTATTTTATGTGCAACATTGGGTACGACACAATGTTACACGTGGAGATTGATGTTTCTGAAAGAAATTTGGATTAGAAGGCGAACTGCCAAAGGGTGCAGTGTGCAAGTCTGCTCACACACTGCGAAAACTTTAAAAGGGTGGACACCCAGTTAACCAGGACTGGGACGTCCGAAAACATTAAACCTGCAAGTGTGAAAGTACAGTTAGTTATTGGGGGCCCACCTCACTCCTTCGGCGGGCCCAGCGTACGCGATCGAGTTGAAGTGACCAACCAACCAACAAATCAATCCGGTTCCCAGTGCACACTAATCAACTCCCGCACTGTCCTACTGCACCCTGGTCGTACAGCAGTAGGCACGAGAGCGGTCAGATACACTGGGCACCCACTGTACTACTAGTAGCACGGATGGGCTTTCTTAGACTAGGATTCATTAGTCGGTTATTTGCAACGCGCCAATATTAACAAACACCACGCATCCCATGCTAATAAAATTCTATTTAAAAATTAGAACTAAGTCTCAGCAAGCTTTGATAGTAGCACAACATTAGTGCTACAAGGTTGCATATCGATCATAGTTTTAGCAAAGAAATTACTCAAAGTAAACGGAGAGTTGCAAGCAATGGTTACACAACATTAGTGCTCCAAGGTTGCATCGCTCTCATCTTTAGGATAATATCCACATTTAACCGAGAGATACAGTGGCGGCTAATATCAGCGTTATATCAATTATCTACTATTTATTCCAATTCAATCAATGCAAGTTTTTACAAAATTCATTTCGCGACGCGCCCACCCCCGAAACACCCGACACCCGAATTTAAACCCCAACCAAAAATGCAAACCCGAGAAGCTAAACAACGCGAGAATATCATTTAAATACAACAACGATCTGCCACCGTAGCAGAACTGCCATACTGGATAGAAAAAAGGGACAAACTGTTGTTTTCCTCCAGGAATCCAACGGTGGGTGCTCCCACGATGAAAGGGGGGAATATTTACGAATTGAACGAATAGAACGAGCGACAAGGAACTAGAGGAAATACTTGCTCCAACCGTAAGGGCAGGGGCTACCACATATATTTGCAACAAAAGCGCGTGTTTCAAACATATGCAGGCATTTATTTATTTATTATTAAATGAACCATCAACAAGTTCTGTAAAATAACAGCAGGGTGGATTGGAACAAAATACTCTCTCAAGTTATACATACAATATACAATTTTCGTGCATGTGCTATTATTTTAATGACTTTAAATCAAGACCATTTAATTAATAATGGTTTTATTAGTTATGAATATTTTTATAGACAAATTTTATATTTCCCAGTGTAGTTTAACAATTTCTGAATACGCGCGTATTCAGAAACTGATAAAGAAAAGAAGAAAGAAAGCATAAATAATATAAATACACCCGAAGACAGCGGATTCTCTTTCTATTTTACGACGTATAAGAGAACCACTGACCAAAACGCATGTTCGAAATATTAGGAGTCCAAAAGGTACTCACCAAGTCCAAATCCAAACTTGTTCCTCTCCTACCACAGCTGAAGTTCTTGTTGTTCCTGTTTGGTAGCGAAGCGCAGCGAAGAACTTTATTATTTAAATTCCCGAAATTACTTATTTAAAATTTGCACACGACCATTTTTTTTTCACTCACCAACACTGATTTTTATACGGAAAATTACATTTAATCTTAGGACTTTCACTACTAATGTACAGGGGGAAATGGCATATATTTAACGTAGTTATTTCACAAATAAAAATAAACACTCGCGAACTCACTTAATTCACTTTGTTACAAACGGCACAATACATACATATAGATAAATGCAGAAAGAAAGATAAAAAAGAAACTGGGAAATATAAAAATAGCACACGCTAGGTAATCAAAAAATCACTTACTTGTTCTAAATAAAATGCAGAGTTGAGTAGACTGGACCCCCCTGAAACATTGGCAAATGAATTAGAAATCATCGAAAATATATAAACAATATTTAAAAAACCCCCCATAAACTTTTTAATATTTGTTAAACAATAATAATCAATTTAGAGCGCTAAGTTATCGAAAATAAATAAAAACATTAAATTAATATGTGAATTTTGCATGCGAGTGCATGATCTACGAATGCCATGACCAAGCCACGCCGTACCTTTAATAACCCGAAAGTAGATGTTTCATATTTTCGCAAAAATCTAGTTTAATCAATCAAACCGCACTAAAAACGTTATCGAATATCAATTAGCATTCCATTAGTTAACTTTTAACACTAAAATACATAATAGAATCGTGTTTTTTACCCCGTTTTTTATGAATTTAGTTTTAACAAAAATTTGGTCGTGCAGCGTATAGCTCATATTCCACGGCACACTACAGTGCTTAATTATTAATCTTATTAAATGATGCTTTTAATACGTACATACATATAGACTTACATACATCTTGTGTTGCATTTTTTTACATATTTCGTAAAAAACACACGGAAAATATAAATAAAAAAAAACACATACATATATCATTAGTAAAATGATAGGATTCTTTCGAATTTAATTTCAAATACTTGTTGCCCAACCCGACCAGACAGGACCGGCAAAATAATAGTGTGCATGTGTTGAATATTACAATTGATAAAAAGACGATTACAATGGAATATATTTTATTTCTAACTAAAGAAACTACATATAAAATGGCAAATATCGCGTATATTTAAACTGAGAGTTACAAATTTATGGGTAAAATTTGAATTGGAAAATTACGAAATTTTTTTTTAAATGCTGTTGTTGCTATTACTTATAAATAAAATATATTAGTATTCAAATATACTCACTAAATAATTTAGTGTTGTAAGCGAATTGATCTGCAGGAACCGACTTCAGGAACCACACGATAAATGTCTATATTGTACCCGCACGTTACAATCAAACCCGAATGCTTTAATATATATTTAAATAAAATAAATACTGAATTTAATATTATTTAAAATCATTAGCGTTTACATGAGACTGTAACTTAGCAATTAGGGTGTCTCCCCTATATTTTACAATATATCTATACTACCCTATATTATTTTATACTATTTAACAACAATTTATTGCATTTTATATGCTTTACATACGCTAAAAACGTACTGCAATGACCGAAGGTCGCCACAGAAGTGATCGTTTTCCACAAATTTCGACAAGTTTGCAAGTAATTACCAGATATACAAGAATTGAATTCGGCACCTCCACATAAGATAAACAAGGACAGACAATCTGTGACGTATTTTTATTGTATTAACACGCATAGTATATATTTGTATTTAAATTTGAACACCTAGTTATCTGTGGTCTAACGTTGCTAAAGTCTGGATGGGTATTTCATTATTTTAACAGTTAACAATAACGATATTTTCGCTTGTGGTAAACGATAAATAATTCTGGGTGAGTGAAGTATTATTTATATTATTGATAATATTTTCTTGTCGCCACAAAAATGAACAAATAGCATTTTCGGGTTCAATAGTCTAGATTTTTTTTACTGCAGGGTTGTAAAATAAAAAAGAACTTCATGTGTCATCTGGTTTTATATTCTCAGTGGCAAATTGTCATTGTCTGAGGATCTAAGGGTAGAGATGTCATTTTACGAGTGACTTGATTAAAATCGGAAAATGTAAGATACTTGGCAATTTTCCAAGTGGATAATATTTTATATATTACGTCGACTTCGTTTATTATCCAAATTGGAAATTGTGTTATCATTCTAAAACACGATCCTTGTTATCTTAACTTTAGATGGATTCCAAATCCATTTATAACAATTATTCTATGAATTGTTTTTTATTTTTACCACAAAAAATTGCCCTAAAGACATGACTAACGGTGGAATTTTCCAAATTTGTTTTAGTGTTTTCAAAGGGCCAGTGTGAAACAGGCCAGTATCGCTTTTTGGCCAAAACTGGAGGGTATGTCTGGGTCGTCACCCAAGCCACTCTAATTCGGGACAAAGTCCAAAAACCCCAGAGTGTCGTCTGCGTAAACTACGTCATAAGGTAAGATTTTTTTATTTACGCATTTTTTAACGTCGATTTTGGCTTCTCTCCTCAAGTAGTCAATTTTAAAACATAATATTGGTATTTTAATTTAATTAAACTCAAGAAAACTAATTTAATTCCAATTTCCATTATAGATAAAAAAAAAACAATTGCAAACAAATTGTTTTATGAATTATTATTATATATATTTTTTTAGTAATAAAAATTGTTTTTGTGTTAATAAATTATTGATGTTTCGTTTCAAAATGGACTACTTAAATATATTTCACCTATTTATTTAGGAGTCTATATTTATCATGTATACACTTTATTGATTATTACTAATTTATTTTATTGATACATTTTGTTTTTTAATGATTAAATATTAATATGTATTCAAAGAAAAAACAACTAATCTAATTATTTCTCAGGTGTAAAACGGTAGGTGCTAAAAATTACTATTTATTTCCAAATATTGATTGGTCTCAGCGACAAAAGCAATTTCATTATTTGATCAAAACGATATGTGATATACGTCTCATTTTTAGTATTTAGTTGAAATGTCTTGAACCTGTCACCAATCAAACTGAGGAGAGAAGCTCTCATATAAAATCAAGCTTATATTTTGATAAATGTGTGAAATTTAACACTGTTGTCACGTTTTATTTATTACAAAATTTTTACGATTTTTCCTCGCAAGAAAACTGTCTCCCGCAAATTGAGTGTGAAATATTATTCAGTTAACTTTAGAACAAATTGTCTACAAGTTATGTTTAGAGATATTTTATCGCAACTATAAACTGAACTTATAAATATATACATTTTGTTCCTACTATATTTGTTTATGTTACACATATAGTACGCATCATTAATTTCCTGTAAATTGTCATAAATTTCGGGAAATTGAACTATTAAGAACAACAAAGCCACGAAAATTGTCTTCTTAAATAATGTTCGAAATTATTTTAAGAGCTACGCCACGCTTTTGTGTTTAATATTTGAAATACTTAAAATTCTAAGCATACAACGCCGCTATGAATAATGCTTAAGTAATATATTTCGTAACTATGTAACGACATGAAGTTAGTCGCAATGCAATTTAAATTCTCGAGTTTCTATACTGTTTTTAAAACTACTAAAGTCTACTTATACCTATTTATATTTAGAAGTCTCTAAATATTCTGTACCCTATAAATAGGCAACATGCATTACTTCGTTACTAGCAATTTATAAAAATACGTTGGAGTTATACTGGTTGCTGTATTCATATTCAAAAAGAAGATAAATCTTCACAAATCTATATGTAGTACAATATTTTTTGCATCGTTAATGGGTTTATAAAAAAGCGCTCTAAGTACAATGTTTATATTTGTATAAAAAACAATTTTGAGTTAAGAGTATATGAAATCAATCCGCACTTAATCTACTAGAAATTTCTGGAAAGGTCTCTAAGTGCAGGCCTGAAATGTCTATATCGATTTACAGTTTACCCACCCGCGTCACAACAGAGTCTAGACGAATCGGCAACGTTGCATCCTAGAAATGGCAACGATGAACGGAAATGGGCGTGGAAATAAATCTCTATTTTCTTATTGGTCTTTTCTGTACATTTACTATAAATATGGATTACGCTAAGTTGGTCTAGGTCAAGATGTAAAATAGGTTTTGATAACTTTTACTTTTTATGGTGTAATTATTTAATTAAATAAACTTAAATCGACGGAAGTATACGCCCGTAGGTGTGTCAACGCTTATAGATTAATAGTCTTTTATGGAATTGAATGATGAAATATCTACTGGAATTTATTTTATGCTTTTTGTAAAGAGATCTGTTAGGTCTGTAAATTTTTATACCTACTTTAGTCGGTCTGTGTAAGTTTAGGGATCTTATAAATATATAAGAGTTCTTATAAATATAAATCTGTTATAAGACGATTTTAAGAAGCTTACGCTTTGAGAAATATTTGTCAATAAAAGTCGGAATATTTTCTTAAATATTGAATTAGTATCTTTATTTTTTTTTCGGCAATTTAAAATATGGCGCCTGAGATATATGTAACCCGTTTTACATATCAGTTTATGGTGTTACAGATATCAATTTCCAATTTAATGTGGTATTTTATGTTAATTATTTTTGCTCCTTATCAATATTCAAAATGAATTATTTTATTTATTATAAATTTATACAAATTATACAAATAATTTTTATAATTTGTGGTTTATATGTTTATTCATTTGTATGATTGTAATTGTTTTTCTTTTTTCTCCGGATAGTACGTCGTAATACTTAATTCAATTATACATGTGTCGTATTATTATTAATTTTTGAGTTATGTTATATTAAATAAGTTTTCGTAGAAAAAGAAAACTTAAAATGAAAGATACTCTACCCTTAATATCCCTCAGGATGTTTCGTTAAGTTAAGAAAAGAAATATATATATATATATGATATATATTTCAGTTTCTGGTTCTAATTTGCTCCATTCATCGAAACAAATACACGAACCTGGACAGAGAAAATACCAGACTGCATAGCGCTGCCTCGGAAGGACTTTTGTGTCACAGCACGCAAGTCCCACCCACGCATTCCCACCCCCCCCCCGAATCATCCCTGCGCTCTTCCGCCCCAGTAGCAGAGTCACTTTCGCCATCCTCGTGGTGGCTCGATTGGGGTGCCATTCCTCCATGAGTCTTCGCACCCATAACACGTCTGTTGCACACAGTGTTCCTATATTTATATCTTTACCAAATTGGGTCAGTGAACTTATATATTAACAGTTGAAGTTTGGATTGCACGCACATATATGGTAAATACATTTCATGTTATGAGCGTAATTATTTCTTATTAACAAATTAAATCGGGGAATTATTTATTGAATATACCACTGGTATTTGAGGGTGGAATTATTTTTATATCAATCGAATTCATATTAATAAGTATCCAAATAATTGATATAGCTTTATTTAGTCATAAAATATCAATAAATTTCATATATTTGACTTACTTACTATAAGACTTCCGATTACAGCACACATCCTAAATAAACCAAAACTTCTTACTTATCTCACTAAATAATTTAATAAACCTTCACATACATCCTTGAACTTATAATATATTTTTATAAAACATAGATAATTTTATAAATTTCGATCAGCAACAATTTTTTTTATTTATCCTTATTTAACAAATTAAAATTGATTGTTTTTTTATATACGTCACTAATCTACACTTAATAGTTTAAAATACTAAATGATAAATTGAAATAAACCCAAATTTCCAAATTATCTATTTACGTATAAATAAATAAAAAAACATTACGTACATTTCAATCATATTAAATGCATTTTGTGACGTCGACAAGTGTTCTACATTTGAAATACTTATAGAACCATGAAAATAACTCATGATTTGAAGCGTAAACATCTTTAATTAACTCTATAATAATTAAGTATGATTGTAATGTAAACATATATAAATATCATACGTTAGAAAATTACGTATACGCGAATTTGAGGACGACGTCTAAATATATATTGTTTTTTTATTTTATTAAATTAGCACTTGTCAGTCTAACGATTTATAGAATTAAATATATCTGTTGTTACGGTACTGTGTGGCCGTCATGCTGCAAACGTGGGCATAAGCAATTCACGCGCACTACCATATCCTGCCGCGTGAAAATAGAACATTTGTGTTCACGTGAATGGTTACGAATGTATCGTGGATTTTTGGTCGTGCGTTCGTTGCTACGTCTGCACATCAGCTGATTTTCTTATCAAGGTCGAATTCTCACGTTTTCCCAACGCTGTAGATTGCTTATAAAAAAAAATCTAATCTGGATCACTGCATATTAAGTAACAACTTCTAGTTGAGTTTTATAAACGAACGAGCATCTATTAAAAAAAAACTTTCAATTTTTATCTGCCGAAATTTTACTTTCTGTGTATCGATTCGTCATGCACGCATGCGTATTACTTGACCTTGAATCACAAACAATCCCCCTATATCCTTTAATCGGGATTACTCTTATTAGAGCACCCATTGTCCCTTATATGTGTTCCAGTTCGGAACACTAATTCTATCGGGATTTAAAACCCTTATAGGCATTTCTAAATTGATTTAAAATATAATTTAATTATTCTAAATTGATTGATAATTACTACAGTTTGCTTATATTCCCTAAGTAATATAAAGTAAATCACGTAAAGTGCACTTGCACTTAAAATCATTACAAATAATTGTTAAATTTGATTGATTTATGGAATTATGGCAACCTATTCGCTAATAAGTAATGCGGGTTGCATTTTATGCGATATATTAGAAATCGTGATTGTTTATTTAAAACATTAATATATTGTTATATTTGATTAATTGTTACAACAAAATTAGGTAAATATAAATTATTTTTAGTTTTGTATTTACTGCCAAATTACAACATCGAATTTAAGTTACAATGTTGGATCATTCATGGAAGCGTTAGCCAAATATTTATTTATATATTAAAAAACATTTTAATAAATAACTGTAAATCTTCGATGAAAATAGTTGATCAAAAAATTTATTTTCGCGTAATAATATAATAAAACTTTTACGTAACTTTAAATTATATTTCACGGATTCAATTATTGAAACCTATCGGGTTTTCATGAAGTTCGAGACTTGGAAACGACATTCCCATGAGAGTGAATTTCGATAATTTCTAGAACTAGAAAACATGTTTCAGTTTTCCCCAAATAGAAAATTGTAAATCTTAAATGCAGTATTGGTTTCATTTATAAAATGAGTATTACGGGTCCAAATATGTAAATGATTGGTCCGAAATGTTTTGATATCAAAATAAGCGACGGTCTGCAAGAATTTTTATTTAGCGCGAGTGTTCTTTAAAATAGACATCGGCGCGCGCAGCTTTTAAAAATAGTGAAAATACCTTCACCTTCAATCTGCTTATAAATTATGTAACTTATTTACGTGTATGTTTATTTTAAATTTGTTTAAAACATTAAACTTAATTTAAGTATCTATTTTTATTTCGCGACACTATTTGATTTCGAAACTAACTACAATTTTTTAATTGTATTTACAATTAATTTATGTATTAGTCTTTTTATGGAAAGTTACAAAACAATTAATAAATTAGTTTTAATATTAAAATGTAAGCTATTTAATGCGATTAGGTATATTAATTAAATTAATTACTCTCAGTGTATTGATTAATAATTAGTGGCGCGTGTCAATAAATTTATTACGTAATAATAGTAAACAAAATTATAAATGTCTTATCTATTTATTACTGAGGAGTATTAATACATAAATTGTTGTTTGATTTTCTAAATCTCGTCAAGAGTTTAACGCTGACGTCATACTCAATTATAAATGCAAATTGTTCATCCAAAAGCGATAGGCGCGCTGCCAAAATCAACAACATAATGCAAACACGGGACATGTTAACTTATTTAATTGCAATGCAACGAAAAATGTACTGGTCTGTTGTGGCAACAGTACCAGGTGCTGCGACGCGCCCAATCTAATCTCATCAATCAGGGGAAATCATTCGAAAATTATCTCGCTACATTTCGCTTGAGAAGGGTAACAAACCCTTCTCAAGCATCTCGAAACGAAACCATTCCAATTTTAGTAATATCAAAACTAATTTCTCATTAAACAATATGACCGTGAACTAGAAGTGTCATACTAACCTCCGGTTAGTTAAAGCAAATCAACTGTTTAATATGAATATGTTTATTTAAATTACGTCGAAATTTCAAACACATTGCAATACCGCAACATTTCACATCACACACTTCTCTTATACGTAGAGTGATTTATACAATAACGCACGTATTGTGTTATTAGATTTATTATTTATTAGTTTTAATTTGCGATTTACTTATAATCAAATAATTCTATATGCAAAGTGAGCACGTTAATCACAAGTGTATATTCTTTATATATACGACAAAAATACACAAGGTCACATTACGTAAAAAATATTTGCAAACAACTGGTTTTAGATATTTTAATATTTATATACGTCTAATTTATGTATTTAGCTACGACTATTTTTCCTTGCTTACTGATAAAACAACCATTACACTAGTTGTAATTATAGTCAAACACTATTCTAGATATTTTTGAACTCTTTAGACAAAATTATGTACGCTGGATTTTATTTATTTAAAAATTTATATTCTTATTTAGATAAAATCAACAGTTTAATAAATATGTTTTCCTTTTATCGGAATAAGATAAGTTTAACCGATACGTTCGACCTCTTTGAGACAACAAATCTAGATAATTTTTTTTTACGTTGAGAAAAATATATTTAAAATGTAAGAAATGCGTTGACCACTTAAAATTTAGAAGCGTTAATAAAAAAATGAAATTAAAGCTCGATGTTCTTGTATGTCTGTATGAATGAAGCTGGATGACCAATAAATAGCTGGCAGGGTGTACTACATTTATAAAAAGGCTAGTGTTACATGCTATTTATATAGTTTCTGTTACGTGAGTACAGACGCTCAACCATGTCGTCAAAAGTTCAAAGAACCCTTGGACAGGTTCTCGAAGTGCTTTTTTTTATTTTGGATTTTTGTGGTAAAAGCAAAAAAGTTGGTATTTTTAACATTTACACAACCATTTGGTCCATATCTTAAATATATACGGATTCTAGACGCAAATGAACGTAATTGTTTCATAAATTATGCAGCTACTTGATTAGCTTTGATTTTAGTGTAGGTGTTTGAATTAATATATAATTAGGAAGTACGTGACAGGTTTTATAAATCCTCTAATCAGTATTTAAAAAGGTAATTGATATTTATTACAAGTTTATAAAAACGTTTAATGTGTAAGTAATTATTGATTTATTTTAAAAATTATTACGTATAGGGAATAAAATTACTGTTTGATACAATTAAATAACGCTAGTTTTCTTTAAGAAAAGTAATTTAAACTGGATCATGTGGTTACTAATCTATAAGTAAGTTATCGTTATAAAATCATTATGGCGTTTCGAAGCGTTATTACTAATGTTAGAATTGGAATTGATGTAATGGTCTCGAGGATATTCGTAGAAACTGGACTTGTAGGATTTTGGAAATGATTTAGAATTCACACGACGTTGTATATAATATTCTTTATTAACTAACTTATTAGATGTATATATATATCTTTATAGTTATTAGTGTGACGAGCAGACGTTCGTCGTTAGATAGAGACTGATAGAAACGGAACCGCTCTAAGTACATTAATTATTGGTATATATATTATTCGGGTATTTGCACCAGTAGTTAAATATATTGACTTTACTTTTGGACAATAACAAGATATGCAATTTCATAGAATAATGATTGATAATTCTATCGATGAACATTGAGAAGACAAATAGTATGATTAGATAACAATTATACATGGGTACATTACATGGGCACATTACATTGATACAAACACATTGACGTCATAAAATGAGGGCAATTGCGTATGACACTGCCTCAATTGATAAATTGGAAACGTATTTTTTAAATCACTTGAGACTAGTATGTTGTATTTCTAGGGCAGTTAATTAATAAAATATATGTAGGGTGTTATATAAAATTGTGTAAAATATTTATATATTCAAAAAAACAAGCTATTTTTGAACCACTTGAACCTAGATACCAAAAATATTCAAGGGCAATTCGATCATTTATATGAAAATATATATATTTTTTTAAGTTTGAATTTATATATAAAATATTATTATAGTGTCAAAATCACGTATAAATATTTAGAGAACCTTGAAAATGTTGAAAAAAAACGTTATTGGTACTTAAATAAATGTCAATGTTCACGTAGGCACCATTGAATATAAACGTGCATGGAACCATGCATGAAACCACTTTCTTCGTCGTAATATACGAAATATTACTGAGTTGTGGTCATGTGAGAATAATCATGCATGCACACCGCGACCACGTATACGTAGACGGAGATAGTGTCTTCTATATTAGACAGAGAAACAGCCAGCCAAACCCCGACCATACTGAATGTATGGCGTAGATTGTAAAAGTAGAATCAACTCAACACAGTTGAATCAACTGCGTTTGCTAAGTCAGACAGACACGCTGAGTTAAGTTTATACCTCGGTATTACGCGCTTTACAGTTTGTTTATAAAGTGTACTCAATCCCAAGTGATAGACATCCCCCTGGATGTAGACTACAAATTCTAGAGTACCATTAGAGGTGATTAATCAAGAGTGGATTGGTGATCTAATTTTATTTCAAATTCAATTTCATCTGGATTCCTACTTACAAAATTTAATTCAACAATCAAATCACTTTCATTTGGACCACCTTTGATCCAGTCTACAGATTTATTTGCGCAGTTCAGTTCAACAATCCATCAAAACCTCACATCAGTTTTATATGAACTTAAAAAAAAGCAATAGTTTTATATGAAGCTCAGTTGATCCAGATTAGTTATCTTGTTTGAAAAAGATACATGAACAGTTCAGTGCGACCTCCCAGTACATTTTGGAGTAGAGCCAAATTATTTAACCTGGCTGGAAATTTCTTTTACATATTAGTTGTATGTGAAGCTCAGTTGAACCTGATTTGTTATAGGCTGCATAGTTTAGTGCGACAACCCAGTTTTATTTGGTGATCCAGATCAGTTGGATCAGTGATATGTAAAGCACAGTAGATCAAGATTAGTTATCCTGCACTTACTTCAAATGTTTATTCAGTATTCAAATTAGTTTATTTAATTTAGTTTTGGATATAAAATACGTGTTTGAGTTCCTAAGTGTTAGTTAAGCATAAGTGGAACTAACTATATATGATTTAAATATAAAATTGTAGTGTTTATAAGTTCAGTTTATTAGTCATAAAAATCTAAATGTGGTGAAATTACATAACTGTATTAAATCTTATGTCTGCAGTTATAAATAATTTGCATAAAAATTGTATTTTATTACGAATTATCGTTCTATATTTCGTAATATTTCGGCGGTACATTAAAATATATGCATAAAAACGTATGACATAAGATTAGGAATTTCGAAATTTGTGTCTAGACTTTTCTAGAAACAATTTATCAATATTTCCTGATAATCGCAAACGAAGTAATATTACTTCCACATTATACCATTTAATCAGCATTTTTAAATAGTTTAAGTGAACTCGAATATAATTCCAAATAATTGTGAATTATATTACAAAATAAACGCAAAAGAAGATCCAAAATCGTTTAAACGATATATTGAGTGCTGCGCACTCAAAGTTCATATCAATTTTTCGACGCAAACATTTTCGTTCTAGCGGTATCGAATGCAAAAATGAAATATACTCTTGCGCTCAACTATCTTCCGTAAAGAATGAACTTGAGACTCCTGTTGAAGAACCATTAGAAGAGATAACAATAGTAACTACCACGCCTTTAGTATCGCCACAATTGTGTAGCACACCAATACCGCCAGAAATACTATCGCCGATACTTCCGCGGTCAATTCCCGTCACAGTAACCGAGAAATTATTTTCCCCCTTACTGGAAACCGGGCCAGTACCCCGTCCGCAAACTGCTACTTCGAAGATATTTGCACCAAGAACAGAAGAAATGAGCAAGGGTTTCTTGATGTTCTCCGAGGAGGAACCCGGTCTTACCAGTAAGTATCAAAATTATCAATTAGTAAATAACAATTTATCTAACATACGTTTCCATTAAAATGATCAAACTATTATATAAGATTGACTTTATTGCGTAATTTAGTCGTAATATTTATCGATAATAAACAAAATGGTTTATTTAAAAAGAAGACAGCGCAACCATTAAATAATTATATAAAAAAACGTACCTTATCAGTCAAAGATAATATTATTTTATTTATCTATATTATTAATCATCATTTCCTAAATTTAGGTGTGCATCCATTATTTTATGTCGTTTCTACGTATATAAATCATTTTATTAAAATGTTGATTATGCTTAATGGTCAAATGTTATCAAGAAAGATTACTGTTTGTTTTTGAGAGGAAATTTAAATTGAGCAACGCGATTTTAACTTATTCAAATTTATCGAAATTGTTGACGCTTTATTAAAAAAAAAATTGTTTGTTTTGTAGTTAATTTTTATTTATAAATCCTTGAATATTTCGAAATAATTCCCAAATAAATGAATTTAAAACAGTTCTCAAGGTAGAAATGTTTTAAATAATTTATTAAATTCTATTCTAATTGTTTTAATTATTTATTAAAGTACACTTTTGTATTAATAATAAATTTTAATTTTCAGTACTAAAGGATGAACCAGATGATTTGACCCATTTAGCCCCAACGGCGGGTGATGTTTGTATCCCACTTGAAGATAACCCATTAATATCAGACATGTTAAATGATTTCTTGGGCGAAAGTTACTGTCCACTCTTCACGGATGATTTACATTCATTAGATTCAGAGTGTAGCAAAACAAGCGACCCATTTATTATATATACTGAAGATTATGAAGATAGCACAACATCACCCCACCTTTTAAGTCCGACCTTATCAAAAGTATGCACCACTTACATAAAATGCCAAATATTGTATTTGAATTCCTAAACCTTGACGCTTAGGTCAAAATAATAATTGTTATTATTTATAGAGTTCTGAATGTACAGTTGCTTCTTTGAATAGTCCAAGCAACTCATTGGGTGAAGATGAACATATGAACACATTTATTTCGTTACAAATGGACGATGAGGATCCAGAATTAAAAAGAAAAGCGCCATATATACCAATGACAAATCGAGATGATTTTCCACTATTAACATCGAAAGATTTAATGTGGAACGCAATTCCAAATCAGAAAATAATCAAAAAAACACCGGATTTAAACTCAAGCTTAGCGCATTTATTATGTTCGTCTGTGAATAAAAATACTATAAAACCAAACGACCACGGCGGAGGGTTAATAGAGCCTATTAAAAACGGACACAAAAGTAAGTTAACATATACAGGGTGCTTCAATAAAACACTGCGTCATATTAAACTTTCTTATTATTAACTTTACAAAAAAAATCATGTCTAGCAAAAATGTTCAGAATAAAAAGCCTCATCTGTTTGAATATATAAATTTAGTTTTCAACCAGTGGTTCTCAATTTTATCGAAAGTTTTTTATTTAGCATTTATTTTTAATGTATAATTTTTTTCAGACTCAGATTGGAGTTTGAAATCTTCTAAGCAATTATTACAATCGCAAAAATTAGAACGAAGCAATAAAAGAACTTGTAGTTCGAGTTACGGTACTGTGAGTAAGCGAACCAAAAATGAACCGAAAGAGAAACTCTCATCTGAGTTATTACAACAACTGATATCTAATAACCACCAGAGACAACGAGCAAAATCGAAATCAAATTGGCTCATGGATTCAGGCGGTAAAAATACAACAGCATGCATATCCCAACCCAGCGATAGTGTTTTAATGAATTTGTTGGTAAGTGGGTTTGATATCCGAGCGGGATACATTTGTCTAACACCCACCAATTCAAAGAGTTAAAATGTTCACTCAGTTTTAGTAACTAAAACTCATTTTTAGTTACTCAAAAAAAAAAAAAAACGAATATGATTCACACTTAATCAAATCATATTAAATAATACGCTGTATTATAATATACATTTTGTAAGTAAGCAGAAAATTTATTTCATAAATCTGTCCACATAAATGATACAAGTACAAGTAAAAATCAGGGATATTAACTGCCACAATATATATTTTAACCATTAATAGTACAGCGTATTTAAAACACTGTGATAGGTCTCGCTGGATCGAAAGCTCTCTTTAAGTAATCGGTTTTTGTAAAACTAAATAAACATCATTCCAAAAAATGTGTCAATGTCGTAAATATTTTCTGGTTTGTAATAGGAAAAATAGCGAAAGTTATTTTCGCTATTTTTCCTAGCAGAAATTTGCTCAAACGAATGAAAGTCCGTTTAAGATTAGATAAATAAATAAGACTTTTGTAGATGTGTAAATGTTACTATATAAAATGTTACATAAATATATAAAACAAATTATAATGCATGTTAACACAATAAATAAAAAAATATATATATATATATATTTTCTGTCTAGAGTAGACGAACTTATGGAAAAATATTCATTTTGATTTACTATTTTTGGTATCCAAAGAAGATAAATGTGAAATTACAGTTGTAATTTTTTATTAATTTCATTTTGAAGTTTTATTTCATTGTACATATTCCACTATAGACATTGTTAGATGTAGGGAAATAAAGAAGAATGTATAAAAAAATGTATTTTGATTATATGTTTCCAAATAGTCACAAATTGGTTGTACTATAAATAGTAAAATAATATCAACAAATAATTTACCTATAATTTCACCATTCCTATTTACAAAATCCCTATTTGTTTAAATTTTAATTTCTATTACGTACAAGTTTATAATTCTATAAGAACAATCTATAAAAGCATTTAAACTATTTGAAATGAAATAATTCTCAACAACTTATAGATTTTGTCAGTATAAGCCATAATTTTTTATTTATTATTTAATAAACTTTACTGAAGAATTTCAAATAATCTTTAATAATTAACTGATTTATCTTATAGATTTACAAACCTGTTATTGTATCTTAAGCGGCATAGGAAAGAAACGTTTTTTAGCACTTGATTATTTATTTAGTATTTTGTATCATTAACAATAAATTTACTTTGATCAATTTATTTGATTTAAAAATAAAAGTTTTTTTACATATATTTAACTTACTCACCTTGCATTGCAATGAAAATGATCGGTACGTAAAGATTAACCTCTAAAACAATTCTTACAGTTATTATATATTTTATTTTATGAAATATGCATATTTATTGACATATTTTTTATATTTTAAATTGCGTTTTTACGTAAATGTTTAATATAATAAATGATTCGGGATTCGTATAAAGCTTTCTATGCCACTAAAGTTTAGCACATATATTATTTACACATTTAAGATTGTAATTAGTAATTAGATTTAAGTAATATGTAATGGAATGATGTTTAAATTAATAGATCAGTTTTTATTTATTATTATAAAATCTTATGAGAGAGTTTTCGATGCAGTAAATGAAACATGTAAAGTAACGGACATTTTTATGTTAATAGGGTACACAATCGCCTGATTTGTCAAATGACTCGTTGAATATCCCAACAACGGTTCTAGAGCGCAATAGAACCAAACCACCCGACCAGCCAATACTAATACGCAAAAACTCAAGTTCTTTATTAGATCCAGCTGCAATACCATCTTTGCTCGATCTAACTCAGCAAGATTACGAAGTGAACGCGCCCGTTAATAGTTTTTTACTGCAAGGCCAGGATTTAATACAGGCATTAGATATAAACGAAGCATTATGTTAGGATAGAACACACAAGATTGAATACTTGTCTACAGGTATTGTCATTTTAATTATTACTTGAATTTTGGGTTATTAAATAGTCAGTTACTTCTCAAATTGGTCATCCATTTCGATCTTACCAAAAATTTGGTAATAAATTTAAGGAATTTTTGTATAAAACACGGGATGATAAATTTATAAATTATAAATGATTTGAAAGGAAATCGAAATGGGTCGACCATATTTGGCGAAATTATTTTGTAGATGTGTTGTCTAATTATCTTTTGAAAATTGTGCCTATATAAAATTAATAAAAAAAAAAAACTGGTGTTCCGTTGAATAGGATTACTTTAAACACCATTTTTAAGTTAAATAAACATTAGATCCAAGTTACCCATGGTGGTCTTAAGTAATCCTAATTGACGGTTTTTGATTAAATGGTTGATACGAAACTATAAATTTTATTATATTTTGTTATTAACCCTGTTTTAAGGGGTATAACCAACAATAACCAATTTTTCGCGAATTAAGAATGCGGTATGTGATATTTTGATGGTGTCTCATGTTTTTTATTTTTTGTTTTGATTTTATTCGAGTTTAAAACGCACTCAAACTATGAATATATGGGGGTGACTTTGAACAGATGTGATGTTGTTTTAATTATTTTCTCAATTTTTCACTCACATAAAATCATCAAGTCTGTTCATTGTCAGTGAGTTGTAGTTATTTGTTGGTAATTTTGATGCAATAGTTGCTCTCTGCGATCGACATATTAGGAATATTATTTGTTGCATTTTTATTTTTGAGTTTAGACTTTCATTAATGATGAATTTTAGTTGTAAGTTATTTCAACTGCCATAATTTAGAATTTTATGATTAAGAATTGATTTAGTTAAACAAAAAAAAAATGATGAAATAAAATGGGTCGTAACAAATCCTTTCCTCCCATCCCGTAATAAAGAGTGCTCCGCATGAAATTGCTACACAGATTCGAACGGAACGTGCGAATAGATCAAGTGGTTATTTTGTAAACTTGGGTTAATATTTGCAACAACAACAAAAAAATGTACAGGGAATTTTTGACTTAATGCACTACCAAGTCCTAAATAAATTTTAGAATTTTATATATAACAGATCTGTGTAGATAACCGGTTAACATAATTACTCAATTAGTTTTACAAGCATTTATAAGATAGATTTAAGAGAAATAGCGATTTATATATTATATATTATTGTTTTGATGAAAGACATAAATTTTGGTACTAGGCCGGGAACGAATAAATATTATTATTATAATGGGATTTATTCTATTTATTATATTGAACTTATTCCAAATTCAAATTAATTTGAAATCCGACTCCATTTTGATTAATGCGCGTGCCGCGCGACGCACTAGTAATGATATGCAAGTGTTGTGTTGTTGACAGATAGAAAATATGTGTGTTAAAATCGCTCTTAATTGGGTTTTCGTATTAATTATTAACAAATTCAATGTTTAAATTGTTTTCTATAGTCTAAATATTATTTCACATGAAGCCTGTGCTTGATATCACGGGTAAGCAACTAAACATTCCTATAATGTGATTTAATTTAAATGAAAGCAAAACTACGATTTCTATAATTGAAAACAACGCCTAATTGCATAAACAGTTGATCAATACTGTTTGAGTTCAATATATGACAATAATTGTGATATTTTATATTATAACCTTCAATAATTCGTTGAAAATGAATCGAAATAGTAACAATAACAAACATAAATCGAAACGAAACACAATGCCTGTTAGTTTTAACTATAATAAACCAGTTTGTAATAATGTGGACAATAATTATTGTCCGAATGTTGGTCCAAATATTTTCCCTACAATTTCCGATCCAAACTTATGTTACCCCTATATGAGTTATCAAAACCCATTTGAGCCGGTATCGTTACCCGTATACCCACCCTACTCATATCGTAACCCATGTCCGTACAATAAACCACAGAATCCGTACGACCAAGATTTCACGAGTTTACCGTGCGTAAATAATGATTCGTCCTCGGATGATGATAGTGATAAGCGTAGATTTAGTGATCCGTGCATTCCGAACGAACTGAATTGTGATAATTTAAGTAGTAACGGTGTTTCGACTGATTTATTACGGAATGTGGTGGAGCAGGTGAATTACCTGAAGGAGGCGAATCGGAAATTGTGCCGGGAATTAACGGAGGTTAAGGGCGAACTTAGTTTTGTTAAGCAACAGTTAGGTTCACGGTTTTATGAGAAGGATTATGAGCCGGGTATGTTATCGGATATTGTGCGCGAAATTCGCGATGCTGCTAGGGTTAGGGAAGAAGCTTTGCTGTCCAAGGTGAAGCATATGATTGAAGAAAAACAAATGTCTATGGTGAGTTTTCTTATTTTTTTTTCCCCGTTAATTATTTCACAATATTGCGCAATATTTAATACTCGTATAAATGGCGAAACATTATTTGAAATCTAGATTCATATTTTATGTAATGTTTTAATATAATTTTAATTAAAACCACAACAAAATGGCGACGTTTAGTAGTTTATTATATTGCATGAATGTATTGCGGGTTGTGGAAGTGTAGGCGTTTGTCTAACGTGAATATAAAAGATAGAAAAATATAACTAATTTTAACTAAACCAACTCTGTTTTAAAATAACCTAAATATTGACTTTAAAACACGTTTCATCGTCGGTGTAAATTTCGCTAAATTGAATTTTTTCAATAGTGCTTTTATTAATAAAAGCAAAGAAGCGGAGAAAAAAAAAATTGTGAATTAAAAAAGTCCACAAAACGGTATTACTAGGCAAATATAAACAGTGGACTTTATATTATGTACAAACCAGAGCACATACACTGTTCTGTACACAGTACAAAATAAATTTACACAGTATCGCTTTGAGAATTATTACGATTACCCCACAATGTTTAACAACTAATAGGCTGATATTTATCTCGATTTCTCTAATATTATCTCTATTTTATTGTAATAAAACGAACACTTTTACATATATATTGTATTCAAAGAATGGTTTAACGGTTTTTTTCGAATTAAAACTTTTTGTTTATGCATTATTTTTGATATAGTAGATAGTTACAGATTTGTTTTTAGGGTTTTTTATTGTATTTTGTGTGTATTTTGTACGTTTATGATTGAAATGTAGCATTGTTTTGCTTAATGATCTGTGACTGGTGAGATGCGTCGCTTGGTCCAAGGTTTTTATAGTTATTAGCACATTTTGGTGCGTCGAGGAGAATACAGACCCTTTAGTGACGAAGGCGTGTTGTTTACACACAACACACAATCGTACAGGTACGACGACAATGTGGGTGGTCCCATCTTTTAACACTATACAACACCGCTTTTACCTTTACCACGATGTTTTTGTTACTCGTACCTGACTAAGTGTGAAACCGCACTACTTAGTACGTTCATAAACCATCAACCACCCCCCCAAAACAACCACTGGGTACTACACTACTTCCGGTCCCTGACAGATAAGATATAATACCTAATGTGTGTCTGAATTTAAAAATCTTTAACCACAAATACTTAAACATTTATTTATTAAATTATGGAATTTTACATCAACTCAAATTATAAACACTTTCTCTCTCTTACACATTAGTAGATACAATCTTTTATTATGATACTTTTGTGTTATTTGAATGTATAAAAGTGTCTGGTTGGGATAGTTGGATAAGGGTGCTGTATAAATTTGGACATAACGCGTGCATAAGTGCGTCAGAAACGTGCTTAAGCATCGCCTAAAAGCGATGGACGGTTAGGGCCGATTTTGACTGATCCTTTTTTCGTGTATGAGTGGTATTGTTTGCTTGAAACGAATCGGAATCTTTTGCCTTAAAACTGTCGCCTTTTTAAAAATACATCAACACACTAAGTAAATACGTTGAGTTAAATATCACGTACGGGGGCAAACAAAAAAAAATTGGAACCCCACCTTTGTATCTAAGAGTTTTGTTTAAATTGGTTTAATGTTTACTTGTTGTTTTTTTTTTGTTTAATGGTCAGTTACGAACAAAATAGTTGACCGGTTTGTAGACTTTGGGAAGTTTGTTTGCTATCGTAAAGTTTTGAAATCATTTTCGAGATTACCTATTTGTGTTCGTGTGTGTGTGTGTGTGTGTGTGTGAGAGAGCTTCAATCATAGCCCCCTCGATATTGATTTTATTAAGATTTTACCCAGTGCTCGTCGGAATACGTGGACAGCACATTGTCAATATTTGTTCAGGAAAGTAGATGTACTCATCAACTATAGTAGACAGATCGAGTTTCGGTTCGGTGTGGTTCTAGTCGCCGGGACGATGCGACCCCATCGGGTATCATCGTCCCAGTTTTTACCAACCCATTTGCAATATTACGTTTATTCATAACTCGTATACATATTTATTGCTCTCACAACAATTCTATATAAAATATACGCACTATAAATGCAAAGCATACTAGATTTCTCACACAATTATTTTATTCACCATTAAGGCGCAATTATTGCTCAATAAAAAAGGGCACAAATTACTTCAAAATTACTGTTTTAATTATTTTATTGAAAAAGCGTAATGACGAAATTCAAAAGCTTAATAAATTTATAAGTGGTATTAAAAGTGGTCGTATATCTTCGGTAGATTTCGGTTAGATAACCGAATAAGTTTAGTTTTGCGGTGTGTTGGATATATGTGCGATTCAGATGTCCATTAGGCCAATTTTGTGCCTGTGTTTACTTAACCATCCCATTTCGTCGACGACCGTTTTCATATCCAACACTCACATGGATGTTCGACTGCGGTCGCGGCCTTCCTTCCTATCAGGTTTCCATCCAAACTTAACCCACGTCCTTACATATATATATATATATATATATATATATATATATACACCTAGGGACACGTACCTTACAACTTTTGATTTGTTTATACTGAAAGATTCAAAGTGAAATTTTCACCGCATTAAACTTTAAGCCTTCTTTAAACTACCCCCCGCGCAAATATAACGAAATTATTGATTGAATGTAACTAATTCGTTTTATTTCGTTTACAGAACCAAATACAAATGGTTTCTGATAAAACACGTAACAGCGAACGCATCAAACGACTCGAGGCCCAAATGAAGAACTTATTTACCACCAATAACAGGTAAGTGTATAAATAATAGAGAATATCGCCGCGTTAGTGGTTTAGTGTATATTTCTGAGCAAATAGTTGAGTTTCTGATGAAACTCAAGTGATTTATAGCAGGAGTAAATTAAATGAAAAAAAGTGTATAATTCATGTTAGGCGGCGAATGTAATTTGGGACGACTTAGGTAGTTCAGACCTCATATATTCAGTGGAGGTGTGGCGGAGCCCTAAGTGTACACAGGGGTGGCCCAGCGCACCCCCCTTGGGGTAGAGAAATATTGGCGCTGGGTTGCGGCCGATAAGGCAGGTTTCGTGCACTATCGCCACGCAACAGCGCCAGACGACGTTTAATATAGTACGGTCAGTTTTACGTAATTGTGAATAAGAATATTTATGTAGGCACAATAACTACGATGCATATTTCTATGTGACGTCATCAGAATTAAATAATTTCGATTCGATAATTAATATTGTATAACAAAACCAAGCTGAACATGCTCGCTGATACATTGATTGCTGATATATAACCTAGTATTCGTTTAAGTGTTCGAGAGGAAGGTGATACATCAAACTCAACTGACCAAGTTTTGGAATTAGAGCAGCTAACCCTGGTGCTAAGGCGGGAATTGCAGGAGGCCATCGCCGGGAAGAAAGATGCCGACGCGAAGATTCATCAGTAAGATATCACCATTTTATACATATTTCTGCTTTTGATTGTTGTCTTGCAATGCATTTTGTTCTAACCTTACACACAGCGCAACTAGTGGCTATTAACCACTAAATATGATTTCTCAACTATTTTACATAATAACCCATAACCGTTTACCCCGAAGCATGACTTATTCGCAATATATATGTATCGCTTTATTATTAAACCATCCACATTAACCTTACTCATAACACACCACACTTAAACCAACCCGCAATAAATCGCACTGCTATAGCAACCGCAACCTAAATGTGTAGTAATAGTTGCATTATCCAATAACCGCAATATCCAATATGCACTAAATACACTATATTACACATTTTATCCAACATATGTTACAACTGCAATATATGTTATAACTGCAATATCCAACAAACGCTATATGTAATAACCGCAACATTTAATTATTACAATAACCATTAATCGCTTTATGTTATAACCGTTAAATCTAAAACGCACTGTTCACCGCAATATCCAACAAATGCTATATTCAATCACTGTTTAGTAACCGCAATATCTAATAATCCTTGTGTGAAATATCCGCAATAATCCCAATATGAGGTAAGAACCGCTATAAGTAATATCCGCAATATCTAATACACGCTATGTAACTGCAATATGCTATATGCAATATTTGTAATATCCAATACACGCTACTTGTAGTAACTGCAATATCCAACAAACGCTATACGTATTAACCGCAATATCTAATATAATCCTTGTATGTAATATTCGTAATAAGTTCTATATCTTACGAGTAGTAACCGCAATATCCAACAACTGCTATATGTAGTATCCGCAATATCCATGCACGTTATATGCAATATGTGTTAAATCTAATAAACGCTATGTGTAGTAACCGCAATATCCAATACGCACTAAATACAACAACCACAATATGCAATAAATAGCATATATAGTTATTTCAATAAACTGATCTCAATATCTATAAATAATAGTGAATCAAAAAGCGAAATGTAAATTGTATATAAAAAAACTAATCTGCTTTTTTAAAATTGAAGTACAATCAATTGACTTGAAGTGATCTTAAATTAATTAATTATTAATTAAACTCCTCAAGATTGATTAGTGATTATGGTATTATTTTATTTAATAAATAATTATCTGTCTCGTATCTCGGAGCATGTGTTTGCACATTTTATGACTGCTTGCTTATTAGTTGCTGCTTAGAAACAATTTTGGTGCAAATTGATTATTTGACTAATTGTGATTTGAAAATTAGACTAGACCAAATGCTGACGTCGCTACGGCAGAAGTTCACAAACAATGAGCATCCGACTGTTGAACGCAAAGCGTCATCGAGTTCTGTTGAGAATTGTTCGCTACTCAACAAAAGTCGCGTTGTTATGTCGGGCCCGGTAACCAGTCTTTGATATCGGTTACCGGAACTACGGTTATACATGCCTAGTTTTGACAATTTATAAGTCTGTAGCAATCAATCCTTATTTTCTAAACCCTAATTTTGTGAAATGTAAATGTTTACAGATTTATAGATCAAATTGTTTTAATAGTATTTATAACTCAATTCGATTGATTTTATTTAAGCGTAATTCTTGAAAATGCCGGATATGAAATTCAATTGTTTTCTTATCTAATTGATAACATTTTTTAGTCTTCCTATAAATATGATTCATTTAGGTTTATTTATGGCATTGGTTATAATTAATTTGAAGAATCTCATTACTAAAAGGTGCCTAACTTCGGAATATAACCTGATTATAACATTAATTTTAGTGCCATTTTATTTAATATTTTGCCAATTTGATTTTTATCATTCCACAAAAATTGACAAAATAATTTTAAATATATATATTTATATACAAATTTATTAATAACAGTAAAATTCACACTAATAGACTTGACACCTTTTAAGGTTAGGTAACAAAGTCGCCATTTTACTATTTCATAGTTGCCTTTTTTTATTGAGCAATAGCTTTTTTAAACAACCTTTACCTAGATATAGATTTATTTTTTTTTTTGAAATAAATAAGATATTATTGTTTTTAACAATTCGCACTTTTTAAGAAATTGATGAATATTTTTAAAAATCGTGCACTAAAAACTGCCTTATTATAATAAACGTGCAAGCAGGGTAACAGCTTGTTTTTAAGATAATTGTGAGCAATAAATATATTTTTCTAAATACTTTCTTAATGGTAACCCAATGTTTTCACATCCCGTATCCAAACATCCTTATACTCGTGTGAATTTAGCATTTGTGCCAACAAACTATGGAAAGATATTTTTTTTCCACCAACACCACAACTGATTAAGTCCCGTCGGCAAACACTGCTTTGGTAAACGGTAGGTCACTTGCCGGCAACTAGTGTTGCATAGGCACTTAAAAAACATAAATTGTAGGTCGTAAACACACCCAAAACAATATTAAAACATTTGAAGAATGTCTCGTCGAATTGATATTATATCAAAAAATTATTAATCCCACGATATTTTAGTAGTAATTATTAACAAACATTACTTAATAATGAATGAAGGGTGTAAGACACGTGACCTAGTATATAGGTGCAGCGTTGTCCATATATCATAATTGCTAACGTGAATAACTCATATCCGGTTAAGGAGACACCGGAAGTCACCGGACACTTTGCGGTCATCCTATACTCATCAAATAATTTCGTTAAATTGGCCGCAGATATTGATTTTTTCGTTTCGAAATTCTATATTTTCTATAAATAAGCTTTCAAGAATTTATTGTTGGTGTCCACGCATCACATTTAGAAATTTTCGAAAGCACAGAAGCCGAAATTCATGAATGAATATTTATAAAACGTGTTAAATATATTTACATAACTTGAATATTAAAGGTGGTCCTTTATTTTACACCTCACGCGAAGACAATGCCGGTGAGTTGCTAATGCAACCCCGGGATACCTATAACAAAATGAATAGACTTATAAAAACTAACAGCTTCCGAATTAACACCTTTACGATTTTTATAAGCGTTGCATTCAGGCAATTTTAATTTTATTAATTTACTTGAACAGTGAAACAATTATACGAATCTCATTGGTAATAAAATATTTGAGTTCGATTGACGTCACATTTGGGTAATAGTTAGTAAAAAGTAAATTTATTCAATGAATAAGTCAAGTTTATTGAATATGTAACAGGTATAAATTGTATTCAAGTACGGTTCTGGATAGGGCCAAAGAGTTGGAAAAGTTGCTGGGTGGTCCGAGGGATGTACAAATATTGAATGTTTTAATTTGAACCATACTTAGAGATATTTATTCCACCTAGAAGTGCGTTACGGTGCCGTACGGCACCGGGTGATTTTTTAGCGAAAATAAACCTGCCGTGTACTGTAAAGTGTATTATTTTAAGTGTGACTTAAAAATCGATGGCGGCACAATATTACATTCAGCATAGCGTGTAACTATTATTTACACTTTTAGCTGTGCCATACTTGACGACTAGGGTGCCACGAACGTCAAGTGTTTATATACATGAATCATCCCCCGCTGTACGTTTATCCTGCGAAGGATTCACGCTACACATGTTTTACTTTCTCGCAATATTCGTTAAAGTGTAGTTTAAAACGTTAAAGCACGACGGTTTATTAAGATCACGATTTGTATGTTTGGTGTCTTAACAAGGAAATACAAATAGACGTAATTATTGGCAAGTTCAATCGGTGATGCGAACAGCGAATAGAGCAATGATCAAACAACAGAGTAGAAATTTTCAAAATATTGACAAAAGAAGTTACCAACACCAAGAGCGTGCTCGTCTGTGTTGCTTCGTCGATGCAGCTATATAGGTGTATATATATATATAATATCAATTTTATGAAAAATATTTAAGCAAACACCGTCCTCGAAATGTCTATAGACACAAAGATTCGCGCGCCATACAACGCTAAAAATATATGAAACGGCCAAAGATTACAGCCCGTTTAAATATTTACAGAATGTTTTTTATGAATCGACACTCCACTCTTTACGTACTACGTACAAAAATCGTGCAAAAATATCAAACGATGCTCAAACTCAATTAACCATACCTCAATTAGAAATTGATCGAAATCCATTATTTCTCCTTTTACACACTTCTTACACATTTTTTACCACTCACATCACGTCTATACATATCATCGCACCTACATACATACATACATACAATTAACAAGAGATTTTTATATATCATTTTCAAAGAATTTTCGATATAAATAACTTGTCAATTGTTTTAAATAAAACCAACTACTACACTTATCAATATTCGGCGAATACAATTATTACTTTAATTAGTGATTATTTTACCTAAAACCAATTATGATTCCCTTTTTTAGATAATTTAAAACGTATTTAATTCTTAAAAAAAAAAATGATTCAATTTTGTTTATGTATAAGTGTGTGTGGGTAGGTTGGGTTGTTATATCCCTAATATATTGAATTTGGATATAAATTAGTGGTTGATCTGGAGCTGGTTGAATTCAATGATGTGGACTTCGATTTGTTTGTATGTAGGTAGTGTGTATTTTTGTTGTGTAGAAGGTAAAATATAAAAATCAATATACCACATTAGTGTCTAATAAAAGATATGAAGTCATCCGTTGTCAATCAAGTGTGTCAAACAGTTAAACATATAGCCATCAGACCAGGTGCGTCGTAATAGCAGAAAACGCGTGCTCGGTAAAATGAATAATAATATAATTGCCGAATGACTGGACAATAATATCCGATGATGGCCATTCGATTTTTGTGTATTCGTAATATAAAGGCATATACGCGATGTGCTGTCAAAGATACAACAGCGGGATGAGACGAAAATTGGCTCACATTTTATTCGAACTCCCCCTTTAGTTTACGAACCAGCGTTAACGATGACTAAGCTTTAGCTTAGCTGAACACAGTGCTTTCTACAAAACAGAACACCCAGTATTTCATTCACAATTTCTACTCATAATCCTAAAAATTGTCAAAAACAAAATAGAACAGTCTCTCTTATCAGATCTCTAACAGTTGTAGTCTCTTCGCTATATAGATAATATATTCACACTATTTTAGTGTTGGGTTTTGTGAAGCTAGGGTTCGCATTGTTAACGGACGCCGTCGGGTTTTGCGTGCGTGATTTTCAAACCACACAGCAGATTCATTCTACAACTACAAGGTCTGCTTGACAAAGATAGGGCTGCTAACTGCTTTTTCATAAGCTACACATAATTGCCGCATAAAAAAAAAAACACAAATGAATTCATTATAAAACAATTTTATTTTTCAATCGAACAAGTACAACAGCGATTTTGTTTCTTATAAATATCTAATACATTACTAGTGGTTAGTGGTGGATTTCAAGGTGTTAGAATGGTCTAGCCATGACTGCCTGTGTGTGTGGTCCAAAGTACTTCAGAGTACCTCTCCAAACATTCAATTGTCTACGTGTCGACCTGTGACGTCAAGAGTACCACTTTTATAAATATTTATCATATCACTACACCTCTTTGTTCAACAAACCGGTTCGAAATTTCAACATTTTCAAACAATTCGCAATTATTTCCCATTTTTATAATCAAAAAAAAAAAAAATTATTAATTACGATTTTCGTCAGCTATTTTATAATTTGAGTTGGAATTATCTGATTGTGAGTTAGACTCATTTTAAAGTTAGAAAACTATTAATTGGCTTATAATATAAATAAAATCATCGTTTTTTTGTCTTGGTTTGTTGGTGATTCGTTGCAGTTGGCGGTCATTGTGATGATTATGACCGCCAGTTATGGTTGTAATAATGGTGAAGATGTGTGCTGGGTTTTGTGTGTTAATTCATCGTTTTGATGGTCATTTTGTTTCATTCGGTTTTTCAATAGGATAAAAAAGTAAATATTTTTGTTTGCTAAACACTTGACTTCTTTTCATACGGTTCTGTGCGTATATTAATAGTTTATTTAACGTTTGTTTATATTTGTAATATATAAAATGCGAAATTTGAGCTTCTATACTAATAATTAGTAGATGAATCAAATGAGGGTATATAGAAATTTAATCGAAAACAAATATTCTTTAAATTTTAAATTCATACAGTCAATAAGTACTTGTATGGAATTTGCAAAAAAAAATTTTTTATTGCCATCCATATCGCGCGGTGAACAAATAATCAATATTTAACCATCATTTAAATTTAAAGTTAATTAAGCGATTATACATATATATATATAATTTATTTTCAAGAAGCTGTTTATTAAAGCAATTGTGATGAATGATGTGGTTTATGAAATAATTGAAGGAAAATATTTGTACAAAATAAACATTTATTTTTAAAATTGTTCGACAAATATTTTTATATATTCATTTATTCATGATTATACTTATGTGTTTCAGTACACAATAATTTTACGTTTTCAAACAATTATTTATTGGATTGCTAAATAAATACTAGTCAGTGACAAATAAGTCATCAGATTTTAATTCATAGTATTTACATTTAAAACCTCATTCACGGAAATTCACAGTTATCACTAAATTATCTAATTCTGATATTTGATTTAAATTCTTCAAATAATACTAATTAACACACGAATTATGATTAAAAATGTTCGGAATTCACATGTTCACATTGATTAAACACTGTAAAAAATGTTAAATACATCTACAATTAGTTGGTTTAAAATTAAATTATGTATTGCACTTATTTTTTGCAATCTATTTTATTTATATTTAAGCTCAATTTCTATGAATGCAATTCACTTTATCCTAATTTAAGACACAGTTATGGTTTAGTTAGTGTTTATCCAAATGTAGAAAAGAAAATCACTTAAATTATGAATAAAAAACGTAGAATCACACAATGGGTAAAATGGCCAAAAAATGCAACTTTTATTATTTTGGTTAAAACGTAAGTAACAATTGAAACTGCTGTTTCTTGCATCACACGATCAGACAGACCCCAGTTTAGTTCCCGTGGCGTCCGTACGCGGCGTGCCGTAGCCCCAATTCAGCAAAAGGCGTGCGCTTGAATCCCGTACAGCACGCCTACCACATAGGGTAACCAATCCCAAATGCAGAATCCACCATCGTCGCCATAGAAACCCATATAAACTGCATTGGGATTGGTGCGCCATAGGTTTAGGTTACGCTGTACATTTCATTCCCCTTCTCCGGTCTCGTTTTCGATGTTTGACTACCTAAAGTCCCGAGTACTTCACTTGGCGTTGTAGTATCTAAGTAAACAGCTGCCAGAGAGTATTTGTTTTTCCAATCAGTGCTAGTTCGGAATGCCTAAAGTGTTAACCTTGTTTGTGCAAGACTGTTCGTGATGTAAACAATACCAAACAATGACATTTTAAGCTGTTTATATACCTCAACACCCGATCGAATTGCGAATTATCATACACCCTAGCATAGTGGACATAAACTAATACAAGACACATAAAACTCGTGCTTTTAAAGCTACGTGAGAGCAATTATACGCTAACTAGTGCATAGTGTGCTTAGACTATTTTGTGGACTACGGATATATTTCTCACCCCCAAATTCACGCAATTTGGGACGCTGGACTTCGTCCCGAAATACCCCATTGGGGACATCGTAGACTCGCAGAAACTCGTGAGTGATATGTTGTCCCAGAAACTTTATAACGATGCCACTTCGATGGCATCGCCTGCGAACACGATGTCTCCAATAACACCCACGTATTCCATGAATACGATGTCTTGCGTGTCGATGGCTAGCATGAATACGTGTTCGCCGCAAACCGGAAGTTTCAGCTCGAATATGTTGAGCAGTTCTGGGATGCCTATGACGACAATGTCCATGAACGCGCAATGCATGTCGTCTGCTTCAGCGATGGGGTACAGTGGCATAGGCTCACAAATGACGAACATGAACGCTTGCATGGGCTCAACAATGCCGGCTATGAATGGGTACAGTGCCGTCGGAACTAATTCACTAGGACGTGGTGATCTAGGTGGCGGAGACACTTCACCGAACTCTGCCTTACAACGGGCTAGAGCTGATAAAACATACCGTCGGAGTTATACACACGCGAAACCCCCATATTCATATATTTCCCTGATCACCATGGCCATACAGAACAGTCCCAGTAAAATGTTGACGCTATCTGAAATCTACCAATTCATAATGGATTTGTTCCCGTTTTATCGCCAGAACCAACAACGTTGGCAAAACTCTATAAGACACTCATTATCGTTTAACGATTGCTTCGTGAAAGTACCGCGCACGCCAGACAAACCAGGTAAAGGATCATTTTGGAGTTTACACCCAGACTCTGGGAACATGTTCGAGAACGGTTGTTATTTACGTCGTCAAAAGCGATTCAAAGACGAAAAGAAAGAAGTGGTGCGAACGAACCATAAAAGCCCGACTCACCACGGTATGCATGATAACACGAATAGCAACGGGAAGAAGACACCGTTGCACCATGACGACGCGCCGAAATCTCACCATCACGACAAACCGGATAATTTAGGCTCAATGCTCGGGATTCATTCGACGAAATTAGAAGACCCTATGAATATACTCCATCACGGTGATTTGAATATGCACCAGCAGCATCACCAACAGAATTTATCGCATGATGAGTTGTCGGCGATGGTGAACCGGTGTCATCCGTTGACGTTGGGTGATCATCAAGCAGCGATGCTGCACCATGGCGCCATGGGGCACCATTTGAAACAAGAGCCGCCGGGTTATACACCATCAAGTCATCCGTTCTCCATCACCAGACTGTTGCCCACTGAAAGCAAGTCAGATATCAAAATGTATGATATGCAGTACGGGTATAATGCATTGTCGCCCATTCCGAATCCAGTTCACTCACATTCCGGACTCGGGAATGATTCGTATTACCAAAGCTCGCTGTACCATACATCTGCGGGAACGACCAGCTTGTGACAGTACCCTCTCGCTTAAGTTTATTCGCGTTTTTGTTGTACGTCAACGTTCAGTGTTTTCCAAAAGTGTCTGAAATCTTGTTTCATACATTTTATGAGTCCTACTCATAAACATTTCCATTCACAATATTTAGTAATTTTACGACACTTTTGACTCGAATCCAACGAAAAATATCTAAGATCTGAATGTGGGTTTATTTTGGCTTGATTTCCTGACAATTTTTCACAAAAAAAAACAATCTTGATTTTTATCAGTGTATGTGTACATATTAGCACTAAGATTTGTAAATAATTGTTATAAAATATGTAATTTTTTTTTTTGACTTAGTGAGACATATAATTACAACAATTGACACAAATCGATCTGTACGACTCGATCTGTTAATTTACTCGAATTTTCCAAAATTTCCAAAAATAATTTCGAACTTTTACTTTGTATATTTCGTATATATATTAATATTTTTTCCTATATTTTACTAACAGTGCAATGTTTAAAACATTTTTTTTAACTTCTTTTACATGTTTCTGTATTGTTTCATATATTTTTTACTAATATTTTGTTATTATATATATTTTTTAAATTAAATTGAGGAGCCTTTTAAACAATTGAATTTTATTCATACTTCTCAAAAATATTGTATATATTATAAGTATATATATGTATATTAAACATTTTTTGTCTTAAAATAAATGTTTGGGTCTACAATAATATATAAATGTTACTTTTTAATTCGCATTTAATCCAATTCGCATTGCGGTCATAAACAGCTTTTAATGTTATCCGCGGTTATCCGACGGTCACTAGTACCTAAACGCACCACAATCGCATATGTAAGAGGTAGGCATTTTAAACCCATGTTTCAAGTGGGTTTACTTAATATTACAAACCATTAAACGACCAAAGAAGCTTATAACTCTATAAGCGAGATTTGGTCAAATAAACATCTGAATAGATTTAAAACATATAAAGCACAAACCACCTATTATATTAGGAGCTTTTAACGATTTTCCCAAATTTACGGTCGATACACTTTTTAAAAAATTGTGTATATTTATTTTTAATACAAAATTACTTCATTATTAAAGTAAATATATTTACTTTTGACTGTATTTTTTTAAGATTTATTTAACAATTCACTTACTTATATATTTGAAAGGAGTATTTTTCTACCGTTTAGATATTACGCGGATTTGTTTAACGCGATTGGTAATTTGATATTGCATATATTTGTAAATTGATGCGACATTCTGATAATGAACAATGAATGTTCTTTAAAAGACAAAGAATTTTCGACTTTTTTAATGGTTCCATTTACGAATTCCATTTAGGCGTGAATGTGAGCGGCATAAATTAATTGCGTAATTGCAAATGGTTGGTCTACACGAATTTTGAATTATATTTAAAATTGATGCTTTAAAAAAATAAAGGTATACTTGATAAAAAATTTTATTGGATATATTTGACGTAAATATTGAATGTATTTAGACATAATTCCATCAGTTATGCGCCATGATAGTTTGTTTAGGATAAATAAAACAGTGTTCATCAATGAATGAAATTAAATAGAGCAAGCAATTGAAAAAAAAAAACGCTAGAACAAATAACGCAGCGGCGTTTAAAAAATATGTACACAGTTTTTATTTGTCGTCATTGGCACAGTGGGCCATTAGCATTTAAAAAAAAAAAATCTTTTTTACCCTCTTCGCCGTACTGTACTGTGTACTGTACTCTGTACAGTGCACAGTAGGAAAATCTCTAAGCACAAACACTAAAGAGCAATATCAATAAAGTGCTTTACACATTTCGTATACATTCCTCTACAACCACAAACACAAACGGAATATTTTATGAAACGTACAGAAAACCACCCGACGGTGGTTTGCACTTTAAGTAAAACATATAAAATCTATTTATCGGACGCAACTACTATTTTATATATTCATTATAAAAACATACGTTTGAGTATTTTAATCAAAGAATACTTTATTAATTTACGTAAATCATATTACTATTCCCATATAGATCATTTAAATTAGTTTTACCGTCATTTTGTTTATTTGAGTAAGTGTTGAAATAATTATGAAATAGTTTTAAAAAATGAGTAAAAATCGTTTTTGATGTGAAAACGTAAACGGGGAAAGTATGAGTGCGTATCACGCAGTTTAGTTTTGTAAGGGGGAGATATAGGAAGTGTGCGTTGGTGTGTGGATGAAAATTCCGGGGCTGATGTAGAATCCGGGCGTTTTGACTCCGGTGTGTGGTGGTGCGCGTGCGCGGTACGGTACACGGTGCCCCGTTATGGTTTGTACGGAGTAGTCAATACGAGACGCGACCAATCTCCTACCAGCGAGGTACACCCTGGTGCAAAAGTGCCGCCATATAGATTGCCATAGCACACTGTCTGTGTGCACTAGACAAAATGGTTGTATTCCTTTAATAAACAAAATCATATTTGATTGTCGTCTATGAAAACATTTGTTTATATCGTTCACATGTATCAAGAAATAAATCATCAGTCTAAAAGTCTAACGCTTTTAAACAATTAAAAAAAAACTATATTTAGTTATTTAAGACAAACAATTTGTTTATAAAACTAAACCTTTTTTAATATATAAATAAACATACACAGACATACAATAACAACAATACTTATTACTTCGTATAAGAAAGTAAAAACAGCGTATTTTTAAGAACACCTACAAAGAAATTGCTCGGTATTTAAAAAAGAAAGCCTGTTTTTCCCCATAAATAGAGTAGCAGACATCCCTTTTAAAGTATTTACATTCATACTCCATTTACACACAGACACACGCATTCATACATATATACACGTTCGCATGCGCATGCACGCACATTTATATACGCACACACACACACACACACACAAATATGATCTAGTACGGTATATCTGATGATTGATTCTGGTCATTGTCGATACTCTGTCAAGGGGTCGGACAATGGTCAGGCCAGTGGCGTCCGTGACTAGCCGCTGGTCGCCCGGATTAAACTGACCACTCTGCCACGAGTCCAGGTTCGGAACAAAGTCTGATTTACACCCACTAACACACACATACATACATATAAATGCACAAATGTATCTGTATATAGATATATAGAGTGAAACACATTACATTCCGTGATTCATTGCAATTTTTTTATTATATAATACTTTAAACGTATGTTACACATAAATTTATGTAATTTTACTCCAGCCGGACGTTCAATTTTATTTGGTATCCAAAGTTAATAAATTGAAAATTGTCAAAATTCATTTATTTTAAGTAAAATTAATTCGCTTTGCGAATTTTCTTTTTCTATCTAGATTTGAGTCAAGCAAATAACACGAACGTTTTTAATTTATTTCAATGGTTTTATCTGTTTAAATTAACCGCCTACAATTACATTTAAAAAAATATTTATTTAAGCTTCAAATCGACTAGTATTACAATATGTATATATCGCAAAAATCAGAATGAAAAATCAGAAATTTCACTTTACTGGCCGCAAAAAGTACAAGAACGTCGGAACCGATTTTCAGATCCTAAGCAAACCTCGGTAAAAACTATAGGCCGGAAATTGAAACAACACCATCTTTGTGTTTTTTTTTTTGCCTTGCGGTTACACCTACACACAAAAACCGCTTTTATTTCAGTTTTTAGAATATTCTTATCTCTTCCCAAGAATATACATACATACATGCAGTATGACGTCAAGCAATGTCGACGCAAAGATTCCATTGCATTTTAAACTCACATTCTACGTATATAAGGTCTACATTTGCTTATATCAGATAACGGAAGACAAGCCTCGCTTGTGAAATAAACTATACGACCATTTTGTTTTCAATACCATTTTTTTTTTTTTTGTACATACATTTATATATATAAACAATAAAAGAAGAAAGTATTGTATATCATTAGTAATTATAAGTACTTATGTACATTTCGACAAGCATTGAAGGCAAACACTCGAAACATATTGTTTAAACTGATATTTATTTATTAATTTATATTTGCTGTAATAATCTATTAAACGTTTAATTAAACAAGATATTATTTGTGTATATTTGCTCCACGACAGCCTCAACAGTTTCGAACAACGAAATGTTTTCTGTATGATTAGTACTTAAAACAATAACAATATTATGTGTATTTATGTCTGTCTGTATGTATGTATGGTATGTATGTATATATAATATTCGGAACTAATTGTTAGAATGCTAATGGAAATTATGAACACACGGTGTGGAGTGAGAGCGGTCGCTAATAAATTATTTTAATCATTGTTTACCGATGATTGCGGTTAAATTAGATTGATGTTTCGATTGTTTGATTTTGCTTCTTTGTTGTACGCATGCGTCATCTTATACAAGTCTCGCTTCTATTTGTATTTGACTATCGATTCGGCGAGGTCTACGTTTGTGACAAGTTTGTCATCTTTATTGTAGTACAGTCCTTTAAATTCTACACTAAAAACACCCCACCCCCCTCCGCCTCTCCATATATTTAACAATAACACTTATATTTATTATTATTTATTTTATATAAAAATTATTTCTTATATACAAAAAGTATTCTATATTTTTAAATAAATACAAAATATATGACGTACACAGGCGTAAAAATAAATGTACTAAGCACGTATACATCTTATATGTTACGTAGTTACGATACTATAAGTTCCTGTATCTACACACACACACATACACACACACACACACCACACACATATACACACACACACACACAGAGAGATGTAGATATAAGAATACTTAGAAAAATACATATATGAGCAAACGCATAGACAGATGTGCCGATAGGAAATCTTAGTGTTGGCTCTTCGTCGATGCTTTATTGACAATCGTGTGTTTGTTCATTTCATTGTTTTTTTTATTTCGAACTTTTATTTGAAATATTTCCCCGAAAACGAAATGCGTCTGTTGTTTTACACATGATCATTACATGTTGGTAATTCCGCGTAAATAATATTTATGCGTTTAACTGTACCAATTTTGTTTACGATAGGAATGCAAGCCCTTTTTCTATATCTTATCAGTCACTCTGTTATCGATAATGTTACCCTGTCTCCGCTATTGAGTCTATAGTAGTATTTTCGTGTGATAAATATAATTATTTTACTATAAATTAATATTTTATATATTTATCTAACATAATCAATAACGACACAATGTTACACATCAAACATATCGCATCAGAATATTGAGTTTACTACTTCATACACAAATTTATTTTAATATTTATAACAAATAAATATTTATTTATATATAAATATAATTGATAATTATTTGTTACAGATCTACTAAAGAATATTACGTTTGACGATTACTGTTACTCGATTATTTGGTAAGTCTTAAATATTTAAAAAAAAAATTACATAAATGGCAAATTATTATTTTTTAGTGTAAATTTTTTTTTTTTTTAAATGTTATAAGTGTGTTTTGATCGAAAATGTGTTATTGAGTATTTCTAGTTGTTTTGAAGTAGGTAATGAAATCAATAATTCATATTTATCGTTTGTGTGGTTGTCTTAATTAAAATGATGCTTGGTCTTTAATTAATTTACCCGATGTAACGGTTGTCATTTATTTAACCATTAGGAAGCCATGCGCTCAAGCGGTTTTTATTTAATTTCCCGATGCCAGTTATGTCAAATGTATAAATTAACGTTTTTTTTTGCTTTTTTTTTTTTTTCGCTTATTGAGTAATATTTAAATGTCTTGCAATACCGAAGATTGCTGTGTAAATTGACGAGAAATTTAAGCTCAGTTCATTTAACTAATTCGCATAAATTTTCGGTTATGCTTAACGATTCATTTGCCAAACTAAACAATGGACACATTTCTTAACGAACTAATTTGATTCAGCTACAATTAACGTTTCTTTCTCTTTTTTATTTTTCGCGGTTTACTTAATTGACTTTAAATATAATTTGAATTAATTTGAAGGATCATTACATAATAAAATCACTATTTTACTCTCTTATACGTAATAAAAATAATTTTAAAAAAAATCAACAATCATCTTTATCAAATATAAAAGAAACAAGTGTGAATTTAATAAGCGTTCACATCCAAAACATGTATTAAGCGAAACATATTGTCCAGCCCCTATATATATAACAACAGTTACTCTTTGGTTTGTAACAGTGGCGCGGCTATTAGAACAGCGGCGCGTCGATGAACTAGCGCTAATAACCGAACAAAAGGCGCTAATAATAGTGCGACAAAACATAGCCACAAACAAAGTAGATACGATCACATATTGAGAATTGGGGCGCGCAAATGCGTGTCCCCTTAAATCGTGTGCGAACACAGCGACATATGGGACGCTTAAGCACAAACCCCCCCCCCCCCACGCTGGCAATTTGATAAGCACCCCTTAGGCTGTCTGTCTTAAAACTCAGATATTCTAAACAGGTGTAGCGGCGAATCATTGTTTTTTTAATCCTATCTAAACGAACATGTGAATAAATGCTTTGAATATTTAATGATATTAACAGCCATGACAATCACTCCACCACCCCCCTGACATCAATCAATAAATATGATTTAATTTACAAAACTATAACTTTCAATCTATATTATTACAGACTACCATATATTTATACGTAAATTGTTTTTGTTTTAATTGAATTTTAACGATCGAAATGCTTAATACGGGGAAAATACTTTTTTTATTGGAATAATTTTGGATTAATAATAAATCTATTTTGTAAGATAGCAAAAACGGCTTTACATTTCGTATAAATCTAAAGAGTGTTGAATGGAGAGGTCATTGTAACTGAGCTGCGCACGGGCAGCAGTTACAAGCGATCGCTAAGTGAGCGTAATTGTCCGTGTAAAATAACTAACGGTTCACGCGCATTGCTCGCCATCTCAACACCAACCACAATAATATTTATTGTTATTAGTAGTGTCACATTACCAGACCACACACAGAGCCACCATTTTTAAACTCTATTACAAAATACTCCTAATCAAACAATTGGCAAAAAAAACTCTTTTAGATTCACTCCCAAAAATAATTTTTATAAATTACAATTACGAATTACTTGTAGCAAATATATAACATATAAAAACACTAAATATATCTTTATTTCACCAACAAGCGTAATAAAATAAATGAAATTAGAATCTCATTGGCTCAAAATTGTTATTTATGACTCAAATAAATTTCGTTATGAGTATACAGAGTGTACGTTACCAAAATATTGGTATACCCAAAAATTGGTCACCGCTAACCGGTTTTAACAATTAAAATTTCGAAAACTGAATATTATTTTCTTATTTGTTGCTACATACACTTACGCTAATGGATAATGGTACACATGTATCCATTGGACCAATGCATTAGTGCACCAAATACGTATTTGCTTACGCTGTTTACGTTACTGGGCGAGTATAGAATTTAGAAGATCTCATCTTCATCTTGTAACTTGTATGCACTTAGCAGTATATAGCATATTAAACACTTAGTAGTAAGGGTGCACATGCTAATGTAAACACACTAGCATTTACTATAACTTTGTACTATTTACCTAATATACCTAAATTGCTATAATCGTTCGATTTTCTAAAACCATCACGGCTTTCTAGCCGTTCGTTACAAAGTACAGCATACTTAAAAGTGCTTTCAGTTTTTGGCTTTTTTAAGACAAACCATGCGTTTTTTCGCAAATTTGTTTACTTAGTAAACGAAAGACAATAAAATTGTCTATAATTTTTATTTGAAAACTTCTTTCAAATAACTTCCGGTTTACGTGATATAATTGTTTAAAAATGGCAATGGCTTTTACTGGCTTTTACTTTATATATATATATTATTTTATTTGTTTATAAAATAGAGTTTAGGCATTTTCTTTAATTTTAAATAAAATTAATAAAAGTATTAATATCTCCTATGTTTAACAATTTTGATTAAATTTGATGGTAAGAGACAATATATAAAGGTTTTATGTGCGTTAGTGTACTTGTTTTTTAATATATTGATGATTGAGTGCTCAAAATGCAGTCTGCGTGCAATATTGGAGCAGATTATGTATACCGTTAACTAAAAATTCATAAACGCACTAGTCCCAATGTTTTACCCGTGGATCAAGTGTTCTTTGGCGGGTCCTCCAACAAGAATAGGGCCTTTGTGTGTGTAAAAGTATTATACCAGCGCCATTCTCTTTGGCTTGAAGTATTTTATATGACGCGAAAACAAATCCCCCTTTATACGTTCCATGTATATATGTGTGTATATATCGGCAGATGATCAAGTGTTTTCACATCACAGTTTATTGAGATCAAAAATATATTACGTAGTTTTCGACATCTATATAAAAATTATTTACCAATTTATAATTATAATTCAATGAAATTGATATATATATTTTAACATAATCCGCTTATCATAAATATGTGGCGCCTATATACATTATCAGACATTTTTTTTATATTCACGTCGATAGTACAGATAATGTTAATTTCCTTGAACATAATATGCACTCGATCTAATAAAATCGTTCACCTTTACGCGAATTAAAACTAAATGTCGAGGTGTAGAAAAATATAAAAATAAATGTAGTTAATTATTTAAATATATGCATTCAAATATAAATATAAATACCTTCATGGAAAAATTGTTGAATATTTATTATTCTATGAGCATTACAGTAATTCAAAAACTAAAATACATTTTGTATTACACATGTTTAATTATGAGTTTTTAATTTGATTTATCAATAAATATACTAAACAAATATGTGCATTTTTAAATAAAACACAAAATAAATGTTTAAAATTCTATATTTGCGTAAAATATTAAATATATTTAATTTATAAGTCTATAAATGTCTATATGGCAATTTTTATAATTGTTATAACTTCCGTGAATTTAAAATAATAGATGAGTGACATATTTTGTTCGTTTTGGAGATTAATAGAGTGAGTCGTGTGCGAAATATGATTTTAGCTTGATAGATAGTATCTGTACAAGCGTTGATAAATATAAAACTGGTATAAGGCCCGGAAGTAATATAGAACCGATTCGTACAATACGAAGTGCCCGGAGTTGCGTTCCCGGATGCAGTCGTCGAAGTTCAGTCCGGGGCCCGTTGCCACCGCCGCCGCGGGCCTCCCGGAGTCGCAAGTTTTAATATTTCACTGGAAGCTTCGTGCAAACAAACTCACAAACGAACCTACCATGCGACCATATACGTTCCAACAGAACACAAACTCCCTTACCCTTACCCGTTACACATCAGACATTTGATATTAGAATATTTCAATCTAGATAGATTTTCTCTGCCGTACCCTTCCTTCTTCGATATCAAACGCTAAAGCGTTATTTATATTCTCGCATATACTCCCTAAATATCCCACACATAACTCTTTTACAACAACAACAACAATTTACAAACTCACGTAAACATATGTGTAACACATATTACGTAAATCAGTTTAATTTGGCGCGTAATTAATTTTCTAAAAATGGAGAGTGTCTTAGCAGTAAATGAAAAGAAAAACTATATACTTTAAGGTGAAATATTGGGAAAAATCATGAGGGTAAACCGCCCCCATGTATTGAATAAGCAACAAGGCAATAAACACCATACAATCGTTGGATTTTACGGTGGGGTAACTTGATCCATCTAAAGCATCTACCGCTTACTGCCGACTGTGATGTATATAATTTGTATTGGCCAGATTTTCACCCCGGGGCACTGTAATGAACACACAATTGTCAGCTTAACATTGCACCCCCTGTCCTGCAGGGTGCTGGTGGACTATGAGCGCCCCCTCGGGCCCAAACCACCCCTAAATCTATGTACGAGAGTTTACGCTACAGCGAAGTTAGTCTTATAGAATATTAAACGCTCCAGGCCTAGCAGACCCATATTAAATGAGCCCCAGATCATCACTGATTTAAGAATCTTTAGTATCTATTAATTCCAATATTTTCAACCACCAATCCTTCCTTTTTAAGACATTTTATTAAGTCTTACAGGCCAAAAAACACCAAATACGCGTCGCGGATAAAAATTTTTAATTTAGCAGAATTTAATTTTTGTGACAATTGTGTTTGTTTGAAATTCAAACTAGGTTCTTGACCCCCTGCTTCGCAGTGAATAATCCTTCAGAACAAATACGTCCTGATAACAAATAATGTTATGGTGAAGATAACAAAATATTAATTGCCGATTGTCATCATGATTCATACTAATCTATCTATGCAATTTTGTTTATTATTTTCCAACTAGGGGCTACTTTAAGACTTAACAATGTGGGGTAAGTCGAAAATATTGACAAACAAGATGTCCTTATCATATTTATCTATTTATTTGTGTATGTATGACAAATCTTAAATAATAGAGAATAACTTAAAAGTGGCCCAAAATAATTTAGGAGTTTATAAATGACTGGTTTCGTACTAGTAGCTGCATAAATAATATAAATGAAAAGCCTGTTGTAGTCTAAGTTTGTTTGTCCATTATCTATTTTAATTGAATTGTATTGACTGAGCAGGGGCGTACGTTCATTTTAGTGGGAGTTACTCTCCCAGAAAAATCAAAAACGTAACTCGTTTCATACCCTTGTCCGAGAGTAGTAGCGTAACGAAGTAAAACCGTCGGGAATTGAACCCTATGCTGAAAACAGTTGGTGATACATGTAGGTGGGGTAAGGATGCGTTCGTTTCAAAAATAGATGGGAAGTAAAAAACGTTGGGAAATGTTATAGATTTCGGTTGCAAGTCGAGGTTTTTGTACGTTTCAGTAGCGTCGATAGTGGGTATCCTCTAGGGGGCGCTAGTATAGCAAACATCGTCTGTCGTCGCAAACCTCAGAGCTTTACCGGTATACAACAGACTGCGAATGCATATACACGCTTGAATGTAATTTGGTTTTCGGATTAAAATTATGCCTGTTCATGTGTTCACGTTTAGATGTTTGATTGTGTTTGTAACTATAGCGTGTGTTTGTATATATGTATATATATACGAGAATTCAGGGTTACTCAAGCATATTATTACGTTTTTTGTGTTTTCATGCATATTTGACATATTTCCTACTATCCTCAACCACTTAAAATCCATATAGTTCCTTCAAATAATAAATAAGAGATTTGTTGGTACTAAATGATTATGTAGGGTGGATGTAAAAGTAGTAGGACCCTATATGCGTAAAATAATAAAAATGTTACGTGTTTTATTTGAAAATAATAGGTATCGTGTCCGAAACGTGGCATACGTTTATTGCGTGACTTACGCTAATCCCGTATTCAGAAACGTAGTTTAACCCTAGTTGTATATGCAACAAGCGATTAATAATTAACAAGATACCATTTCGGAAAATTGTGCTTATGTAACCCTGATTATATGATCTAAATACAGGATCTTAATTGTCGTATAAAAAAAAAATTTTTTCTTTCGTTTTATTTAAAGTTATTTATTAATTTACGAATATAGTTTTAGTGTTAGGTTTAAAATAAAAAGAGTACACCTTAGCTAGTGTGGAGGGAAAATGTAATATACATTAAAAATTCAACGAAGTGGATTGATTTTACATCACCGTGCTTGTCCATGCTTATGTTGGTCATGTGAACAAAATGGCAGCGTAATTCGTGTCTATAAAAATGTTAGTTATTTATATATTTTTTTTGAATTCAATTTACGAAAATTCCACCATATTTAATAAAAACTGTATAGAAACTACATTTTTGTATATATATATAAATATATTTATAAATATTACAAATACTTAAAATGTAAAACAAACACGATAAAATTCCAACATTATTTGTACACTGATTAATCAAATCCATCACAAATATACATATTTCTAAAGTACATTAAACCGATAAATTACATCTAACACTATTGCAGATTGACATACAACGAACATAAATTGCCTCAAGAAGAACTTCCGTTGAGTGTTTTTTTTTTTTGAAATTATTTTCTAATATTTAAAATCCGCTTTCATCTCGCATAAGCAGCAACTTCGCGTTTCTTTGTCGTTACATTTCTGTAACCCGTGTGAACGGAGCACTTGTACAGGATCAAGTCCAGGGTGGGTGCTTGTGCCCGGATCGCAATTTCGTCAACACGTGCCTATGTTGTTCTTGCAACACGCGACACGCACCATTGTTACCGCGCGTGATTTTATTGTTGTTCAATTTAATCCGCGGATAATAGTATCGGATAATTGAAATCGTGTATGTCCAAATTGCAATCTCATCTCAATTATTTCTATATATATATAAATGCGAAATGAGTGTATATTAAAATATATAAACAGTAAAATAATCGATTAATAGTTCTAATCTATAATTGACGCATTGGAACAATGAGGAAGTTGACAACTCATACTTGAATTATCTGAAATTATCACATTTCCAACTAAAAACACCAGAAGCTACTAAATTGGTGCCTTTATGAATCCAGACACACTTAAATATTATTTGATATTACTTTTGGATTTTCAACAACAATCTTCACTGATAAGCATATTTACTTAAAAATAAAACTAAGGAGTGCTATATTCTACATTAGTAGATGACTATATTAGATACAGCATATTATAGATAAGAGCATTTTTAAAACCTTGAAATTTTAAACCGCGTCTATCTACATTCAACTATTAACATTTTATTTCCACTCATACAAAGCAATAAATATAGTTTAAATATCAACAAAACATAACAATCAATCGATGTCCCGACAAAATAAACATTATTCCAGTAATCCATTCCAGGAATGCTAATGAAACTTATTACTATATATGTTAACTACTCATAGTAAAAATTTTATAGTATATTTTCCAATAAGAATATATTAAAGTATTTCGGGATACGTTTAGAATTACGCGATTGTTGATGTTCCAAACATCAATTTATATTTCTTGCCGTCTAATGTTTATGTTGGTGACAGTTTGGGCTAAGGGGGGCTACAATTGAATATATACAATTGTATTTTAAGGGTGTTGCACCGAAGGGGTGGATTAATCGCAATTGTTACAATTTTGAATACCCACCCCCAGTTAAACGAGGGGGTGTTGTATATATATGTTATCTAATCTTTTTTAAGCAAAAAAAATTGCATATAAATGAATAATGCGTCTAGATTGTTAAATTAAGGCCGTATAAAAGATAGTAATAATTAAATTGTAAGGTTTATTGATTTACAATGATATAATTGTTTGAGAATTTGTACTAATAAAATGAAATAAAATATTAAAAAAGTGGTTTAATTTGAAGAGATATTTAAATATATGATAAAACACACACGACCTATATGTGTTCAACAAATAAATATACATTTTTATAACGGCTTTAATAATTTGCTCGCTTATACAAACGAATATGTACTCTTTTAATAAATATACACGTTTATGTAAAAAAAAAAAAAATTGGAACAAAAACGCAACCATAGACTTTGTGCACGATTTAATTACAAATATTATTTCATTAAAACAACCTAATATAAACATTAATTTAAAAATCATATATAATTCCAGTGCATATAATTCAGCCGTGCGAATACTAGCGAATACTGTGTCATGGTACTGCATATTACGCGCGCAATACATGCAATCAATACAAACAATTTAGTATACACATTCCTTGTTTACTTGTGCTCGACGTATATATATACGTACAAACGCACATTCTACAATTTTATTTTTTATGTTACGTCTGCTCTAGGCTGTTTGCGTAAACATGTGTTCAATTTGACGTTTATATAATAATCACCCTGTAGCTAGCGACATTTTTTCGCTCCACACATATATACGCGCTTTATTATAATAATAGAGTTTTTGTTTCATTCTTCACTACTAAATTAATATTATATTATAATTTTTTATTATTCCAATTTATTAACTCAAATAAAAAAAAATTAAACTGATGAATTAAATTGTGGTTTATTAATAAAACGTCCCCTTTTTTGGTGGGTGTTCCAGCTCCCCCGTCAATTGCTACGGGGCACTTGGGCAGGTGGCTCGCGGTGCTCTTGAGGGGCCGCGTGGTGGCCACGTGTCAACGGGGTGCAGCACCCATCATCCAGCTGACAACGCGTGCGGTCGCCCCCCCCACCCAGGGGGCGCGCATTTATATTGAATCGCAATATTAATATTGGTCGCTTGGGGACTTAAAAACCAACAGTGATAACATATTTGTCAATCGGTAAAGCTTGTGCTAATTACTTAAAAATCTATACAAATTGTAGGTGTTATGTCACATTCTGCACATTTTTTGTTTTTGGGATGTATGTGTGTGTGCACGTAATGAGGTCCTGATAATTCACGCGCATTACCTGCCCGACACAGGGTAATCACACATATGCAAAGATAAACAAATATAACAGCATATATCTAGTACAATATTCTGTTCTATGTAAGTGGAACAGAGATCAATAGAGTGGTACTGTAATGTGTAGGAGAGAGACGCACATTTCTATATGTGCATTGGCATACGGTGTGTGTATTAAGGAACGTTAATTATAAGCAAGAGGATATCAGGATGGGACATTAAAAATGTTTTATATTATTTAATTGTCAAATTTAAATTCAAATATAAAATATGTTAAAAATCTAATTTTGGAATTTGTATTCGTATAGTAATACTTATAGATACTTCAAAACGATGTATGGATTAATGCATTTTGAGATGACAATGGCTGTCTTTTGCAACAAATTCTAGTTTAGATATGTGTGGCTATAGTATCGAAAGGCGAAATGTTTTGTAAAGGAGCATAACCGACGCACTTGTGTGCGGTGACATGTTTTTGGATTAAGAGGTTTATTGTTGGACACGACTGTCACACCATAAGTGCTCTCAATCATGCGTAGATATAACAATATATAATGACGTCAGCGGTTTATATGTATCACATTGAAAGCACCCAAAAGAATATTGTTTAATACATTTTTAACACAAACTTAACTCGATTTATGGACATAAATATTAAATAAAATCTAAACCGCGTCGCAATGTTCCTATGTCTGTTTGTATGTATGTCTGTTTATGAGTCTATTTGTAAGGGTGTGTGTGTGTGTGTGTGTGTGTGTGTGAATTTTGTTTTTTCTGAATAACATAGATTTAGAAATAATTTTAATATACGTTGGATAACGTATATAACTAAGTATTATGACGTCATAAAATGTGTTGAAAACCGCCACAACCAAGGCTCCATAATAAACCAGTCGCCATGTTTGCTTAAGATGGCGGTCTTATCTTGTGTGGCGTGCTGTTTGCGTTTGAATTGTCACACATATATACACACACACACACATACAGATAAGGTTTTCGAGCTAAATTATAGGGTATACATACTCTTGCTCTAACATAAGATCATGTATTTACTATAAGCACACACCGTTAAGGATATCTACAGATATCCGTCCATCGCGTTTCCTCTCAAAGATTTACATATTCTCTCTGCTCTACCTCTCTGCGTTGCACTCTACACCTAAACGTTAAACACAAGATCGTGAACTTAAATTAGAACATCTTTACCACTTTTAGTCTACATTCTTTCCAAAAACAACCCACTTTAAAAACACCAATTAAATCTAAATGTTTCTATCTACTAATAAAAAAAACACACGAAATACAATAAAACAAAAAAATTGCCTCGTCTCGTTAGCGACACTTCCTCATTCTCTATTGTGTTTCCGCACTTCCATCTCTTCTTTGAGACAACTAATACAAAAAAACTCGATATTGTATCCAAGTCCCAAGCTGGAAAAACTTCCACAATTCTGTAAAGTTCGCGTTTTTAAATTCTTCCACAATCTAGAACACGTACTAGTTTTTAGGCAACTAAACCTACACAGCTCTTAAGTCGTTCATCTACATAAATGTAAATTCTTTAAATATTAGTAGTTCTAAATATTTAGTTGAGTGTATTGAGTATAAATATTGATTAAATGTTGAGTATGAGTTGAATTTTATACTGAAAATTGTAATGAAACGAAATCTTCAAAGATTTCGACGGGTTTTGAATGCATATAAGCCCTCCCCCCGACCCTTGGGACCCCGTTTTTCGAACCCTGGTTAAAGTATAGTGCATATACAAGTATATCTGGATGGTTTAATGCTTTTTGGACCTCGCGTTCGCTGAGGTTCAATGTTTGCATTTGCGTCCTATGCACACAGTTAACGTTGCCATCTCTTTGTGTCGCGCGGGGTTCCAGATATCATATTTACAACTAACATCTGCCCTACCACCAGCCATTACCTACATTTGCACTGCTTTTTTATTTTATTAATACTCCAATACTCAAACTATAAAAATCATATTTCCCAACAAATCTACGTATAAAACTCCTATTTAATAATTAGGTCAACTATACTCTAAATATCGTTAATTATTAATATTTACGATATAAAATCCCCTTTATAGTGTGTATAGTGTTATAGAATCTATAAATATATACATTATAGAAATATTTAAGGTGTTAATTGCAAACAAATTATAAAATCATGTTTTAGTCTTTTCTGCGCGTATTTTAATAATTTTGCCGAGTTTTCAAAGTTGTTTTACAACAAAAGGGCAGTATTGCTAATATTTAAACATAGAATAATAGCACATTTTTAATTAGTACTAAAGAAAACATTACTTGGTTTTTTTTTTTTTGAGTGAATTTAATTAATTAGTAGAAAATGCAATATTGCAACTGTCTTAACGCTACAACGGTCTCTTTATCCATTTATAATTCAAATCTATTAATATTGTTTAATTATGCTCACATATATATTTACAGACTATAATAACTGTAATGTATAGAAATCTTCGTTATACGGGAAATTACTGATACTGGGAAATGTTTATATTCGTAATTTTTTGATTTTAAGTCTATTTTATTGGATTTAGTAGTTGGGTAATTAATTTTTTCGCGAATTAATAACAAATAGAGTTTAATGGCATTAAAATTAACTTAAATATAGTTGCTTGATAGCGTGTTTTTTTTAATAAATGTGCATTTGAAATGTTATATATACATATATGCATATATGTATGTATATGCGATATGATGGTATACCATGATTTTGTCGTCCTAGTCTGTGATTGGTTGTTTGCACAAGCCCCTCCTCCTTTCGGGTTTCGGTCAGATGAAATATCCCTCTTCCAACTCAACCCAACCCAACCAAAACCCATCCCACTGAATATCCGCCGCGACAAGCATCCACAGTACAAAGATTCTCTGCATTTCTTTCGATGGATATAGATATGGAGGGGATTTCGACTCGGAACATGTTTTCAGAACTTTACCTTGGTCTATATGTGACGTCACACACTCGTATGGAAAATCGGGTTTAAATATATACACGAAATAAGAAATCACTCATATCATTTATATATATACATATAAATGTAATTGTTACATATATAAAATGTGTATAGGTATATAGAATAATCTGTTATATATTTCTGTAAACAATAAACATTTATCAAAGTCGAAAAGTCCACAGTTGGACTCAATTGGGGACCGTGGTACGTCGCGCGTTTGTTACTTTTATTATTATCATTATTGATTCGGTGATTCAATATTTAAAGCCATATTTACAGTCCATTTCGGGCTCTGTTTTGTACACAAAACAATTACGATTTTGTTTACTATAAAAACCAACGACTGCTTCTATGGATATTATACGTATTACGGGTCTATTTATCGCCGCATACATACACCATATACATACATACCCAATACTAGAAATATTTTTATACGAACATAAAATACAACTCACAATCAGTTATTTTTCATTACTCTATAACAATATATAGGCCCTATAGACTCAATTGCCCTTACAATACATTTCCCGTAAAATTAGAATAAATAAAATGTTCTATATATCTCTGTAGCTTATAGAATATTAGTAACAAAATATCACATAAATTGTGTTTTATGTTACAAATATATCGATATATATTTATTTTTGAATTGAATATATACGTTCTGTAACGTTTATTAGGACTGTAGGTGATATATGTTTTGAGATTTGATAGAATAAATAATTTAGTATGTGCTTATGTCTTATAGAGTGTTATAGAGTGTCTGTATGAGATACAGGAAGAGTATTGTTAATGTAGGTCAAAGTGTATGTGTAGGTGTACGTATAATATGATTGTGATAAACAACAAAGTGAAATCATACTACAAATAAATATATAAAATATGTGATGTGTCTATATTTGTGAAGAAACATATGTTTTAAGTGAAATGCCAAATATTTATAATATAATAACAATGTTTATTATTAAAACAAAGTGAATAGATATATTTATATATTTAGTTATGGAGTATGTACACGTTTTTCTAAGTAGACACCATATCGTTATGGGTATGTTTGATCCACATTGCTGCTGTAATTATTATATAAAGATCAACATTTGCCGCATGTAAATTTGCAAAACGATTAGATTTAAGTACATTTTTCTAAGTGTTGTATACAAATAGTCAAACACAAATAATACACAAGAGCTCTGTATATACATTTATATATATATTCATCACTAAAATATTTACGTTTTAACACACTTTATTCCATACTAAGTAAATGAAATATTTTACACTTTATTGCACACCCCCTAACAATTTAAAAAAATATTTTCCACTACACAAATCACTACACAGACAAATAAAATCGAATACAACACAAAACCCTGCTAGTTATACAATTAAAAATACCTAATCATATACCCCTATTATATTTATAACGTACTAACAAACATATATATGTATATATATAACGCTGGTACTATATTTAGTTGATGCACTCGCCATCCTGTACAAAGGGTGCTAGCGTCGGTCACGTGACCGCACAATGACAACCAGATGTGCATTTTATTGTTTACATTTACCCCTCTCACCCCCCTTATTCATTACTATATATATACAAAGAGTGTATCAGACCAGATAAAAGTACTATGGTACAGGGATGATATTGGACACCCCTAATAAAGGAATAAATTAGCAAAAATTATACATCGCATATATGCTCTAGTTTATTCTGTTAATTATTTATTTATTTATGTGCTTTCGTTTAGATAATATTGTGGAAATAACTGCGAGCTTAAATCTAACCAATCACAGCCAAAGGCGTAGCGCAGCGAAGCTGCGCAATTACCTAATTATTAATTGCATTTCTAGGTATTATTTGTAACTTATTGTAACACAAAAATCTCGAATTATCATCGATATTTTATAATTTTGTTGAGTCTATTTTAGTTATTTATGTTGAATATTTAAAATTAAATTATAAAAGTAAGTTGAAGATAAGTGAAATGCACGCAAAATTTTAAATATAACTTTATCTGTAAATTGTTTAAACATACAGAAAACATATTTACATCTGTTTTAAAGATAAGAAATAAAATTAGATAACATTACAAGAAAATTGTGAATAATTTTCCATGGTTTTGTATTACGTTTGAATATAATTTGTAATATTCAATTGAAGCGTGTTAGGGGGTGGGAAATAGGGCGTTAGTGACCTCACCCATAGGTCACGTGTCAAATGTCTCTAATAACAAGTTATTGGTGAACATATCGCGTGTGTTTTTTCTCTATGTCCATTAGCAATACGCGTGCGCGTGCACCAAAAATTATTATTACGCACTTAAAACATCCTAATGATTAATTTGTGGGACAGGATGGGTACTTGTTTCACACAATTACACATTCGTTATACCAACCCAAATTGATTCATGATTCTAGAATTATTTTAGTCGCCAAGAAATATGCTTAAGTTGCAATTTTAAAAGTCTATTCCGCCTAGCTTTAGAAATGCCCTGTGGTCATATTTTGACCGTAAATATTGTCGGTTTTTTTTTCTCTATACAAATAAATAAAACGGTTGATTTGCCGCTTTCAACGATTCTATTCGAGTTTTAAGCACAGTTTAGTAGACATTGCAATGAATATGCTCATTGGTTGCTGTAATATTGTTTTGACATGTGCATTTAGGGTGAAAAAAATCATGATTTGACCACAATTACACTATTAATTCTTGTATTAGGGCTCACAGTTATTTTGAATGATCTCCCACTGAGTTACCGTGTAGCGAACTCAACCCCCTACTAAGTTGAGATTTGTCCGACATCTATGACCTTTTCAAATAATTATAATATATATTTAACTAGTTTAAACATTTGTTGTAAAATAAAAATTCTTTAAACTAGACAAATGTTTTTATTTTGCAACGAATTTTGAATAAATACAGAAATTTAAGCAATTTTAATATAAAGCATTCGTAAGAATAAGATAAACCATATACTATATATCGTTACCAATTGTTTGCGGTAACACACTCCCTATATATATATGTGAATTGGACAAAACCCAAATAGCAAAAATAATCTATTTGGATATGGCTCCAGGTTGCGTTTTATACTATACCTGTATCTATATAATTTATCTGCTGTAATACGCCGGATATTTAGGATTACAGATCTCGTTTATCCGCAACAGATTCGTCAAGGGGTTTTAGCCATTTCCTTTAGCGAATTTCTCAACAATAGTCATTCGGTTCTCTAAACTGTGCAATTGTATCTGAAATAATTTTAAATTCGATTTTTGTTTAGTAGAATATATTTTTAATTAAAATACAATTAATGTATGGGAATTTGAAACAATTAGATAAATGAATGACGTGTGTGTATGAGGTGAATAGTTCTAAAGTCAGATATTAATCTGAAAGTTAAATATGAAATGGCAAAGGGTTTCGCAATTACAGTATACGTATTCTGTTCTTAGATATATTGAGAGAGAAAATATAAGCTTCTTAGAAGCTTATAGAGAATACTGCTTCTCGTTCCTTATGGTACTAGAGTTTAATACGTTGTTAGGCAGCCCCACGGAGCTCCCCTTCTTGAGTAATGGCGTATTGCATAAAGGGGAAGAACGCGACATCTTAAACCCAAGCGTTCCTTCGCGAGCTCAGATGCTGGACTTTGAAATTTACTTGTTCCAATATTTGTATGCACAAGTGTATAGTTCCTTAGAGACGATTCTTTCAATTTATCGATCATTATCTTATATCCATTAAACAGACAAATTTTTTTATACGTTCTCAACTTATTTCTGTACGTAAAGCTACAGACATTTTTCTTAATTCTACTTACAGAATTGCGCCATTTATTGTTTGAATGCATTAATAAAAAATTGAATTGTTTGTGTTTTATGGGTGGAAAATATAGTTATTTTACGTTCCACTTCTAATTATAGCTTGTCCACCATTTTGTGTGTTGGGTTGTAAATTATTGTCGATTGTTTATTTAAACAATTAACCATGGTGACATAGTCACACAAATCACTATCTAAGTGGTAGTGCAAACTTATGGGTTTACAAACAAAATCAAGAAAGCCATATACAGAAACACGTGCAACATAAAATAACCTTTCGTAAGCGTATGTATGTATGTATGTATATATGCAGTTTTATAAAAAAAAATCTCATCACGTGTCATTAAAAAGTGATAATTTTTATTTTAAAAAAATACTTAGTACCCATACAGTTTTTCTTTACAACTTTAGAGGACATATATATATATAATTTTTTTTTTAATAAATTAAGCTTCCATGTGTGTGTGTGTGTTTTATGAAAAAGGTATGGGATGGTAAATAAATATATAATTTAATTCGATGTGGTAGTATGACTATATACGTAAGGTAAACTTATGTATTTATAATTAAAGGCTTGAGATTATCGTGTAATCTGTCCGTTTGATGACCGAAAAGACCCGATTAAGTCTGATCTTATCCCTCCCTATATGTACTAATATCAAATATTGATATTTGACAAAGCTGTGCCTCTCAGAATGTTGTTCCGGGAACCCCTTATATATACATATATTTTTAAATATCACCTATTATAGAACCTAATTTAGCGTTCTTTATTATATGTAGTGCGCCTTATGATGGAATATAATAACGACGGCCCTGGTTTGGTGGTTTTAAAGTATCTCGCTTTGGGAAAACGATCATACAATGTCTTTGTTTTTTTGATTAAACATTTGTTGAGTGTACATTTTAAACGATGTATTCAGGTCATTATTAGCTTTTAAATAAAAGTGGGTTATTTTTTAAACTCTGTCAATACGAGTTTCTTTTTTCGCCGATTTCGTGACGTGACCTTAAAACCATGTGTACGCGTTAAATTTAAATATTTCACTTGACTTTTTTTTGGGTGTACGTAATATTTCGACCCCCTGCACATGTGTGCTAAGTAATGCTCCTATTTGGTCGAATCTAATATTTGTATGGGCAAATATGTATTTAGATTGATACAAAATACTATATACAATGTATTTTGCCACTTAAATGATATTAGGTGCATACATATATATATATATGTTTAAATAAGTATACAACAAATATATGCTTAGGACTTGTATAATAACTCTCTATAGCTTATAATAATATCAACAATTATAAATATTTACTAATTCTCGAAGTCAAGCAACAAATAAATATAATCACATATGCATTTATTTCGTTTTCTCTGCCGGGACGAAAATGTTTAAACAATTATTGACCAATTGTTTATCGACTCAAAGTTAAAACTAATACTTGAGGTAATTGTGTAAAATATGTTGTTGGTTAAGGAATTATTAGTAGTCGTTAGAATTTTACTGGTAATTCTCATGTTTGTTTATCAATTCACAAAACTCGGCTATCTATTAAGACATGTCGCAAAACACCATCTTTCAAATTATATATTTATATTTAATAAATATATAAACAATTATTTTTTATTTATTACACTAATTTGCATATAAATTCCGTCTTATTTTAATAAAATATAACTACTACGTATAAGAATTTTATTGCTAAAGATAGTTAGGAAATTATATGGATGATATTTTTTTTGTATTATGTAATATATTTAATGACCTAAATATATGGTAAATAGGTCTTATATGAGCCATTACGCCCTCTTTAGAGGGTCTAACGGTAAGGATTTTAATATGAAACTCGTATATACGTAGCGGTGTTTCTGTGTTTCGAAAAACCAAACATTTGACTTACCATTTTCGGGGTTTGTTGAAGGTATATAAATGTCAGAATTTACTAAAATAATTTATTTAGGCGAGCAGAGAACGAAAATGTATAACTCTTGGTAAATATTAGCGCAAAGAAAACATTACACAGCGAACCAACCATCACAGCATACTCTTTTCCTACAATCTCTCACTCATATACAATTCTATCTCTTTCATACCTTCTTTAAACAACACCAAAACGATACCACATCTCTGTCTTCATACAACATTTCTTTCTTCTTTGCGGTGGAAATTCATTTTGCACGTATTCAAGATACAAAGCATTCAAACAAGACATGTTGTTCACATATTGACAATCGCATAATACCGGGAATTCGTTCATCATCTTATATAAATCTATATGCTATATACTCTTTACATTACCACACGTAAATTACACCTATTTTAAACCCACCCAAGCACCGCCTTATTTCTAGACCAAAAATACCCAGTACGTTACTGTTTCGCGACTAGTGTTTCAAATGCAAATATTTCCCTTAAAAAAGACATTTTTTTATTCGTGTGATTTTCTTTTGTTTGTTATTTATATTGATACACACGTCCTGCGTAATCAAAGTATGTTACGTTTTTGTTAGTTTTTTTATTCCCCGAAAAATGAAGCAGTCTAAATAAATATTGGCGCAGGAAAAATATTTAGATGTTATTATATCAGATTTTGTATGTGTAATTAAATTCAATATTTGGCTAAAATAAGATTGGTTTCAACTGTTTCGGAAAATGCTATTTTATTTCTACTTTTAACAAACAAATACCTAAACTATTCGCATTGCAAATTTATTAAAAATCAGTTTAATAAGCGTTTTAAATTAGTTTTTACGTGTATTTATTAAAAAAAATATCTAAATTAATTCATTATTTCGCGTTCCTGATAAACTAGATACTAATAGGCGACTCGGAATATCTTAAATCGCGATTTTACATATTCAAGGTCATTCCTAATGTTTTAATAATTTATGATTTGAGCTTTATGCGACTTTAATCAGTATAAATTTTAGATGTGTTAGAGTTAACTTAAAATAAATAGTGTAACTGTATGAACAGTAAAGAAAAATAGTAAATTGTATGTTTTGTGTGTGGGTTTAGATATATTTCATGAATTTCTAAAGGAGATTCGTATTCCTTGTTCGTTTGCACGTGCAAACAGTAAAGATACTTGGGTTGCGGGATTCGGTAAAGGTTCATAAATCTCTGTGATTCATTTGCATTGTTTCTACGCGGTGTTAAGGGGGTGGGGTTGGTAGCGAAAAAGGGGTATTTGTTTTTCCTTATACAACCCACTACACATGTATACTTCATAATATTTCTCGAGTCTAACCTTTGTAAATAGCTCGATGATAATAATTTTCCGCGAGCTTTTGTATCTGTGTAGCCTTAGGTAGAACTGTTATTGTTCCATAACTAGCGTACGTTTGCGCAATTTGGAATAAAATTCTATTTTATATTCGTAATTGTCGAGCGATATTTATAAAATAAATAAAAGTAGTTATATTTTAAACATCTAGACACTAATGTACTAGAAAATATTTCACATGAAACATCGAACGATACGATTTTATCTCCAAATAGATAAGTTTTGTAAATACAAACAGGCATTCCATAAAGATGGGTTTTCAAATAAAAAAATTGTTAACTTTCCTACTACACCAATTCTTAGAAATAAATATCGAAATATATATTTAATTTTGAGTCGCGTTTAAAAATATGTCTACTTTCATTTCTATTAGAAATCTGAATGGAACATTTTCAACAATAAAATTTAAGAACCAGGAAGTCCATTTTAGTTAGGGGTGGACAGCTATTTGAGATATGTTAGCCGCAACAAATTTGTGACTAAAGTTCGTGAAAAGCATTGAAAATCGCCGGTGATTGATCGTGAGAAATTGAGAGAACATGATAAATGTGACATGAATGTTTCGAGTAATTACATGCGCGCTCTATGAATTGTGTAAGTTTAAATAAATACTAGAACAGGTGTTCTAACGATTTTCCAATATGTTACTTATTAATTGGATATGGAATTATTTCCAATTTCCTACACTTACCTACAGGTGTTCTATTCAAATTAAAATATTGATCATAGACATTTTATTTTTATTTCATACATTATTACTCAAATATATAATATATATCATCTGTAAATATTTATACAAGTCTGTATGGCTGTGTAACTTAAGGAAGTCTAAGACGTAAGAATTTATATTAAATTTAATAGAAGTGTCTTAGGATTTTTTAACTTATTTATTATTTAATTATTCTAAGAAATAAGGAACGCAACGTATATAATATATATTTCGTAGTTTATTTCTTATTAATAACACCTATATATATGCAACTTGAAGTGCTTGCGAGGTGATCAGGTTGCTATAGTTAGTATATCCGGTGTTAATCAAATATAAAGTGAAATAGTGTGTTGTATACAGGATATATATATAATATATAAAGATAATATATATAAAATCGATATGTATACATTTGTGTAATAATTGGGACATATATTACATATAACATCAACCCTGATGTGTGGGTTATATATAGGCCACCCGGCGTCCGTGTTACATAACATACAATAGACGACAATAAGCTTTGACAAATTGCCGGAGCTAAAACGGATTTGGCCCAACGTTACCCGGTGCATAAGGCCCGTTTAGTAGCGCGTAGTTTAGCCTGACTAAGGACGGCCTATATGATAATTTCATGCTTACATTGTGCCCTGACACCTGGACATCCCATGTTGTTAAGGTGAAACCTTTATCCACGCGAATTGTATACCTATATGTGTTTTCCCATTCAATACACTAAATACCATTTTACTGCTGACTTTTTGCTTTTCAAACGCGTATTCTATATTATAAATCATCATTTATTTCACATCTACACATATATGTGTTCTTAGAATTAATAATATTTTATAGAAACACTCCCTGATTTTGGAAATATTCTATATTAAATGTTTTTGATTCTATGTCTAATATTGTTGATATTTTATAATTCTAGTTAGACAAATTAATAACACTTCTATAAATTAATTCCTGATTTAGTTGTAGTATAAAAATAAATAATAAAACTAAGGCATTTTTAGTAAACTATATATATTTTCGTTTATTTGTTTATAATGGTTAATTTAATATATAAAAGGCACAATAAATGTGTAATAAAAATATGTTTCGATTAAAATATGTAGGGTTGATGTGAGTTAGGATTTTTTTTTGTAATTCCGCTCAAACCTAAATGCGATTTCCACTTGGTCATATCCAGTGCGGGAAACGCTCAATATTACATTCGGTTCACTATACGCAAGAGGGAGCGCGCAATATAGGTCCTATATCTCCGCGCCGACAGACGTGGCATGTTCGCCCCTCTAGCGGGCTATGCAAACACTACACCAGCCGGCCCATCATCCCTTAACCCACCCGAACCCCCTTATAGCCAGGCCAGTAATGCCCCATGGAACTTGTACAAACAATGTACTCATCAATCAAACACCAAACCACCCACCCCCCCATGTAGAACCCACCCACCCCTTAGTACGGACATGGCTTGTACGTGTGGGTAACATTGACAATCATGATCTAGTTTAATATTTGAAACCACTGGTCGATGTGTGCTCCGATCTAAAGATATCAAAAATCTTATTGAATTCATTTTTTTTTAATGGATGCTCATGAATGAGCGATTTTCTTTTGGAAGCGAATCGAATAATATTTGAGACACCGAAAACTAACAAAACATCGCCAAATATTGTCGTGTTTTGTAAAAAAAAAGAAGAGGAAATCGGTATCGCTATTTAACAAATATACACACACGCTTTTCGAAATAAAAGAACACACCATATATATACGATGTTAACATTTCCGGTTTTAAGAAAAACGGTGCGCTACAAAGGCCGTAGAAATTCAAAAGTCAACAATTATGCGTCTTTTCAAATGGAAGGCCCGTGTTGTAAACACAAACCCCTGTAACGCCTATTGTGCCGACCCCTTCCATTCACGTATGACACTGTTATTGTCACACATTCAGCCTATATTTGTGTATCCCTACAGGATATCATTATATCACAATATTAAAACGATTTTGCTCAAATATATTGTATAACTATCAATATTTTTACTCCTAAACTCTAAATTCATTCTTTTTATTATACATTCAAATTTATACATGCATAAAAATTCTACATAGAATTAACCACTGAATGAGTACTCTCTTCTGTTTCCAGATAGTCATTTAGCGACGGTTAATTCGATCTGCCCATGGTACACAATGGTACAACGTTACAACGTTATACAGTACATACAACATAGTCTACAACACACAGCAATAAGGTGATACAGAGTCGTCGCACACCATGATCACATAGGTATATTGAGGTAATGTTTGTGCAGGGTGTGACGTCACATGTTTACTATGTCCGACAATATTGCGGGTGTCTGAGGTAATTTCCGTTTCACCTCAACGAACTACGTGTTTCTTTTAATATTACATTGCCGTCACATACCACCCCCAACCTCAAGACTATTCTTCTTTTCTAATCTAGAAGATGGAAAAATAAATAAGATTTTTTTTTTTAGCATTCTACATTTCGAATTTCTTTTATTATATATTTAGTTTTTACATTTTTATACGTAGTAAATGAACCGAAAGTGAAAACAGTCCAACTTTTTAACAAGTTGGACTGACTACTCGATTATTTCTCAAATATTTGAAGTTATTCGTTAAACCAATTGTATATTTCTCGTAACTTAATAAAATACGTATAAGAAAGTTCATTGCGGATTTTTTTTGTATAGTTCTCTTGAGAGGATTGTTCTCAGTGACGAAATTGTATATTTAGAATAATTTGTAATTGTTTATTGATCTCAGTGAGCATTTTAATAAATCGAAATTAAATCAGTTGACAGTATTTTAAGTAATTATGTTCAATTTCGGAAATAAGATGAACTCAACTCAGAATTGTTTTGATTTATGTATGAATATTTTATAATTTCTATTAATTATGATGATTGATTTTATGTTTATGGTATAAATAATGATTGTATGTCTTCGTAAACTTGTGTACTTGTAATTATTAACAGTTTATTGTAAATGTGAATTGGTTATTGATAAAAATGTAGTTAGAGTTTAAAAAGCGAATGCTTTTTTAATTAACAATTAAGTATTAAATGATTGAACAATAAATATCCAACTAAGAACAAAGTGTAGGAGTTTCGAAAGAGAATCTTGACAAGATCCTTGAAGATGGGTTGGGGAGGGGGGGGTAGTGAAAGAAGTGCGGGATAAATTTTAGGGTGGTATACAAAGTTTTTGTAAAACGGCGAAGTATGCGCGGGAACTCTGCATAGCGGCGAGTAGAAATTAATTATTTCTTTCATTAGCAACGAAGTTTATTAATTAAGGAAGCGTTTGCTTCGCGTCCTCTCTAATGTTTACACTTCTTCTCTTCCTATTTCATCCGCAACCAAACCCTTTTCCGTCTCTCAGAGCTATGCACTGCGTTCGGCAAACATTAGCTTCATAATTTTCGCTTTGCCCTCCTGTTGTATCAGTCTCCAACTATAGCCATTCTCTTCTTCTTCTTCAACAGCTTTCAATTTATTTTTCAATGCTCATTTCTCTGTTAAACCTATAGTTTTTTTATAAAAGCACACATCACTTACACCCCCCTTGTAATATCACTAGTAATATATTAAATATATCTACGCAAATATATCTACGAATAATAAATAAAGTTTAATTAAATTATTATAATTATATTGTGTTGTAAAACAAAACTTAGAGCTTAAATAAATCTTGTAAATAACAAATAACAATGTAAAATTTGTAACTTCAATTATAAAGTGGGCCCTATATTATATTTAAATTAAGTATTTAACAATGTAATTAATTTAGTAATAAAAGGATAAATATTATTATTTATACAGAGATGATTTAGATTTTTGTTATAAAAGTACACAATAATTTGTAATAAATTTAAGCTGTTTTCATCCAAAAAAGTACCCCTCCTTTAGTATGTATATTTCTTTAAATTGTAATTAGTTTATAAATTATATACGCGACAATAATTATTTATATATATGTTCTGTATATGTTCAAGAATGTACCAGGGTTTTCTGCCACCCTATTTGGAAATATGCATGTTATTTATGGATATATAAGGGGTTTCTAAAGGTGATTATTTTATAGTCCTGTTAAAAAATATCCTGTGCTATTCAAATTATTTAAAAAATACATAAATTAATCATTTATAGAGCAATTAGTTTACAAAATTAATATATCCTGCACAGGACATATTTTAATAGTAGTTTAAAACAATCAACCCTCTTTAAAATTGACTTTGTAAATAATTGTACTTGTAACAATAATTTTTGTACTTGTATTATTTAGTTTAAAATAAAAACATTATTAAATATACATATGCTATTTTACTTACCTTAAAATTTCCTGAAAACGCTTCAAAAGCACTCTTTTCCCTTTAAAATTAAAAAAATAATAATAAAAATTTTGAGGTTAGAAATAACCTAAAAATTTTAATTAAAATTTCACACCTTTTTGAAATTTGTTTGACCATTTTGTCAAAAAAAATCTCGAAATTGCTAATTAAAATTTTTAGGTTAATTCTAACCTCAAAAAAATTTTGAGGTTAGAATTAACCTAAAAATTTTAATTAAATTTTTACACCGTTTTGAAATTTTTTTGACCATTTTGTCAAAAAAAATCACGAAATTGCTAATTAAAATTTTGAGGTTAATTCTAACCTCAAAAAAATTTTGAGGTTAGAATTAACCTAAAAATTTTAATTAGCAATTTTACACGTTTTTGAAATTATTTTGACCATTTTGTCAAAAAAAATCACGAAATTGCTAATTAAATTTTTTAGGTTAATTCTAACCTCAAAATTTTTTTGAGGTTAGAATTAACCTCAAAATTTTAATTAGCAATTTCGAGATTTTTTTTGACAAAATGGTCAAATAAATTTCAAAAAGGTGTGAAATTTTAATTAAAATTTTTAGGTTAAATCTAACCTCAAAATTTTAATTAAATTTTCACACCTCTTAAGATAAAAAGTGCTTTTAAGAGCAAAAATTGATCATGTGGTAAGAAAAAACAGTGCTCTTAGAAGCACTTTTTTAAATGTTAATAAATAGTGTTAAATAAAACAAGTTTTATAATAAATCAATCGTTTATTTTCACTTTTCTCAAGACATTTAACAACAAATATAATATTTATATATATATGTCACATTTTGCATTATTTATTTGATAATTAACCATACAAAACATTATTAAATAAACAATTACTCATAATCTTCTGTTTTTAGATCATTTATACCCAATTCCTCATTTTGATCGAAGTTCCTCTCGTAGTGGGTGATCTTCAGTTTGTCATCCAACTTTTGATCATCTCCTAAATTCTAAAAATAACAAATACATAATTAGAAACAAACCTAGCGCCTCAAAAAATAATTGTACTTACTTGTACGTAACTATTCCCTGCAGGATCATCCAGGATAACAGTCACTTTCTTACGTCCATCCACGACCGACTTCAGTTTCTCCAAGAACTCCGCCATTCGATCCTTGGAGGAAGAGTCCTGACTATCAACGAACGCTTGACCCTGATCGGCAAGTTGATCCCGGATCGCCGTCAACAATCCTTCAATCGTCGTAAATCTTCCTCCTAAAGTCGTCGGGCCGACATCAAAGTCCAATTCTGGGATTCGCAGCGAACATGTTTCAGACTAAATAAAAAAAAACTTTTAATCACCCGTTTCTTACAGAAATAAATACTAAAAGTCAATTAACAAACTGTTTTAAATTACCTTTAATACATCTCTAGAAAAATCGATTTCGCCATCGACTTCAACTTCTATATGTAGTCCTTTTTCTTCGATTCCACTCCCTGATTTTACTTCATTCGTACGAACGCCACAAACATCACAAGTCGTTGCCATTATCACAACTTCTTTAAAATGTGGAATGTCTATAACATAAATAAATACATTTATACTCTTTTAATAGTTAATTAATGCTTAGACTTACGTGTTAACTTCATATTGGTTTCGCAAGGGCTTTGACAATTGGAACAATTCGTAGGGAATTTTAAAATCTCATCATTTTCTAACTGTTGCAACGTGAAATCATCCTCGGCAATCGGATACAAAATCCCATCATTTTCCACATGAGTCTAAACAAATCAATTGAGTCATCAAATAAGATTAATAGAATTAAATGATTACCTCTTCTTTGGTATAAACACCAAGCATGTGTTCATGTTCAGGTTTCCTAATAAAATGCTCACAAATACAATTCAAATCGTTTTGCGGCGCGTTTGGATTCTCTATATAACTATTACCGGAAACATCCTCAAGTATCTAAAAACAAACACTCATAACATAATCTAAATACAAAATATGTATAATACATACAAGTTGAAAAGGTGACTTAAATTCTTTAAGATCCTGTAGTTTTTGGATAAAATCATCTAATTGTTGCGCAGCTTCTGGATGTTCAATCCGTCGAACAGGTTGATCTTGCTCTAAACCTCTTATACTCCTATCGAAAATACCCTCAATAGTTGTTACCTCTAAATAGAAAACATATAACAAACATCAAAAATACACACAACTAAAAACGAACCTCCTTTTTGACTTTGGGCTGGAATTTCAAAATCAATTTCAACAATCTTAACACTAGTAAAATCACTCTTAACTACTTTACGATTCAAATCACTCGCATCGACTAAATTCAAGGTGTATCGGACCCCTTTCTCGGCGATTGGACCCCCTGGTTGTATTTCATTATTATGAAAGCCGCATTCATCACACGAAAACGAAAACAAAATCACTTCCTTATAAAAAGGGATTTTTGTCAACAACAACCTAGTGCTCCCCTAACAAACAACACAAATTACATACAATTTTATAGGTTTTGTATATATATTTACATTCGCGTGACAATTCATACATAACGATTCAATCACTGTTGCTTCTGCATCAGGATCATCTGCGTTTAAAGGACGAAATATAGGTTGATTACTTATTTCTTCACTCATCCTCACGTGCCAATCTCAATTTTGAGATTTACAACAAGTGTTACCAACCAAAACCACTTTTAATTGTACTATATATAATTTAATAAATAAAATCTATATTAACAAATACATTAATTTGTAATTTTTTATATATATTATAAATATTAATGAAATTTAATTTTCTGAAAGTTTTATATTTTTTGGGCAAGGTCATCAAATGACGTTTTGTAAATAAATGATTCAATAACCAAAATTGTCGATTTGTGGTTTGATTATTAATAATATAACAATAATGGCATTGGGGAACATTGTTTTGTTATGCCAAATAGCTGGTTATGTAATTGCGTCTATTTTATCGCTATGTATTGTTGTACCGATGAGTTTGCACCAGGATGAATTCAGGTTTGTTTGTCACGAATGTTGTTAATGATGTTATAAACAAATGCGTTTGATAGGGGACATTGTTTGTTGTTTTCTACGGGATTGTGGCAAGAAACGGATGGTCAATTCCATGTCGATTGGGCCTCGCAAGCGTATTGTAACTATACGATATTTGTAGGTCTTATGTTGTTTATAGTGTCAGTCATACAGATTTATAGGTAATTTTGTTCATTTTGGGTGTTAATTATATATTTATGAGGGTTTTTTTTTTAATAGGTTTGCTATGTATTTGTATAAAGGAACAGATAGTAGTTTTTTGTCTGCTTTTATCGATGTTGTTTCAAGTATGATTTTGTGTGGAATGACGATTATTGCAGCTTTAATGATCACTTTGGGATTCGCTGTTTGGTGCCAGAATATGACGCTCCGTTTCCCATCGTAAGTCTATTTATTTTCTATTTACCAATCATTACATTCGAAATTATATCATTTATAATTAAATTAACTCAACATTCACAATAAGATTGAAATTTAATCACTTTTGTTACTCTTTTAAACCGTAATTTACAATAATTTCTAAATAATTAAATATTGATGACCAATTATTAGATGTGAAGCGGCTGCTGGGAAAGCTATTGATAAACAAGATGGGATTGATACAATTGGATTTCATATAGAACTTGGGACTGCTCAGGTAAATATATTTGAATTAATATTTAAAAATATACTTATTGTTTTTTTTGTTTAATATATATATATATATAGTTTGGTGTTTGGGGATCATTTGCGTGTTGGGTGGGTTTATCAGTTTTCGCGCTCTTAAAACTATGCCGCTATCACCAACTCGAAAATATTCGAGTGTCGATGTACCGAGAACGTCAACGACTCATCAACGAAAACGCAGACTCACCTGGCAGCTCCTTGGGACGGGAATCCACAAACTCCCAATCGACAGCGCCAGCAACTAACAGCGAGATAATTGCTCAATAAATAAAAATTATTAATATATTTAATTAGATTTTAGCGTATTTATATATTTACTGCGCACTAATATGATTTTAAATAATTTTATATATATATATATTTAACTGTAAGTCTATTTTCTATTAAACGTTTTTTTTTTTAATATATAATTCAGAACCAAAAAACCTTGAAAATAATCTGATTCAATTGTGATAGTGTTTATTTGTATCTAATCAAAAACGTATACTTATTTATGTACATAGAAAAATTGGAATAACAACATAGGGTGTTAAACAGTAGAATGTATTAAGCGCCATTTTGAAATATGTATTAATTATACAATAAATTGTGATTCTTACAAAACTATATATAAATCAAAACCTTTAAACCATATTTGAAAATTAACAGGTTCTTAAAGATTTACAAATAAAAACATATTTCTTAGTTGAATAAAAATTGGAATGAAATAAACTTACACATTTAGTCGTCCTTAATGGATTGGTTAACCAATATATTCGATATCGTCAGCATGATCATTATCTGGATGATTCTTCCACATATGTACTCTCAATTGCAACGAATCACCTACGATTTGATTACAAACCGTACAAACGCGATGTTTACTCCTCACATGCGTATTCTTAACGCTAATTTGCGTAAAAGTACACGCACAGTATTCACAAGCCACCGGCTTATCATTGAAATGAATCCTCAAGTGCGTTTTCAAATAATTCAAACGTGCAAACCGCTGCTTACAAATATCGCATTTATATTTCTTCAACATATTATGCATGGTTTCGTGTTCTTTTAAATTATTACGATAGCGAAATTTCTTATTGCAAATATTACACTCGAACGATTTTTCTTGGTGAGTCCGCAAGTGTTGAAATAGCGTTTGTTTGACTGCGAATAACTTGTCGCATTCTTTGCATTTGTAGAGGATGTTATGTGAGCCTTTATGGGCGTTAAGGCTGCGGTAGTTGTTGAATTTTTTCGGACATTTATTGCAAGCATATTCGCCGTAATCATGCGTTCGACAGTGATCATATAGTTTTAGTTTCGAGCAAAACTTCTCAACGCAATACGTACACTGGACGAACGCTGGATTAGTTTTATATTGCGTTAAATCGGCTTCAGTGTGTTGCGATTTATGTTGATCTAACTTCAATTGACTGTTGTAACTGTTACAACAAACATAGCAATATTTATCTAATATGTGCGTTCGAATGTGTACTTTTAAATGAGCGAGTTTCATAAATATTTTATCACATATTTGGCAATTTCTTTGTAAAGTTTCGGCGGATTCGTTTTTTGCCGCTGGTTTTGAAACATCATGTGATTTTTTATCTGAATCTGTTTTTAATTTAATATCACATGTGGTTTTTTTAGCAGGTTTATGCGATTCTTTATGTGCGGCTAACTCATTTATGGTTTTGAATTCAGAGTCACATTCATCGCAAATAATACTTATGATTACGTCTGGATTATCTATCCATGTTGATTCAGTTTTATTATGAGAATTTGCCGTTTTAATCAGTTCTAGTGATGTGGGTTGTTTTATGTTTGTTGTTACGCCACTTTCTTCGCGGTGTTTCTGTTTAGTTGCGTCAGTTTTGTTAGAAGATGTGGGGGTTTGATCGTTGGATTCGTTTGGAATTTTGGGTTTGCAAATGTGATCGTCGAATTTGGTTTTGTGTTGGCTGATGAACGGGCATATATCACAGAAATATAATTGGTTTTCAGACCATAGCTCATCGTATCTGAAAATAAGTTTGATTTCAAAGAATTTATTACAAATTTAATGTGTAATGATTTTTATAAATAAATACTTTATAATAGTTTTAAAAATACACAAAAGTCAGGGTATTAAAAAAAAAAAAAATGACGTCATCAGATGTCTATACTAAACTCTATAAATAAAAGATTTATTATTATTTATATTTGTTTTACATCAGTTGAAGTTTCTGTTTTTATGACATGTTTCTTCACATGAATATTCAAATTTCTTTGTTGACTAAAAGTAGCCTCACAAACACCACACACAAAAACGCCCGCAGGTTTATTATGCACCTTTAAGTGCCGCTTTAAATCTTGTGATAGCCGAAACATACTACCACACGTATCGCAAGCATACGGCCTATGTCCCGTATGTATCCAGCCATGCACTTTCAAATCACGACCTCTCCGATATTTTTTCCCGCAAACCAAACACGAGAATCGAAACACATTCGTGTGAAACACTTTATGAATATGTAAACTCGCTTTTTGCTTGAACGACTTGCCGCAAACATCGCAAACAAACGGTCGCGCATTCGTATGAATATTCTTATGCTCCTCTAGCGTAACTTTCGCCGCAAACTTCCGACCACACACATCACACTCATAGTTCTTCTGCCCATAATGCAACTCGTTAATATGTCGCGTTAAAGTGTTCGCTAAGCGGAAGCTTTTACCGCATATATGACAAAAAAACGGCCGTGCACCTGTATGTATTGACTGGTGGCGAATAAAACTATTCGGTAATTGTATTAGTTTGTGGCAAATTTCACACTTATAATTAACTTTACCATCCGTATCAATTTCTTTGCAACGGCTCAAAAGCTCGTCATATTTACTCTTTTGCTCAATATCTATTAAACTCGGTGCGTTTTGGTGTTGCTTCAAGCGGTGTTTTTGCATGTCGTGTTTGCGTGTGAAGCCGCGGTCGCAAATATCACAAAAATATTCCGCGAATATTTCTGTTTTTTTGCGACGTTGCCGCTTTTTCGACACGCCTTGATTCTTATTTAACTTATGCTCTTTTTCAACTAGTGGAGCTTCAATGTTGGTGTCTTTAGTTTGTTCGATTGCTTTCTGGTCGTTTTGAAGTTTATTTAGTTTTACTACTATAAGGTAGTTTAAATTATTGGACTTATTAGCGGAATTAGTTTTTGTTTCTTGGAGTTTAGGTGTACTTATGTCTACATGAGTCTTTTGGTCCAAGAAATGTGTAAATACGTTAGAGTCTTCAGTTTTCTGTTGTTGATCGGGGTTTAATCTGAAAATATAGACACTGCCTCAATGCGTATATCGTTTGTACACATAATTAAACTTGAGTACTTTTATTATTATAAGTATACATGTACAAATTATATATTAGTTTATATAGTTACTAATATTCAATTGATATATTATTAAAATATGCCATACTTTATTTTATTCTAAGTTATTTTATATATAAACCCAGTTAAATAGTATCAATAAAAGTGTGGCAAATCGATTTATTATTTATCGAAAATTCCTTTTGTGATATTTGTCTGGTAACAAATACGTCATAATAAACATCAAAACAGGCTGCCATGTAGATGTATATATGCTAAATGATGTGTACCTAAAGTAGATAAATAAAAAACGCCCTACTTACAATATTGCGCAATGAAATATATATAAATTGCAATTTTTTATATCACTTGTAGTCAAACTACAGTAGTAAATTAAAAGTGTGCTAAATCATTTACGGTGTCGGCCGATTATGATTAATTTTATTGTGATTCCTCAAGTACCGTTTCTGTCGAAAACTCAATCCGCAATCCGTACAACTAAATGGTTTATCATCTGAGTGGATTAATCTATGCCGCTTTAGCTCATATTTAATGCGAAAACACCGCCCGCAAATATCACACGGGTACGGTTTTTCGCCCGTGTGTCGCGTCACGTGAACTAACAACGGTGGTCGTGTTCGAAAACCTTGATTGCAATAGCTACATTTAAACGGGAAACTATCTGTGTGCGAACGATTGTGCACGAACAACGATGCCTTTTGTTTGAAAGCTTTGCCGCACAAGTCACAAATATAAGGGCGTTCGTTCGTGTGGATACGCCTGTGCTCTTCAACGTTACGTCTGGTCGCAAACATGCGACCGCATAGATCGCACGGGAAGTTCTTGATACCGGCGTGTGTTTCGCGTAGGTGTCGCACTAAACCTTGTGAAACACGAAATTGTTTACCGCATAAATCACAAACGTATGGTCGCTCACCGGTGTGAATGCGAATATGCCAGATGTACGTGTACGGCGAGTGGAGATTTTTACCGCAATCACTGCAATGGTAATAAGTACGCGAGTCCACCACGACTTTAGCGCGATTCACTGCTTCTTGATCGATTTTACTGCGTTTCCGTTGCCTTTGCATTGAAAAACTCTCGAATTTTTCTGGATGAGTCGTCCGGACATGATCCTTCAAATCCTCACGGCGTACAGTCATTTTCGGGCAGTAATCACACCGATATTCCCGTTTGACTTTTCGCTCAAATATTTCCGCATCTTGAAACTCATCCATTGGATCTCTATCCAAATCATCTAAATCCCCATCTAGATACTCTTCCTTAAATAATTCTTCTTTCAACTCACTAGAGCATAATTTTTCATGGCGCCGTAATTGGACAATTTTCCGAAATGATTTGCCACACGTGGCGCAATGGTGTGTTTTCACTTTGGTTTCGTTACCAGGATCGTATTCGGGATCTAAGTCATCGGAATCAGAGATGGGTGGACTTATTTTCACATCCATGTCTTCTGTTAGTTCGCAATCGGCAATGAAGGGATTGATGGCGTCGTCTGTTTCCATTACTAGTTCGGTTTTAATCCATTGGCCATCCGTGTCGCTGACAGACGGTTCGAGTTTGACGGTATCGTCTTTATTTTCTTGCGTTTGGTGTTTGGGTTTACGGCCACGTTTTCTAGGTGGGGTGATATTGGATGGAATGACTATCTTCACTTCAACGTCGTCTTGGCGAAATGGACTCAGACTTGCGGTGTCGTTTCGCCTGCGAACATAAACGCGCGTTTTACTACGCATGTCTCAACGGTTAAACAAAACTAGAGGACGGTGAGCGAGTCTGAGACCAATTCGCCAAGGAAATAAAGAAATTGTTTCAGGATATTTTATTTATCAATATAGGTCATACATTTTAATCATTTATTATATATTATTAAAAAAAATAATTAAACAGTCTTTAATTTATCGCAATGTTTCAAGTTTTCATGACTCTTCAAATACCTCAACTGCTTATACCTCACCCCACATTTCTCACAAACAAACGGTTTCAAATCAGTATGGACTAATCGATGACTAATCAATAAGCTTCGAATTCTAAACGTGCGACCACAATCTTCGCACTGGTACGACTTTTGTCCCGTGTGCGTTGATGAATGCACAATCAACTCCTGGCGACGACGGAAGCGTTTTGCGCACACGCAACACACAAACGGAAACACGTCGTTGTGCGTTTTGGCGTGTATAAATAAGCTTGCTTTCGCGCCAAACCTTTTACCGCACTCTTGACAAACGAACGGACGTTCTTTCGTGTGACGGCGGCGGTGATCATCACGAGTAGCAGCCGATGCGAACGAATTGTTGCAGATATCGCATGCGAATGATTTTACGCGGATATGCACGTGACGTATGTGACGGTTTAGACCGCTTTGATCGCGGAATCCTTTGCCGCATACGTGGCAAGTATATGGACGCTCGTTACGGTGTATCCGTAAGTGGCGGATGAGTGAGGGTTTTTGGATGAAAGTTTTTTGGCATTCATGACATTTATGAGTCTTTTTTTCCGGTATTTGTAAGTCTGTTTCCGAGTTTTCGGAAGTTGTTTTAGATGTATTATTTATTTCAGTGGTTTTTGAACTAATTATATTAATTATTTTAGATATGTTATTAATTTTATGTAAGTCGCTGGTTTGGTTAGTTTTTATTTGTGAACATGTTTCTGAGTTTATATTTGATTCAGTGTCTTTTATTTTGTTTAAAACAACTATAAACTCTGTTTTAATCTTTTTTGAGTTAGTTTTTGCGCCTTTTTTGGTGGTCATTTTTCGTTTTGTAGATGTATTTGCACTTGTTAAGCCTCCGTTTTTATGTAAATGTTGAGGCTTAGATTGTGTTTTGAGCGGGTCTGTGCACCTGCAAAACAGCCATTGTTGTAGTAAAATTTTGGATGCAAACAAAACGATATTTTTTATTGACTTAGTAGTGCTTGTTTTGCAGGTGACAGTAATTATTATAAGTGTTAATAGCACTAAATATATATTTATATTGGTACACACACATATATTTATTTACTTTAAAATGTTTGTAATAAATGGTTATAATTAGACTTACTCAGGTTCTTGTTGTCCATTCTGCTCAACTTCGTTCGTCTGTGATGTGCTGGGTACGGTAACTTCATCAGGAAGTTCATCACCAGCTAATTGTTTCTCAACTTCAAATTGTATATCACGCAATCTTCGATCGGCTTCGACGCTCGCGACCACCAGCTCGTGCCATGCCAAAACGGTGCTGGCGCATTGGAAACAACATTGCAGCGGTAAAATATCCGATTTGTTGACTTTTACCGGTAGATATAAATTCATTTTCTCCGCTAGATCATTGGTGACGCCTTCCTCGCTGTAGATCGAAATCAAATGATCGCTGCTGTTCGCGCAAAGGCGACACAAGATTTCGAAACCCTCGATGCCATTCTCCGTGAGGTGAATGATTGGCTCTTCAGCGGAAATTAATTCGCCGCCGGACAATTCGTCGCTCATCTATGATAAAAAAGCAAAACATATTCAAATCACAAGCGACAAATTATTTGCAATATTTACTTTTGCAGCTTAAGCTTGTCTTCTAGCGCGACCAGATTTACAACATGGCAGCTAAACTATACAACTCCCTGTACTATATATATTAAAATTAATTAGTTACACTTATGTTTTATACACGAATTACACAATTTCCTTAGTCAAATACTTATAGAAAAGGCGAAACAGATCTTATATGCCCTATATGTAAAATAAAACGGGAAATATCTGCAAATATATGGCGTCTAGATGTTCCCAAACGCGTAAAATATCTGCTAGTGTAGTTGTTACTTTACAGAGTTGCCAACTGTTTGAAAAATTATTAACGGAATTAAAATCGTTTTATTTATAAAAAATATAAAATATATATATATATAAATTTATATATTCTATACCGAATATACATAAGATATATAATTTAATGATGACGTTACTAATGGGCTTATATTGTGAGAAATAATATATGTAATATATGGAAATCATTTTATTATAAATTATAATTATTTTGTCACAAAAACAATAATACTGTATGATCATAAATAAAAATGATTATAAATGTATATAATTATTTTACTTTATCAATACAGCCTATATGGTATTTTTTTTTTAAATTTTACTTCATCAATTATTTTAACTTAAAATTTCGTAAAGGAGTCTACGAAATAAAACTTGATTTGAAAACAGTTAAAATATCTTTGAAATTTTATTGATCACATCTTGGTTCGCACGCAAGTATATGGTATAATTATTTTTACAGTTCGCTAAATGTGGACTTAGAAAAAAATCCGCAGTTTTTTCATTCAACTAGTATATTCTTGTCTACTCTTGCAGTGACATGTTGCAATTAAATAACCGTGATGTAGTGATTTTTATACAATTTTGACAACCATTTTACTAAACATGTTTCTTCATTTTTTTTTTTTGCTCGATTATATACGCACAAAATTTCGTACACACCTACAAACAAATCGAACCAAACTGAATGTCGGATATTTGTTATTCAAGCATGTTTAAATTATCACCAATTTCAAAAACGAAAACAATGCGTTCATTTAACTGATTGGTAAAGCATTGCGAAATGGTTATATTCATTTAAAACCTATACATGTTCAACAAACATTTCTAAACACAACTGTGCATTCGTTTCTATTAATTGAAAATACAACCAAATGGCGATGCTTAAAACTTAAATAATTTTTTTTGTAATAACGCAACTCAAAAATTTAAACATGCGTGACAAATAACAGTTGTTTATGAATTATTTTATTTATAATACAAAAAATTGTCAATCAGTTTAACTATAAAACGGAAAAACAACAAGAGGAATGGTTTTACGGGCAGGGTTGAACGCAAAGGGCGTACGTAGAGCCCAATGGGCGAGTAGGAGATCACATTGGGCGGGGCCAAATGGGCGGGAACGTAATGGAGCAGAGGGAATAAACAAATATGCATGTGTTAATATAGGGAACCGGAGGTGTATAGACGGGTATTATGTATGTATGTATAAACACATGGAATTATCATCAGATTGATGTGGTCACGAGTTATAAATGCAACAACATTGAAATCACGACAATGATTTTAAAAAAAAAATCACTAATCATTCGCACACTTCAGACACCAGTTTCTCCATATCAATATCCGTATCTAGATCAGCATTGGTCATCGGAGTATTCGGTTCTGAACAAGCTGTAGTTGCGAGTCCACTCGAGGACGCATCCGTTTGCAAATCCTCCAAGCCTTCTGGTGGCGTTAACTTCGCCAGTTGTTCACGCAATTGATGATAGTTCTTCTTGAACGTCTCCAGATTGCTAAGCGTCGATCGTTTACTCGAAGAACGTCCACTGCGTTTCTCTGCAAGTTGCGCTTCCATATCTGCAATCCAACCCTCAACTTGCGCTAAAATCTCATGCCGTTTCAGCCAAAAGTGCGTGTGTATAACATCTTTGAAACACGGACACGGATTCATGATTTGTTCCAGCATTGCCCACCGTACAGTTGCCTGGCAGATATTTGTGTTGTATTCCCGAGAGCTTTGTGTTCCTGTTGGCGTCCCTCGAGATCTCTCATAGCCTGGTTCGTTGAAATACGGTTCAGGGACCAGGATTAAACTCTGTATTGACACGAGGACTTGCAAGAAACTCGACGTCTGAGCGTTCCATTTCTCCTCTGGTCGTCCGTGCCATGTGTTTAACACTGACAAACACACTTTTCCGTCGTTGTACAAGTTAGGGTTAAATCGGACTGTATGGTGACCGGTTGTTTCTAAATTAATAGCCATTGGGGCGTTTGGGTATTCGGGTGGGAAATAGACGTCTAGCTCAAAGCAACCATTGGCGTATGGCGTATCTGCGGGACCAGTAATGAGTACTTTCATGATATCTAAACGATCAGTGTCGCATCTCACGAACACTGAACTACTATAGCTTAACGGGAGGCTTGTTGCTAATGTTACAGCTTCTTGAGCGAGACGTTTCACTCGAGCTGGTTGAGAACCATCCCCTGCCATACGAACGTTTCCTTCAAAGTGGTAGGAGACTACGAATTTAAAACCATCAGGGCTTTCAGTTATCATTTCGAATGTGTCTGTAAATAAAATTACACAAATATTTGCTAAGTGGTCTATTATTATTTGATATTTACCAAATTGTAACCGCCGCATAATATCTAGATACCGTTGCTCTAATGATTGTTGTAATGGACGTTCTATTATTGTTGTGTCTCTAAACGTAGAATCATTTTCATCACCACCTAAGATTTGATTCGTTGCTGTTTGCACCAAATTTGCAGTTTCCTGAATATCTGGCATTAGTAATGCTAAGCCCTCATCCGTTTCTGATTCTTCTGTGGGTTCACCCGAATAAATCTTAATTTTATTCGTTGAATTTTTATTAAACCTAAACGAAACAATTATTGTTACTTCAATCGAAATGTTTGTTTATTAGCCATTTTATTACCTAAGTCTGCATGTGTAATTATCAACACAAGATTTCATCTTCTGCAACAATGAAACAACTGAGGGTGGTCTGGAACTATCGCTATGCACTCTGGGTAATAACAGTGCCACTAACTGTTGACTTAAAGCCATTGCTCGCAGTAGTTGTAAAACTGAACGATACAATGGTATATGGCGTGCAATATCCAAAACTAAAACACCCAAAAAATACGTAAAATATTTTAAAATACTCATCATTTGGAAATAAATCACCTGAATCATTGCGAAGATATGACGATAAAGCCGGTAATAAACACGAGTTAGCGAGCTGTTGCTCAAAAGCAGATGGTAGTACTGTACAATCAGCTAACTCATCCGCTGCATGTCCACCAGGATTTATATAACTAGCTAGAACTTGTAATAAAACAGTAACATGTTCTTCCTCACTACGCTGTCTAAGTAAAGCTTGCTCCACATTCCAGGATTGTTGAGTTGAACCAGTACCAAAGCCAGTACCTTTCGCCCAATACAACTGACTTTTATCTTCCGTGCGGCCACTACTAGTCTCCCTGGAGTTATCCGCAACTGAGGTGGTCGGCGCGTTCAAACTAGTGCTCGATTGTGGTTGAATTTGATGAGTAAACACAGCTAAGCACGCCAATAACAGATGTGTAACACCTATATTGATACTAATAGTCCGCAACAGTCGACCATCATCAGTACCGAGCGGTGTACTATCGTAAAGTTGCCGCAAAACTTCAAACGGCAACGTTGGTAATGAATACGCAACAGGCGACAAGAATATATCACCACCTTCCCCATCATCAGTAACACCCAAGACGAGTCGTAATAAACACAGTGCCTTCTTAGAATCTTTTAAAAGTACTTCAGCGTAGCCGGGTAATCTCAAAAACAACCCAAAAGCTGTTAAAGAATGTGGAGGCACGTTTGTAATAACACTACAGTTTTGTATAGGCGTGCTAGATCTTGGCACTTCTTCTAAGTCTTCGTAAATGTCATCACTGCCTTCCACTTTAACCCAATCCGCGTCTGGTTGTTCAGCTGATGTAGGTTTTTCTGCAGATGGCGGACGAGTGAGTTCAGGGTATACTGTTGGTAAGTGTTGGGCTAACAGTGCCAAACCGCCCATGGTGCTAAAGACTTGTAACGCGTTACCAACAGAGCGATGTTGCAGTAATGAGTCGGCATCAGATCTGACTGATCTATCATCTAAATAACGAATAAACATGAAATAACTCTATAACCGTAAAATATATAATACTACAATGTTATAAAATGTCTATATAATATTGATATGTATAATTTTATTAAATGCTGTGTATATATAACTAAATAAAGCTCTATGATCTGGTAAAGAATACGTAATTTTGTATGTTTATTTATCCTATAGTGTTAAATAATCTCTAAATAAAATAGGGAATAGTACTATATAGTACAGAATACATAAGGTTGCATAAAAAATGTTAGAATATATATTACCTTTCGAATGTGATATAGTAAGATGAATATCTAGTTGACCGGTTTGCACTTCTAGAAGTGCAAGCAATTGCGCCAACGTCAACCCTAATGGTAACGGATATTCTGGTAGAGACTCACACCGCACAGTACGCCCCCCAACAATATCAGTCAAGCCTCCCAAACCTTCAGAGATCGTTGTATATCTCTTCTTCTTCAACTGAGGCGTTGCAGACAACACTTGATTCTTAACATCCTTCGCACGTTTATCTTTCGCTGTTACACCAGCAGCCATACTCATATGATCAGCGCTCTCGAATCCAAACTCCCAAACTTCTTTAGGCGTTGAGGTAGACGCACAAACCGACATAGAAAACGGCTCTTTATTTGGTTTTGGATCTGTTTTCAATGTGGTTGCAAACGCTATATGTTGTTCGAGAATTTCCCCAATTGTTGTATTAGTACTTAATTGCAGTAAAACTCTGTCATGGGTTCGTTTATGGATTGGGTGCAACGGTGCAGATGGTTGAGGGATCGGTGAGATTTTATAAACGCTCTCATCTGCTTTGATGCACACGTACACTCGTTCATTTTCTAGTAGTAATTGCAGAACTAAACGCCTCATAAAACCAGATATCCCGCTATGTTGTTGACCGATAACATCACATAGAACACGAGCTAACAGTCGTTGGTTAGATCGATGGCATAAGCAGCATTTCGATAAAAATCGCACGCACACTTCCTCTAAATGTGTATGCGACTCCGAGCGCAACTTAGACGCAAATTGTGATTGAGGCTTTTTGCACAACCATTGCAACAACGGCAACCAGAACACAGAACCATCTGTGGAGCCTAACCAATCACGCATCGTTTGTTCTGCGCAAACGTCAGCTAAAAACTTCAAGATAGCCGTTACATTTTCTAATTTAGCCATCGGTACTTTTTCCCCTTTGCCAGAACTGCAAAACTCTAAAATCGCACGGATCAACAGTTTCGGCAATCCTGAATCTAGTAACTGTTGAATAACTGGCGGCGACCGACTAACCATAGCAATAGTACCTAATTGAGCTTCAGTTAGCTGTAATTGACTTAGCTCACCGATGATCAACCGCCCGTACCATTCAGCTTCGTTTTCAAAGCTCTGTTTATTATCATCAGTCATACACTCAGAATCTTTTCTATCATCAGAGATCGACGCAGTTAAATCTGTTGATAAGTTAGGGACTAATACACCCATACGTTGCAACAATATTGGGAATAGTTCAGTTTTTATGTAGCATAACGAACAAAGTAGACAATCTAAAGCGTTTTTTAGCGCTACGTTACCACTTGCGATTTCCGTCCATTTATATACAGTGTTAAAGATTTCTGTTGTTACCATACTGTTTAACGTATAAGAGACACCTGTTTCATTTGCAGACCATAGCACAGATGCTATACAGGATATGAACGCAGGACTACATGAATCTGAACTACCATTAACAACAACAGCGTTAGTTGCTGTTCGTTCTAACCAATCAAGCACTGCTGACACTCGATACGATGTATCTTGATCCTAATATTAAATATATATTAAGATCAAATTATAAATATATTAAATAAATTAACGTACCTGATGACCACATACTTGATGTAAAAGTTCACACACACTTTGCGTGGCTGGTGAGTTAAGGGATAATTGCGATTTAGATGACAATAACACATGAGTGGATCCGGCTAACGCTGCTTTACTGTCTAATAAGATTTTAATTGCGTTCAAACCAGATTGACGATCGTATAAACTCAATTTACACAGCACTCGTTCTAAATTCGGTAGGTACAACGTCGGTATATGAGTGGGTACTAATAGCAAACCGCAACATGTTACTAGTAAGTCAGGGACGCTTGCAGCAGCTGCGACAACAGCACGCTCCAACTCTGAGTTAGGGTATGGTAATGTGAAACAACAGTGGTGTAAAAGTCGCAGCCAACCAAGACTGAATTTGCTGAATGTTTCCTCGTCTGAAACATCTGAGACTGTTGAGGATTTGACGAGACCGCCGAAGGCAGAAGTGCCTAATAGTCGGATTTGTGATAAACCAATGTTTGAAGCATCTCTAGGTTTGTATAGACGGAGCAGCACATGAGTTACTACTTCCGGTACAGGGAGGTGTAAACGGATGTATGTCATACCGCTTGTTGGTAGAGGTGGTGACGCAGGGACTAAATGGTCTGGGCTACCATTAGATATCTAAGAAAACGTAAAATGTAATTTAAGTTTATCGTTAATATATATTAAACTCACCTCAAGCGCTACTGCAGAAGGGCATGTTGATAAACTACTCAAATGGGGCTGCAACTGGACTTCTCTTAAAAGCACTGCGCAGGGTAATCGAATAGTTAAGTCTGTATGTGTTTCATCTGGATAAAAATGATAACACCATTGCGGCGTTCGAGCCCGACGATGCGAAGCCACTGCTGATTGTATTAAAACATCTGCAGGTTGCGCAGTGCCTGAATGGCACCTAATACTCCCAAGTGGAGCAAAATTGACTAGTGCTTCAGCGTTCTCTAAGTTGGCTTGTTGCATTTTTTTGTTAAACGACGGCGCCGAGTATGAGAGAGTTGTTGCATCTGCACGACTACTAGCGCTTGACGCTGCTGTAGCAGCCATATGATGCATTACTAAAGAGACATTACCATGGTGAACTGCACTTAAAGATCGTCCACTGCGAACCATACTTTCCGCTAATACACGCACTCCATCTATTAAAACAATAAATCACAACCATTGCTAAATAAATAAATATTAAAACATACCCAAATTTAAAAAGCCTCTCAATGCATCTTCATTGTTGAGAACTTGTAACATAAACCATAACAATGGTTCACTAAGTTGGGAAGCAGATCTCAAAAACATAACAAGCGGTTCTAGAATCAATTCCGGTTGAGATGTTTTTTGAGTCATCACAGATAATAATTGAAAAACAGCATCGCCAACAGTTGTCGGCTCGCCAAGATCTGTTAACCCAATCTGCTGCGCACAACCAACCAACATAGCCAATGATGAACCGCTGCATGCAGCCAATGAGTGACAAAGTCGTATAATCGAGGGATGGTGGCGCAGTACCGAATCTGCAAGGCATGGGACACGAATAGGTGCTTCGCGTGTTTGTTCTTGTTGCCGCTCTGCTTTGCTCTCATCTGTTTGAGCTGTTTGTGCTGGCTCTGTCTCCATTGCTTCTGGTTGAGACTAAAGCAGAATATAATGAAATTCTTGAATAAACAGAGTACATTGACCACTTACGGTTGTGTTTTGATCAACTGGTAATGGAGTTTGGACCAGGCGAGTTAATAGCTTTAATAATGCGATTAGGAGTGATTCCCATGATGCAGGACGGTCTTGTTTACTGCTATCAGATCGTAAAACCGACGCGAATAAACCACTGAAGTTATTTGTGGCTGTGTTGTTGCGTTCACCTAGATTTACGCATTTTATCCGCTCTACGTTCGACACATATGAACTAACCAGCACACCTACATATTTAAAAATATTTATTTATTACGTTTTGAAATAATTATAATTGCGTATAGATTTTACAGTATACCTTGGATCCATATTGATTAATTGTACTAACCTGTGCTTTCTAAAATACACATAACAATAGCTAAATTGGTATCAGTGTAATCCAAATGCAATAGAGATTGTAGGAATTTGCACTGGACATCTAGTGGACCTTGTCGAGTTGCTAGTGGACCACTAGGCTGCACCAATTGATACAATAAGCGTAGTAGAAGCTCCTTAAGACGTATCCCAGCAGAACTACCAGATGTAATGACGTCACAACGCATCAATAATCTGACTAGGAGGTCGTGTAACGCGCGACATACAGACGGACCAGCCTATTGAACCATTTAAACCATGAATCTTTAGACATTAAATAGTTAATAAGTTACACTTACTAATCCTTGATCGGAGAACACAAGCCCACTGCCTGATAACAACCTTAACAACATCGGCACAAACTCTTGATGGCCAATCAAACTACCAGCCATGCCATTCAAGGAATGTTCTAGCCAATCAGAACCAGCTGGCATATTATTAGCCATATTGCAAATTAAAGTCAACGCTTGCAGCGCTACGCACCAAGTGCGTAACGACAAACTGGGACTATACACCAACGCAGACACTAGATTATTTACAGATTGGGGCGAGATACAAATAGTTGGTACGATTGAAGGATTAAAACATCCTTTATTCGATGTTTTATTCAACGTCAACCACAACCGAACCGTATGCTCAATATTCGTGGACGATTGCAGTTGAATCTCATTGAATAGCGTATTGAAACATGTTGTTAAAATCTCACTATTCGGGATAGTTAGAATACCAACTGAGTTAGACCATGGTAATAATAGATGATCAGGCCATGATGGCGGTGTTTGAGGGCTAGAGGTTTCAGAAATAGGAGTACTCAAATGTTGTAAGAGATTACACGTCGATAAAGTTGTTAAACGACGTAAAGTTATCTCCGCAGGTGATTCTACACCAAGCTCTAAACGAGCATCCATTGCACATGAGATATTACCGCTGTTTGCAGCTGCTTTTACAGCGCCATTACGGCGAAGTAGAGAACGACCACGCTCTAAGATATCATCAAGGAAGTCATCGAGTTCTGAGTCATCAGACTCAAAAACGGATGGGAGTGTATTGCCGTTTGATTTGTTTTGTGTTGGAAGTTTATCCGGCATTATATTTTCATCCATGGCGAACGTTTCGAATATTTCAGCTATAAGGCACTCTTTGTAATGTCTAATTTTATTCAAATTGCGTTATTAAACTTACCAGTAGTCCCCCAACTTGGTCCCGCTGGTTGTGAATCGGTGTCCATATCAGTTGGAACATTTGGTGTTGTTGGTTCAAATGGATCATCAATGGTGCCTGTATTCGTAGATGTGGATGACTGCATACTGTTATCAATTGTTACGTCTAGCATATCTTGTAATAAACAAGCTAAAGCGTGTTGCGTCCATGGTTGGTCGCCTCGTACACATTGTCGCATTAAACGTTGTAATTGGTCAATGGTGAAGAGTTGGCATATGGATAATCGAGACATAGTTACCAATCGTGCAACAACCTAAATACATATTTTAATAAAACACTGCGTCACTAAGTCTTATTTGGACTAGTGTACCTTGCAAGCAAGTAAAAACATATCAGAACTGCATGAATGATCCATGGCAAGTAGAAGTGTAACAAGTCCCCTTGTTACAGCTAAACAATGATCTGAATCCAGGATTTGTATTAGATGTGCAGCCCCGCTGTTCGATGATGTCTCTGTCGCTTCGCGCGTTGTAGAACTGCGATTGCTTTTCGAGCTGGTGCTGCAGCATTCTTGCTTATTAGCAGCGATTTCCTTCTGTTTGTTGCTCATTTGTTTGATTTTCTTAAAGACGTGCTCTTGCTGTTTGAGCGCAGCTTCTAATTTTGAGGATAGACTAGCGGCCTGACTTGACAATTTCGATAAAGCCTGAATTAATAACTTCACTATTATACAACTATTGATTGTGTTGTGTTGTTTTGTAATGTGCATTTTAAAATATGATTATTTCCCAGTATATAAATCGTTATATGGCGCATAGAATTTTGCATAACCGGTGGTTAATAATACGTTAAAAATTACCATGCATGTTCTTAAGTTAAAAAAAAAAATAATAATAATTAAATCATAATAGATGCACTTACAGCTTTATATACAAGAAGCTATGGATAAATTTAACTTACGAAACTGTAGATAAGAACCCATGGATATCACACTCACTCATTTGAATTTAAACATGACTTTTTTTTTTACATTAGCGAATAAAACACAATTATATAAATATCAGGCGTAAAATTTCAATTCTTATTTCTATAATAGTTCATATATTAATTTTTATACTTTAAACTGTTCCAATGTGATTAAAATTAATTAAATTCCTTAAAAAAATTGTTTTTATTTTATTGCTTAAGTAATTAGTTGCGTAAGATTATTTTTATTTCGTAATACTTGCGACCTTAATATAAAATTCATGGAAATTAAATAAAAATTGATGCCGATATTTAGATAATTGTGTTTAATGCGCTAGTATTTTTGCAAAGCTACTTGGCGTAAATATATTGATATATACACTGCGGTTAGAAATTCGATGAAGATGGATAAACACTTATTTAAAAGTGTATATGTGCGTGTGTGTTGTTGAACAACAGATGGAGCAATATTAGTAGGTTGATAGAACTATGTGCAAACCAAATAAAAAACTATGTCATAACTACAACTCCACAACAGCGCTAGCGATATGATACGTCGTTTTCCATTTAGAAATTTCGGTACGCTAACGAATTCAAAATTTGTAAATGATAAACGATTTAGAACTCAGTTAAACGGAAACACTTCTGCACCGGTTATGCTCGACACCTAATGATGGTTTAAAATAAAATAACAAAAACCAAGGCATAAAAATACGGTGCACAAGTACAAACCTTCACCTGAGTGGACACTTCCACCGCCTTCTTGGTCAAATCAAAATGCTCCATCTGTTGTTTATAATGTATAAACCTCCTATGCACCTTCCTTCGATGGCTTCCCGTACAAACGCCACTATCCGGACTCCTGGCGTTACTATCCCCAGTAACCCAATTCCACCTCCGCGAGCTCGTCTGGTTCTCAGCTTTACTAGTACTATCCAATTGCAGCGACAAATACAACAAAATCCAACCCAACAGCGACAAATCAGTACTGACAGCCAACAACGTCCCTTGAGGTCGCGACAGTGACGTTAACACCTCTGCTAAGACTCTCAACGTGGCATCCAACACTATACTGCGCTCCGGGCTCTTTTTCCCTAAATATGTCAACAACACAAACACCCTATCTTGCGGGAATAGAGTTGTGTAACTCGAGGAAAACATTTGCGCTAATGTATCCGCAATGAAGTCACCCCAATATGTTTGTTTACCGCAAATGCGCACTAGTAATGTTGCTGTTAACATTTGCAAACGGGGCGCTTGCGCAACGCATAAACCTTGGAATAATTGTTGACATGTTTGGTGGTCGATTGCGTTTGTCATATCGTTTGAGAGACTTAACAGAATATCTAAGAGGTTCTCAGATATAACGCGTAGTTTGTCAGTGCATGATTCGGTTAGGGTTTTATTGAATTGGAAATGTAGGGATTGCGTAGATCCCATTGTGTTTTCAATACGTCGAATTACGCCTTGGACAACGTTTAGTTGCCGTTGATACATCATTGCTTCCTAAATCACAATGTATGGTTGTTTACGTTATAATTTGTTTAGACTAGATTGTTTAATATACCTGATAAGCTGTAAATACTTTGACTTTATCTGTTGATACAGCGCTTTGATCAATCGTATCCCTGACGATGCTCATATAGGCAGCCATGTGCGCTGAATTTGGTATGTCTGATGTTAGCAACGGGTGCAATAAGTCTTTGAGGCGGGAACACGCTAAACTATAGCGACAACTGACATCTTCTAGGAGCATAGCAAGTAGGTTCATTTGGTTCTCGATGTCCGTTACGTTTAAACATGGTGTTGTTAGTGGATCACCATCCGGTGGGATCTCATCCGGTAGCACGATTATATGACCGTAGAAATTACCGATTGGGATCTTACAACGAGTGGTAGACATACCATATCTGCCAATTGTTGTAATCTGAGAAGATTTACATGTTAGCTCTAATAAATTATCGATATTTAAAACTAAAGGCTTGTTTAAAAAAATATATAACTCAATTAATAACTCATAAATATATTATAACTATTTTAAATTATAAGGACAAAAGGGAAATAGGCTTGTGTATTTTAAATGATAAATATATATTTACCTTAATGTAACGACATATAGGTGGTGGTTGTAAATCGCTTAAAACAAGCGTTTTTATACCGATATCTGTGGCAAGAACTAATCGAACGGCATCTGTGTCTTCGCCGCGTAACCACAAATCTAAGCTTAACGAAACCAGATCGTGACAAGCCGGGATAATAACGTCTGTAAGTAAAACAGGAGCGCCAAAATCTAAGGTGACAAAGCGACGAGCTCCCGACTGCATACGTTCGACCACCATTACCTACAACAAGCAATTGAGGCATTCCCCGTGGCGCACAAACAAGCAATTGTTGTTACCTGTTGCGGTGGCGCGACTAATAATTGCTGAAGAGAACATTGACCTAGTTGCGGTGAGAGCATCTCGATGGTCTCGGAACGATCCCAACCGGGACCTTTAATAGTGCTTGAGTGTCCGTTGTTGTTGTTTGACGGATCTGAACTGCTACACATATCTAAGTCGTCCACGGTCATGTCCAATACGTCTGAAACAATAAATGATCCTGGATTTTATATTAGCATTTTGTATTATCTCTTTATTATAATTGCACTAATAGAATACATTGGTCTGTTTAAGTACTATTAAGACCATCTGTAAATCTGTATGTGTGGTTTTGGTCTTAATAGATGTTTTAATTGATCTGAGAAACGCCTTTGATGTAATAAATATAAATTTTATTAATAACTGTACCTAAAAAATACCTAAAATAGTATTGTGTGACGTCACTACTGTACACTATACCACGATAATTTAGATACTGATTTTAATATCATAAAATTCCTTCTAGAATAAAAATAAATAGAGTCATGTCATTTAAATGTGTATTTTGTAGATATTTTGGAATAAATAATGAGTGAATGAAGCATATATGTATAGCAAAAGCTTCCCACATACCAATTATATAAACAGACCATTAAATAAATACATATATACTAACCCAATTTGTTGGCCAGCATAGGCCAATCTTGAGCGTTTGTCATATTAGCTTTCTGCATATCCGAGTTAAGGAGCAATTGCGCAAGCTCTTTCGGGTAGATATCTATAGACGTTTTCGACGACGACTCCATTGACATTCCCAACTCAGTGAGCGCAACATTTTCTTTATCCTTAATCTAAAATAAACCATGAAATAAACATACAAACAAAAACCATTCATAACTAAAACTCACATCATCACTATCAGCTTTTTTGGTCCCAGTATTATTTTGTTGTGAATGCGGCGCATGGACTGTAACTGGTCCAAAAATCCCAGACATATTAACCGGGGACACAGTGGGATCGAACCGTTCCACTCTAGTCCCATCACTAGCCGACACACACGCAAAGTGCAACGGCTCAGTTTCCAACAAGCCTCTCATATGTTTATTAGGCGCCATGCTCTTCAACTTGACTTTAGTCTCGCTGGATGGTGACACAAACACTTCTTTAGCATCTAGCGGCGAGTCGTTGAACACAAATTGGTTCTGAAACGTGGCATGGGATGCTTGTTCTGCGGTTACCACCGACGCGTAAGTGACGGGTATGCTCGATGATTTGGCGGGAGTTGGGGGCTCGATGTCGAATAACTCGGGTTCGAGTGGTGTGCCGAAGAGACCGAAACGACTGCGTAGGAGGAGATGGTAGGGGTTTGTGCGGGTGTGAAGCTCGTGCGCGATTTGGCGCAGTAATGATACGCATTGGGAGGCTAGTTGTGCGTGATTGTGGTCGTGGGTTACGCGAAGGATTAGGACGACTAGCCAGTGTAAGGCGCCGGCGGACCAAACACGACTTATTTGCGGGAGGCAAATGAGGAGGGCTTGGAGGATTTTTTCGTCGAATTGTTGACCAATTGTGTCACTTATATTTTTAGCACCGCTGTAAAAATATTAATTTCATATTTATTACTCACCTAATGTGCGTTTAATTCCAGTTTAATAAAAAATGTGTTTATATATTACGGAGAATTAGAGTATAAATAAAAACACAAAAAATTATAACAAGTGTACATAGAGAAAAATAACTTACTCGCTACAAATAATGCCTAGCTTCACACATTTATGTGCAATGCTCCGACCACTGCTCAACAAACACTGTTTGAACATCGTTTCCAACCCTAACTCAAGCGTTTTGAGGCACTCCACCTGTTGTACTGGTGCCTCACCGTTAGAGCCCCGATTTCTAGCTAGTCGTATCGATGCAACCCAAATGAGCACATCAAACGCCATTGATTGCCGCTGCACTGAGCTACAATCCATAACAGTTCGGATCAATGTCGCTAGGAATACATTGGACTCAAGCATTGCAGAGCGCTGGACTTTCTCGGACGATGCGTCAATATTACGCGGTTTATAAATAGTGATTGATAGCTCATGCAGACAATCGCAACCCATATAGTACTCGGCTTTCGCCTGTAGTGGATTTTGTATATTTTGGCTGAGCGCTGCGTTTTGTATGGTTGCTGCTTGCGATTGTTGATCACGGTTGCGTTTGAATTCTTTACGCATATTTGCGTGTTCTTTCGATGGATCGCATAGAGACTAAATAATACACAAAATAAAATATTCATTTTTTTTTCATTTGAAATGTGAGTGTGCTTACCTTTATATGTAAAAGTACAGTTCGGGTATTTGCTTTAAATAATTTCGGACTGGTTAAAGTAACGCAACCATTTACTTCACTTAAGTCTAAACAATCAGTTAAGTTAACTGGTCCAGCTAAAATATCAGCGTTGTGTGATCGGAGATACTCTGTAGACGTTACAGGATTTTGATTGCGTTGTAAGCACTCAAACGATACAGGATCATCCACCTAAACATAACACATTTTAGACTTGTTTATAAAGCCCAAGTTGCATTTGGGGTAAATGTGGGATGTTTATGATTTTCGCCGAATAAAATATGTAATACCTGGAAATTAACTTCAGTCCTACGATTCCCAATCCCTGCTGTGTTCTGTCGTAACAAAGTAACTTCAACGTGTGGCGGATTTGCTTGTCCATGCAATGAGAAATGAATGTCCATATGACCGATAGTAACAGGCCATGGTAAAGTTATTTCAAATATATGCTCATCCCATGTCGTTCTACTCAAAAAGAACTTATCACGATTGTATAAAACGAAATAAAACGAAATGCTTACGTGTCGGTTTGAAGCCGCCACGTCCTCGTGTGATGTTCATCCCCGCTCAAATACTGCGGGTGTCTTCTTTGCCGTTGCGCTTGTTGCATTTCGCTCCAACAAGGCGGAACGACGACGCAGTACGCAGCGATTAAGGGCTCGAAGGCGCACAACGAATGCAAGTAGCGCAAATCTTGGATGGCAAGTAGACTATTGTTTCCAGTGTCTTGGAAACAATGAGTCACACCTTCCAGGACGTCTAGGCGACCTGAACCCTCAGATGTTAACGAACACAAGTAATCTTCTTCTTCGTGATCGTCGGTGAAGTCTGTATCGACTTCGTTTAACGCGTAAAAGTGTAATGAACCACCGGCAGTGGCTGCGCATAATCGCTCTAAACCTATAAACGGAATTTTATTTCTACATATTACCTACAAAAATTTACGAATAATGTGACAATATTGAGTAAGTCTGTAAATCTGTAAGAAGCATCTATAAAATGTATATAACGCGTTTATTTTTTATTAAAATGACTATTTCTTTATTTTAAGTTATATATGTAACCATTTAAGATCTGTAAGCTTTACAAATATACTTTAAATTGTTGTGATTAAAGTTTTTGGTAACTTACTATTGCAATAAACAGCTGAAACGAATTTTTCTGTATCCAATTTCGCAATACTAGTCGGTTTTAAAGTAGCCAAATCATAAATCCTGACGACGCCATCAGTACAAACTATCACAGTGGACCCATCCAGCACAGGCTTCGCCCCAACATCTAGGGTTTTATTCATTCGTTCAACAGACGGAATCACAGACACTTCGACCGGACACTGTCCCACAGGCAGTTCACGAACCAGCACTGGTGTCTCATTCAGTTTAACGACACTCGCTGCATTATTACCACACATCGCATACACTAACAGCACATTAGGAATGTCGATAGTTTTCGACCTTAACACAACTAAAACATGAGATCCGTCACGTGTGGGGATAATCTCGAAGATCTCGATATCATCTAGATTTTTATAAGCGGCTGGCAAGGCTATACACTGTACAGCATGGGAATAGTTTAAGCGTTTGTTTTTGCTTGATTTCAACTCGGATATGTGATCAGAAATTGATTTTTCAACGGTGTTTGTCGCATCGGTTGGTGAATTTAATTGGCCGTTCATAAACTGGTAATTAGGGGTGATTACCGAAGAAGAAGCGTCAGGTTCTTCAGAATCATCAACTACTAAAACGCGAGTACCACTTGGGAGGGTTGGGGGCGGCAGGAAAATATTATCACTCTCACCAGGTATTAAATTCTGGTACTTGTTTGTATCAGAATCTTTTAATATTTTCAAAGCTTGTAAATTCATATCGCTCAAAAACGTCATAGTATCCGAACTGTTGGAAGCATCCATTAATCCGTAATCCATATCGTTCATCATTGAAATAACAATGTTAGACACGGATTGAGCTTTTGGTTTTTTCGTGTTCTCAACTTCGCGTTCGACGTCTTTCGAGTATTGGAAATCGTAAACAACTAGACATAAACATGTTGATGATTCGTTGTTTCTTGTGTTTAGTTCCTCGATGATCATCGGCGTGTCGGGTTTGTGATCGAGTTCGGCATTGGATATTAATCGTCCTTTGATTGTTAGTCCGCAGATCACGACTGGTCGCACGTGATCCGTTTTTGGTTCAATGGAATTCGGCTCTTCAAGGTTCACGAATTTACTGGTGGCTTCGTGTGACGTTCCCGTTTCTTTAACGGTTGATGCGATCAGACCGCGGTAGTTTAGTTTTGATTTGTTGCGTAAATTGATTTGGTTGTTGGGTTTACCTTCACCGATTACGGATAGTGATGTAATTTGCACGCTACGGCCTAGTAGAAATTTACGCAAATAATATGCGTTTCATCATTTTGCAACAGTTTAAAAACGCATACATAACAAAACATATTTTTCTAATCAGAAATAACTCATACATTTCGTATTCATTTTAATAAATATTTCTTAATCAAATGAAATTCAAAGCATAATTAATTTTTATTTACTATAAATTTTAATTGGTATTGTTTGTATCAAATTTCACTATAAAATAATTTACATGTTTATTTAATCAGTAATTTGCATTAATATTCGTTCCATAAGAATGGCACGAATCCTAAAGCTTGTTTGATTCAAAGTGTCGAATTGTGCAAATATATCGAAAAAGATCATATTAAAATTAGAGATAATTGGGTTAGAAAACATTTATAGATCTAATTACGCTCAACTAGTCTTCTAGACAGTATATACCTAACATGAAACACTTTTATAAAATAAACAGTAACGGTGTAATATCTCTTAAATGAAATAAAAGATCACTTACCATCTTCCAAATTGCTCCACGAATAATTATGTCCAAATTCCTGCATACAGCATTCTAGTATGGGGGAATCATATTGCGTGACATAAAACGAATGCGTCCGTTTCAGTTTCCCAGATACATCATAAACCGTCACTAACCCATCCGCGTTAGCAGTAGTGATTAAATGCGGTACGCCACTAGTACCAACAATGCTAACCGGCGAACCCCTATACGTAGCGTCCAACGCAGGCGCAGTAGCGTACGTCACAGATAAGGGTACATTTTGCGTGTATTCACCCATGACGAACGGACAATTAGGCGAATGTCGCTCATGTTCCGACCATGGTTCATCAGTACGCTCCCAACATACCAAACACACCGTACACGTGAAACACATAGCGCGATCATCCCCGGATGAATTGGGCTGGTGGTAGAAACCAGCTTGCGCCATTTGATCGGGTAGCGCCCACCTTAAACGCAAACGGAATATGTCACCAATCAAACTCAGTTTCTGGTTAACGTGACCAATGAGAAAGCAGGAAAACTGAAGTAATCACTTAGCAACACAATGCAATTTAAATTCAAAAAGGTGTTACAACTGTTAAGTAAAATATTTCTTAGATATAATGTACGGCCATTATTTGCAGATATAAATCTGATATAGAAAGGCACACAGCACTACACTAACACAAAACACTCCAAAAAAGGCTTAAGTGGTCTATAATGGAGTACGACGTTAACCTAACTAAGAACTAACCAAGTGTTGCTTATATTATTATTTATAGATATAATATCATTATAGATATTAAATAACGATGTGATATCATTCGTTAGTTTACAAAATGTATATAAACATAAAATAGTTATGACATTAGAGTTAGATTCGGAATAAAATTTGTTTGCATGATTAGTTAAAAGTTGTTTGCGATTGTTAATTAGTTTACAATTCTATAATTGTAAAATCGTTGCTCATTGTTTTTGTAACAATTATAAAGTTACACAATTGGAATAAATAAATAAATAATTGTGTCTTATGATGTATGTATGAGTAACTTACTTATAATCCATGTGCGGCCACCGGGAAAACGTTTCTCTGCGTCTGGATTCGCTGGCCATGGCGGAGCGATCGTTTGCAGGTGGTGGATCGTTTAGGAGTTCGTTGAGGCGTTCTTGTACCGCTGCTGCGACTGCCAGTTCTGGGACATGTTGGTTTTTCAGCGTGATTTCTGTTACTGTTATCTCCGCGACACGTTTCAATATATCCAACGGTAGTTCCAAACACACTGTATTCCACTTTTAATCACAAAATAGAATCAACACTTATTTCACATAATAATTGAGTTTAGTTAACAAAGGTTTAAACGTATAGAATTTGTTATGGAAATTACGAATTTATTTGTTGTTCCAAATAGTATAAACAATTCACTTATTATCTTAAGATGTTTTTATATCAAATTTCATAAATAATAATAATAGATAAATTGCTATCTATTGCATCCCACATACACAAATTGATAAAAATATGATTCATAAATAAAGTGCATATATTTTATAAGATATGTAACAAATTAGAAAACTTACTTTTTGTGCTTTGATTCCTTTCTTTGTTTGTTTCTGAGCCTCTGTGATTTTCGCACATAATTCCCCGATTACTTCTGATTGCTGATCGATCACGAACTGGCTCATAAGAATTAAATTCTGTTTAAGTAAAACAGCCTATAAAAAACATAAACGACGTGTTTAACACTGAATTAACATTATATTAGTGGTACGCATGCGCGATAAACATACACAAAGCAGAGCTAATCGGTAACGTTCGGTCGTGCTCGATTAGTGAAAGAATCAATTCTTATAATATAAATTTATTTTATTTGTTAAATAAATATTGGTATACATAATTATAGAGGCATTGTATAAATGATAGATGAAATAAAACGTTGACAATCCAGATTGTTGGTGAGCACATGTCACTTACCTCAGACAACAGAAGCTCTAATTTAATAATATCCCTAGGACTGGAAACAGGTTTCTGGAGAATGGTGTCCAGTAAGAGAACACCATTATAATCCGAGCGTACCCCAATTCCGAATCCATCACAAAATAATACTTTGTCCTGACCTGTCAGATATTTGCATGTCACCTTGGAGTTTTCTTGGGCTTAAAACGACACAAAAAACACATTGAACCACGACATTCGACACACTTTCCATTCAACGGTACTCGGTTGAATGTAAATCAAACAATATTCACCTGAAAGTCGACTACTCTGAAGCACAACACCAGAATTTACGTCCAAGACATGCACAATTTCTAACTCCGTACATATTAATATGACGTTTAAAGGCGGATGATAAATTATTTGTTTTAAATTTGGGTCCACATTTAAGTAACCGTCTTCTTTGAGTAACCAAGGCTCATCTGCCATTTTCGTAAACACATTTGTGTGCTGATAAAAATTACCATTTGTAGATGGGCTGAACGATTTTAGAAGACGACTTCAATGATTATAATGGCAGCGGTCAGTTTCAGTTATTAGTAAAATACGAAAAGACCCTAGATTTCTCCAACACGCACTACTAACAACCTACAAACACTACATTTATTTCATACAATCACTGGCATATGTACATATTTTTATTATAAAATTACACCAATTAATATCACAAAACGTGTATTATTTTACTATTTATATTCAAATAAATATTAATAGCTTAACATACAATAAATTACTGTTTATTTCTCAAGATTGTGCAATTTTATTTCGCAAACGTTTTTAAATTTAATTGTATTAATTCATATTTAAATAATTATAGGGATATATATTTGGGGGGTAACATAGCTACTTTTTAAGGAAATATATACGTTTTCTAGTTATTTATCGAAATAAAAGTCGCGGCCGTACTAGTGTTGCCAACCTATTACTATTTGTCAATTTTGTTTAAATTATATATATTTATATAATTATTTATGCATTAAAGATGATTGGTATATGTAGTACTATATAAATGTTATTTAGGGTGATTTAAAATAATTATCAATTTATTAACGATAAAAGTTTTTTACAAAATATAAAAAACGAGCTTATAAAGTTCGTACTCTTGGAGTTGGAGCTTGTAGTACTTTTCTCGATAGTCGCATTAAGCCTGATACAGGATCTCGACCAAAATACTTAACTTGTACTTCCGTGCCGACATCTAAACCTAAAGCGGACGGATGTGCAACCTAAACATAACAAAAAAACCCCAAAAATATTTAAACATTTATTCTAATACAAAATTAAGTACTTTTCTTTGATCTAATTGAGAGTTGTGCAACAACGCTGGTGGCATGCCTGCATAGAGAACAACCATAACACCAATATCACGTAGTTCTACCACCGTCGCGGTATAAATTCCCCCAAACTCTAAATCAGGGATTTTTTCTTCTGATAACCATTTTTGAATTTGTTCCTGGGCTTCATCCATCGCTTGTTGGCTAGGTGCAAATATATTAAATGTCGTATCTTCAACTTGTGACACCTAAACAAATCCGTGACGTCACAATACTTAATTATTTAGCTTAAGTTTACAGACCTGAACACCAGTTTCTGCAAATAGTTTCTTCACATTAACACCACCAACCCCTAATAGTTTGCCTCGTTTATGCATTTCGATTTCTAGTTTTTTACTAACAGGCCAATTATCTTTTTTATTAGATCTAAAATTGTAATTTTAAAAAAATCATACACATTAAGTCCAATTATGTTTATATATACCTAGTTTGGGAGATACATTTGCTCATTATGTCAAGTATAGCACTTTTTGCATCAGTTCCTTGTTGTATTGTTTCCATAACTATTTTTAAGGGTAAACCAGGGATTTTTATATCAGCTTGTAAAGCTGTTATACCCTTTTTAGTACCAGCTAGTTTAAAATCCATATCACCTAAATAATCTTCTATACCCTGGGTAGAAAACAAACCCATAGTTTATAAAGATAGATTATTTATTTTAAAAGAGTTACCAACAGATCAGTTAAAATTCGATAATCTTCCATGTGTTTCGTGTCATTATTTGCATATTTTGTAACTAATCCAATCGCAACGCCAGCTGCTGGGCTTGATATTGGTACGCCTGCATCCATTAAAGCCAAACTGCCGCCGCAAATACTAGCCATTGAACTTGAGCCTTTCCAACATTTATTTATATACTAATCACTAATACAATACGCATAGAGATTAATATCAATAAACCATTTTTATTTTAATCTTTCATATACTCGTCATTTAAGTATTATTTTGCTAATAGACGCGAAACATCGGAATTTTTTAAATTATTATATTAAAGATAAACACCGTTAGTGGTTTTTAAAATAAATAATCTAAAACTATTGTTGATAAAAACCGGAAAATTAAAATTGTAAAATTTACCATGATAACTAAACAATGAATTTGTTTAAAAAAAAAAACTTTACACTTCAAAAGTGAACAAATATTAATAATAATACAAAAAAAAAACATCTTTTTTTAAATTAGACAATTAGTATTACGGTCGAATGGAAGCACTATCTAAAAATACATTAAAAGGTCGTCCATTCAATTTTATAAGTAGCGAATTATCAATTAATCTCAAAAAACCTAATCAACCAAAAAATTCAATGATACATCATATATATAAACCAAATCAAATGCAATGCATCGTCATTAGTACGATGAGAGTGTTACAAGTGATACATATAGCATTGTGGTTCTTATTGGTTGACGGGTACAAATCGTCCAACCAATGGGAATCCAGGAACACAATAGTACATTTATTCGAATGGAAATTCAAGGATATTGCCCAAGAATGTGAGGATTTTTTGGCGCCGAAAGGGTTTGGAGGCGTCCAAACGTCGCCCGTCCATGAAAATATGGTTGTTAGTCAACAAAATCGACCTTGGTGGGAGCGGTATCAACCAATGAGTTATAAAATCGCGACAAGATCGGGTAATGAGGATGAGTTTTCAGATATGGTCCGTCGGTGCAATAAAGTTGGGATAAGGTGATTTTATATGTAAATGTATAGACAATTTTTTTATTTATTTTTTTTTGAAGGATCTATATAGATATTGTTATCAATCATATGACTGGGGATTGGTCACCTGCTTGGGGTACTGGAGGCACTTCTGCAACAACTCAACAAAAACTATACCCTGGTGTGCCATATGGCCCTAATGATTTTCATTCAACGTGCGCTATAAACGATTACACGAATAAAGAAGAAGTGCGTAATTGTGAACTGGTTGGTTTGCATGATTTAAACCAAGGATCAACATATGTTCAAGGGCAAATTGTTGATGCTTTAAACCACTTGATCGATCTAGGTGTGGCTGGGTTTAGGGTCGATGCAGCTAAACATATGTGGCCTGCAGATTTATCAACAATTTATAGCAGATTGAAAAATTTAAATACTGAGTTCGGCTTTGCTGCTAACACGCGACCATATATTTATCAAGAAGTTATTGATTTAGGGGGCGAAGCAATTTCCCGGGATGAATACACGCCCTTGGGTGCAATTACCGAATTCAAACACAGTGCAGAAATCGGCAAATTATTCCGAGGAAACAACCAATTGAAATGGATGAAAAATTGTAAATATATAAACACATTTTAACAAATACAAAATAAACAATTTTATTAATATAGGGGGCACGGAATGGGGATTCGTCAAGAGCGAAGACGCTTTAATATTCATTGATAACCACGACAATCAACGAGGACACGGAGCAGGTGGTTCAACTATCTTAACCTACAAAGACTCAAAACAATACAAAGTACCAAAAAAAAAAAACCAACAACCAACTTCATAATTGACAAAAAATTTTCTAGATGGCAACCGCATTTATGTTATCCCACCCATTTGGAACAACAAGAATAATGTCCAGTTTTGATTTCACAAACTCAGACACAGGACCACCTCAAGATTCAAACCAAAATATTATAAGTCCAGGTTTCACACCTGAAGGCACTTGCACAAATGGATGGGTTTGCGAACATCGTTGGCGGCAAATTTATAACATGATCGGGTTTAAAAACATTGTTAACAACACTCAAATCGATCACTGGTGGGATAATGGTGATCAACAAATTGCTTTTAGCCGCGGTAATAAAGGCTTTATTGCGTTTAATGTACAAGGCAATTTAAAACAAACTTTACAGGTAATAGGTCTATATGTGTATTCGCAATAATATAATATGTTTTTTTTAATAGACTGGATTACCACCAGGGGAATATTGTGATATTATTTCAGGGAGTGCAACTTTTAGTGGTTGTACAGGTAAATCTATAACTGTTAATGATGATGGGAGTGCGTTTATCGAAATAAATGAAGATGATTTTGATGGAGTTGTTGCTTTTCATACAGGGGTAAAATAATATTTTTTTTATGACGGTTGGTATGGTGTTAATTGGATTTTATGTTATAGATGATGAAGTATACGTTTACTGCTTTATTTGATAAGCTCCGTAAAATGTTTAGTGTTGAATTAAGCTTGTAGATTATATTTTTTTAAAATAAATTCACTTACCATTTGATTCTAAAACTTCTGACATTAATCGTATTGTAAACGGGTAGTTCGAGGGTACGATTGGCATTAACCCTTTTTCGGCTAAAGCACCATGGCCGAGTTCGCGACGGCCTAAAGGTCCAACGCGCCCTGTTTCTTTAGTGGCGAACGGCGGAAACTCGTAATGTAGAAAAAAGTTCTTTTCTTTAACACCACTATCAAAATCAAGTTAGTGTTTTGGTTTTTATATGAAATGAAAAGTTGAGTTTACCTCGTTAACATTGAAACTGGATCGAGTTTCATTGCGCTTTCTGGCGAGTCTAGAGTAACTGTACAAAAAACTTGAGTTTGGCCACGCTGAAATAACGCGCTACCATGTAATGGTTTAAACAAATCTACCTGACATGATACATCACGTAATTGGTGTAACATACGTCCATCGCAGCGTTTATCTTCTTCAAATATCATATCGCGAAAAATCTAAACCATAACCTCTTAATAAAATAAACAATTTTTAAAAAAAAAAGGTACAATCAAATTACCTGTTTACTACACTTAGCAAACATTTCAGACACCTGAGCAACATCTAACTCCGAAAAATCACATCGCACTTTATCAATAACATCATTACGCACTTTCGTCACAGCTACATCACGACTTAACTTATCATGTTTATAATCGCGGAAAATTTCCCTCAAACGCATATCGGATAAGATTTTAACGGCCTCGATCACCTCAACGGGAAACTCAACCGCTGGGTCGAGTTCCCGTTTGGGTTTCCCGTCCGTTTTCTGTAATTTCTCAATCGCGTGCACAACGTGTTGCGATTCGCGCGTACCGATTTTAATCGCTTTTAATAAATCTTGTTGTAGGATATTATTCGCGGAACCCTCTAACATGACCACTAAGTTTTGTTTCGTTGCGGTTACAACTAAATTTAAGATCGAGTATTGTAGTTCTTTGCGCGTTGGATTCACGAGTATTTCGTTGTCGACGAAACCGAGCCGCACTGCGCCTATGGGACCGTTCCAGGGGATATCACTTAAACTAATTGCGGCACTTGCTGCGTTTATCGCTATAACATCCGGATTGTTGTAACTGTCCATGGCTAGGATGTTGCACATTATTTGCGTTTCGTAGTTGTAGTTGTCGCAGAACATTGGGCGCAAACTGCGGTCGATTAATCGCGATACTAGGATTTCTTTCTCGCTGGGACCGAGCTCGCGACGTAGGAAGTTTGTTGGGATCCTACCAGCCGCTGCTGATTTTTGCCGGTAATCAACAACGAGCGGTAGGAAATTACTAGTGGACGGTTTTGTTTTCGAAACAGCTGTAACCATCACTGATGTATCGCCTAGAGTTGCTACTGCACACCCATCCGCAAATCGAGCATATTTTCCAGACGATATATTCAAAGTTCGACTAAAATAAACCCAGTTTAAATAACATAACGCTAGGAGTTCATATGAGCTTACCCGTTTACAAAATTAACATCGATTTGTCCTTGCTTTGTTTGGGCTTCACTGAAACACCTACTTAACGTAGTTAATATACTTAATTTTGAGCTTTTACATGATTTTAAATATGACATTTTGAAATTTAAATGCCTAACCTAAAACTGTGACGCTAGTAACTTTTCCTATATGTTCCCAAAAAATATATATTTTATATTAAATGTATTAAATAAAAATAAAGCTTATACAAATTTAAGTTAATACATTTTAAAAATAAATATAAATAACGAAAACACATTTTATATTGAAATACAAGCTTTTAACAGTGTTGCCAACTAGGGTATTATTTAATAAAAGTCAAAATTGAAAATTGTAGTCAAATCACAAAAATGACGTCCTTTCGTTAGAATATTCTCAAAAATAGCTCAATTAACTATAAAATGATTAAACATATATTATAATCTGTAGATTATTATAAATACTTAATAGAAATCAAAAGCTATTTGTATAAGAGATAATTTAATAAACAAGTAAGTGCTTTTCTTGCTTTTTATTTCATGATAATGATAGATTAGTTATTTATTGATGGCAAGACAATTTAATAATTGTATTCTACTTATTCGAAATTAATTATTTTTTAGAAAATGAGCCTATTATATATAAATTCGTAATATATTTTATTCTATAGTTAAAATTTAAGATAACAGTTCGCTGCAATTTCTAATGAATGCATTTTCTTTTTGGCTGATTTTTTATAGTAAACGTAATAAATTATCAATTAATTGTATAGTTATTAAGTAATCATAGATTTAAATAGTTATTAATAAAAATACGAATTTTTATTATCTCTCTCCCAAGGCGAACCACTAAACAGAAAAGCAGTTTTGATTTCCATATTCTTAGACTATATATATATTATAAAAAATCCTTTATAAAATAATAAATTTATTGTCGTGTTACATATTACAATCACAAACAATATAATTAACATTGTTTAATAATAGCAAATAGTATTTTATTATTGTTTAAAAACGCCTAAATATGCCAAACCTAATAAAATATTCACCAAACGTGTTTGCTTGTATTTAAACCAGTCCCAACACATTATATATTAAAGAAACAATTTTTTAAAACTCGAAAATTTCTCTTTTATACTAGTTTATATATCTGCATTGAGCACACAGATATATTGCACTCATTTTCTCCAAGTGTGTCTGCTAATCTGTAAGTATATATTTTTTGATAAAAATTATTCAATAATTTCGTTACTATAGTTATTATAAAAATTATAAATAAAAACAAAAATTGGCTCATAAACTTAATGTTGAAATCATGTATTGACATAAACATCATCTAAGTAATATATCATTTTCGTATTTTTATAATAATAACTAAAAATTTATGTATTTTTTTTTATAATCTTATCTCTAATTTGCTTGGCTTATAAAACCAGTGCAAAACTAGCTCTAATTACATAACACTTGCAGCAATATTCAATAAATTATGACTGAAAATAATATTTTACGGGGGCCGAAACAAAATGTAGTGTATGGCTCTTTTGGAGAAGTTATTTACACATCTTTGAAAAATGGAGGAAATAATGTTGCTATGGTAAAAATGATTTGAAAATAAATTGATTTATATTTGTATGTAAAATAATTTATAGATTGATGCAATCACTGGTGAGGCAATAACGTACAAGCAAATGTTGGAGCAAACTGTAAGTTTGGCGCAACACTTAAAAATATTTGGTTTAACAAAAAACGACACCATTTGTATAAGTAGTGAAAATAATCTCTATTTTTCAATACCTGTAATTGCTGCTTTATATCTCGGTGTAACAATAGCCCCTATGAACCATCTCTATTCGCAAGGTGAGGTTATTTAAGGCAATCAAACCATCTAAAACTAATTGTTTGATAATAGGTGAATTTGTACATGGTATGTGTATAACAAAACCTAAAATAGTGTTTTGTACTTCATCTGTACTGGATACTTTATTGAAAGCGGTTAATCAGGTGCCGTCTGTGTTGAAGATAATTGTTATAAATAAATGTAATAGTTTACCGGTTCACGTGCGCCAGTTGGATGATTATTTGCGGTTACCGTTACCATATACATTTCATGTTACACCAGTGGCTCTTGAGCATGTCCTTGCCATTTTGTGTTCATCTGGTACTACTGGAAAACCGAAAGGTGTTATGATCATGCATGGGAATGTGCACGCGGCACATCAATATTTAAAGTACGTTCGAATCCGGCAGTTTTAGTATTTAGTGTCAAAAACTATATTTCGTTTTTAGGCATCCAGATTATGTTGTATTTGATTCAAGTAAAGTAGGTATGGGTCTAATGCCGTTCTACCACGCGTATGGTTTCATAAGTAATTTGGCAATGATTACTGAGCACATGAAAGTGGTTGTCCTACCGCGATTTGAAGAAAAACTATTCTTGAATGCAATCCAACAATATAAGATCACGCTTGTATCGCTTGTACCTCCGCTACTCGTGTTTCTAGCAAAAAGCCCACTAGTTGACAATTATGATCTATCAAGTTTAGCAGATATTCCTTGTGGAGCAGCTCCACTCGGCAAAGAAATCCAGGATCTCGTCAGGACCAGGTAAAACACATTTTGAATCAAAATATTACCATAAAAGTACCTTTTTTCACTACTTTGTATGCTTTAGAGGTATAGTCATAGAACCAAATAACAATGTTGCCATTTATATACTTAGTCAAACAGTGACGTCATTTCGCTTATTTTACCTATAGTTAAAAAACTATAACGTTTTAAACAAATTTATACGTTATTCATATTAAGACACAACAAATTAATTTAAATATAAATCTAATCTATGTATATGTATGTATTTGCATGTATATGTATGTTTATGTATGTATTTTTATGTATATGTATGTATATGTAGGTATGTGTTTGTATGTGTATGTATTTGTATATATATGTATGTATATGTATGTATAAGTATGTATATGTATGTATATGTATGTATAAGTATGTATATGTATGTATATGTATGTTTTTTTTTTGCGTGGGCAGGTGTAAATCTTCAAAAGACGCCGCGAAGCCCGTGCTTCAACGGTGTGTGGGATTTCTACCCACTAAAAACACCTCCCATAACGTCCCACCGCCCCGCGGAACCGCCGTCAGGCATTACTTCGCGGGGGGCAAACTGGCTGTTACACGCCCTCCATGGCTGCAAGCCCACTTTTACGCGGGCAGGCTTCTCCTCGTATGTATGTATAAGTATGTATATGTATGTATGTATATGTATGTATATGTATGTATAAGTATGTATAAGTATGTATATGTATGTATAAGTATGTATAAGTATGTATATGTATGTATAAGTATGTATATGTATGTATATGTATGTATAAGTATGTATATGTATGTATAAGTATGTATATGTATGTATAAGTGTGTATAAGTGTGTATATGTATGTATAAGTATGTATATGTATGTATATATATGTATAAGTATGTATGTGTATGTATAAGTATGTATATGTATGTATAAGTATGTATATGTATGTATATGTATGTATAAATATGTATGTATATGTATGTATATATATCAACCCCATTTTGAATTTTTTCACCCTAACCGTATAAATGTTTACACATACAACGTATATATATGCTATTAACCATATACCACCCTTATTATTAATAGTGGTCATACGCGCACCCCTATAAAATAAATGAATTATAAAAGTTCAGTGCAAAACTACACCAAGGTGTTCTGGGTGCACTTTACATAAGATTAACATAGTGCACCGAAAGTGTTCCGAACAAGCAGTCATCCACGTACTTGACTAAAAATCTTAAATTTCTTTCCTACCCTCACATGACCACTATCTATTCGATGCATACGTACCTGTCAGTCAGCCATGTTTTTCCAAATCACATTTAAACTAAATTTTAAGTAAATACCCTATAAAAGGTCCGTTTGAGGTGCGGAAAAGAGGGGAATATGTAGAAAAAAATAGAGAATTTGATTATTGAGCCTCTGGACGCCTCTAAACTCTCTTAAAATTATTTAATTTAATGATTTACTCCTCTTATGGAACTTTAGTATATAATATTTAAACACGGCCAAAACAGGATAGCAGAAACAGGTAGGAATTATAACGTGCGTCCTTCGGTATCTCTAAATTACCAATGCCCCGATAACAAATTAGAAAAAGAATATTACATTTTTTTTATGTTAAATATGTAATTTACAGCAGTACATTCATTTATTTATTATTTTTGATAGTTACACTTTTGTTATATCGATTTGTTTACCGTCGATGAATTTCAAAATAAATTCGGATAAAGTATTGCTTATTCCGTCGTGGTAACTGACTAAAAAGTCTGGCACAAATTTGGATATCATCTCACTGGTCTCAATACTTTGTTCTTTATCGTCCATCCAACCCGTAATTTCAAACTGTTAAATAATAATAATAAAAAAACTATAAATATAATTATGATTCAAATACTTACGGAGAAATCGTTCAAAAATAATTCGATGCTTATGTCTTTTAAGAAAAGGAATGGATTCTGGTACCCGACGATACCAGTACCATTTAGTTTAAGTCCATCAATTGTACACCTTAAAACATATGTATTTAAATTTGTCTCCAAAGAATGAAATGTGTAACTTACAATATTGTTCCATCACCAAAATAAGGCTCTTTCATGATTTTGACATCCATTTGATAAGGACTTAAAACAATATCGATTTTTGGGAACTCTACATCGTAAGTTAGTTTAAAACCACCCCCAGGTGCTCCAAAACCAAGCTTAAGATCATTAATAACAAACCCTAAGAGCCCATCGACTTTCCCGGTCATATTCACATCGACACTTTAAATACAAAATTCACAAATTTAATAATGATTCTAAACTATTTTAAACTATTTTAAAATTTAACTTACTCAATACCAAGTTGTTTCATTTTAAGCGGAAATTTATTAAACACTAACGGATCTAAGGGTGGTATCCCACTTTGTGGGAGGCCATTTTGTAGTTGTTGCCTTAAATTTTCGATCATTGCTTTAATTTGCGGCTCAAATATATACGGTTGGATATCATCTTAATAAAATTGTATAGTTGTATTTTATGTATATTAGTAATAAAATATGAGTTACCTGATTTTTTTGGGTAAGCACTTACGCTAACTCCAACCACTAACAACAAATAAATAAATTGTTGCATTTTCGAAAATACTACTACAGTGGCACTAAATGAACTAAATCGAATAATTGTCGCGCTTTATATATTGAGCTTCGTTGTAAATAACAATAAATAGATTAAATTTATTGGTGATATTATGCTCTTAAATCTATTTATCTATACATTTCTCAATAAAACATATTCTAAAAAACATTTTGTAATATATTAATCTACAATCTTGATAAAAAAAAGTATGAATGGCAACAAAATGTCTTCTATTTCTTTGTGATATATTAATTTGAATAATTTTGGTTATCGTAACTGTAAATATTTACAGACTCGGTTTGGAAAATATAAGGCAAGGTTACGGTTTAACAGAAATGACATTAGGTGCAACGATGACACCAGCGCACAAGAACAAAATTGGTAGCGTCGGCGTTTTAGTACCAAGCATCGACGGTAAAGTAATAAATATTACGACAAATGAGAATTTAGGGCCTTATCAAAGTGGCGAGCTGTGTTTCCGTGGTGCACTTGTCATGAAAGGGTATTGTGGTAATGAGGAAGCAACAGCTGCGACAATTGACAAAGATGGCTGGTTGCATTCTGGTGATGTTGGGTACTATGATGAAGAAGGTTTCTTTTACATTGTTGATCGATACAAGGAGCTTATTAAGTTCAAGAGTTATCAAGTATGTAATAATAGATGGTGCTGGAATTGTGTTTAGTTTGTTGCCTAATAGGTGCCACCAGCTGAGATTGAAGATTTACTACTTCAACACCCGGGTATTAAAGATTGTGGTGTTATTGGCCAACCGGATGAGACAGTTGGGGAATTACCGGTTGCATTTGTCGTCAGGCAACCAAATTCCAAAATAATCGAAGCTGATGTTATCAAATATGTTGCTGGTAACACTTAAAGCGCTTTTTTGAATAGTTAAATAGTTCCCTAATTATTTTTACTGTGCATTTAATTACAATTGCATGAATTGGTAATAATTTATTATAATCTATTTATTCAATTGACTTTTTGGCTTATCTTTTCTAATTAACGATCATACATTAATCTTTATTGCTAGTTTAGTAATTATATGACTTATAAATCGCGTCAATATTATTTAAATTCCATATACATATATGGTAACATTTCTTAACATATTATGTGGTATACTTACAGTCATCTATAAGCTATAGATTTACGATTTTATGGTCATACAAACAGAAAAATAAATGACTACAGATACATTTGTGTTCGAATAAAAATCCCAGAAGATTCTAGATATTTATAGACCATTAATTTTATTAGAGTTTACGCAACTTTTTACTTAATAATTAATTTACGTTTTTACAATAATTTAAATAATTGTAGTGATATTTGTTTGTAATTTTTTTAGATAATCTGTCGTACCATAAAAGATTGCATGGTGGGGTGAAATTTGTGGATGCAATTCCGAAGAATCCAACCGGGAAAATTTTGCGTAGAATTTTACGCGAACAACTTTTCGTTATTAATAATAAGTTATAATATGATGTTTGTTTTTTTTTTTAAATCATAATTTATGGTTCTGTTTTAATCGAGTTGTATACATTGGTTTGTAATAGTTAAATAAAATTAAATGGTTTTTTTTTTTGAAAATGATGCTCTTTGATAACTTTATAAACAAATAAATTACGATTTTATGGTCAAATTATTTTTTTTGTTTATTATTTATAGTTATGTTGGATACAATAAGCTTAACATTTGAGACAATTTGGCTTCACTAAATATTCGGTTTAGTTGCTTTTTATAGTAATAAATAATTTATGACCATAGATTTAAATAGTTATTAATAAAAATACGAATTTTTATTATCTCTCCAAGGCGAACCACTAAACAGAAGATCTGCAGTGTCATGTGCGAATTTTGGTTTAAGCCATATCGTAGTTTTATTATTTCTCTAATTTATAATAATTATTCTAACCTTTAGATTGGTTTTGCACCAAATATAATTCTTAGAATAAATATTAAATGTCAATCTTCAAATTATTTATGTCAATTTTGTTAAACAATTGACAGGCGCAGATGATACGATTTATGTAAAAATATATATATATATATCTTAAGCAGTAATTTATTTTGAAACCAGTACTCTTTTTGGAAAAACAATTCAAACAAAAGTTGTGCTATATATGAATACCGTTTTGTTCATAAACATTTTCTGTAACTATAACCATTTTTGAGTAATTGCAGAAACTGCAAAAAATGACTAGAGTAAACAGGCACTTCCGGTTAGAATTTTTTTTTTCAAAAATAGGAGGTGCACACGCCAGGCATATGCAAATCTTAAGTATAAAGTTTCATAATTTTAGTTTTTCATTCGTTTAGGCTGTAGATAACATACACACAGACACACACACATACAGACGGACGTCATACCAAAAATAGTCGGAATCGATTCAGGGAAGGTCAAAACGTATATTTCCGTGAAAATCTCGAGTTCGAAATTTTTCATAATTACAATAATTACTTATACTGCGTTTAAGAAAGTAAAAAGTAGTTTTGATTTCCATATGCTTAGACTATATATATATATTAAAAAAAATTCTTCATAAAATAACAATAAATCTATAATCGTGTCACATATTACAATCACAAACAATATAATTAACATTGTTTAAAACATATTTAAATGTTTAATAATAGCAAGTAGTATTTTATTATTGTTTATAATCGCATAAATAGGCGCATACTCAAATTGCCCGGCGATTGGGTTTGTATCTTTTTTGACCTTTCAGTTTGCCCGAACCATCGGTAATAAAAAAAGGTTCACTAACCCTCTTAAATTGCAAACCTACTAAAATATTCACCAAACGTGTTTGCATGTAATTAAACCCCACCCCATTATATTTTAAGGAAGCAATTTTTTTTTTCAGCTCGCTTATATCTCTTATATACTAGATTACATATCTGCGTTGTGCATAACGAAATATTGAAATCATCTACACTAATTGATCTGCTCACCTGTAAGTATATATATATATATATATTTATGAAAATTAATCAATAATTTATTTACTATATTTATAATAAAATTAACATCTTGTCTTTAATTTGTTTTAATAAACCACTGCAAAAACAGTTCAAATTAAGTAACAGTTGGAGTAATATTGCATTAATTATGGCTGAAAATAATATTTTACGGGGACCTAAACAAAATATAGTGTACGGCTCTTTTGGAGAAGTTATTTACACATCTTTGAAAAATGGAGGAAATAATGTTGCTATGGTAAAAATGATTTGAAAATAAATTGATTTATATTTATATGTAAAATAATTTATAGATTGATGCAATCACTGGTGAGGCAATAACGTATAAGCAAATGTTGGCGCAAACTGTAAGTTTGGCTCAACACTTAAAAATGTTTGGTTTAACAGAAAACGACACCATATGTATAAGTAGTGAAAATAATCTTTATTTTTCAATACCAGTCATTGCTGCTTTATATCTCGGTGTAACAATAGCCCCTTTGAACCATCTCTATTCGCAAGGTGAGGTTTTTTTTTTAAAGAAATCAAACCATCTAAAACGAATTGATTGATAATAGGTGAATTTGTGCATGGAATGCGTTTAACGAAACCTAAAATAATATTTTGTGCGTCATCTGTGCTGGATACTGTATTGAATGCGGCGAATCAGTTTCCGTCTGTGTTGAAGATAATTGTTATAAATAAATGTAATAGTTTACCGGTTCACGTGCGCCAGTTGGATGATTATTTGCGGTTACCGTTACCATATACATTTCATGTTACACCAGTGGCTCTTGAGCATGTCCTTGCCATTTTGTGTTCATCTGGTACTACTGGAAAACCGAAAGGTGTTATGGACATGCATGGAAATCTGCACGCTGTACATCAATATCTAAAGTAAGTCATGTATTCGAATTAGGCAATTTTAGTATTTAGTGTCCATAACGAGACACACTTTTTTTACATATATAAATATTTATGAAAATTTATAAACTTCATAGGAATAAATTTAGGAAGAAATGATATAATTTTCTGTTTAGTATAAAATATTGATGAGGAATAATAACATATTTTTTTAGACACCCAGATTACGTTAAATTTGATTCAAGTAAAGTAGGTATGGCCCTAATGCCATTCTACCACGCGTATGGATTCATAAGTAATTTGGTAATGATTGCTGAACACATGAAAGCGATTGTTCTACCGAGATTTGACGAAAACCTATTCTTAAATGCAATCCAACAATATAAGATCACGCTTGCATCTCTTGTACCACCGCTACTCGTGTTTCTAGCAAAAAGCCCGCTAGTAGACAATTATGATCTATCCAGTTTAACAGATATTGTGTGTGGAGCAGCTCCACTCGGCAAAGAAATCCAGGACCTCGTCAGGACCAGGTAAAACACATTACAAATCAAAATACTAAATTAAATATTATTTTGGCTAATGTAACTGTAATTGTATTTACAGAATCGGTTTGAATAAAATATGGCAACTCTACGGTTTAACAGAAACCACTTTAGGTGTGACGATGACACCAGCGCATAACAAAATTGGTAGTGTCGGTCTCTTAGTACCAAATATCGAAGGTAAAGTAATAAATATTACGACAAATGAGAATTTAGGGCCTAATCAAAGTGGCGAGTTGTGTTTCCGTGGTGCACTTGTCATGAAAGGGTATTGTGGGAATGAGGAAGCAACAGCTGCAACAATTGACAAAGATGGCTGGTTGCATTCTGGTGATGTTGGGTACTATGATGAAGAAGGTTTCTTTTACATTGTTGATCGATACAAGGAGCTTATTAAGTTCAAGAGTTATCAAGTATGTAATAATAGATGGTGCTGGAATTGTGTTTAGTTTGTTGCCTAATAGGTGCCACCAGCTGAGATTGAAGATTTACTACTTCAACACCCGGGTATTAAAGATTGTGGTGTTATTGGCCAACCGGATGAGACAGTTGGGGAATTACCGGTTGCATTTGTCGTCAGGCAACCAAATTCCAAAATAATCGAAGCTGATGTTATCAAATATGTTGCTGGTAACACTTAAAGCGCTTTTTTGAACAGTTAAATAGTTCCCTAATTATTTTTACTGTGCATTTAATTACAATTGCCAGAATTGGTAATAATTTATTATAATCCATATATTCAATTGACTTTTTGGCTTATCTTTTCTAATTAAAGATCATACATTAATCTTTATTGCTAGTTTAGTAATTATTTGACTTATAAATCGCGTCAATATTATTAAAATTCCATATACATATATGGTAACATTTCTTAACATATTATGGGGTATACTTACAGTCATCTATAAGCTATCGATTTACGATTTAAACAGAAAAATAAATGACTACAGATACATTTGTGTTAGAATAAAAATCCCAGAAGATTCTAGATATTTATAGACCATTAATTTTATTAGAGTTTACGCAACTTTTTACTCAATAATTAATTTACGTTTTTACAATAATTTAAATAGTTGTAGTGATATTTGTTTGTAAATGTCTTTAGATAATCTGTCGTACCATAAAAGATTGCATGGTGGGGTGAAATTTGTGGATGCAATTCCGAAGAATCCAACCGGGAAAATCTTGCGTAGAATGTTACGTGAACAACTTATCGTTATTAATAATAAGTTATAATATGTTTTTTTTTTTAATCATAATTTGTGTCCCTGTTTCAATCGAGTTGTTTACATTGGTTTGTAATAGGCAAATAAAATTAAATGTTTTATTTGATTACTTTATAAGCAAATAAAGAAAATTACGATTTCATAGCCACATTATTTACGACGGAAAACACTCTTTACCCCTCTACAATATAATGAGTAACAAACAAAAATATTAAGTACGTAACAATACTAATAGAGTATTGTGTGCAAAATTCAATTAGTTTTAAATGCAAATTATGTGCAAGGCCACCGTATTGTAGATATTATTAATATTTTCTAGATAGATTTTCGTTAAAATTTCGAAATCAAATGATTATATAATACAATACTTAATTATTTTATTTGTGACATATTTCGATGAAATAGGAAATATTTTCCGGAGCAACCTTCCTCAAAACTAGTGCTATGTATTTGTGGCACCTGACCTGTCTCGTAAAGATTTATGATAAATATATTTGCGTCTTAAGGTCAAACCGTTATTGTTGTATTTTTTTTTTAATGGAAATTCACGCAACTACATATATGAGACAACTATTTCGCCGGTGTCTTTCTAACCATGGAGGGCTGTATAATACGTGGTCCGGAAATCGATAATTTATATAAAGAGTCTTTTGGGAAGTTATTGTATGAAAGTTTAAAGAATGGCGGCTCGAGAATTGCAATGGTACGTTTTAGTATATTAGTTATTTTTTATATATGGTTGGTTTGGTATAAATAATAAATTTATTTTAGGTGGATGCATCTAAGAATGAATCGACCACATATAACGAAATTTTACAACGAACTGTAAGTGTCGCTCAACATTTAACGCAATTAGGCCTCACCAAAGATGATACAATATCGATATGTAGCGAAAACAATTTATATTTTGCAATACCTGCAATTGCTGCTTTATATCTAGGAATTACTGTCGCGCCCATGAATCATTTTTATACACCTAGTAAGACAAATCACACTCAAAACTGTCTTGAATTTTTTTTTTTAAAATATGCTAATATATAATATATTATAGGAGAATTTGTTCACGCTTTAAATATATTTAGATCAAAAATCGTGTTTTGTTCATTGGCTGTGTTAAAGAATATTCAAATAGCAACCAACGAAGTGAGATTTGTTGAGAAGATTATTATTATAGATCATAAAAGTGGCGAAGTGCCTTTTGGTGTATTAAACATGAAGCAACTATTTAATTTTCCGATTACAAACGACTTTAAAGTTACTCAAGTGTCTTTAGATCATGTAGCTGGTATTATGTGCTCGTCAGGAACGACTGGACAACCGAAAGGAGTTATGTTAACTCATAAGAATATTAACGCTGCTCATTGCGTTATGACGTAAGTGCTGATTAATTGAGTAGTACACACAATACTGATTTATTTGAGCAGGCACAAAGATTACCACGATTTAAATTCCACAAGAATTGGTATGGCGTTGTTGCCATTTTACCACGGCTTTGGATACATAAATCAATTATGTATGCTGGTAGCAAACATGGAAATGATTGTCATGTCTAGATTTGAAGAACATTTGTTTTTATCGGCAATCGAACAATACAATATTAATTTGCTATTTTTGGTACCACCATTAATTGTATTTTTAAGTAAAAGCTCTTTAGTGGACAATTACGATTTATCTAGTGTGAACGATATAATATTTGGAGCAGCTCCTTTAGGAAAAGACATACAAGATCTTGTTATTAAAAGGTGTTATCTAAACATAATTAATTATTAAATTTAATCAAGTATATTTTTAGACTCAATTTAAAAAATATCCGGCAAGGTTATGGTTTAACTGAAGTAACAATGGCGACAAATTTAATACCAATGAATGTCTATAAATCTGGGACTGTTGGTGTTTTAGTTCCAGGAGTTGATTGTAAAGTTATAGATGTGAAAACAAATGCGATTTTAGGGCCTAATGAGCAAGGGGAGTTATGTTTTCGAGGTGCTATGGTAATGAAAGGTTACTGCAATGATCCAGATGCAACAGCAGCTACTTTGGATCAAGATGGGTGGGTGCACTCTGGAGATGTGGGGTATTACGATAAAGATGAATATTTTTATATTGTCGACCGGTATAAAGAACTTATTAAATATAAAGGGTACCAGGTAGAATTTTCCACCAAATTGACATTTTATACTCTATCTAGGGACTAAAAGTAGTTATGGTTACTTTTATTTCTAGGTAGCTCCCGCGGAACTAGAAGCACTTTTATTATACCATCCACAAATAAAAGATTGCGCTGTTATCGGTAAACCAGACGAAGACGCCGGTGAACTACCGATAGCTTTTGTTGTAAAACAACCAAATGCAACTATTAACGAAAATGACGTCATCAAATACGTTGCCGGTAATTTTAAATCGCCTAATTAATAAACAAAAATTAATAGATATATTTCAGAAAATATTTCATATCAAAAACGACTACATGGCGGTGTTAAATTCGTGGATATAATTCCTAAAAACCCAACAGGAAAAATTCTCAGACGCATTTTACGAGATCAACTAAAGCTTACAACTAATAAACTTTAAATTTGTTATATTTTAACTGTATTGTATACTATAAATTAATAAATTGGGAAAAGTGGTTAAATAAATGAAATATTTTTTATTGAACACTTTTTAATATATATACTAAACGAAACTTGTATCATTATCGAAAAACAACTCGCAAAAAAAAACAAGCAATAAAATTACAAGAATAGCGTCGTCATTTTCTGATAAACAATACAACTAAATAGAAAATAAACATCACGCTGTGTACTTATAAACTGGACTTCAAGATAAAATGTTATTTGCTTAAAAATTATATATACATATAAATATGTTAAGATAAAAATTATTGTGAACATAAAATGGATATCAGTTTAAGGTCAAATTATAATATCATTTTTATAAAGAGGCATGCATTACACATATGAGACAAATATTTCTTTAGTATCTTTGTAACCATGGTGGGTTATATAACACGTGGTCCAGAAGGCGTTAATTTATACAAAGAATCTTTTGCGAAATTATTATTTAATGGTTTAAAAAATGGAGGCTCGCGAATTGCGATGGTACGTTTGTGTATTATTTAATTTATTATATGTTTGTTTGGTACAAATAATAAATAAATTTTAGGTGGATGCATCTACGAATGAATCGACCACATATAACGAAATTTTACAACGAACTGTGAGCGTAGCTCAACATTTAAAGCAATTAGGCCTCACCAAAGATGATACAATATCGATATGTAGCGAAAACAGTTTATATTTTACTATACCTGTAATTGCAGCTTTGTATCTAGGAGCTACTGTAGCGCCTATGAATCATTTTTATACACCTAGTAAGACAAATCACATTCAAAATTTGTCTTGAATTAAAAAAAAATATTACTCATATATAATATATTATAGGAGAATTTGTTCACGCTTTAAATATCTTTGGATCAAAAATCGTGTTTTGTTCATCGGTTGTGTTAAAGAATATCCAAATAGCAACGAACGAAGTGAGATTTGTTGAGAAGATTATTATTATAGATGATAAAAGTGGCGAAGTGCCTTTTGGTGTATTAAACATGAAGCAATTATTTAATTTTCCGATTACAAATGATTTTAAAGTAACTCAAGTGTCTTTAGATCATGTAGCTGGTATTATGTGCTCGTCAGGAACGACTGGGCAACCGAAAGGAGTTATGTTAACTCATAGGAATTTTAACGCTACTCATAGGGTCTTAAAGTAAGTGCTTATTGTACATTTCAGAAGATATTGACTTATTTGTGAATTTGTGTAGGCATAAAGATTACGTTAATTTAAATTCGACAAGAATTGGTATGGCGTTGTTGCCATTTTACCACGCTTATGGATACATAAGTCATTTATGTATGCTGATAGAAAACATGGAAATGATAGTCTTACCTAGATTTGAAGAACAATTATTTTTATCAGCGATCCAACAATACCATATTAATTCACTGTTTTTGGTACCACCATTAATTGTATTTTTAAGTAAAAGCCCTTTAGTGGATAATTACGATTTATCTAGTGTAAACGACATCATATGTGGAGCAGCTCCTTTAGGAAAAGATATACAAGATCTTGTTATTAAAAGGTGTTATCTAAACATAATTAATTATTAAATTTAATCAAGTATATTTTTAGACTCAATTTAAAAAATATCCGACAAGGATATGGTTTAACTGAAGTATCAATGGCGACACATTTAATACCAACGAATGTTTATAAATCTGGGACTGTTGGTGTTTTAGTTCCAGGACTTGAATGTAAAGTTATAGATGTGAAAACAAATGCGCTTTTGGGGCCTAATGAGCAAGGGGAGTTATGTTTTCGAGGTGCTACGGTAATGAAAGGATACTGCAATGATCCAGATGCAACAGCAGCTACTTTGGATCAAGATGGGTGGGTGCACTCAGGGGATGTGGGGTATTACGATAAAGATGAATATTTTTATATTGTCGACCGATATAAAGAACTTATTAAATATAAAGGGTACCAGGTAGAATTTTCCACCAAATTGACATTTTATACTCCTAGGGATTAAAAGTAGTTATGGTTACTTTTATTTCTAGGTAGCTCCCGCGGAACTAGAAGCACTTTTATTATACCATCCACAAATAAAAGATTGCGCTGTTATTGGTAAACCAGACGTAGACGCCGGAGAACTACCGATTGCTTTTGTTGTAAAACAACCAAATGCAACTATTAACGAAAATGACGTCATCAAATACGTTGCCGGTAATTTTAAATTACCAAATTAATAATCAACAATTAATAAATGTATTTCAGAAAACATTTCATATCAAAAACGATTACATGGCGGTGTTAAATTCGTGGATACAATTCCTAAAAACCCAACAGGAAAAATTCTCAGACGCATTTTACGAGATCAACTAAACCTTACAACTAATAAACTTTAAATTTATTTTTTATTATAAATGTTGACTTATGTAAACAACTATAAATAATAATTTTAAAGTGTAAACACGTGTAAATATTTTTTTTTTGTATTGTCATTCTCTCATAATATCTTTTGTAATTTATGAGTAGATGTTGATAAAGCTTAGTATAAAAGGGAAATGACTAAAATCATTTTGGAAGTAATTTTGTGATCATGGAGAAATATATAGTACGTGGTCCACAAAACGTTTATTTATTTAATGAATCTTTCGGCAAGTTATTGTTGAATAGTCTGAAGAAAGGTGGTTCCCATATTGCAATGGTATTTATTATAAATTAATAGTTGAATTATTTTTGATTTGTGTATAAGTGTAATTTTATTTTTTTGAAAATAATAAAACACATTTTTAAATCATACTAGGTGGAAGTGTCTACAAATGAATCAGCAACATATAACGAAATTTTACAACGCTCTATAAGCTTAGCTCAACATTTGCGACAATTTGGCCTCACTAAGGGTGACACAATCTGCATATGTAGCGAAAACAGCGTAAACTTTACAATATCAGCAATCGCTGCTTTATATCTAGGAATTACAGTAACACCTATGAATCACTTTTTTACTCCTAGTAAGAATAAGCACAATTAAACATACAAGTAGTTAAATACAATTAAAATAGTCGAAAATGACTAAAAAAAATTGTACATTCAATTTTATTTTAATATATTTGCACTTGGTTTAAACAATTTTTGCAAATTTATCGAATTGTGTTCTAGGGGAAATGATCCATGCTCTAAATATATCAAAACCAAAAATCGTGTTTTGTTCATCAATCGTGTTAAATACGATTAAAAAAACTGTTAAAACGGTTAAACACGTGGAGAAGATAATCATTATAGATGATAATAGTTTTGAAGCGCCATTTAATGTATTAAATATTAAAACTTTACTAAATCTACCAATTCCTAAAGACTTCAACGTTACTTCAGTATCTTTAGACGACGTAGCTGCCATTGTGTACTCTTCAGGAACTACGGGAGACGCGAAAGGAGTGATGTTATCTCATAAGAATTTAAATGCTGCTCATAGATTTCTTACGTATGTCTAAACCGCCGTTTAGACATAACATGAGCCTAATTGTTTATTTTTAGACACAAAGAACAAACTGTTTTGAGTTCGACGAAAATTGGATTGGTGTTACCACCATTTTACCACACGTATGGCTTCAATATCCATTTATGTATGTTGATAGAAAATATGAAAATCGTAATAATGCGTAAATTTGAAGAAATCTTATTTTTATCTGCGATCCAACAACACAAAATTACACTGCTATTTCTTGTGCCACCATTGATAGTGTTTTTTAGCAAAAGCCCCCTAGTGGATGACTACGATTTATCTAGTGTTGATGATATTATGTGTGCGGCTGCTCCTTTAGGGAAAGATGTACAAAACCTTGCTATTAAGAGGTATTATCGATAAGTTATTTATTTATAATATATATAATCAAGTCTATTTTAGACTCAATTTAAAAAATATCCGCCAAGGTTATGGTTTGACTGAAGCAACGTTAGCAACACATTCAATACCATTGAATGCTCATAAATCAGGGACAATTGGTGTTTTGGGACCAGGTCTTGAATGCAAGGTGATAGATATAGAAACAAATGTACTTTTAGGGCCTAATGAACCAGGTGAGATATGCGTGCGAGGGGCACAAATTATGAAAGGGTATTGTGGTAATCCAGGAGCAACAGCCGCTACTTTAGATAGCGATGGGTGGCTGCATACGGGTGATATGGGGTATTATGATAGAGATGAATATTTTTATATTGTGGACCGGTACAAAGAGATTATTAAGTTTAAAGGGTATCAGGTAAAGTTTACTACTAAATTAATTGTGTAGGAATTAAAAATAAATTTTATTTATAGGTACCTCCTGCTGAATTAGAAGGTATATTAATAAATCACCCACAAATAAAAGAATGTGGTGTTATTGGTAAACCGGATGAAGCAGCCGGCGAACTACCGGTAGCTTTCGTTGTTAAAGAACCAAATGCAACTATTAATGAAAATGACATCATTAAATATGTTGCCGGTAATTTGTAAATTCCCAATAAATTAACAGGTGTAAGATTACTATAATTATTTTAGAAAACATCTCATATCACAAACGACTACATGGAGGCGTAAGATTCGTGGAGACAATTCCTAAAAACGCAGCAGGAAAAATTCTAAGACGCATTTTACGAGAACAACTAAACCTTATACCTAATAAACTCTAAATTTTAATTCGTAAACTATGTATGATATTTATTAATAAAATGCGTTATGGGAGATTTAAAAAAAATATATTTGTAGTATTTTAATTTCTGTATAGTTTACATATTTAATTACAGCACTAAATATGTATAAGGTACATATTTACATATATATGATTAATTAGCGACGAAAATTAAAGTGTGTATTATTTATTATTAAAAAAGTTATTTTTTTCCAAAAACCCAGATAATATTGTACACCTGCATAAATTGCATTAGTGGTATCACATTGTGACATAATTATAATAAACGCAACTGTGGAAATTTTTAAAGTAAACAGCAATTAACAATAAATATCTGCAGTGTCATGCACCGAACTTTCTTATCCGCATATGGGTTAAACCATATCGTAGTTACATTATTTTTCTAATTTATAATATTCGTTCTAACATTTAGTTCGCTTTTACAGTAGATATATTTCTTAGAAACAATATCAAATGTCAAACTTCAAATTATTTAAGTCTATTTTGTTAAACAATTGACAGGCGCAGATGATACGATTTATGTAAAAATATATATAATAAGCAGAAATTTAATTTGAAGCCATTACTCTTTTTGGAAAAATTATTCAAACAAAAGTTGTGCTAAATATAAATACCTTTCATTTTTGTTCATGAAATTTTTCTGTAACTGTAACCATTCTTGAGTAATTGCAGAAAATGCAAAAATTGACTAGAGTAAACAGGCACTTTCGCTTTGAATATTTATTTCAAAAATAGGAGGTGCACACCTCAGGCATATGCAAATCTTAAGTTTAAAGTTTCATAATTTTAGCTTCAACCGTTTAGGCTGTAGAGAACATACACACACACACACACACACAGAGACACACACACAGACAGACGTCATTCCGAAAATAGTTGGAATCGATTCAGGGAAGGTCAAAACGTATATTTCCGTTAAAATCTCGAGATCGAAATTTTTCATGATTACAATACTTACTTATACTGCGTATAAGAAAGTAAAAAGTAGTTTCCCATTTTGAAAATATACAGTCCTATAATATCAGTAGTAATTTATGGGTACTTTTTAGTAGATAAAGTTTAGTATAAAATTGAAATGAGTAACATTTGCGAAAGTAACTCATTTTGTGATCATGTTGGGTTACATAGTACGTGGTCCGCAAGATGGTCATTTACATAATGAATCTTTTGGCAAGTTATTGTATAATAGTTTAAAAAACGGTGGCTCCAAAATCGCACTGGTATTTATTATTAAAATCTATATTATATTTGTGAAATTTTCATATATATATATATATTAGGTGACTGCATCTACAAATGAATCAACAACATATAACGAAATTTTACAACGCACCATAAGTTTAGCTCAAAATTTGCGACAATTTGGCCTCACCAAAGGTGACACAATCTGCATATGTAGCGAAAACAACGTAAACTTTACAATATCAGCAATCGCTGCTTTATATCTCGGAATTACTGTCGCGCCCATGAACCACTTTTATATCCCTAGTAAGAATAAGCAAACCAAACATATAAGCCGTAAAACAAAATTGAAATACGATTAAAATTGTCGAAAATGACTCAAAATTTGAATCAGTAGTGGCAATTTTGTTTTAATATATTTACGCTTAATTTATACAATTTTTGCAAATTAATCGAATTGTGTTCTAGGGGAAATGATCCACGCTCTAAATATATCAAAACCAAAAATTGTATTTTGTTCATCAAGCGTGTTAAATACTATTCAAGAAGCTGTTAAAACAGTTAAACACGTGGAGAAGATAATCATTATAGATGATAATAGTCTTGAAGCGCCATTTAATGTATTAAATATTAAGACTTTACTAAATCTACCAATTCCAAAAGACTTCAATATTACTCCTGTATCTTTAGACGATGTAGCTGCCATTGTGTACTCATCAGGAACTACGGGAAACGCGAAAGGAGTAATGTTATCTCATAGGAATTTAAACGCTTCGTTTAGGTTTCTCAAGTAAGTCTAATAGGGTGCTTTGTATAAGGTTACTAATAGATTTTTGCAGACACAAAGACTACACTGCTTTGAGTTCAACGAAAATCGGAATGGCATTGCCACAATTTTACAACACGTATGGATTCAGCATCCATTTAGGTATGCTGCTCCAGAACATGAAAATGATAATAATGAATAAATTTGAAGAGATTTCATTCCTATCTGCGATCGAGAAATACAAAATTAATGTTTTATTCGTTGTACCAACACTAGTTGTGTTCTTAAGTAAAAGTAGTTTAGTAGACAACTACGATTTATCTAGTGTTAATGATATAATATGTGGTGCAGCTCCTTTAGCAAAAGAAACTCAAGATTTTGTTATAAAAAGGTGTTTATTTCAACTTCTAATTAATAGTTTAATCAAGGATGTTAATTGTAGACAAAATTTAAAAAGTATCCGTCAAGGATATGGTTTAACTGAAGCAACATTTGCGACACATTCAATGCCACCTAATGTCTATAAATCAGGGACAATTGGTCGTTTAGGCCCAGGCCTTGAATGCAAAGTCATAAATATAGAAACAAACGCCCTTTTAGGGCCTAATGAACCAGGGGAGCTTTGCATTCGAGGTGCGCAAGTCATGAAAGGCTATTGTGGCAACAAAGAAGCAACAGCAGCCATTTTAGATAGCGATGGGTGGCTCCATACCGGTGATGTGGGTTATTACGATAACGACGATTATTTTTATATTGTTGACCGGTACAAAGAGCTCATTAAATATAAAGGGCACCAGGTAAAGTTGTCGACTAAATTGTATAGGGACCGAAAGTTAGTTTTAATTTTTAGGTACCTCCAGCGGAAATCGAGGGCATTTTAATAAAACACCCACAAATAAACGAGTGTGCTGTTATTGGGAAACCGGATGAAGTAGCCGGGGAACTACCGATAGCTTTTGTCGTCAAAGAACCAAATGCGACAATTACAGAAAATGACGTCATCAAATACGTCGCTGGTAATATCTAGATAATTAAAGTGGTATACATATTGATGATTGATTGATTTCAGAAAATGTTTCGTATCAAAAACGACTGCATGGCGGCGTTAAATTTGTGAATACAATCCCGAAGAATCCAACCGGGAAAATTTTAAAACGCCTCTTAAAAGATCAGCTAAACCTTACACCTAGTAAACTCTAAATTTGTTTATATTATAAATTACCATTTATTTAATTATATAAATTGGTGAGTGCACTTGTCACAATATGATAAAAAAATATATATTTATTGCACACCACTCTAATAATAATAGCTGGTCGATAAATAAATTTTAATAAATAACAAACTAATAAATAATATATTAGTACTATCGCGTTTTTTTTTTAGTTTTAAGTATTTTAGTTGACATATTGCGTGATATAAGTGATGAATATAGGAATGGAATATTTTGTCACATATATTTATTATTTTCTATTATCTACATATTCAATAATTATTCCATAGTTTTCAGCCTGACGATCAACGTCTTTGTGCGCTTGATAACAGCAAGAAATCGTATTATATATATATATTAAATGTAACACCAAATGTAACGTAGTTTTTTTAGAATTTTTGTACGAGCAATCAACAGCTACAAAATTATAAACAATGGAATGTTTTTAAATATTTATTAAAACAGAGTTACTAGGAATGGTCAGAATTATATATAAAATAAAAACACCAAATCACAATATATACTCCAATTGTGAAGAGGCACTAAAGGAGATTTAATAGCTTATAGGTTAAGGATCAGTACTTTTAAAACGTATTAAGTAGAGGGAAAAAAAACATAAACGATAAATTTCTTGCTTTACATAAAATCCTAGAAGAAAAACAAAATATGAACGTACTAACGCACACCGTCATTTACGGAAGTGCATCTAAAACAGATTTCGGAAGTTTCGAGATCAGTGAAGTATGATCAACAGTCGGTGCGGTCGCAAATACCCCTTGCGCGTTTGGGTGCGAAATATCAGCACCGTACTGGTATAAATAACCGTGGATATTTGTTAGGCGACCGCCAGCGGCCGTTAGAATTGCTTCAGGACCACAAGTATCCCACTTCTTACAACCAGGACTCGCAAACACGTACGCATGCGCACGACCTTCCAGCAACAGCATTACCTTACCAACGAAAAGCAATCATTGACACCCATCACTAACTTCAAGTCAATATTTCTATTTATATGACACAGATATTTAATACACTGTGTTAAAACCGCACTTAATATTTAATCCTGTATAGTATCACAGTTCCACCAACTTAATACAAACAATTTACCTTATGTCCTGCTCCTCCAGCTCGGATAATCTCATCTGGTTTAAGAGCATCCACGGCACTCTGGACAATTTTATCTGAATGCGACCTTGTAGTTGTAACAATCAACTTATTTTTAGGGGGTAACTGTAGGGCAAAACCCCCTGTACCTATATTAACCAACCCCCATAAAGTGCGACCGACATTATCGCCATTAGTTTGCTTAAAATTATAAAACGGCTGGTGGATAACACCACCAACTGCTTTACCATTCACTGAAACACCAATCAAAACAGTCACGTGATCCAAAAGTCCCTAGAATGAAACACAACATATAACAGTGTACCCAATTATAGCAAAAAATAAATACTTGAGTGTACTCAGACGTTCCATCTAAAGGGTCCACCCAAATAACAACATCATTTTCAGTCACTTTATCGTAATCTGGTGGACAATGGAGTCCTAAGACGGTTTGATCACAATCTGTTACAATCCAATCACTTGGGACCTACAAGTATCAGTGTTACCAATCGTCAATTTCAATTTATTTGAGTTACCTCAGTATTGCTGGCTCCTTCTTCACCGATAATTGTCACTGATGGGAATTGTAGTGATAAAGAAGCGATGATGCAACGTTGAGCTGATCGATCAGCTTCTGTTTGTAGATCGTTTTTCCCCTAAAAATTCGTTAGATATATATAGCAGAAATTCTGGGTGGACTTAGTTTGACTAACTTTGTCAACGATGCCCAATTCGCCTCGGCTCATAATGTCGCGGATTATTTTACCGGCTCTAGTCGCAGCTGTCACTGAAGATGCGATTAATCGCAACATCAGTGGTGATTGTTCAGCCATCGTCGAGTTACTGAATTAAACATAAACAAGTGACAATTTATATTAATTAGGGGAAAATGTCTTAAAAACGACACACGAAATATATACACATAAACAAGTAATCGAGGTTGTATTCAGGGTCGTTTTAAAAATATTTAGGATACAGAATTAAATACGCAGTGAATGACTTACCACCAATTTACGCAATGTTTTACATAGATTTCTTATTAAAACTAGTACTATTTACAATGTTTGATTTGAAGTTTCTTATAGGTTACCTTCTATATAGGATTGAAGTGAAATGGTCAAGGCCACGTGACAGCGTTCTCCAGGTGCGGAACATTGCACTTTTTCACTCAACAGTGTACAAGGTTCGTTTACACACATGCATATTTTTTACTTAACAGTTTATTACATAAGTAGCGTTTTTTTTTTTATCACAATCCCACACTTGAATAGTTATCTTTAGCAAAAAAGTGTGAAGTATATATTATCATTTTTTAAGTATTTTTAACTGTTAGAGTTTACGAAATAAATTACGAATTACGCGTAAGTTTCATTTGATATAGCAGCCATTTTGTTTATAAATGAACTCAGGTTATGCTCGAATGTAGACACCATTGTTATATTTATAATAAACAATACAAATATGTAACAAAATTAGGGACACAAATTACATTTAGATATTTTAATAAAATCCTTCATCATCTTCTTCATGTAAATCAGTGCTGTTTGTAACAACTGACGCTAGCATATGTTTCGGTATTTCACTCCCACGCACAGTAATATTATAACACACCAACTCCATTTTGTGTAAACTTTGTCGTAATACGTAAACTTTACGCCCGATTTCCTTATATCCTTGCGCGCCCCCGATAACTAAAACACACATCTAAATATCGTATATCAACAAGAATATATAAATTTACCTAAAAACCCTTTATACAAATCCCGAACGAAATTACATGTTTGGAAGCAATCATCAATATTCCCCGATCCCAAATTATTAATACACTTCCTCATTAATTCGCCTGTTAAATCAGCAATACCCAAAACATACTCCAAAGCCGGTAAAGGAGTAATCAACTCTTTTGTCTCAATTGAATCTTCTGCATCAATTGGCACATTATAAATCATTTGTTTCTCAATATTCGACCAGTGCTCAATTGCGTTATTCTATAAAAGATACCACATCAATAAAAAAACGTAAACTCTTTAAAAAAATTAACCTTTAAATACTGAAAAAACGTTAACGCCTCAATAAACTCTTGCAAACCGCAAGTGTACGCTCGGATAAACTGGAACTTATCCTGGTTCTCCAACTCTTTGGCAACGCTTTTAAAGTGATTCGCTACGAGTTGTTGCAAACGAGTTTCAGCTTCTTGTAGTATTGACTCTCGTTTATTTTCTCTATAAACAACAAAAATGAGTCAAGTATCCATGAAAAGTTGTAGGTATTACTTGTCGACGTTGTGGAGCAAAAATATGATGCGTTTGCTTTCAATCGTTATATCGCGCCCGATTTTCACGATACGCTCGTATCGATCGTGCTTTTCATCTAATTCGGTTGCGTATTGCCGGAATGCTTTAATAACCGGATTGCTTTCATCAATTTCGTTCAAAACCTCACGACCCTTTTCACCAAAGGAAACTTTTGGCCGCTCATTCCGATGGCGGTTATAATGACCACGCTTGTAACCGGCTAGAAGTTTATAAATTTGCTTTTTACAATATATATATTTGTTTATATGCTCTTAAAACCTTTACTCCCAGACATATTTTCTCAACGGTGCTCAACAACTCAACACTTGTCAACACCAATATCAACAATGTACGATATACTCGCTCATTTTATACTACACTGTACATATATAAATAAAATTGAGAAAATGCTCTAATATTCAAATCTATTTAATTTTTCATATTATTAATCGGAAAATATTATTCTGAGTTGTTTGGATTGTTTATGCTTTTAATGCATACAATTATTAATATCTAATTTAATAATTTAGGACATAAATGAGAAATATATGATTATTTTGATATTATATATATATATATATATATATTATTGCATATTTTAAATGAAATTATTATTGTTTATAGTTAAATTGGGTGGAAAGTGTAGTTTTGGGGTCTAAATTGATTTAAAAGTTATGTTTACGCGAAAGGAAATTTGAGTTTATGATGTTTAGATATGTTTTTATTATAAAATTAGTTACAAAAATGTGTATTAAATGTTTAAATGAGTTTTATGTGGGTGTAAACTGGGCTTTATTGATAGTGAAGAAAGGAGGCGTTCGTTCTGAAAGGAGAGGCGTGCTGTCATTTTGACATTCGTTAAGAATTGCACAAAATGGTAAGCTATTTTATAACAAATTTACACAAAAAAGCACTAATGTGTGAACATATATATATATAATTGATAAACAATGATTTCGTAAATGTGATAATAATATATGGTTAATTGTCTTGTCTACGATTAGATACGTTTTATATTGATACAAAATCGAGCTGGCAAAACTAGACTTGCTAAATGGTATATGAATTTTGACGATGACGAAAAACAGAAATTAATCGAAGAAGTACACGCTGTTGTTACAGTCCGAGATGCAAAACACACGAATTTCGTCGAGGTATGTTCTATCGTTTTTAGACCTTTACTCGATTAATAAGTGTAGTTGTGGAGTTAAAATGTGTTTTGTGTTGTTTATATGAAGACTAGGAATGACGTCACAGGTTGTGTTTTTTTTAATTGCAGTTTAGGAATTTCAAGATTGTGTATCGAAGATACGCTGGATTATATTTTTGTATTTGCGTTGATGTGAACGACAATAATTTGTGTTACTTGGAGGCGATTCATAATTTCGTTGAGGTTCTAAACGAATATTTCCATAATGTATGTGAGTTAGATTTGGTATTTAATTTCTATAAAGTGTACACAGTTGTTGACGAGATGTTTTTGGCGGGCGAGATACGCGAAACATCGCAAACGAAAGTCTTAAAGCAACTGTTATTGTTGAATTCGTTAGAGTGATTTGTTGGATTCGTAAAATAATAAATTATTGATATTTTATTTGCAATGAACAAACTGTGTATATGTATTTAGGTCCATTTCTTGTATGTATCACCCATGCACTGATTACTTTATCATGTTTTTTTTTTCCCCATATAAGGTCATGTAATTTTTATTTAATGATTTTAATTTTTTTGCTTCCGTTTAGTCATAAGTTTTATTAACAAATCAGGAATTTTTCATTAATACTCATACAGTGTATTATACTTAAAAATAGTGTTTTTTATAAATAAACTTACACTATTTGGTATTTTACAACAATAATACGAATTTTTTTTTTTTGTCGCAATTGTGTGCTTGTGAGACCCGTATAAATTTTTTAAACTAAGATTGATTTTTGTTACCTAAAAGTAAATATATATTCTGATAAATCTGTTTATGTTTACGACATTCCTTGTTGAAATGTGTTCATTGAGAATGTGCAAAGTTATTAAACATAAATGAGAAACATGTAAATTGTAATGTATACAGAAATTGTGCTTGTGTAGTTACACTGGTATGTAATAAACAAACATTGAGACCAGATTTAATATGCACCTAAAACTCAAAATAAATCCCCGAATCCATAACAATAACTAACCTCCGAAATTTTAATTCATTTATAAACACTACTATATAATTATTATAGAAATAATAGTATAATTAACCAAATTATTGCGAAATTACTTAAAGTTTACGGTAAAAAATGTCGTATTTTATATAAAATATTTATTAAAATTAACGGGATTATAAATAGTTTGAGTGGTATTTGAATAAAAAATGGTAATTGTGTGAAAATAAAAACGAAATAGAAAACGACGCAATGATGCTTTTTTAAACAATAGATTTAATGATATATACATAAATATTACATTTTATTTATATATTCTCGTTCGTCCCTCTAAAATTTATTGTATAGTTTTTAAATTCGCCAATTTTGTTTGTTTAGTTTTTTTTAAATAACCTATAAATACAAATATAAAGGATATCAAAACCAGAGAGAGGGGGGGGGGTCAATGTAATTATATATGTAAAACGGTAAATAGTTAAAAAGAAACAGTCATTTTATTTTTATTATTTTTAAAAAAATTGACAACCATTCATTCAAAAAAAAAAAAAACACCAAAAATTAATTCATACACGTAATTTTTTGCAAGTAAAAGTACCAGTATCACTCATTTCCGGAATATTGATAATACTTATTTCGAGTTTTATTTTTCGAGACGTAATTTCGTTTCATTTTATAACACACTCTTTCCTACGCAATGACATCACTAGTGCCATGCACTTGTGACGTCATTCGAGTATTTTTAAGAGATTGAAATAAAATCAAATCGAATTAAGGACTCTTTCAAATTGACCGATATTTGTTGATAGCTGTTATTATCTTCAGTTTATCAGGTATCAACAAGTCTTTAGGGGGTGAGAGGTGATTAAGGGGGGGGGGGACAGGGTAGTGCTATTGCAATGCCAAATATACAAAACATAGTTAAGGCACCAAGATTTTTTTTTTCTTTACAATATGTATGTATAAAATTTGGGAATGGATGATACTGTGAATACTTTTAATTTGTTTACTAAATTTAATTTTACGGTGGCACTGATGTATAGGATGAATCTGAAACAAAATTTGTTTTTCAATACAAATTTATCGAATTACGATTGGTTGATTAGTATATAATATATAGTGTAGCAATATTTGGTAACTTTCGGTTTAAATAAAATCCCACCGAATGCCAGTATGAATTGCAGTTGCTCTACCAGAATTATTTAAACACTCCTAAATTAAGTTAAAAATGTCATATATGTAACTCTGGGTAATAATTAGACGTCGTATAATTAGTAAGGTAATAACACAATTACGAAAACATAAATATAATTATGTTAGGAAGTTCGTTTTAATTAACTAACCGAAATTAAATAATTACTAACGGAAATTTGTTATTAATGACAGTCTAGTCTTATCTTATGATGAAAAACAGCAATAATTTGTTTAAAATGTAAATAGACTTACTTGATTTAATCACTGGAGCCGCTGGAGTCAGATTCTTCTTCAGCGTTTTGTAGCCAATCGATAAACTTCTTCATTTGTTCGACAAACATCACCTTGCCTTTAACATTGTAGTCCTGCTTGTACCATTTGAGAATGACTTGTTCAGAAATGACGTCAGTTTTATAGAAGAGAATGACGATCTTGTTAAAAGTGCGCATGAACACCATGTTTGAGTAGCAGAACTCTTGGATTTTGAGCAAAAGACTCAACTCGCTGCGCGCTTGAGTTGTAAACGCCGAAAACAGGCCCGTGTACGATTTTAAATGTCGCAGAGCTTGTTCGGTAACAAGTTCCTCTTTTTTGTTCCACTCGCCCATATTCATAACGGTGGACCAGATAATGCAAACAATTTCATGTTCGAGAATGTTCTCCTTCAGCGAGAACTCTTTCACTTCAACCACTACTTCTTTAATGGCTTTGTTGTCGGCGAGACTGTCCAACAATAATTGTTGCAGTTGCTTCTTAGCGACTTGTTGGTGTTGATCGTTGCATAGTTTGAGAATCTCCTCGAGGCCGCATTCTTGGAAAGCGTTGCGGAAATACTGTTGGGCTTGCTTATTGTCCGGTACGAAAGTGTGTAAATGTGATTCTATGCTCGACTTCTTGATCGCCGAGTACAGACTGGAGACGCCTTTGTCCTCGCGCCACCATTTGAAGATTTCGATTAGGAAATCGAGGGCGAGATTGTCTTTGACGAGATGTGAGTTATTTAGAGTTAACACACATGTGAATGGTATCGAACTGTTTGAGATCCATAAGCTGATCATAACAGACAATTTGCGTCTGTCATCGATGGTGAAATATTTCACAAACATCAAGATTTTCTTGATTTCGTCTTGAAATATCTTCTCCAAGTATTTGTATCTATTAACACAACCACCACAATCTTACTTATATACCTTAAAACACATTTCTATACATAAGCAAACATTCTACACATAAAATTACATAAAAAAAAAAAAACATGAATTTCTATATGAGTTCGAGGTTCTAGTTGTATTTACCTGCGCATAAGTTTAATAAAAACTTGTTCCCAATTTTTCATGAGTTCCAAGTTGATGTCGGTGGGTGTATTAAAGATGCATGCATCTGTCTTGAAGGGACCTTCACCGTCCTGACTGAGGGAGCCTCCCGGTACGAGGAGCCCCCCAGCAATGAGAATGTCGAACAGTGCTTCGCCATAACGTCGATAGTCTAACTTATTACCAGCTGCGTCCAAGAATTTTGAAATTGCCTCTAGGTCATTAGAACACTTGTTTAGTCCCAGAATTATTGCATCCCTAAAGCCAGTTGGATCGTATTTTTCCTTTTCATCTATAATTGCACATTCAAAAGAAAAAACATTCATAGTATTACAAAAACCAAATCTCTCCTAACTGTGTTATGCATCACAAACAAAAAAGCTTATATGATAAAAATCATGGACACCAACTTATAAAATGTATTTTTAATGCTTAAATAGACACAAATTGACATATTTTGATTGTTCTAAATTATTTTAGTGATATATTTGGGGGGAAATGAGTGCACAAGGTGTATAGAAAAGGTTATTTTGCCTCTTAAAGGTCGTTTTTATGCAATTAAATTTGTTGAAAGATCATAATACATTATAACCTTTTATTTAGTAGAGCAATTTATAACAGGAATTAAATAATTGAATTTATATAGGAATACTTATGGATGTTTTATAAACTTATAATTTTAATGTATAACAAATTAGTTGTTCTAGAATAGAACTGTAAATTCGTTAAATAAATAGTCATATGACTGGTGTGTCAAGTGTGAAATGTGGTAGAAGCAAAAAACAGAGTGTTAGAACAACGAAATAATAATTAGCCACTAAAATGAAAAAAAGCTTCCAAAAATATAAACGTACCTCTTTTTCTGGTCTTGATGCGTTGACCGGATAGAACTGGTTTTTCTGCCTTTTGACTCATACAAAAATTTCTGCAATAACACCAACCATTACTCTTGTACCACGAAAAATACAATCGAATAAAACCCCCCCGAAAAAAAAAAATTCAATGCATAGCAACCACGTATAAAAATAGAGCCAGAACGCAAAAAATCAAAATGCAAAAATCAACGTGAAATATACGCAGAATAGTCTAGGTCAATGACATGACCACGTTAGAAAGGACTCAACCTCATGACAAAGATTCCAGATAACACGTGAATCATAAACGAAATGTATCAAATATCGATTAATAATCGCGTAATATCAACGGATTTCATAACATGCATCAACCATTCACCATTGTTCAGATTACCAAAACACGTTGTTAACGAATCAATGCGTAATTTACAAAATAATAAATAGCGTCTAGCACATTTAGCGATCGGATAAGCGTAATCGATATAATGTTTCGTTTTGTTGGGAGGTACTTACGTGATAACTTTTCTGAAGAAAGCACCTTACGCGACAACCGAAGAACGACAATTCGAGTCAAATCTAAAAGGAAGTCTGCGAAGCAATGGCGAGTTTCGTGATCAATACTCACGAAGCACGTTTTAACCGCGGCAAATACGAATGGTTGAAAATTCGCGTACGATTTGTGTGAAATTCGTTGAGAAATATGCTCGTTGCGCTAGCTACTCGAGAATTTTTTTGAAAGTCCGCCTTCAAGTCTAAATATATGTTTAAAATACCAAATGTCAAAGAGAATGACATACGAAACAAAAATAAAAAGTAACTGTAACCTTCCGAAGTTTCTATGGTGCTCAGTCGGTTCATTGAAACGTGCTGCCGTTAATGGCACCAACTAGAACTATATTTGACGGTCATTATGACTACTCATCCACAATTTTTTTTATACGCCTCATATACTTATTGTTTTCTAATTTAATACTGATTTGTCTAATCATAATATGGAATTAGGAATAAATACAAATATACATGTATAAAATTCATTATCTATTTCACAAAATTTTAATATCAGCTCTAATTCTTAATTCATATATGTACAATCTAATTTCACAATAACATTTTTACTTTATATACAAATGCACACCGTCTTACAATATACAATAAATAATATATATATATTTGTTTTTTTTTTTATATGTAAAAAGTATTAAACAGTTAAAATGCACATTATCGGTATAACTTTTATGAAATAATACTAATTCAAATATTAATCAATATTTTATTATTCATTCTGTACAAGCTTTTGTTATTTTTTTTTATCTTATAGTTGTTAAGTTCGGTTATGGGCTTGGCGGCAAACTTTCATCGCTCTCTAGGTAAGTGACGTAGCTGTCTGTGCTATCCGGATGTGTCATCACATCCGGTGGTGGTTGCGGATGTAGTCCTGGCGGGGGACCAGGCGCCATCGACGGTGGTGGTAAATCGTATCCATGCATCTGAAATCCGTAGAACTTAATAATACATTTATTTAGATAGAAAACAAACTGATAAAATTATATATTTTATTATAAATCATATTAAATTGATAAATAAATGTTAGGGTTTGGGGTTGTTGTATATATACCGTACCTGATTGACGAGATGTTGAAAGGCAGGTGTATGAGGTTGTTCTAAGTCTGTGTGTAGCGCGAAATCACTAAGAGCTTTCCATGGTGGTTGGTATGCCTGTACGTCCAACGGGTGCATTCCTAGCGGCGAGTCATGGCGAACAGGCGACGAAGCTACCATTGGGATACCTTGCATTGCTCCGTAACCCAGTTTCCTACCATCCTGGAACAAGAAGAAAAACTGGGATTTAAAATGTGTAAGCAGGACTGCATGCACAATATTTTTTAGGTATTACTAAATTAGTGGTTCACATTTGAACATATTTGTTAGGAATTATTCGTATAGAATAGAACAAAGTAAACCCTAATCAGAATATAAATATTATTTAAAATTTCATGAAAACTAACTAAACTTAAATATATAATTGTTGTAAAATGAGTAGGATTAACTATAAATGTGCTCTTTGAATCAAAATTATAGCTTTGTAAGCATATGTAGCTCATGTTAGCTTGTTTTCAAGTTAAAAATAGCCGGGTCAAATTTGAATAAAAATTAGTTCTCTCGTTAGACGTAAGATGGGACCAGATAGCTCGTTTTGAAATAAATACACTACTAAATTATTGGGCAATGCTTTCGCATTGCTAAATGCGTTACAAGTTACAACTGTATTTATTTACAGAGAATTTGGTATTTTCGCATTTTATTTTCATTTAGAGACTTTATTATTCTTTATGTAAAAATTTATATGTTTTACACAAATAATCAAATTGCATATGTGGTGCGATTTTGAGCAAGTCTATAATTTACGAGAATCAGTACATTTTTAAATTACCTCAATCTAATTAACAACTACTTTATTTTATTGCAAATTTCAACGAATCCATCAATATTTGATTTGCAATTCAAATAAATTATTATAAATCATTTCAAACGCTTACAAATCCTTGTTACAGATCTACAGACTTGCCACACACACATTTATTCTGAATTGAGTCTCACATAAATATATTTATTATATATTTCATTTCCACTAAAGTCTAGATTAAGTTAATAAATTGTAGTGTTGTTATAGGTACAACTAGGCAATATTATTTTGCTGTTGTACTATATAGCTTAGTACAGCGTTATACTTTTGGCTATTATTGAATAATTATGACTGTTTTATTTTATAAACTGTTAAAGTAAAAACGTATATTAACTGAGAAGCGATTGCGGGTTGCATATGCGTAATACGCTTAGGGGATATCTTATATATCGTATAGGAAAAGTTATTTCCATAACATAATGCGCATATTTGCTATAAAATGTATTTTTAAAGCAGTTGTTGCAATGTGTGTAACTAAGTAATAAACAATTGATAGAAAGACGGCGATCGCGTTAAAAATACACATGTGTAGGATGAAGGTTCAAAGGAGCATATGTTGATAAAATAAAAGAATCGCGACGACGATAAAAATAGTAACATGCACAGATAAAAAAGAAAAGAAAACTGCACGTACAGAACACAGGTATACAAATGTAAATACACAGAAATAAATTTTAAACATCCATAGATTATAAACAAAAGCAAACTCGTTAACGTCCACATAGACGCAAATCGATAAAATTTACGACAGAATATCAAAATCTTTGTCCACTCTTTAAACGATATCAAATCCATAAATAAAAAAATACCCCTACTGCTACTACGCATGCGCACCCTCCCCGCCACTAGTCACAGTGGGCGGGGTGCACGCTCAAATTCGGAATAGTAGAACACGCCTCCCATGAGACAACCAATCATTACTGATTAATCCCCACTGTTTTAGATATATTTTTAGATTTTTATTCTTTCCCTTCTCCTAACTACTTTCTCAACTAGGAGAAGCTAATATGTGTACCTCCTTATTGCAAATTAGTTAGGTGTTCACAAAACCATGCATTACCCATAAATGCGAGGTAACAAGGACTATTATTATATATGGTTTTTTTTTTGGTGGTATTTTGGCAGTATTGGGACTCACCTTTTCTTGTTGCATTTGTTGTTTCATTAGAATAGTCTTCTTTTTATCTTTGCACCGTTTATTTTGAAACCATACGCGTATTACGCGGGGTGAGAGGCTGGTCATTTCGACTAATTGTTCCTTCATAAGGGCGTCGGGTCGCGGGTTGGCCGCGTAACAAGTGCGCAGGGTGTGTAGTTGTTTTTCGTTTAACACGGTGCGCACTCGTGTCGGTTTGCCGTCGCCGGAACTGCCGCCGCCACTGTTCGTTTTGCCCCGGCCGCCGCCGCCGCCCTTGTGTGATCCGGATTCGGATCCGGAATCTAGAAAAAATAGATTTGTTTAGTGTTTTATCCCAATTATCTCAACAGGGGAAAAGCGGGCGCAAGTTCGGCATACGGGGCAAAGTTTCTCTATTATTTAGGCGCTACTATAAATAGTACCGAAATTGCCCTACTCTCCCCAACTGTCTTTTTAATCAAATATATTTGCGTAAATTGTATTTTTGGACCTAATTTTAGGGAATTATTCCTAATTACTAATAATAATTGAACAATTATAAATAAGCGTGAAATTTTGATTGGTAATAAATAATATTTGTTTAATGTACGCTAAAAATACACGTATAACAAAAAAATTAATTGAATCTCATCGATGTAGTACACAAAAAATTAATTATTTAATTTGCACAACATACGAATGCATTTCAATTACGAATGAAAACAAAAATATCGCCGTTTTTTTTCGCGTTAAAAATACACCAGGAATTACTAGCTATAAATTAACAACTGACCAATTAAAAATAAATTTACAATCTATATTCTCTGAAAGTTAATTAAAATCAAATAGATCGACAAAAATTAAATTTCCCATTTTTATTAACAGTGTACTCATTTACGATAGACATGATGCGCTTTGATTGCTACTGCGCATAGTCGAAGAATGTCAGAAAAAAAGATAGTTGATAGTACTTTGATCCATTCTAAAATCGATTATTTTGCTAATATAAGTGTTTTACATATAAAAAAACATGTTCAACATTTGCAATAATTTATTATGTTTGTGATAATATATGCAAATTAGCTGTAGCGAAGGTTTTGATTTGGGAAATGATTATTGAAATTTGTTGGTCATGACTAGCATGTATCGACCATTTTGTACGCGGTGTGAAGTTATAAAATGTAGTGTTTTTCATGATTTAGAATGAATATAAGTGTTTTGTGGATCAAAAATGAAAAGTTGAGCTGAGGTGAGATGGTGAGTGATCTATAAAATTATTCTATGTTTGTATTTATGTATTATACATGTTTTTCTACTGAAATAAACGTTTCAGGTATTGTTGTATTAATTATTAGACAGGTAGGATGATTTTTTATGTGTTATTATGTGTTTTTTATGTATATACCTAAATAGGTGAAAATATATTATCACACTGTTGAATATCCCTGTTAGGATTCTGTATGTTGAGAATAATTGATCGTGGTTGGTGATGCTTTACGTTGTAATTGATAATCGTATGGCTTTGGCCGTTTGTAAATTTTATATAAGTAAGCCCTGTGCGGATTTGACCAAGGTGTGAAATGTTTTTAATTCCATTTCGGCTTTGTGAATTTTGAATACGTATTGCAATATAGCGTTGGCTACTCTAATGATTTCGTAATCGGTGTCCGAGCGTGGCTAGTTCGTTCGTTTCGTCCGCAGGGACTATGCCCTGCGTAGAGATTACTGACAGAAAGGAGGGCTTACGCTCTCCATTAGCGTTATTTGGGGACGTTAGGGTGATTATTAGATACATACACCACATTACTACTGCGGACAAGGATAAAGGGTTACATGCTTGTCTCTCTCTCTCTCTCTCTTTGTGTCTCTCTCTCACTCTCCGTTTGTGTGTAAGTTGAAAGTAAAATTGAGAAAAGCTGCTTAGTTTACAGAATATTCAAATTGAAAGTATATGTTTACTTCTCAGTCGTTTTTTGCTGTTTCTATAATAGGGGGTGAAGGGTGGGGGGGTGTGTATAGTTAGGAATGAGATTGGAGGTCTAATGCCGTTTGGGTATGCTCAACTCGCAATGCTTCTCAGTTTTTTAAGCAGTTTACGCGATTTAGTCCAGTTTCATTAATTATTAAATTATTTTAAAATGATTTTTGATACAATATGTGATTGAACTGTAAGTACGTTACGCATTAAGAGTTTTTACTAAATATTTAGATTGAGTACCTATAGTATTTTATGATTTGTTTGAGAATTGGGGTAATTGTAATTGGTATAATATAGAAATAAGATTTACTTTTCAACTTACCCGACATGCAACCCAGCTCCGTGCTGGTGGAACTGTGGTTGTTGTTGTTGAGGGAGGTGTTGTTGTTACTTTCGGCGGCCGTGCCACCCGCGCTCGCCGGATGCGGCGTGCTGCCGGGCGTCGCGCTCTTCTCCATAACGTCGTGGTCCTCTTTGCAGTACAGTGCGCCGCCTTCCCGCAACGCGAACTCATCGCCCGGCACTAGATGGCGCGCGCACGCACAACACCGAAAACAATCCAGGTGGTAGATCTTACTCTTCGCTCGCATCACAAAATCACTCTTTGCAAACGAGCTGCCGCACTTGTCACACTTCGTTCCAAATAATCTACAAACAAACAACACCACAACACATTTACTACAATATACACTCAATACAACCATTAAAAACATCAACAACATTCATTTTCCAAATATTCCCCCATTATAACAAAAATACACGAGGCATGACTTAAAAATGTGTTTTATTAATAAAAAATTATTTTATTTATAAACACGCATCAGTAATTTAAACACACACACACATATATAATAGGAGGTACATATATATGGGTGTGAGTGTACCCAACTACTGATTTGCAGAAAAATGCGACCGGATCGACGCTATCGCAGTTTTGTATCTGACGAATTATGTGCGTTCGTGCAACCACGGAACGTTGTAGCCACATGTAACGCGGCGAACGAAAGATAACGCCAACCTTTATACATACATAAACCAAAGAAATCACCGCCTGTGCGCCATGGCACCATTTTTATTCCAATTGAGCTCTGTTTAAAACAACAGACATTTTACGTTCTGAGTGACTTGTAACGTCTATAAATATGTATTAACGCAATATAGGTCGGGCAATGCGGTAGGTATGTCTGAAAAAGGTGTCCTATTTATTTTTTCAACTGTCTGTTGTTTTTTTTTGCTGCGGCAGCAGCCGTGGGACAACAGGGTGTATTTGTATATAGTCGAGCGACCTGCTGTGAGCATTGAGGTTTGTATGCACAGGCGCAGCAGGATCAAATATATCTATATATATGTACGTTCTTTCTGACATTTAGTTCCGGGTAAACATTTTAGACTATTGAGCATGCGCTAACGCACTTATGCTTTTATAACAAAGGATCAATTGTGGTTTGGATAATTAAATTTTCATAGAGCGTCTAATATTAATGACTTATAATTGATTAATTTCACTGAATTAATTGTGTCAAATTTAATTAATTTTATTATTGTGTGTGTGTGTGTGTGTTTTATAGGTAATTGAAGCTGGATACAATTGTCTGTGAATGTGTGTCGGGTTGTATATTTAGAAATGAATCGACATGTATTTTGCAAACAAGTCTAAATTGCAATGACGTTATAAACCGATTTATAAATACTACAATGACAGTGTCAGTTTGAATGTGTATGTACCTACAGTATAGACATCAGTGTAGTTGAACAGATGTGTGTATTTAACGTAGGTGGGTGCACAGTAGGGTGCTTGGCCCGGGGCCATACGCCACCAACAACGCATCCATCTCCGGTTACAATTGCAAAAAAAAAAAAAAAACGAAAACATTAGGTACCCATCACCGTACACCAATGGAAAACCGCACACGATGTGCTCACACAACATTGACGAAATATTTAAATAACCTCATTACAACAACAAAAATACTAGATTCTAATCAAACAAATACTCAAACTCTTAGAACACACACATACACACACATGAGCGTAATTTACAAATGAAACAATTAAATCTCTAATAAACATATAGTAGTAAATAAATAAATAAGTAACACACTTTTGAACACACCTGACATAATCTCGTTTGCAGTATGTTTTTCCATCCCTCACAAAGCACGTGCATGATTCGTCCAGGAATTGCCGGCATTCCTGGCATTTGAGGCACGCCGCATGCCACTCGAGGTCCGGGGCCACTCGCAATATGTATTGGTCATGTATTTGACCGCCGCACCCCACACAATGCGACAATCTCCGAGGTTTTTCTAAAAACAAACACACACACATACAAATTTATATTTACATATCTAAACCAAAGAGTTTTTACATAAAACGAAAAATAAACTTAAACTATTTAGAAATACCATTTCCCATATTTATTATTATTCTAGCGCTACTTGATATATACGATTTTATTATTATTGTTGTTGTTTGCCTGATGACATGTTTATTTATTATGAAAAACAATGTTTGTTGATACGATCCATTTCTTATGTGTTCGCGTTGACGTCACTTTTCAACATCCACTTATCATTTTTATAGCGCCGAACTAAAACTATAGACAAATCTGTTTCACTTCTATTCATACCTATATGTATATATATATATATATACGAATTAACTCAATATGAAATGTTTTATAGTATGGTTTATAAAACATTGGTTGATTTCTAAACTAACGGTTCTAATAAACCGGATAAACAATAGCACACATTGAGTAGTGTCGGTAGCTGTCGGCGGTAAAAGCGTTAAAGGGGCCCGAAACTTACGAAATTAACACGTACACGCGAACGATGCGGTCAAATATTACGCCTCTTATACACTATGTTTTCAAATGAACGTGTTTATGTATAAATTTCTAGAACACCTCTAGTCTACAATGGTAACATAATTTTTATATATCTATCTCAAATACCAACTAAATAACACCAAATACAATCTAAATTCAAGCCGTATGTGTGTTTCGTGTGCATATATGTGTGTACACATGTGTGTGTGTGTGTATCGAATGTGTATGAATCTTGTGGATGCATTTTTGTATCGTGTGTTTTTCTGTATGTACGTGTGTATGTGTGTGTGTGTGTAATTAGTAATAAGAGAGAAATATATGATGGTTTCATGTGTTTTAAATCCAAATAGGTGTTTCGTTGTACTAAATTTGGGAATGTGTAGTGTATGTTAGGAATTTTGTTTGATATTGGCAAAGGTACACGTGTATGACGGCCATATTGGGTCGATGATTTTGTGTATTTCGCATGCGAAGCCGCGCTCTCGGTGCTATATTCAGGCGTGGCCTGTCCTCTATAGGCCCTGCCTCCTATAACCGAGCCAGAGCTTCACTTTTACGTTCTACAAATCTGAACCGATGATACACACACACAAAAAACAGTCTAGCACTTTTTCCGTTAGGCTCTAAATTAAAACTAATAATATTTCGATGTAAAACGACCATCAATCAAAGATTCTCTCATCAACTTAATAATATACAGTTGAAATCTGAACAAATTACAAGATATATCTAATCGCATCTGTGAACACGCTTATTGCTGATAATTATTATAAGTTACATGTTCGCTACAAATTAGGTGCATTTCCGGTTATATGTAACACACTATCATCCAGATAACGCAACAAAACGCTTTACGCACACCTGCCGCGCATCGTAAATCACACGCAAAACTTGCGCACAAACACAATCAAACATTCGTATATACAATTTAAAACTTTTAAATTCACAAATAAAAATTACTCAAAACAATTTATTTTAATTACTTGTCTAGTAAAATGACTCAAACATTTTAATTGCATTAACTCATCTTCGAGTAAACAAGTGAGAGTTTCGATTACATCAATTTTTAAATAAAACTAGTACACGTGGCGAAACACCTTAAAACGTACCCATACTCCTTCATTAGTTTAGTTAACCTTCGCATACAGACAGACAGACGGACAGGTTGTGCAAAAATCTGGTGTCCGTGTTCAGCTGATAAGAAACACTGTTGCAGAATGCAAATTATACAGAGATGACTTTTTCGGCGCGGTTGTTTTGTTTTCGTTATCGATTCTGTTGGTTTCGAGTTCAAGGATTCATTTATTGCGTTAATATGTCTTTAATATCATTTGGAGGACTTTCTTATATAATCAATTTTTTTTTAATATATGGCTCATTAGGTGTATATTAAAATTGATTTAATTAGCAATTTTTAACATGGGTGGACTGTATATATTTAAGGTTTTTTTGCACAATTGTTTAACTAGTGGGTATAGAATTAGTTAAGTCTAGGTTTAATTGGGCTTAAAGTATTCATGATTGTCGGAAAAAAATTCATTATTTATGCGTTTGTACATCTGCTATATAAAAAAAAAACGACTGAATTAACTCATTATGCTAAATTATCTTATGATCTAAACTAGGTGAATTTATGATATATATTCGGAACTGTTTACCTACTGTGTTGTTTCTTCAAAAAAATAGACTTTTTTTTTAGCGACATCGCTCATTATTTTACTCAACAAAGTAATACCTATCAACCAATTCTCTTGCTATATAAAACTTTCTTTACGAAATTCTATGGTGTGTGTGTGTGTGTGTGTGTGATAGCTAATGACTGGCGGTGGCAAACGCCATGCTAATGACATCAAAGGCGATGCCGCTACGTGTTCGGGATACCTGTGTGTGATATCGTACGCCAGGTAACACACACACACACATATCACACGCGTATACATACATATATCACACACACAGCTATGCATAAGAAATTCATCTCTTGACACACTATAGTACCTATATGAAAAGCGGTAGGTTGGTACTGTTAGTGTCCCCGCTCTGTATGTATGTTTGTATGTATGTATGGACCTTTTGTATTGTTTGTCGGTGTCTTTTCTTCGACACTAGATACAACGAACGTTTTTTTTGTCTATGTGCTTGCACATTTATGCACTAATATACGATTTTATTTATGTTTTTGTTTTTGGGATATCGTATATATGAAGACTTAAGGTCTAAATGTAGTTTTAGAGCCGTTTGTTAAATTATACAATACGCACTCATCTGATAAGTAATACCTACATGTCCTTATTATCCAGTGTCAACGCATAGCGCAGTTGTGCCTTAATACACAATTAACGCGATCATTATACACGGTAAACATATACGCATAAAACAAAAAATTTAAATAGGAATTAACAGCAATTCGTATGCGACTATAATTAATCTAACTCCATCAGCGTGAATATCTTTATACGTGTACGTATCTTAGAAATAGATCAAATTGCTGTGTCTATACGAAAAACGACTGCGTTTATTTTAGTTTTAAAATCTATAATTCTATGGTTAATTAAAGTTGAAACCGGAAGATGTTCGGGTTATTTTTTGGAATAAAAATAAATTCTAAATTAGTGACCAATGTTTGGACGGTGTGGACATTGTGAGTTGTATGGTGCATTCCGCGGCGTATACATACAACCCAGGCTCCACAATCCCTGCGCACCCCGCACCCTTGCGAGACGCGAGGATGATCACTTAAGACAACGAACGGTTGATAGTGTTGGCGCCTCTTGCTCAACGAAAATAAAATTAAACAAAATAAATACATTCACATACAAACGCGTCATCTGACGCTCTAACGACGGCTTGATTTGCTATTCTATATTCCACCCGACCAGATACTGGCTTTTAATTATTTTTTAATTAAAGTTTATTTAATTAGAGCTCTTGGTATTACAGTATATGCAATGTTTATTATTTTTTTTGTTTTACTTAATAATTATGTGTGGGAACTTTATTTGGGTCAGCTTATTAAGTATATCCCTAACAAGGACCCCACACTAATTAATTTATAGTTTTATAAATATATAAATAACCTTTAGGTGTGCTATTTGAGGAATTTATTGAAAAATATCTCACTGTCTTGTATTATATAAGTAACGGGGCCTAAGCGCCTAAGGTGTTATTTAATTTGATGCAGGTTTACAATCATAGAAAAAAATTATCGCTAGAGATCCGTGTGTGAATTTAAATCGCGAATTGTTAACTATTTCTAAATGTTTGTTGATTAGAAAATAACTAAAAAATCAAATCAAGGACATGTCCCAGATATTTAATTGCAACATTTCATAAATTAACACCAATTTAGAACCTGAAACTCTATAAACCAACTCACGTCTTATATTTTTCTATCCATGGTGTATTCTAAACATTCATACATACATACATACATACAGACATAAAATGGGGTGGTAAAAAACTCTTTACAATTTTTCTTTCAAGTAGAAGTATTTATTGCGTTTATAGTTTACCTCATATTTATAAATAACGCCTAAACACTCCAATTGTCACTGTATTTTATGCAGAATAAAATTAGCAATTCTATTAGAACCCTATAAACTCTATAATCATCTGTAACATTCTGTATTTTTTATTAAATACCAATCACTATTTATTGCACAAATATAATTGCTTAGATTTTTATTAAAACAATCCAAATACTTTTATTTAAAAAAAAAACAAATAAATTCTAATTGTTAAATCTATACGAACTGTAACTTCTATAAGGTCTATAACCTTGAAATATATAAATAAACTGTAATATGAAGCTGTACTTGTAGACACTTGAGTAGAGACTGGTGACGTAGTGGTCAATGTTGGGTCTTTACTAGGACCGAAGGGCGCCGGCGCCTGTATCTTTTGGTCGGTTAGGTCTCGGGTAAAGATTAGCGCCACTTCAGACACCAGTCATAAATCAGGTGTCCGTTGTAACCGACTGCTTGGCGACAACATATAGGTTTATACCTTTTCTTCCGTTCATAAGCTGCATCCAAGTCGTAGACTTGTCTGACCGTTTATTTGACTGCCGCGTACTATGGATTTTATGGTAACTCGTTGCAGGCCATTGAAAATACATAACGGGAATTTGTTCGTCCACTCACTAATAACCGCTTAAGTCATTTTAAGCTACTGTTTTATAACGTACATTCTTCAAATAACAAATATTACCCAAATAACTACTATAGTCAAAAAAAATTACACAAAATCTACAAATCCATAAACAAAATCTGTAAAATGTTATAAAATTTCTAGTTTTATAAAAAATATATTTTTGAATAATATATTTAATTAATCCCACAAATCAAATCAAATATTAAATAAATTACAGTATTTGTGAATGGATTAATCGCGCGTGTGTATTAATAATAATTAATGCGTATTTGTGATTTATTTATAATAAATTTAAATAATTGAAGTAATAAATATAATTAATTTGACAAATAAGTTACGCACATCATAGGTTTCGTAAAAGTTAGCGCCAGGAATTCTCTAATTAGGTAGAGTAATTGTATAGACGTCTTTCTGTTATTTCAATTATCTGGAACTTTAAGTAACATGTAGCTAATAGATGTGTTCATACACATACAGCGATGACGTCAAGTATAAATTATAAACGACGCAAACTGAAAATAACACATCGACCAAACATTTCACAAAATGCAAAACCATTATTTGTTATAATGTTTATTTACGCAAACGTTTCCTTCATTCTTCACCCAGATGTCATTAGAGGATGTGTTCATTCAACTGTTTGCTAAATATTTACAATTCCAGCATTTCGTTACTAATACGTTCCAGGTAAACCTTAAAAAAAGTTCCATTCACAAATAAAGCCAATATTCATTCACGTACACTATTTAATCGATATTTATATTATAATAAATATATTCGTGGGCTTGAGACGCTATGTGTGTGTGTGTGTGTGTGTGTGTGTGTGATTTTGCAGGAATAATAAATGGTATTGAAATCAAATCGTTTTTAAATAAAATCAAAACCAGATCTATAAAATGTTATCGGCACCAGAACACGATGGTATCTGGGAAAAATAGCTTCGAGATTCATAAAAATTCAACACGTTTCTTACGGAGAAGGAATTAATTACTTTCTAAGAAAACTAATAAATTTTATCTAATGATCGTTTAGTATTAGATTGAACTTTGAACTTAAATCTAAATATTGGTTTCTACTTATAGGCCTAAATTAAATTCAAGTTTCATTAAAAGAGTTTTATATATTTTTAAAATAAAATAATCATGTATGATTGAAAAACCTTGAAGTAGTGTTTCGTTTCAGTTGTCTATCAAAAACGAATAAAACATGATTGAACATAAAACAGATGATTAAAACATATAAAACGCCATCAAATACATAATTCCCAAACAGGCTGAAATGTTCAACGACGAACGTAATTTAATCACAATAAAATCTGGTCGGCTACCCGAAAATAAAACAACCGCGACGCATAAATCAGCTCATTAGAGCATAAATTTCGAAAAGAAGGCGCTTAAACTCTCATCCGATTCACATTTTATGTTCGTATTTTAACTTTGATGAGTTGCCCACCAATAAAAACAAAAAACTCCATCGTTCCTACGTACGTTCGATGGTTCGTTTGTTTGTTGTCAAGCCTTCAAGAATCCAAATAGTATTTTTACTCGAATGTTGCACCGACCACGGATTTGTACACTTTAATTTTTATTACTATTTTAAACCGTATTTGTATACCACTTTACTACACAATTAAATACTATTTCCAATAGCCATATCAAAAAAAAAAACAACAACATACATTTCTATAAGCTCCTATACACATTATAAGCTCAACAAGCTCCCACAATTTTCTATACATCTTATAATTTACAATTTTATAAAATATCTATATATGTAGCAACCATTAATAAGATTTTTATGAAATACTATAAGCTCTATAACCCTGATACATATATGTATATATATTTCTATAATCCATAATAAATATTAGATTATTAATTTATTTTAAAAGATCTAAATAAAATTACAATCCGTAATCCAAAATATTTTTATTAACTCATATACAATTTATATTATTTACTCAACAACTATTTAGAATTGCTTTACAAACAAATGTAGTTAATTCATATTGGATTACACTAATTTTTATCAGTGTAACTACTAAGACCTTGTCTTGAAATGGAATAATTTTTAAATTCCCTCGTTGAGTATTTGGTAAATTGCGACGTTTAACTCTACCGACGGATCTTGTATTTGGAGATTAAAGCGATTTCCAATAATTTTTACCATCGACTGGCTTTCAATTTACTTGTTTCATAGTAATTTAATTGTAAACTCTAGTTTAGAGTCTTCAAACTACCCTTAAACTTTGATATTTTACGCGATTTTCGATAAATAATGAGATCTAATTGGACTTGGTTTATTAGAGTGTAGAGTGTGTGTTGAGTAATAATAGTGTGTTGCGAGTAATAATTGGGTGGATGGTAGATTGGTGGCTTACTGTTGTGGGAATCCAGTGAGCAGGAATCCGTCAAAGGGTTCATAACTAGACTTGGCTGCACGAGTCCTCTGTGATGCATCGGCAGTTGATGCATCGCGAGACCGCCCTGCTCGGACATCACCATACGACCTCGTAATTAGATCAATTCCAAACCAACACTCTATCACTACTATCAATAAACACAGTCAGACTCTCGCACAAAACAATCGCCTCAGACCATACGAACAGAACAACCCTCCTAGGCAAATAAAGCACAGAACCTCGACGACTCACTCAAAAGCACTCAACATACAAGCGAAAAGACCGAACACGCTCACGATCGACAGGCAACTGACTGCTTTTCGGTCATTCGGGATTCTTCGGTGTTGGTCTGCGAGGGTTTGTCCTTACCCCCACTCGTATCTGTTAAACCACGCCTGGTGAGGGTGTTTCTGATTGGTCGTGCCGCAGGACGCCTGGTTGTGCTTGCGGTGCACAAAATGGTTGCTACTTGTGCATCGATCGAAAGCTCAAACGGTGTCAAAAACTCTATCGTTGCGTTGCTATGGTACTGGTTTGCAACGCGGGCTTCAGGGTATTACAAGGTTTAACCCTGGTGGTACTTTTTCTGCGAGATTTCGATTTCTTTCACTGGTTTTTTGTTTCGCGACTTTTTGTTTTTCACCAAATCAAAATTATAATTCACGAGGGTTGCTTTTGTACACTCAATTAGTTTTCTAATCACTATTTATGCTCTGTTTATATACATATAACAGCTGATAACAAAAAATGTTTAACTTTATAAATACACTAATCTTATCGATATGTACACATTTATTGTTGTCTTCCGAGCGGTAGATTGCCTTGAAGTTTACGATGAATCAAAACGTTTGATTTCTGAGATTTTTTTCTAGTTGATATCGATAAGTTTTATTGTGTTTATGTTTACTGTTTTCTTAGAAAATAATAGACAACACTCGTATTGATTTCTAACTGATCGATTTTTTACTTCTTTCAATATTATACCTAGCTAGGTGTTACATATTTGTAAATATTACCATAAGTACTTCTTAGAAATTCCTATAAAGGTTCTTTGAACTTCAAATAAATATTACTTACTATAAATTTATTTATTTCTTTCGTTAACAAAACTAATTATCGCGACAATCAATATTTGGTAAACAGTTCCGCGTATATTTTGTTGCTTTTTTTTATAGATTAGGATGTTTAATTATCTAAATAAATCAATACTAGATAAGATTGTTTAAGTTTTACAAAGAATTTTGAACAAATTAACTCAAGGTTACGTAAACTAAATAATTTTTTTTTTAAAATCGATTATTTTTAAATAAATTTATTTTTTTCGCGAGGCTAAATGTTTTGATGATTATAGTGTTTAATGTTAAGTTAGCGGCAATTCGGTGATAGAAATGTGTGTAACAATAAACCAAATATTTGAAAGAATTCGCAAAGCAAAGCGGTGTGAATATATCGCTAAGTACTAGTTGTCAGTGTAAATCGTGTTCGCCTAAGTAAACTGTGTGAATACATACACCAGCGGCTGTGAAACAGTGGCAGCAATTGTCACTAACGATCTAGTCCTGGGACTAATGGCCCGAAATTAATCCCGAGGTTTCTTTTTTTTGTATGTAACGCCACTATAGGGACACAAACACGACAGATGCGTCTCTACACTCTGTAAAACTATACCGTTGTATCTGTTGCATCGTAAACCTATACGACATTTAGATTTTCGTTATATATGTTTAGTTTCAATGTATTATTTCATGCAGAAAAGAAAATTGCTACACACACACACACACACATATATGAAAGACACTCATACACACACCTACACACACATACATGATGTAAAAACACACACACAGATAGACATAAAAGCAAAATAGAAACTGATATGAGTGTTATCATTATCAGTGGCGGTATATTTCACACAGTGGAAGAAGAAAAGCGTCGGCACATCTTACGCTCCCTTTCTTTGAGTTTCCCACATGTTATGTCGGCTAATCTAAAAGTCCTGTAGCTCTCTTCAGTTCCGATATGTATACGCATGTTAGATATAGCTTATATACTAGATAGACGCCGCTTAAGCGGCTCTTATACATATCCCACACATATGACACTTCGCTTGTTACTTACCATGTGTTCCATTTTTTGCCCCATACAATTGATAACACCTTCTAAACTAAACGTATATTTCTGATTTTTTTTCCTTTTAAAAATGTAGGAGGGAAATTGGCGATATACGTATATGTATTCTAAAAAAAAACAGGGTGAATGGTTTACGAGATATCAGCGTGACGTAAGCTGTGAGTTGTAGTATGAATGACCGGAAATGTCCCATCGGGAGGCGGTAGTTCACGCGAACTCAGACAAGAGACACTACAGTAGGCGCCGTAGTTATCAGAGTTAGGCGCCTCTATGGACACAACACCCCAAATATGAACAAGGGTCTATAATACCTGGGCTGCATTCAGGTTTATTTTAAAAATGTTTTAAAACGAATGGTTAGTCATGTAAAATAACAAATGCAAATTGGATGCAATCAGAACAAAAGAATGCGTGTAACTTTTTAGAAACAATGAAATTGTTGTTTCAATTAAATGGGAATTGCGTATGTAAATGGTAAACAAAGACATGAAGACGTATATAATACGGTAAATAGATTTGGCGGTGAGTAAGTAAGTAGTGATTAAATAATCACGATTGGTCATTTGCGGTCAAGTAATCAAGGCGAGAAGGTGAACAAATTGCTTTTGTATGTTCAGGAAACGTTAGCGCCGTAAGTGAATCGTGACCAACTCACTGTTGATGTATAATATGCGATGCTTACACAGAGCTACTTTGAAAACTTACGTGAAATATGCGAACTAATTCGCAAATCAATGCAATTAAAAGCTGCAAACGTAAATCGAAGATTTTTAAAAAAAAATTTAATTTAGACGTTTTCAGAATTTTATTTAATAAATGATACCATAAATTACAATTTTATTTTAAAATTGATTAGTTTTTCTATATAAGTCAGAGCTTTTGAAAGCTTGGAGTATCAGTGCTATTACATAATTTGTTAGACATATAAATAATCTTAAAACTATAAAATGTTTGACATTTACTTGACCTAAAATATGCTTCTCTATTTTTTACTAACACTTCCATTATTTATCATGCAACTTCTCAATCCTAGCTCAAATTAGCCGGTAAAGTAGATAGCGTAGTGGTTTGCGGTTTCCTTTCTATAGGAACATTTATTTTAACTGCAATAGTCAATCATTGCTAATTGAACATCGATAATGAGAATGGATTTCTTAATATTGATTGTGGTTTGACCTATGATCAACATTTTTTCTTTGTATACATTATGAATTTTAACTATATAATTTATTCTTTGCTTAATCCTCAAAAATCGAGTGAATTTTATTTTAAAAATTGTATAATTAAGCTTGAAAAAAATCGTAGTTATTTTATCAGCGGTAAATCTTTTTGTTGTTTGTGACGATGCCGAAATGTCTAAAATATCAAATATATTTTAGATATTGATCAGTTTCTGCAATCGATTTCTATCTGCTTTTGTGTTGTGGTTGAATATGGACTAGTGTTAGGAGAAAATGTTTTACGGTATGATTTTGAAATTGTAAATGATGATAAAAGAAAAAAAGAACGTTTGGTTAGTGATTTGATCGCTGTGAAATGGCGGTCGTTGTTAGGGTCCCGTGTATGTTTGATGTGTTGTGTGTTTTCCTGTTTCTGTATACGATGTTTGATGTCTAAAAGTGAACCTGGCCAAAGACGGGACACGGTCACTTACGGTCCGAATGTCAATATTGTGTTACCGGAGACGAACGCTCGCTGCCGGTCGCGGTCCTACTCCCTCATCCCTTATTTTTATACATACATACATATATACGTATACGAAAACAACCATCGACAAAGAACACTATGCACTTTTGTCTCTCTGTGTGTGTGTGTGTGTAAGACACCAGGGGTCGCTACCCTCATTCACTTCCGTTTGGTTTTGAGTTGACCCCAACCAATAAGCGAATCTCTTACATTATAAATTTCATAAATATTAAATATGTATGCATAAAATAATAAATGTAGGTAAACGGGGTAAAATGAGTTGTGCGCTACTGCTTCACACATTAGCCGGTGTGGCAGCACTAGTATATCTAGCCATGTAGTAAAAACACTAATTATATAAAGTAGACTCTAAGTAGACTAATGCAAGTCACACAAAATAAGATGAAAAGCGGCACACACAGGTGTGAACATAGAAGAAGAAGAAGCAGAGGAACAAAAGCCATCGCATATTACAGGGACCGAACGTAATATAAGGGCACTAGCGCTCTAGTATACTATACCACAACAGAGAAACAGGTACTAATCACTGAAATGGAACAAGCCAATTGTTTATAATTTAAGGCTACCGCAGTGTGTTATTAAATTTTCTTTATAGTGCCAACATTTGCTACCGTCCATTGCAATTATCTTTTATCTTCTACTACACACACACACACATACACACAAACACATACACACATCCTATATCTGTTTGGAATTATATATACATATACAATATTAATAAAAAAATTGTAGAGTCGAATTTCTAATAAATATTTAAACAAATATTTTAATTCAATTGGTAAATAAAATATATTCAAACTAATGGTGTCGTTCTGAGTTCTGTATTTTAAAAGATGGAAGTTTGTAATATTTATGAATATTGCGTTGCGAAAATGCCCCCCTAGAACTAGGGGAGAGTTATTGATTTTCAATAATCTGATTTAAGACAACATACAAGTAGCTGTCTGAGCATATTATGATTTTACGTTAATGTAGCGTTAGAAATTAAATATTATATAACAATCTCATTCATGCACCCCTATATGAAACACACACACACACAATGTCATTTTAAATCACAGTACAAGTAACAAGCGGAAGCTCCATCATACTATTATATATATGGCATGTAAATACAATCGAAAAAGCATCGAATATTAAATTGGCGCCGTTGTTCAATACACGACGCACGATGACCGGAAATGACGCTAATGGCTTTTGTCGTTGGACAAAGTCGCGTGGCGTCAAATATATTAAATACATGCAACAATTCACTCAATAAAACATCCATTTTTCTACTAAATTATCACAATTTTTCGAATATTTTTTTTCTAAATATTTAATATTAATATATCTAGTATACTTATTTTAGTTACGTATAAGAAAGTTTAGTCTAAGTCTTAGACTCTAAGACGCTGCCGATGGTTTTAACTAGAAATATTCGTGTGTGTGTGTGTGTTTATGTGTGTGTGTTTATGTGTGTGTGTGTGTGTGTTCTACTATCCCTTATAGTGGTTAATTAAAAGTTAGAAATAAAAGACAAGGATTTTTTTTTGTTGGTGGCCACTAATGCATGTACAACGTTAGTGTATAATTTTCCTAATTCTAACCTTTTTATAAGTTAATGTGTGTATGTGCCGGAGAATAGCTTTTCACCGCTCGGCCAATATGACGTCCGCAACACACACATAATTGGGTTATTCCGTGTTGGTTTGTTGGTTTTCTTTGTTTGTTTTGTTCTGGTTGTCATAGTTATTTATTTCCTTAACAAACGCGCTATAAATATATTTGTTGTTACTTTCTTGCGATGAAATATACTAATTTATTGGCACTCAATCAAAACTCTAATCATTTAATATTTCGTACGCGAAAAATATAACAAATTTAATAAAAATCCATACATTTTACCGTGCCAAATATTATTTTTTGTTATACGTGATTAAACAGTAATTAGTGGGGTAAATATCGAAACTCGTGCCACATCTAATATTAATTTTAAAACACGCAAAGACAGATGACACTAGTGTCCATCCGATGCGTGACTAGAAACGCGTAACAATATGATCGCGTGTGACTTCTGACTTTAGGGTGGTACTCATCCCACTCCCCCGCCCCGACTCAATATAGCACCCCTTCTAAATACACATGCACCCCCTAATGATGATTACACATTGTCTATATCGTGACGTCACAATGATACACGTACGAAAATAATTTTAAAGAAAAGCGCAATTAAAAAAAAAACACGACATTGAGACACATTACCAAATCGTGTACGCATTAATTAAATATTTTTAAACGACTCGAAATGTAATTGAACTTTTGTACACATCTAGTTATAATAACTGTCTGAAGTATTTACACATTTCCTTATTAAATTAAAAAGTTCCGAACGAAATTCGTCCGAGAAAAACTTCGCTCTTAACAAATACACCGAAACACACACACACACAGTTGTATAAATTTTCATTCGTTGATTCGTTGTAATTATAAAGTTGAAAGTACTGTGCGTATATTTGTATATATTCTTTTGCACTTCAAACACGCTAATAAGCCTTTTAAAATATTTGAAGAAATTACTCTAAATTACAAATTTGTTTTACACTCAAAACAGTCGACATTTTCAATTATTCCGTTTCTATGTTATTTGAAGGACTCGACATTTATTCAATTACGTCGTTTAATTACTTCTCATAAACGCTACTTACGCATTTATTACATGGAATACTTTAAACAGAAAACTCCTTAGATTTATTTAAATTTGTTTTTTATACATAAATTATTAATAGTTTCGTATTATTATTTTATGGGCGGATCTGTATGTTCTTAATAAACAAATATGTAATAGTTGTCTCGCGTGTGTTTTTTTCTAACTTGAAGATAAATCATTGGAAGTTTCCCTATACAAAGTATATTTTTCGATCATTTATATAATATGTGGCTGGTCTCGTCAGCATCAGCGTCAAAGCGACAGACCATTACTTACACGCTCGTTGTATATATACTGTACCAATATAGGTACCTACACTTATACACAACGATCCATACAACATCTACTCACTGAATAAATGTTTCGCGGTATATGATATGAATAGAAAGGGCAAAGATTGATAGCGTTCGATCATAAATTGGTGGCAGTGGCGCTTACTTCGCATCATTTGTTTCAATCAACCAACAGATGACAGCATCTATGCGGTCACTAATAATACCTGAATCATATACACCGGTCGCAGATGGTACTAATATGCAAGGGTGTCCACATGCGGTTTTAACACCTACGGGAAACATCTGCACGTATGCGCTTACGCCACGTCATCACTTAGTATACTTAATCGCTAATAAACCACAATATTTCGATATTAAATCGCTTTAAACCCCAAAAAAATAAAAAAAACACACACACAGACAATATAGTGGTTTTTTTAGTGAGAAGTTTAGAAAATAATATTTTATACAGAATTCAAGCAATAAGTAAATAATGCAGTAGGCAATATCCTATTCAAGTATAATTTGCCATCAGACCTCAAAGTAAACAAAGTGAACTTTTGAAATATACTCTAAAGAAAACTGATATCCGTTATAGACTGCATTGAGAAAAAGTTATTCAAACATTCAGTGTTCTGTGTGTATATATGTATATACTATATAAGCGTGTCCTATAAACATGCCTGATGTCATAGAGACGCATCTACAAGCCAACAGACGTCTCTTGTATCCCTTTGGTCGCCCCCCCGCTCTGTAGCGACGTCGAATGTCCCTTTATCCGTCGTTTCGGCCGTCGTGCCGACGTCACGGTAGTGGTGCTCGAGCGATTCCCCTTCCCGGCCTGTAAATAATACCGTACACGTCGGGACGGCAGACTAAAAGCATATCTGTGTATGGAGTAAGTGAATTTGCCTGGGTATGGCCTGCCTTGGGTGGAAGGTACTATAGGGCGTTCGGCCACCCCTTCGTAACGGCGCTTGGGTAACGCGGTTATTCGAGCACGCTGCCAATACTGTTTTCCGCGGCTGTCGATTGCGAATATGATAGAATTATCGACAGCCGCCGGGTATGTATTTATTGGTAATAAAAATAAAAGTGCATATACCTTTTTCTTTTACTATCAAAAGGGTGTTTTGTTTCAAGATATTTGACACTATCGTAATGGGTTTATTAAATTTCCTTTTTTTTTTACTTCGTTAGAAAATTTTTATTTCGTATAAAATACATCATTATACACATTTATTGGTTTTGAAATAAATCCGTCTGATAATAATTCATACTTATTTCGTGGTCGAATGCCTTTGCGTCCCGGTGCGGTGGTATGGTAGCCTAGACAATAGGCCCAATACGTTATAGCACAATAGTCCACTTTATTTTCTGCTATTGTTGTAGCGCGAATCAAGCATGCGTTATTCGTCCATTCTGGAAATTACGCTTGTATACAATATGTATGTTCGTTGTTTCCTCTAGAAGTATATAATTTTACTTGTGATATAGCTACAATTAATCGGTATGCCCCATTTCGAAGACAATAGCAATCAAATGCACTCGTAACAACTCCCCCTCACACAACAAAATTGGAAACTATATAATCTTTAGGGCTATTGAGTCTATATGTAGTTATTAAATATCTAAAAATCTACGAATAGTTCTTTATTTGATGACATGTTAGACTTGGCATAAAAACTTAGCATAAACTATGTGAGAGGTCCAAGTGGTTTTTGGGGCGCGTTTAGTTCAGCTATTTATCTTATCCCTGGCGAAATGACAGCGACCACTTCTTCTTGCACCGGAAACACGCCGGATACAACTACAAGAGCAATGGGTTTCGTCAAATGGTTCAACTGACGTCACGATCACAGAGGGTAAATAAATGGGACACTACCATGCAGCAATAAATTCGCCATCTAAATCAAAACATCCATAACAGTCTCTAAACATCGAAATTACCTTTCATAACAAACATAATTTCAATTAAACGCACAATTCTTACCCTAAAACTAAATAATATGCGTAAAGTAAAAAAAATGTGGTCCATTGTAAACTAGAATGTAAGAGCCTAGAAAGACAATAAATACATTATCGAAGTCTATATAATCATCGGTAAAAATCACTGACTCATTAGCACTCAGAGCAGGGCATAACAGAAATTGGCAGTCACTATCAGGCGGGCCGATCTACAATTTGTAAGTGGGCGTACACCCTATAATACGGACGCCACTGCTGATCTGATATCTATTATCTACTCTTGTCCATCTTCCAAATGTCCGACAACTACGCGCATATCGCTACACAATCAGACCTAATCCTGATGCACCGTGCATCATGGTCAGCGGCAACGCGCAGGTATATGTCTGTCATATATACGTCACTCAAAGAATAGAAAACGACTAAGACATTCGTATAGACCATATATCCAAAGCTATTGTACATTTTTTTTACATTATCATTACATAGTCTACAACTGGAACGAAATAACTTATTGACTAAACTCAACAATTTTATTTCATAGTCGCCTTACAAATAACGCCTTAAAACCAATATATACATATATATCTATTAAATAGGGCGCAAAATCCAAATCTTGAGAATCTTTCAATCCATTTCGATCCGTAAATATTCTGATCCAAACGATTGATATTAATCTTATTTAACAAAATAAATATTGTCATTGTGTTTAACGATTGTTATTGCAAGTCTGTTTGTCGGATGACCGATGTCCAGTAGTGAGTTGTGACAACTCAAATGACGCTAATATGTGTCCCTCCCAGCAGGAGGTATAATATACCTGGAGCGCAATATTTGATTATCTATTTCGTTATAGATTTTGATTTGTTGAAAAATAAAACATTTTTAAGACTGGATATTTAAGGTAACAATGTAAACAAAACTAACAATGTTTATAGCAGTAATTAAAATAATCTCGCCGTATAGTCGCAATAAAAGCTATAATATAAATGACAGTAGATTGTTACCTACCTGTCGGTTTTGGTGGTATCGACTTGGATGGAGGTCTTGTGTTTCTATTGGGATTAGAGGAGGCCTAATAGTAAACTATAGGTGTCTCGACCGTACGACGCCAGATTATACCTTTTTCGTTCCATCTTAGAGATAAGTGAGACATTTTTTTTTTTAATTCTCGTCATTTCTGAACAGATAAAAAGAGCAGTACCAAATAACTAATCGCGTTTTACGCTTCGTGTGTACACATCACGCATGCGTTACTCCTAACCGTTTGACGTGAACGTTAGAAACGGAATTTTCGGCATTTGGATTATTTTTTTATATATATCCATATATACGTCTAGTACTTATTTTTATTTGTAGAAAGTTTGACGTGTGACAATACTGAAATATATATTCAAATCAGATACATTTATTAATTCTATTTCAATGAATTTAAACATTTTACGTTTGTAATGAGCTAAATGTGTAATTGCTTTATGCACCGCTGGATTAATGGTGAGATTTTTTTGGCTTGTAATGATTGTGTTTATTTCAATGGTTTGTTAAGTACGTGTATTGTGGAATGGATTTTAGTTGGTTTCGTTATAAAATAGTGTCGAAAAGCTTAGCGAAATTGAGTTTAGTCTGAAATAACAAAAGTATACTTAACAGGACAACGTCAAGTGATTGTTATCGTTATAAATATTGCTACGTGATCATATGAATATGGAAATATCTAAATATGTTTCAAATTTAATTTATACATTTCTTCCGATGCGCGCGCACGTAAATATTTATGTGTATTTGTATGTGTGTGTGTGTGTGTGTGGGCTTGTGAACTTCAGTTTTAAGTAAAACAAGAACGAATTTAAATTAAAATGGATAATAAATATACAAACGGATTATTTTTGAAACAAATTTTAATTATTGGAAAAATATTTGAGTTAAACCATATTTTGGCGACTACTATTATATGTATGTATGTATGTATATAAAACCGCATTTGATTTATATGTATGTATGTAAAACCTCATTTAATGAATAGTATTATATTAAATATGTGTGTCTTTTTGAATAAATCAGTGGTAAGCTAATATATTTGTATAGAATTGTATGCGATGCTTTACTATATTGGTATTAGTGATACAATTATTGATTGTAAACACCCTGGACCTGGAGGGTGGCTATGTATAATATGCGATTTATGTACATATATGTGTTGAAATATGTATATATAGCCTGTTGGTTTATTCATTTTGCGACATTGCATAATATAGAAAATTGTATTTTTGGATTTACGAAAATGTTTACGAGAATTACCACTGTATGGTTGTGGTCTGTATGTACCTGTCCAAAAAAAAATCTATTAGTGTGGAAACCACATTTCGATAGGCTATAGTGGAATTAAGTGTAGTGTGAATATTTAGTGGTGTCCTTTCGCTAGTCGCTGTCTCAACATTGTGATTCACTGTTGTAATCGGCTTTAGACGGATTTCACATATGTGCAATTCTGTCATGTCAATTCATCATAGGATTATGTATATCGGGTGTCTATGTATATACAACAAATCCCTACGCTTACCACCATTCCCAAAATCTTTGACCAAAAATTATAAATTAACATCGAAAATAAAAACAAATATGCTCTGTTAAACACAGAAAATCAATCAATTTGAACTTCAGTAACTTCACACCAACGAATTCAGAACCCCTCAATCGGACCGTGACGTATGTACGTCCCCGGCACGTGCCAGGGCCGGATCCGTCGATAACTTCTTTATTCATCACCAAGGAGCCACGTGTCGCACCGCCCCCCCAAGCCACAAATTGCACCCACCGCCATTAGACTGTTCCGCACTCATGTACCATCATATATATTTCACCCAAACACCGTTTCCAGTCGGGCACCATCTAACGTTTGTTATTGATTGTTTTTTCCTCGTTCATTATCCGGCCGCGTGGCACAGTCATGTTTGTCTGAATATCCTCTATCGCGATAATAACAATTACACCGAATTATCCACGGTGTTTTCGGGCGCTTCTTCCCACAGGTTTACGGTGAACGTGCGAACAAGTGAGCAACTCGCTTTCCAACCCAAAGATATTCACACGATGTGCACACATATTACAAGCCATACACAACAAACCCAATTTCATTAATATCTTCATTATACTTGACGTATATATTTAAAACACCTTCTTTCCCTATCCGGCATTTTTCACCTTATACATTTATAGGGCAAAAAATCCGCATTTCTTTCACTAATAATAGTATGTTTCGCTTTTTTTTCTAAAAATAAACATGACATCATTGCTAAAGCATTTAAAGAATTTGTGATAGCACCCAAGGTAGACCTCCACGCTATTATCTTCACGTGAAGTGGATTTGTGACTTGACCACACTGTCGCTGATAGCATTTAGGGACTCGATATATATTTGAACCAATTATTTAAGTCATATTTAAAAACGTGTATACCCTAATAATTTGCCCGAAAAATACAGATAACTCTTGACATTGTTATCGTCCATATGCGAGTAAACATTCGAAAAACCCGAGTGGTGAAAGCCGTATGTCGCAACTTGAGTGCGTAGTATATAAAAACGTGTTTCGATTGTTTATACATTGATTAGCTTGTTTGCACGGTGTATGTACATTGATGATTGGCATATCAAAGTCACAATTGGATTATTTGGTTTATAAATATTTATATTTAGAATAAATCATGACATATGTCCTTATTTTTATTCCTTTTATTCCCAACTGTTTTTTAAATCGCTTAAATGGTTGTAATAAAAAACCACAATAGCTAAATCGGGAAAAGATTAGACTAAACCGTGTATGAAATATGTTAGTTATAATTCATTTTAGATTGTATGTAGGGACAATTGTAATAATAACAATATTGATGTGCCATTTGCTATATTGTTGGTCGCGTGTCTGCAAATACTCTGTATGGTATTGTAGATGAATCTGTTCGAAGCACAAGTCGTATTGTTCGGAGTAGCCGAACGTTGGTTGAACTAATAGCGACGGTAGTTCCGGCCTGCGCCGGAAGTGACGATAATTTCTATGTCTACCCTTACTCTACTGATTTCCTATCATCCCTTTTATTCTTAGTTTATATAAATGTGTAGTCTACACGAAAATCTAAATTGTTTTTACCCGCAAAAATATTCTTGAGCGTTATTTTAAATAATATTTCTAGATTTTTGTCGTTTATATATATTATTTATCAAACAAACAGACATATAGATGTGATGTATATAGATCTGTAGCGAGAATTTGTGATGTGTATGCGAAGAATGGTGAAGTCAATGATTGTGAGCGCTGTATATTGTATAGAAACGCCAGGCAGTGTCCCAAGTGATTTTTTTTCTATTTTCCCATTCGTACAACACGATTCGGGAAACAAAGACAAGTGTATCCCCTAGTGGACCAGTGTGACAAAGACGTACAAATCTTTTGTTGACGTATTTTTTTTTTTCACCAGTCACCACTATTGTTGCGAAGAAATGAAAACTCGAGACTACAGCGCAATCAGTTCCACTTTCATGTGTCTCAATAATTTTCGAAAACTAAAATAATTACTCGTACTCCCAAACTATATTTTTGGTTCGATTTAAAACTTAATTACCCTACTAAGAATATAGACTTGTAAAACATTATGGAATACACTATATGAGTTCTGAATGTCGTATGTATGTAGCGGTCAAATCGGCCCTTGAGTATTCGCGCAAAACGAGGGGTGCAAATATTTCGTCCGTTGTCGCAGGCGTAATTACAAAACACCCTGTATAATATATATCTGTCGAGTACGTACGCCGATATTCAATAGCTATTCTACTAAAGAGCAGATTGAAAAAGAAAACTCGAAGTGGGTGGTTGTTTGAAGTGGCCGCCCGTTATTGTTGTAGCGGAATGAAAAAAATTGTTTGGCTTTGTTTCACGGTACTTCTAATATTCACGAAACATTGATTGATATGTATCAATTATTTTATTAAGAGCTCATTTTAGTTCCTTAACAATTGAATAAAAAGTGCACAACATTTTTTAATTGCGATTTATTTAATACAAATTTCCACAGAAGAACTATATACAATAATAATGTAATACAATTATAATATAATCCAAAAAACAATCTATTTTGGAACTTACACGTTCCAATTCGATGTATTGAATATTTCAGTTTTATTTGGGTATTACAAATTCATGATGAACGCACGAATATTAAAATCGATCATTTTTTAAGTTTGATTTAAAATGTTAAACGAATATTGTAGGAGATTGTTTATGGAAGAGTTTACAATTGGCGTTTTTTTTTCGTGGTGACGAATGTATAGGAGGAACTTTATAAAAACATTTACGAATCGTTGACTTTTATCAAATACAATTGTTATGATATTTTATTTTTCTTAGGTTTTTTAGAAAAATGGGAAGAAATGTAAGTAAGTAAGGTAAAACATTCCCAGTTCATATTGATAATTCCATCAATTAGCATAAATTTATTGATCAATATATTTATTAAAATAATAAATATTTTACGTAAATTAGTATGATATGAGATATATATATATGAAATTTCCATCATTATTATGCTAACATATGTGGAAAGAAAAGAATAAAATAGGTGAGTGAGGTAGAAAACAAAACTGTTCTTTTTCAAATTAAGAATGATTCAAATTTCATTCTCATGTTTTCGTCACATTTGTGGTACATAAAATGTTAGAAAACCATCAAAAATGAGGAAAACTGAGAGAAAGATCATGAATTCGAAAGTTATTTGAGTTTGTAGGAAATAATAGAGAAATGTATGCGTTAGGTAGAAAATGAAAACTAGAGAGTTTCTAGACGTAGAAACAAATAGAGTGATATATGTGCAAGTTTAGAATGAATTCGTATATATTTAGAGGTAGGAGTAAAGCAGGAGATTATTAATCCCACTATATATTTATTTATTATTAAGGATATATTTAGGGATTATGGTTGATGGTAGAATGTGGGGTATAAATATCTATAGACAATATAGATAAAGTGATAAAGTATATTCAACAATGAAATTATAGGTGATTATTTAAAAATATATTTGGGTAGAAATGAGTTTGGGTAAATATTAGGGAATATTAGAAGTGGATGAGGGATAAATAAGAGATATTTTTGAGGGATTTGAGAAAGCTACAATTGATAGAATTGTAAGTTAGAGAATAATAAGAAAATCCGTATTGGATACGCATTTGGACGATTGCAGTTTAGGGTATATAGGATAAAGATTTGGCAGATAAATGAGACATTAGCAATTAGTTTATAATTAAAAATAGTGCCTTTAATTATGTTTAGTTTATAACAAATCATGATGTAAATACTTTTAATTATGTTTAGTTTATAACAAATCATGATGTAAATACATTTAATTATGTTTAGTTTATAACAAATCATGATGTAAGTACTTTTAATTATGTTTAGTTTATAACAAATGATGATGTAAATTTTAATGTGTATTTTTATGGAATAAATGATAGAATTGTTGATTCGCATCAAAATATTTCGAAAAGATTTATAGGCATGTTTTTAAAAAAAAGATTACTCAAAATGAGTATCTAATTGGAATTACGTTTCATTTAACGCGACGTTACGACCACGATGACGGGAATATAGAGGAATATAATGGATTATTGTGTATTGGAATAGATAGTAATTGACTGAAATATTCAATTCGTGAATTGTTTTAAGACATACAAATTATAGTACTGATATTTATTTTGTTATAATAAATATAAGTACTATTTACAGTTATTGTTCATTTATAGTTAAAAAATCTATCTGGAGATATACATGGGGGAAACGTGAGATGTAAATTTAGAATCAAATTAAATTAAATAACATTGACATATCAATTAGTTATTTAGAATGATTTTCGTGGTTTCGTTTTTTAAGCCTATCTGGTTGCAATATACCGGAATGTCATACCCAAACGTATATACAATTTATGTACAAAATTGATTGCATGTTCCCAAAATTTACCTCAGGACTTGATAGTGGGCCAGAACAACAACCAATTACACAAAATGTCGTAAATGTACAAAGTGCAACCATTCTTCGAAATTTTAATCTTCGACCAACTTCAGCTTGCTTATTTGGAGTGTTTGGAGAACTTGTAAATCGTTAGGGGGTAGACATCATATGCAGAAAAGGGAATCTTGGAAAAGGTCGTCTTATAAAAAGAGGTCTATAAATTAAACAAATACATATATAAATATAGATCACATTCATCGATTTGGGAAACAGTTTCGAGATTACGTAACTCAAATGGTAGGGCTTCCGATAAATTAATTAATGAATATGTAATGGATATAAAATGGTACTCACCAAAGGATATAAGTTTGATATTCATCAAATAATTTTATATTTAAAAACAACAACGCATGATATTTTATCATTACGATGTGTTCCATTGCTTCAGATATTTAGTTATATTGATTATATTCATTGAAGAATGATTTGAAAAATTTGTGAACGGGAGCTATTTTAAACGCGTCTATCTGCTTTCGAGGTATTGATACAATTGTATAAACAACTTGGAACAAAACACTACATCCCCTCAGCAACACACAGCCAACTTTTAAAACAGCCAAACATATCTATGAAAAACAATTATTCATTTGTAATAAACAATTTTGAATATAATTTTAAATAAATATAAATACAAATATTTTGTAAATCAGTATTTTCATTGTTAAATGCGACAATTTTAAAAATACAGATCGACAAGTTTATTTATGGGAAGTAGAGGAGTTCTAATGGGATAATTTAATAATCATAAGCCGTGGAGAGAGGAGGGTCGAGTCCGGTGTTTCACTTAGCGGGCTCCGGGAGATTAGAGGGTGACTTCGCTTCGGTGGAACAACGCCTGAAGGCAATGATTGAACGTGACACCGCATCTACACGAAGGGAGACGAGCTTCTTCGCTGACCTTGGTTTAGATGTTAGATGCATGCGCACTAATGAATACTTTAGCAACTCACTCGTTGCTGAGTTTTAAGTAAATATTACATATTGTTGAATGAAAATATGACTGAGTGCGTTCCTGTATTGTTGTGCTGGGTCGAATGGTGGCTGTCGGGAATATTCAGTGATTTGGAAGTGCGGGATTTGTTGCGTTTTATTAGCATCTGTGAGTGGAACGTGTATTGACGTACACAATTTAAATGCCTTTTTATGCGCTGACGTAGAAACAGGATCAATATTTATTTGTTTATTAAAAATGCTTGCCGAAATTACCAAGCCATATAAATAAAAGTTATACTTGTACTTTTCGGTGCATGACCATGAATAGTTATTAATAATGTATACCAAAAGTGTACAACCCTTAAATATGTCAACCATTCTCGCTCGGCGTTGCATTAAAGGGTTTTTAATAAGTAATTCTGAACTCTGCATATTATTTATTATATGTATTCTCATTTATAAGAGGCATATACTCAATATGGTAGTTGTAGTGAGAGTTTTGACTAATAATTGCTTACGAAAATTTGTAATTTGAAATTGATACATTTTAAACTTAAATATTTTAACTCATTTTTTTTATTTATTTATTTTAGAGCATTCAGTCACCTGGGGAACATTGCAGACCATCAGCTGCTCTAGGAGCAGAGACCCATACCGTAATCAGAAGACATCTTCGTCAACTTCTGGAGGAATCTACACCCTAGAGTCCTTTGAGTTCTAGAAGACTGTAAGGGATGAATGAAGACAATAAAATCGTAAGTATTGTTTAAATTACTTTATTAACTATGCATTATTTAATTTATAATTTAAACAAATACATTTTATACTTATATATTTAAACTAATTTACGTATTGCAGAAAATGGAGTCTTTTGGAGAGCATTTCAACCATCGACAGTTCAAAAAGCAACGGTGCATCCCCCAATCAGAAGATATCCTCATCAACTCCTGGAGGAATCTACCTTGCATTGCAATCCTTCAGTAGTTCAAAAATAAACGCCTCATCTACCAATCAGAAGACATCCTCATCAACTCCTGGAGGAATCTACATTGGATCGGCAGTTCCAAATCAGCACCTCATCCCCCTTATATAGATATTAACAAATATGATTTATTGCACATTATTATTATTTATAAGAATGAAATATATAAACAATTGTACTTGTAACAATGATTTTTGTACTTATATTACTTATATTTAAATAAAAATATTATAAAATATACTTACATTCCTTACTTTACCTTAAAAATGGTGATCCTTTTTTCTTTTCAGGCGCTTATATAAAAAAAAATAATTAAAATTTTGAGGTTAGAATTAACCTCAAAATTTTAATTAAAAAAACACACCTTTTTGAAATTTATTTGACCATTTGGTCGAAAAAACGCTAATTAAAATTTTTAGGTTAAATCTAACCTCAAAATTTTAATTAAAATTTTGAGGTTAGAATTAACCTAAAAATTTTAATTAAAATTTTACACCGTTTTGAAATTTTTTTGACCATTTTCAGCTCACTTTTGCTAATTGAAATTTTTAGGTTAATTCTAACCTCAAAAATTTTAATTAAAATTTTGAGGTTAGATTTAACCTAAAAATTTTAATTAAAATTTTACACCGTTTTGAAATTTTTTTGACCATTTTCAGCTCACTTTTACTAATTGAAATTTTTAGGTTAATTCTAACCTCAAAAATTTTAATTAAAATTTTGAGGTTAGATTTAACCTAAAAATTTTAATTAAAATTTTACACCGTTTTGAAATTTTTTTGACCATTTTCAGCTCACTTTTACTAATTGAAATTTTTAGGTTAATTCTAACCTCAAAATTTTTAATTAAAATTTTGAGGTTAGATTTAACCTAAAAATTTTAATTAAAATTTTACACCGTTTTGAAATTTTGTTGACCATTTTCAGCTAACTTTTACTAATTGAAATTTTTAGGTTAATTCTAACCTCAAAATTTTAATTAAAAATAAAAAAAATTATTTTTTTTATGAATTGAGTGGGAAAAGAAGGTTTTAAAAGCAATAAAATCATATATGTATATTTAATAATGTTTTTATTTAAAGCAAAATATTATATGTACAAAAATCATTATTACAAACACAATTATTTATAAATATAATTCAAGTATATCAACCCTTATTTATAACAATATCAGCTTACAACAAATAAATATATTATAAATAAATTGTATACAATATAAAAGAAATAGTTATAATCGTAATACATAAATAATAACAGAAATATATAATTATTTTCGTAATAAAAGGATTTCATTTATTAATAACAATTTATAACAATTAAATATTTCATAAATAAATCATATATTTTACAAAAGGTGACAATAAAATAATAAATGATGTTTATTATTAACTAAATAAGGGGGATGGGCGCTGAATTTAAGATTTTATTGGGCATTCATTCCTCAGAGTCTTCTAGAACCCAAAAGATTCTAGAGTGTACTCATCTAGAAGTTGAGGATGTCTTCTGATTAGGAGATTCCAATCGACTCCATTTTCTGAAATAAATAAAAAAAGATAATTAGTTTAAATATTTAAGTTTCAAATGTATTTGTTTAATTTATAAATAAAATAATTGATAGACAATAAAGTAGTTTAAACAATACTTACGATTTTATTGTCTTCATTCATCCTTGGAGTCTTCTAGTACTTGGAGGACTGTAGATTTCTCCAGAAGTTGACGAAGATGTCTTCCGACTAGGGAATTGGGCGCTGATCTTTGTACTGCTGATGGGCTGCTCTCCAAGGGTACAGTGTAGTAGATTCCTCCAGAAGTTGATGAAGATATCATCTCCAAATTGGCACCAGAGCAGTAAACATCTCAGTTCATACGCTTTCAGGTATTTCCCAGTTGGTACCTCACCATCTCACCACTCCCAATTCCTCTTGAGCTGTGCAGAAACTGAATGACCCCTTATCCTTAACAAAAAAAAAAATCTGCAGTGTCATGCACCGAACTTTCTTATCCGCATATGGGTTAAACCATATCGTAGTTACATTATTTTTCTAATTTATAATATTTGTTCTAACCTTTAGATCGCTTTTACACTAAATATGTTTCTGAGAATAAATATTAAATGTCAAACTTCAAATTATTTACGTCTATTTTGTTAAACAATTGACAGGCGCAGATGATACGATTTATGTAACAATATATATAATAAACAAAAATTTATTTTGAAACCAGTACATTTTTTGGAAAAAAGATTCAAACAAAAGTTGTGTTAAATATAAATATCATTAATTTTTGTTCACAAAAATTTTCTGTAACTGTAACCATTTTTAAGTAATTGCAGAAACTGCAAAAAATGACTAGAGAAAACATGCACTTCCGGTCGGAACATTGTTTTCAAAAATAGGAGGTTTTCGTGCCAGGCACATACAAAGTCGTTTGGGCTGTAGAGCGCTCACACACACACAGACAGACAGACACACACACACACACAGACGGACGTTCCCAAAAATAGTCGGAATCGATTTAGGGAAGGTCAAAACGTATATTTCCGTTAAAATATCGAGTTCGAAATTTTTAATGATTACAATACTTACTTATACTGCGTATAAGAAAGTAATTACTGTAGTATCAGTAATACAAATTTAAATAATGATTAAATATATTAAGATTAAACATATTTTTATAGATAGGGAATTTTCGCGATTTTATTACAACTACTCACGGAAACAATCCCCTATATTATTAGCAATGCATAAGGGTTAAATGTTCTAAAGTATAATAACAGAGTAACAAAACACATGTTACAGATAAATAGGCTATAAAGAACGTCCACCCCATACGAACACAATCACTACCTAGAGCCTTAATTATTTCGAACAGCAGTCTAATTCAATCAACTTACATATATAACAGAATAAATCAACTGTGCAGTGATTGAATTTCACTGTTTTGCACTACACAAAGCAACACAACCGATTTATTTAATTGTGTTTACTATACCATTCCTAATCATACGATATACCTCTGAACTGAAGACAACTGCGGTTATCTCCTACATACACCCATGTTGCTCCAACAAAAACAAAAACACGAATCTCAGTCGCGCAGAGACAAATGTCAACGGTTTTAGTTTCCACGTCGCTATGGCAGTCACATTTCGCTAACTTTACATTCAAAAACTTCGTTGATGAATAAATCAAATGCCTTTCCCTTAAAATAACCCCCAACCCGAACAAATCCAACATTCAAAATCTTCTACTCGCAAACGCAAGCATTTATTAATTAAATATTTAAATCAAACGAAAATAAACGCTTTTAATGAAATTCGAATATATACGTCCATTTATTTATCAACTTGTCTATATATGTATATATAGACAACTTGGAATATGTAATAGCGCGATATGCGCAGGAGAGTAGAAAAAATGAAGATTTTATAGTCTATTGCGCACATTAATGGTGGAGGCTCAAACTATTCCAAGTAGTCTATATTTTTTAATTTAAATAAAACAACAATTTGTCCCTAAAACCGGTACTGTAAGAATCCTAAAACCAATGGTTAGGATACTGGATTTTCGAGTACTCCACTACGGTATTACGGTAGTGTGCTTATGGTAAAACCTCATGAATATTAATCACTGGATACGTGCAATTCGCGAAACATATTGCGCTTTATAAACATCCCATATAGGGTGGCCCCCCTCCCACCCTGAACATATTCGCCTTTTTTTCCCGGTGCCCCCCCCTGTCCCTTTTTAGCGACAATTCGCTGCGTTTGTAGCCCCTAAAATTCACGCAATCTAAGCCGGTAAAAAGGACCCAGTCGAATGGAAGAATCGGCCACATGGCATCGTAAAGTCAGCGCGATGTACCGAATATCACTTGTTTAGTTAGATTTACTATCCATTGGGCTTAATAATGATGATTGATGTTGAATTAAATGTGTTTTCGAACACCCCAACTAACAATCATTTTTCGCATTTACTCATTTACGTGATTAGTTTTAGATTTTTTTTAATTAGCTAACATCTTTAAACAAATAGATATTTTAGACTAATAATTATATATATATATATATAAAAAAATAAATCATAGAGTTATTTGCGAAATGTTGCAAATAAATTACAGGGTGAATTCGATATCGTTGGCGTAATCAAATGTACGATACGTCATTGAATCTAATCGAGTAGAAACTACACGATACATATATGTGGCTCGTGGTACACATCTGTTCGTTGGGGAAAACGAACATGAATAATAAAACAAAAAGCGGGAAAGTTACGCGAAATACAGTGTTATTTTAGGTGAAGTTTAAATATTTAATCGCGCGCGTATCATTAAAAAGTACATCAACGAACGGTACATTGATTACATTACGAGACGACGAAATATTACACTTACGGGGCGACTGTAAGTAATGGTAAGTAGCTAAGGCATCAGATGTGGTGCAAGCATTGTTGAAACGTATCAGGTGTTGCAATAAAAAATTTACTTCAGTCTATTAGCAAAAAGCACATATCTACTACTAATTGTTTTAAGAATATATAAATATGTAGAATTTATGTTATGTTATCCAGTGATGGATTACATATTGAGTTCTCATTAATGGAAACTTCTTATTTAAAAAAAAAAACATATATATACTACAGTGAAAAGGATAGAAAAACAAGGAAACTTATACTGATTGATTCTTGCCCCATTGACAGTCTAGTACATTAATTCTAGTGCGATCGACTCGACAGTAAATACAAACACACGCGGAAGCAGTTCGTTTGAATCATTTACGTTCATCAATACCGCATACATAGAATCAATCATTAAGATCGACGAAGATTAATTACAAAACTGCTTTTAATGCTCTGTTTATACTAAAGAAACTCATTTTACATTTGCGGTTGCTTACGAAAGCTTTCAAACCAATCCCCAAATTACGATTCCAATATTTACCAAAATACATAAACATACATATAAATAAAGTTATTTTAATTAAATGTTCTAATAAACATTCATTTGCATTAAACTAATTAGAAATATAAATTAACTTTTCTTGTCCATGATATCTAACTTTCAATTAAACAATAAATCTAGTATTAAATGCATTTTTTAGCATACTAATTGTAAACATATCAAAAACACTTTCTCTATGTTTTGATATCTTTAAAAAAAAAAATGCATTCAAACAGTAGATAATATATTTATACTAAGAAAAGCAACGAGAATATGACGAAATATTTTATTCAGAAGCATCGCATCAATATTAAATAGAGCAATTTATTAAGAATTATTATATGTAAGTTTGGCGCTAGTAATCAATGCATGAAATAAAAATACTGGTAATACTTTGAGTAGTCAAGTCCAGGGTATGGACGGTTACCTGATTATTTAGTGGAGCATGGTGTTGCGTTTGTGTTCAAAGCCACGTAGTAGTTGTCCGCTGTCGCTGGCTACAAACGCGCCAAATGAAATCTGGAAATCAGTGGCTTTTAGCGAGATTTCCCTCGGGGACAAACGATACCAGAACACGCGACATGAGGCCACCTGACCGGTCAACACACTACACAAACATTTCGCTCAAAATCTTAAATAATAAAATAAAACACCGCACAAATAAATATATTTTATGTAACTAAATCCTAAGATACACAATACAATTTAAAGCATAGTCCACTACATAAATGTTTGTGACATCAACAAGATTTAATTTCAAATAAAACACACCTATTTCTAAAAGATAATAGCTTCCTACAGGGGGTAACACCAAGGGTTAATTTCTCAGATAAACTAAAATAGTCTATAATCACGCATATAAGGCACCAAAAGGGTCGAAATATTCAATTTTTGATCAAATAAACCAACAAAGATCCTAAACAATTTTTACTTTCTTATACGGAGTATAAGTTAGTATTGTAATCATGAAAAATTTCGATCTCGAGATTTTAACGGAAATATACGTTTTGACCTTCCCTGAATCGATTCCAACTATTTTTGGAATGACGTCCGTCTGTGTGTGTGTGTGTGTGTATGTTCTCTACAGCCTAAACGGTTGAAGCTAAAATTATGAAACTTTAAACTTAAGATTTGCATATGCCTGAGGTGTGCACCTCCTATTTTTGAAAAAAATATTCAAAGCGGAAGTGCCTGTTTACTCCAGTCAATTTTTGCATTTTCTGAAATTACTCAAAAATGGTTACAGTTACAGAAAATTTTCATGAACAAAAATTAAAGGTATTTATATTTAGCACAACTTTTGTTTGAATTATTTTTCCAAATAGAGTAATGGCTTCAAATTAAATTTCTGCTTATTATATATATTTTAACATAAATCGTATCATCTGCGCCTGTCAATTATTTAACAAAATAGACTTAAATAATTTGAAGTTTGACATTTGATATTGTTTCTAAGAAATATATCTACTGTAAAAGCGAACTAAGTGTTAGAACGAATATTATAAATTAGAAAAATAATGTAACTACGATATGGTTTAACCCATATGCGGATAAGAAAGTTCGGTGCATGACACTGCAGATTTTTTTTCGGTTGAGTTTTGGATGAAAGTACAGACATAGAAAAAGCACACACGTGGACAGGTATTAGGGTAGCATGGTTGCACGAATGGATCACACAGAGACGGGGCGAGTTTTTAATCTTGCTAATGCACCGGCTGGGTATGCCCCACCTTACACAACCGTTACGTTACGCACCGTAGAGTTGATTCGAATGCTTGAAAACGCGTAGCGAATTTCGTCGTGTACGACAAATTCAGTATATTGATTTGCGATGGAATTTTTATTTCCACCATCAAACTATCAACACAATATATGGCACTCGTATTTAAAATGAATTTTCTAATCAGCGATAATAACAGGGGCACAATTTCTTTTGTTGTTAAAACATGGGGCAATCGTAACTAAATTTCAAGAACATTTTAGTCTGCTGCTTTTGTATTGCGAGACAATTATAGTGGGACGGTTTTGAGGAGAGATAGTTGATTACAGGACACAACGACAAGTGTAATCGACGTGCCTATTCTATTCAGACGCGTTTCACAATGCGACAGCTACGAATATAGACGCTGTTACATACATACACCCTCACTACTATTTTCCACCCATCCCTACATTTATTTTCTATAGACATTGTCGGAACAATAATTAATATATCGTCAACGAAAAGTTATGTTCAAAATACGAAAATTCATAATCTAGAAAAGTTACTTTTAAGACTTTTAAGTATAGATTTATTCGTTTTAATATAAACTGATTGGAAATAGAGTGGGTGATGTTCAGTGTCGCCTGATTGGAAACAAACGATGCGTGCATGATATTCGGGCACTCATGAAACAAGTACAGTGCAAATGGGAAAGTAAAGCAACAACTGAATTGCGAATATATACATATATACGTACACAATACAAACTGCAGACAGGCGTATAGTCCTCTATAGGAGTAAGACAACGAGGCGAAAAAATATCAGTGTTTGAATAGTGCACGTGGCTGCGTTTATTGTCGCTGTTGGTATTAATTCCACGACACGGAACCACCCCATGTCGTATTACGTACCACGCGATACTCGTTCACGCAGAAATTTACGATAATTCTGTCTGTATGTATTAGTTGTAGAAAGTTGCTATAGTATTTTTTATTGATTCTTTTTAATGCAAAAATGTGTACAATAGACACAAATAATTAGTGATTATTTAATATATGCAAAGTGTATTAGTGTTTATTAATGATGTTCATTTGCCAGTTGGATTGACAAGCTTCCGTTGGGTCAGGTGGATGTTAGAATTATTGTGTTTATTAGTATGGGCAGGTGGTTAATATTTTGAAGCACTTGGGTGATACACGTGTTCTTATTGCGCCTTTCTAAGACAACGTGGGATAGTTATATCGCCCGCATTATTTGTGTGAGAACTGTTTGGTCAGTTAATAAATACATATGTTCAGGTGTTCTAAAGATCTAAATATATTACATATGTCTTACATACATACATAGAATAAATGCACGAAAGTAGTGCACGAGCAAAATTCAAATGAAGCAACAAAACTAAGATTTGGATTAAATTAAAGAATATTCTGTCACCCTACTTGATCTATATATTTATTTATAATAAAAATAATGATTTGTATACGAAATTTAATTAAAAATGTAGATAATAGAGTACTCTAATTTAAATAAATTCAGTTAAACCTAGCGATGGATGGTTGATTGAAATATGGTAAGCGTATGGATTTGATGTGTTTTTGTTTGATAAACATTGATATGATTAGGTATGGACTTTGCAGTACGTTTTGCTGAATACTAGGATGGGATATGCTTAGAAATGCACCCCACGACTGCATATATTACTGCACTGATGCAATCCAATACTATCAACGGATTAGTGTATGTTTAGATACATTTAATAGATTTCTGCTGACTGGCAACTTATTACTATAATTAAATATATTCAAATTTATTGTAATTCGAATAGGAACGTCAATAATAAAACAAATTCATTTATATATATATATATATATATATATATATATATATATATATATATTTATATATATATATATATATATATATATATATATATATATATATATATATATATATATATATATATATATAGCTTTAGTAGTAAGTTAAACAAAAAATAGTTTGGAATTGTGTATTGAAATAATAATGTTTAATGTAATATGCTGAATTCATAAAGGTGTCACGGAAATCAATAAAAGAAATATTCATTGTTTGCGTTGTCCTGTGATAACAAAAGACATTGTCGTTTTCATTTGTAGAAAAAATAAGGGAGCTAGAGTCAATATTTCTTTAAAACAACGTCATGCTTTTTTTTAAACGCGACACAATTTGATTTCCTAACTTATACTAAATATATATTTTAACTTTGTAAATTAAATAATAAATAATTTCGTGATCTTAAAAACGGTCTATTATGTTCGTCAAGAGACCTTAGCTGGAGGCTAATACCCATCCAGCATCACATTGGTAACCAAGTTGAGCTCACTTGATTTTGATGGTAAGAAAGGTTGATAATTCACAGCTTGGTTTGTAACTAGTATGGTGCATTAACGAATGGTTGTGTGTGTAATGCAGTAGTAGTCAAACCGTATCATCTTCTCACAGTTGTGCTGTAAATAGTTGTGCATTAGCTCAGGGATGGGAGGCGCACGTTCCCGTCATAATACACTCAACAACCAACACGTTCCGAGTCACTTTCATGTGGCGGCGACGTTTGCGCCTACATGACTGTACTTCGACAGTCGAAACTCAAATTCCAACTTATGCTACCTAATTTGTTATTTTCGTACATCCTTCTAAGTTTTATAGTATTTTAAGAAGCTTTTATTAAAAAAACAAATAATACTTATACATATCATATATATAGCAAAATAATCATAATTAATTAACAGGGCATTAAATTTACTATATATTATATTACTATGTATAATCAAATAAATTAACCCTTCATATATGTATGTATATAAAAATCTGCCCTCGAGCCGTAAATGCACATATTCCTCCTTAGTAACGGGGTTAAATTTCATGAAGAAAAGGGTTAAATAGTAGCGACACTGCCTCCAGATATATTTACCTGTAGTCTATGCGTAATGGATGACATTACCACCAATGAATACAAAAAGCTACACGTGTGGGTAAAAGTAATTTGAGCTTGTGTTTACAGTAGTTACAGATGGATAGAGACATATTACACATACCATACGTAAACCAAAGCGAAATGTTTTTAAAAGTAATAATTCATCTAGATTTTATATGTGTTTTACATGTTGTAATAAAAGAGTGTATTTGTTACAACAATCAATTTTTTTTCCGTGTAATATTTTCGTATTGTGTGTAGAATGTGAGGTATATGAGAGGGATGAGTAATCGATATCTCATCGCGTAAAAGGGTGCAGAGTGGTGTCGCGGGTGCGGGGTGTGTTCGTGTTCCATTCTTGGACCGTACTAAGGAGGGAAACGCATTACCATCTGATAACTACTAATTCAAATTAGTCTATTGATATTTTAATTATATATGAATGATCATACTTTTAATTAATTACTACCATTTTTTTAAAAATTATTACATATACTATATAACTGTTAAAGATAATTATATTTATATACTTCGCCGAAATAAGTATCTAGTACGAAAAATGTTTTGAACTATTTACTAATATTTAACAGATATTGTATACGTAGTATTAATTTAATTAGTGACTGAACCTTTGCCGCTACTAGTACTGTGTGTGTGTTGTGCGTGTTGTGTGTGTGTGGTGACGAATCCAACCCTGGTAACTTGGGGGTGGTAAGGCTGCAAGCAATATATGTAATGGATACAGGGGCGGCAACAGTACTGGCCGCCGCCACCATGCACTCGCCGTCCTCACAAAACCACAACAGTACACCCTTAGTACCATAGACATTTCGTAGATCTACCATGATCGAGTATAAAATTATATTTCTGTAATACTTGTTCGAACAAATATCATAAAACGTTAAAAACAATCATAGTTATCAATAAAAGTCTAAATATTGCATATTTCTTAATAAAAAATATTTATTGAGTAACTTAAAAAATAATTAAATATTTAACGAAATAAAACTACTAAAGTTATTTATTTAATTATTATACTAATAGAAAAACAAATTTACAAAAAAAAAAATGTTGACTATATAGTTCCGTTCCGTTTAATATCTATGATGGTTGTAACGTTGAAGAGTTCGCGCTGGTAAGTTGGTGTATGTATTGGTATTGGGTCCCGTTTTGTATCAATGACAATAACGAAAAGAAATCCAACTCTATGCGAGATTTATGACTCGCACATACGCTACTGAACATGCACTAATGGATGAACTGCAATACTGTTATTAGGGACACCGCAAATGCGACCATACCCCAACGTACACCAAACTATTGTCATTCAAATGTGACAAATAAATAAAACAAATATATATCTTGTCATAGTTTTTCCAATTGATTACTCCGTAAGTAATTGGAGGGAAATACTTTCAAAATTATAAGTACTAAAAGAATTTGAGTTCTTTGACTAATACGCCACCCCATTTGCTGGGAATAGGCATGTGGTTATGTATGTATGTACGTATATATGTGTCAGTCAATATAGTATTTAATGAATAAAAATAAAAATATATACACAGATAAATAAACATATGAAATCGTCGGTTCGAGTTGTTTTTTATCTGGGCCCGACCGTTCGTTGGTTGTGGCCTGACTGGTATGTTAAAACAACCTCAAACAAATATCACATTTCATAAACAGAACCTTAACGAACGATAACAAACATGTAATGCGGCGCGCATATCGTCCCGCGGCGTTGATTTACAAATGTCATAAAAATATACACATTCAGACGGACATAAACACACGTGGTTTCTCTTTTAAATCGAATTCTTGACCGTCTAAATCGAAACTCCCGACTTGTTGCTATTTTTGCCTCGGCACGGATGTATACAAATATGCTTATTACATTCATACAAATATTTACACTTTATTACTACACTAAATTTATTTTCTCATAAGTGCTCTAAGCACTATAAGCTCTATAACCTTGAAAAAAAAAAAATATATATATACAGGCTACTCGGAATAGCTTTAATCTTGATATTATATATATAGTTACTTCAAAAAAGAATTGTTACTGAAATTGTATATAAGATACAGAATATATTCTATAAACCTATAACCAGATACCTTATAAATAATTGTATATAATTGCATTGTTTAGAAATTAGTAACTTTATTACTTATAGATTTTTCTTAAATAATTGTTGTATTAAAATTTTATTAAAATTTATAGATATATAGATAATAGAATTTAATTTGTTTCAATGTAAATTAATTTATAATAAAATTGCTAGGAGTATACTGCAAAGGTTAACATCCTTTGAGTAATTATTTAATTCTAAAATAAATCTATTAGAAATGATCAAAGAGTAACCAATGCAATGTAAAATATTTAGATGTTTTAGATCAAACTAACGTATATAGTACCTACTAATCAAAAACGAAAATTGTCTGTATGTATAAATTTTTGCTTGAAATATACATACTCCAACACATATTGAGCAATTCACACGACACTATGTATCCAAGTTTACTTAATCGTCAATGAGACTTTCTGCAGCTGACTGCCGTCGGCTGAAAATGCGCACGTGACCAAATGTAAACACAAGCACAGATTTCTAACACCCCTCCGTCTGTTTTTGTTACTGGACTTAGCTGCGAAACCCATAAATTAAATTCAAATAAATTGAAGATGCTTTCTTTTTTAAAACAATTTTTGCTCATAAAGCACATTTCTGAGTGCAACTAAAATATTAAAACCAAAGTAGTGAAAGTGAGTTTGTTCTGCGGCATTTATATATTTACTTGTCGTAGAAATTGTTTTAAAATACTCGTTCCTCTTTATAAAAGCCTAAATCGGTAGAAGGAATGAAAACAAGTTTGAAAAAATATAAAATAAAAAAAAAGAGGCTGTGAAAGAAGTAGTGTCGTGCGTGTGTGTGTGTTGAGGGGGAAAGAAAGGCATAAGCGGCAAGAGTAGGGGATGTGCCGGGAGTAGATTAACAGAAGCACTTAGCACTAAGAGCTCGCACAGAAGCTGGGTTGTGGGGGAGTTCTATAGTCATCTATGGTACGCGTCCCGACGACACAAGACGCCTAGGGGACTAAACCACCCTGGTCGCTACACTCACTGATATATCAAACATGGACTTATAGATTTTTCAACTAAATTTTCCAACAATTCTTAAACAACTTCAATTATTATAACGACAAAATTATTTGAATATCCGTTCAGATATCCAATGCACTCATTGGTCACAAACCAGAAACTGATTTCCCTCTTTGTTTGATAAGGAACAACTTATGACGTCACGGATATAGCAACAATTAACGAAATAATAATAATAATAATAATAAAAGGAGTGAAAACTAAGAATTCAATTAGAATCTAATTGGGGTTTATATGGGAATGAGTTTTTTTTTTTAAACTGGAATCCATTGGATGAATGTCAATGGTATTGCAGTATTTTTTGGATGAATTTGGAATAGAAGAAGTGCAGCGAAGTGTCGCAATTTTAAACTATTCAAATGTTACCACGCATACACATATACAATAGCTGCGAAATGGTGAGAAAATTGTGTTTGATGAAGAGAAGAGAAACGACGCGATGCGTATTGTTGAAATGTGATAATTTGCGGACGGAAATTGACGTTTCAAAATTTTGTAATTTATAATCATCGACCGATTTGTAGCCGACGGTTGACGAAACGGAAATTAAAATTCACTGAATCGTAACTCATAAAAAGTCATCGTTCAATTTGATTCCAAAATAACGCCATTCAATATTTATAAATATTCTTACAAACATACTTAAAAAATATTCGAAAGATTTTTATATGACGTCATAAACCATCCACTATTTATTTGTGTGATTGTGTACTTATAAGTACAGTACAAAACTAACTAAAAGTGAACCAATACATGTTTGGAATAGACCATAAATCCGCCATATATGTATGTTTATATAAATAATAAAGTCAAGAAAATACATTGCAAAATACAAACATGCATGGTATCCACATGATACAATTAAATATTTACATCATTCTGGATATGGTCTTTCATCATGTAGATATTCACATACTCGGTCGTACGTATAAACACAATTATTTACGTCACATACGTACTCGAGTATCGACATACAGCGCCACCGTGGCAACAGCTAAAAGCTTAGGCGTGAACCGTGTTGAAAGCTAAATGGGCCATGGCACCCAATTATCACACAGAATGCACAACAAGGATAGCTAGCACAACCAATAAAAATACATTCACACAATTTTCTGCACAGAAATTCCCTCACACACTTCAATCACTCTACATACACATAACACTTACAATTCTGTAGATAGTTCGCCGACTAGAAACCATCTGCAAACACAATTTAATTCATATTGCTCAAATAATAGTTGATTGATTGATAAAAATGCATGTACAATTACGACAATTATAATTAGGTAAATAAATACATTTCAATTCGTATTTATATATATATATATATATAGGTATTTGACAACATTTATTATTTATGTTTAAGCTTACAAGAATATATTATATATTGTTAGTGTAAGCGTAGTTTTATATTATCTGCGGTCTATAATTGTTTATAAATGTGGAAAAAACGTGTATATTTTTAGGGGGTGGTTTTTAGGACCGCTAAATGTGGGTAAACAAATAATAGCAACGGCAACGAAATTTAAATAAATAACAAAACAAACAAAAACTTAATCCTTGATTCGAGTATCACAAACGCAAAAAAAAATCACAGAAATAAATGTAAGACCACAGTTTAGGTGTCATGGACGACATTGTAGCTGCTTGAGCCAATTCGTCCCATTTAGCGAGTGGGGTGTTTTTTTTTAAAATTAATACATATAAGATTAAATATCACTGTTAATATGGGTTGGTAACACTTTTACTATTAGCTCACTTTCGTGCAAAACCAACCTTAATACTTTAAAACACGATTTTATTTCGGGCCCAACAGTTTTACCAGACGATCATTTCGGCCGGCTTCTGTATTTTTGAAATCAGTCAGCAACTAGAAAATATCAATTTCTCATTTCGTAATTACCGTGTTCTAATTAGCGCATTAATGCGTGCAGATCTATAAAATGTCTATTACAGTGCAAATTAGCGGATTATTGCATGCGGAGCAGGTTTTCCTACGATTTATATGCTGGAGAAAACATTTAATAAAACATTTCAATAGCGGTATTTATGTCTATTACAGTACAAATTAGCGAATTATTAGTGCGTGCAGAGCAGATTTGTCTACGATTTAGTGTGAGGAGCACTTATAATAAAACATCTAAGTAGCGGTCTATACAGGGTGTAACAGCGAAACGAGCTACCTCGAATAACTTCTATATTATTAAAGATACAATAAAATAGTATAAGACAATATTATGCAGGACCAAGGGGGACATCCAACTATGAAAGACAATATTTTTTTAAACCAGTGGTTCTCAAGCAACAACACAAAGTTATGTTTTTTCAAATGAGACGCTATATATTTTTTGGGTTCATTGTATAGGGTATTTTTTTCTAAATACTACCATGTATTCGTTTTATACCCTTACATAAGTAAAATATGGAGAAAAATACGATTGAAAGTTAAATAAATTTTATTTTTATAGTTATTTTTCAGTAGGCTATAAAAAAAATTGAGTTTAAATACAACGAAACATAAATTAAATACATTAAATTATTTGTTATTTACATTATAACACTATTTATAAAATAAATAATAAATAATTTAATGTATTTAATTTATGTTTCGTCGTATTTAAACTCAATTTTGTTTCATAGTCTACTGAAAAATAACTATAAAAATAAAATTTATTTAACTTTCAATCGCATTTTTCTCAATATTTTACTTATGTAAGTGTATAAAACGAATACATAATGGAATTCAGAAAAAAAAACTCTATCGAATGGGCCTAAAAAATATATAGGATCTCATTTGAAAAAATATAACTTTGTGTTGTTGCTTGAGAACCACTGGTTTAAAAAAATATTTTCTTTCATAGTTGGATGTCCCCCTTGGCCCTACATAAGATTGTCTTATACTATTTTATTGTATCTTTAAGTTCATAGAAGTTATTCGAGGTAGCTCGTTTCGCTGTTACACCCTGTATGTCTATTATAGTTGAAATTAATGAATTATTGCGTGCAGTAGATTTTTCTATGATTTGGATATTGTGAAAAACAGTTTTAATAAAATATTTATGTAGTGGTATATATGTTTATTACAGTTCAAATTAGCGGCTTATTAGTTTCGTGCAAAGCAGATTTTTTTTTTAGGATTTAATATAAAAAGCGATATACAGTGGAAATGGTTTTAAATAAGATTCAGGGAAACATAATTTATAAGTGGAACAAAAAAAAAAAACCAAACACAAGCGCAAGAACGTGTAAAATAAATGGAGTGAAATAATGGCACTGACCTCGTAGGAGAGCTCCTGCTTGAGTATCTGTGTAGTTTGAGGATTCCCCGAGCAGCAGGCAAGTAGTGTTGGATACAATACTCTGGAGAGAGCTTCCACGGAGAAATACGGAAACGGTAACATACATAACTGTTGTAGGACGGATGGAGCATACCCGCTTACTAGTAACATCTAGAACAAAGAAATACATCTCCGCTAAAAATCAACAAATTTCCCATCTTTACTTTCTTAAACCCACTAATAAGTAGTGTAAACATGAAAATAATTAAGCTTGACATTTTAATAAAAATATATTTATGATCTTCCTTCAATCGTGTGTGTGTGTGTATGTGTTTCGCAAGTCTATAGAAGTGTATGTATCGATAATACTTACAATAAAAGATGACATATGACGTTCTTTTTTTGTAATTAGTGTATTATTTGTAAAACGAGGTAACGATGCAGTGGTATATGGGGCATGATAACAAATCACCTGTGGTCGTATAACCGGACGCGTAACCAGTAACCAGTGTGCGACGTGTTACCGAATGATTAATACGTTTCATGCTCAGCCCATACCACACGCGATTGCCGTTTCTTCTTTGTGTAGGTGCAACGCGTTGTCCAATGCGGTGGATATTTAAACAACGTATTTCAATGTCACAAAAGACCGAAAATGTCGAACGGAAAAGACAAATGTACGCGCGGTAAACGCGATAAAGTGTATTACAAATAATTAATAAAATTTGCTATTTTAAGTGGTCAAATAATCAATTTAAAGACGTCATAAACAAATGTATGTTTTATTCATTCGCGTCCTAGAAATAACTCCCTGGATCAGTTAATCACTAATGTGATGCTTTAGTATATATTATTGCCATCGCCGATAAGACGATTTTATAATATAAAACTAATCTAGAAACCGAAGTGAACTATTTTATCTGTTTTACGACGCATTTCGTCAAAACTATAAACTCATTTTAGTTGTTAAAATAGTGTTTTTCATCATAGCTTTCGTGCTAAATCTATAAATCGCTATTGAATATGTTTAAACTTTATCGATAATTCATTATTACTCTACTAAAATCGACAGATTAAATTTTATGTGATTTTGTTAAATTATAATAGCTAACACCAGTTCACGGAACTCTCAGAAATGTTTTAACTACGCTATTAAAAAACGCAAAACACAAAGATCTATTTTCGATAAAGCATTTTAAACGTATTGTAAAACCGAAAATACGCTCATTTTTCCTAAATGTACAACATAAATTCAGCGGTAATTATTACGTTAATAATGCACGTAATTCGAAAATGTCGTGCTCCAAATCTGATTAGTTTTGTATAATTACAATTAACTCGTTACATAAAAATGCAAATATAAAAAGGCACTGGCAATGTTATTTGAATATTCCGTCCAAGTTTGATTTAATAATGAAATGTTTGTACTACCATGGAATACATTTTAATGGATAGTCTAATGAATACTTTCAAATATCTTTATATGTATATGACAAATGGCTTTCTAGAAATGTGACAGGTATGCTAGAAATATGAAGAAGGGACACAAGGTGTGTGACACGCATAGTACGTCGGTCGGTAGCCGTCAGGCCGTCACTGTTATCGCTGATCGGATGATGTTGCAGCGTCGTCAATTAGATCATATGCGCGTGTTTAGATTACCATCTAACCGCCGGTTTGGCGTACACGTGCTCACCATATTATTGAACAATTGTTAACACACTAAAGTCGTAATTTATTAAAAATCTACAATTTTATACATATAAATAGCTTTAGGCGTATGTACATACATATAGATAATATAACTCTTGTAATACGATTTTTTTATCGGATTTGGAGCAACTCCTACTTGTCTTTTCCGAGAATTTATAATGCGTAAGCACAAAAAAAAAACGCGATCTAATTTTAGCTGGTATTGTGACGGTGATATGGGACGTTTGTGTTCACACGAGAAGCGATGCGCATTAGCTCATTGCATGGTCACACCGACCGGAAATGGAATTAAACGGGCGGGAAGTTACCGGGCAATCAATGCAAAAGTTACACGTGGCGTGCGCGTGTTTGTTGATAAAACAATCAAAGACTACGGACACACGATCGCTTTTTACGTGACAATTTTCCTGTGCTACGCATTATTATTTATTATTAGGGTATTTAGATATATCGGAAAATATTATATAAGGGTGGATTAAGCAATATTAAATGTAATTTTTTATTGTGTGACTAGTATGTTATAAATGAAGACGTATATATGTATGTATGTGATTAGGAAACAGGCGTAAATACACAAGAATTATAAGTGAGGGCAGGCGGAATAACATGATGAATGTTAGTGTTGGGATTTATGTGATGGCGTAGCCGTGCGACGTGGCTTGGCATGGTTCGGCCGTCGGAACGTCATGTAAAGATACGTGAAGGAGAGAGCATGGAGCATAGCCAGCAGGGCCGCATTCCTGGCGCTTGTCTCGCGGGAGCCGGCCGCGCCGCCAGCCGCCCATTAAGATAGCGCGGGCGCCGGCAACTAAGACAAGACGCAACCGCAACGACAAAGCAACCGTACACGCTCCCACGATATATACATACATACTTCAAATTGTACATAGTCATTTTTTAACGAACTTACTACCATACTTATTAAAACCTTTGATGTTCGTAGAACACTGTAATACATTTTATAAACCGTTGGCACTTCTTTAAAAATCACTACACAAATTATTATAGTCTCATTAAATAAGCCTCAAATCATCATCGCGAATAAACAAACCAATGAATATTAGTTTAAATTTTAAATCAAGTTATAAGACACATGTATCGGTGAATAATAAATGAGAGATAAATATTTAAACAAACACCTACTTGGTTATCACGATTGCCAACTGCAAAGTATCCAGTAACATGGATCAACTCATGCAGTAGTTCTTGGTAACTATCACTTAGATCACCATCTGCTCCTCCAGGAGGCGGCTTGGCGGAGGCGACAGCCGGCGCCGCACAACACCACAATAAATGACCAGCTATATGTCGGAACTGTAGTGATATACCTTCAGCACCTAGTACCTCCTGTAATAATATTCCAAGTAAAAAATTGCCTGGCACGCGTGCCACAAGGTACAACGTGAAATATTTTTAAAAAAATGTCTACAAATAGATAAATATGTATTTCTTTGTAGATTAGCCTAGACTAGCAGAGTGCAATTGTGAAATAAAACAATTTTTTTATGGAGTGAAATTGAAGTAGGTATGGTGAAATATGGAAAAACAACAAAGTTGTTCATAGAATAAGGAGCAATTCAGCTGTCTCGTATGAGTATAAGTAATGGCTGTGGATGCTACGTGGTGTTCGGTGTGAGAACCGGCTCTCAGAGTGTGCTTGCTTGCGAAGAGTCATTCCCAAGAGGATGATCGCGTGGCCCGAATCAAACCAGCCTCCAGTGCACGCGGGGCCAGGCCCCCCGAGACCAGACCCTCCCCACGGGGGCCGTGACCACAACGTGTGTGCCGGCCCCCATCCGCAATCATAACAACCAGAGAACTCTCTGTGATTATCAATCGGTTACCGCTAATATTGACTCACGGTATTTGGATTGCCAATATCCAAAGCTTGAGCTATTTTTATATTCACATACGTTACCATACTTTTATTCATTCCACACAAGAAATAACAATAAATTTATTTATTTTTTTATTTTCTCCAATACCCTACATCCAACAAAGCAACATTTATTCCACAATTCTAAACATATCTGTAAGCCTGTAAATCTAAACGATTAAAAACAGTAGACTTTTTTGTGTAATGGTTTTTTTTGAAAAACTTATTAATGAACCACAAAAGTAAATAAATTGTGAAATATGTATTTTAAATTGATTAAAAACATCAAAAGCAACCGCCGGTCTTTAGCTATCCTAAAGTGACATGTTTCCAAATATATTTAAATATATATTTTTTTCCACACACAACCAAGATCAAGTATGTTTTGACGTTGTCAAAAATACACTCCAATGCCATCGGTTCAAAGTCACCCCAAGTTGCTTGTAGGCTGTAAATTACTGCTTAGTGGCGACCCGTCACTGAACTACATGTGTCTGATATGTAAAGCTAAAAGCATTCTAAAGTTATATGTATACTACGTCCGAAAAGTAAACGCTTGTAAACGGAAACGCCGCTAGTATTTCCGTTCTACTATTTACACATTTAAAATACATTGCCATATCACTAAATGTTAAGAATTTAATTTAAATCCGATACAGTCGATAAATAATAAAATACATTTCCAATTTAAAATCCCCATATGTGTGTGTGTGTGTGTGTATACAAATTAACTCGTTTGAGTACATAAAAGCTAATTTTCAATTGCAAAGCGAAATCATTCAATTAGAGGCATAAGTCTGAGGTAAACACAGTTAACTTTACGGGTAGGGAGAGTTGGTTTCGACGCAAACACTGTACGCCTACAGTTTCGCTCGTCGGCTGTTTTTGGGCCCTTAGAATCATTCCTGTATTCGCAATGTTTGCGAAGATACCCAGAGAATATCGTTCGAAAACTAAACTGGAGTTTAAATGATTTGTACATTGTACACTAACACTAACTAACTTGTGAAAGTCGAGCGAAAAATATTTGAGGGAATTTTTAAAAAAACTGTTCGCAATAAGTAGCGTTGCTTGTGTGCAAGGGGTAACGAAACCGAGTTGCACATGTTCCTGGCGTGTCTCTTTGCACAGGGAATCGTAGTAGCCGTTCGCAAACAATTGCATCTCTCGCCAGAACAAACCAATTAACAGAGATGAGTCAACTGGCCACCGAAACGAGTAAAGGCACCATCGCAACCACAACTCCAAATCAAACACAAACATACCACACTACCAATTACCAATTTATCCATCCAACCAAGTTTAGGCAATTCCTCAAAAAACCAGTGCCGTACATTTAAACACTTACTTGAAATTTCTTCAAATCCAACTCTGCAACTCTTCTCAATAACCGGAATGTAACTGTAGCCAGCTTCAAACAAGGCGCAGGCATCGCCGGAGGGTTCGCATCCTGGCACCTAGGACTAGCTCCACATGGTAACAAAGTCCCATACAGCATGGAGACAACACCCACAAGCTCAGTACCATGTAGAGTATTCACTAAATGCGTCGGGTCATTTGGCGACCCACCTGCTTCTTCAGCAGGACAATGAGACGCCAAAGAAGCAAGCAAGTCTAAAGCTGATAAGAGGAATGAACATGAGGCTGGATTATCATGAATAGGACTACGGACTGATTGGCAACACTGCGATAGACGCTCGACGACACCTAAACAAACGGCGAAGCTGAAATAAAAGAAATAGACATGTCATAATAATTTTTTCGGATGTTTTCAAATTACGCGTATTCGTGTTTGTCGTAGTAGCAACACCAAAAACAAATAGACGCGGCGCTTTAATTAAAATTAAACTCCGAACGCGAAACCCAAACAGTTCAATATTTACTATTTCGAGCACACAATCATCGAGAATAAGCACACGGGGCCAGTTGGCGTGTTTCTATTTAAGTTCCTTATACTAGCGCGGATGGCTTATTGGTCGCACCGATCGAGAATATACACCCTGATGGTGTATTCTGGGAGAACCGCAGATGCTACACACAGCTAATCACATCAGATGTGTCATGCGCACAGCTGATTATTGTGTTCTGATAACTATCATGCTAGGAAAGGGTCCCTTATTGTGATAAGTGGCCGTATACCCTCCATGTGTCTTTTTTTCTAGAATATTTAATCGAATTTCGTAATTTTGTGCGTTTTAAAACTACGTGAATGAAGGAGATAGCTCTATTGTAGTCTAGTATACGTAAAAAAAAAACTCTTTTCGGTAAACGCTATGACCTGTGATAACCAAACGTAAACATAATAAAGCGCATTCGGTCAACAGAGCCAGCCAACGGGCAAACACACATACTCGACCGTGTAGTCTATATGTGTTTGTGTGTAGAGATCAACGCTAGAGGATTTGAAAGCCTAAATCAGCACATGATGGACACACACACTACGAACCAGTAGCATTATAATGCACAAACAGTCCATGTATGCCTCTCAATATATAATCGGTGGCCAATCAGCTAATGGCATTCATACAAACACACACAGAAATGCGCACATCTAACACACGATACTATTATACTTCATATACTTGAAGCTTTTTCGATAAATACAATCCTATTTCTATTGCAATAAGCTGCTTAGTAGTCCATTCACTCTCATACAAAAATGAATCGCAATTTGAGTAAAAAAAAAACTAAGAAATAGAAGTGTGAATTAAGAAATGATTTGCGACTGGAATTCTAGCTGCTAACAAACAAATAATTCTCAACGCTAACGCGTAATTTCTTTTGTAAACCACACTAAGATAAATATCAGTTATCTGTCCACACATGGCGCTGCAGGCGTCTGGTTGTTGAAACAAACGATGACACAAAGGTGAATTGTGCCTTACTAGCATCATCATCGCACCCAGAAACGCAGAGCCAAATACTAAGTGTCGAATTAACGTCTGGGCCAGCCACACGATTCGTTCTCGTTGTTGGCGACACTGCCGCCAGCGCACATGACATATTTTTTGATAATCGGATTTCGACGACTATGCAGCTTCAAGCACGACTGGTAATTGTGATTTATGTAAGCGTTAGAAACTGACGCCACCAGGAAGCCTAATCGAATTCAATACGAGTTCTAGTCATCAATAGAACTAATTCCAGTTATTTTTCGACCGCTGTATAACTGAATTAAAATCGAATCCAAACCCACCAACTTAAATGTGATAGTTATATCATAATCAAAACAATAACAGATCCATGTGTCCCAAAGGATTGACAACGGATGCCGAATAACGAGGGCCTTAGTAAGTGAAATATTAGTACTTCAGGCCCTCTAGAGACATGATGCGATACTGTATGGAGCTTTATTTACAAGTACAGTTTCTATATAAACATTTCAGGGTCTGTGTGTGGCAGTTGACAATTTTGTAGGGCGCAACAATGCATACTTGGGTTTGTAGTGGCTACAACAAGTGCACACGCCTGCCATATGTAGCAATGTGTGGCGGTGTAGAACGGACATCTATGTGACGTCACGTCACACACATATCCAGAGAGGAGAGTTAACAATAAGTTACGCTTAAAACCTACACAAAGTCTAAGAATATATCACTGTATTGCGTATGATTGACGGGTCAAATAGACGTCCGTATGACGTCATAACATGTATTGAGAGTAAATAATAATAAAGTGTTGCTTCAAAGAATATTAAAAAACTTGTATCAAATATTAAATATGTGTGTGTGTGTGATGTTTTATAGTAATAATAAATGCAATATTAAAATCGTAACAGACTGCTCATTTAGGCACTATAGTCCGTCAACACATTTAAATGTAATTTGAACCATGCATTAAGGCCGTAAATGGAGCTCAATACATGTATTAATTTTTCCATATCCAACCAAGCCCCTCTGTACGTATTTAGATATTAAATATTCAATACTCACCCACCCTCTACACACAACTCTAATAATAATCAATTCCGAAAAAGTGGGGAGTAATTTATTATTAAATATTCAAAAGCAAACATATATGACAATTTTAATAAAAAATAATACAAATTTCCTACTCAATAAATCCTTATATGACATCACAAACATGTAAAAGTTACGTTAAAATAAAAACCACGATGCGATACTTAGGATATTTTCAAACCCAATACATTAAATAGATTTCACGGTGGCCCTTTCAATAATCACCGTATCCCCGTCCCTGGCACCCTACACTGCCAATCTGGACCACACAGTGTTAATTCGAGGGACTCGCCCCCCAATAAAAAGAATCGCTCATACCCCATTTGCATTCAATTTTAAATGCGAACCGTTGCATTTAAAATCAACTCATTCTAATACTGACATATTCGTGATGTGCTACTACCATATTGGGGGCCTATATATTTATTCGAATTGTATGTAATTAAAAATCTGTTCAATAAACTCAGTCAGTTATGAAATAAAACACCAATGTAATTTTATTCAAATATTTGAGACAATATTATATGTTTTGGGAATAGGTGTAAGGGTATGTATATTTTGTTACATTTGTGATCTGTTGTCAGTTTTGTTTACTGAGGTATAAGTAGTAGAATCGATTCAATAGGAGTATTGTTTATGAGATGTGTATACGGATGTAACTCAATTGAATGCTCATAATACTTATAATGCCCTTGTAACTTCATCAAATGGTAATTCGGTAGTTGTATTTATGTATGTAGCACACACATAGATAGGGGATCATTCAGGGGTATACGTATATGCGTTATCTAGAAGTAGAGTAGGACTGGCACCGTAAATAGAGATGAGCTTATAGTATTTGGTATATGTGAGTGGAGTAGTACGGATCTGTGTATACCTATCGATAAGGGGTCAGCCTGACAGGGGCACATCTGCTGGGTGAAGCACCAGAATGGGGACTGAACGAAAAGAGCAACAGCAGTCACTGTATCATCATACACGCCGTCGCTCTTATAGCAAACTTTTACTGCACCCCCTCATACATACATATGTCATACATATACCTACCCTATAGCACCGCACTGTTAACCTGAGCATGCCCCTCTATAGACGTGCGACACTGACATGTGCAAACAATGGATAATCCACGATTATTTTACTTTGATAGCCCACAGGCACAGCGTGATGTTTCAATCAGAAACTAGTTTATAATTCATTTATTCCATTTGTATGTATGTATAATACACACACAAATATACGCATTGCGACAATGACATTCACTCTACAGGAGTCAGACATATAATCCCTCTCGTTGCATTTGATCGATGACGCGAATACGCACAGGTGGACTTTATTATTTTATTTTTTTATCACTTTGCGCCACGTTTGTTTAACTGATTTGCATTTGTGAGTTTTAATTCGCTCACTATACAAACAAAATGCTCGAAATTTGTATCATTCAATCATTATTATGTAGAAATAATATTTATATTCCTATATAAACATATACCCTCTATATATATTCCACGAATTGATTTTGCAAAACAAATTCAACTCTTAACGCCATATATAAATATATATGAGATGGTATATACAGGTATGTGGTAATCCTTTGAAACAAATGAACGTATATACCATATACCCTTGACGATAAAACGAAGTCATTTAAAAAGATCTAAGACTCGCGTACCGATTGACGACAGTGATGTTATTTCAACTGTCCATTGTTTTTACGGGTACAACGCTTCTGAACGCCGCACTCGAGTGTTCTATCCATACAGACATTGTCACACACACACACATACACACAGAAACAAACGTAAATAGAAAGCACGATGGACTATACGTGTTTGCGTATACGACTTTTAAAGAAGGTCCGAATTCTTAGAAAAATATCCATCCACTCGTCAAGAGTATTGATTCAATTTTTTTCTCGTCTCTCTTACGTACCTCAACTCAACAGATTCCATCGTAATCTCTTTGGAGGATATTCAATAAGTCAATGATGGCGTCAACAATGTTAGCTTTACCAAATACATTTCGAAAATTAATCCAACAATTATCAGAATGAAAAACAGTTACATGCTTCCATTTAGTTGTCTGTGGAGGAGGGAGGGGGTTGGGTTTTTTGTTGTTTTTGTTATTGAATACAGACACAATGTGCGCATATTTTTCGAGATATTTTCGGTCGCGTCTGGGATATGGATGCTGTTTCGTTTGTACAGGGTTGAATTTGTTTGTAGTAAAGCAGCGGCCTCGTCGTTTCGTTTACTTTGCTCTCGAGTTACTCTGAATCGGTCTACTCGCGCGGCCAACCGCCAACCTACTTTATTTTCCGTTGCATTCGGATTCCGTTACTACACAACAACACCGACAACCGCCACACAAACACCAACATTTTTTTTTCCCACTCTCATTTCACAATAATCAACCTTACAGAAACACAACTCCACACCACCATTACAAAATATACACAAAAAACAAAATTACACCTTCCGGTTCAAATATTTAAAAAAAAAAAAAAAAATTCACAAAATATATAAATCTCAAATTTCATAAATTTACCTTCAACTGTTTAAGCTGTCGAGTAGAACTCTCTCTCTCTCACACACACAAAATCATTTATAGACACAATATATAGTAAGTAACTAGACATAAGAGGGAATATATATATATAAAGTACATAAACGACGAAATTATAATTGGTTCAAATCCCTAATATTTTTCTTATCAAAGCGTTAATGTAAAATCAAACGGAAATATAATCACTAATAAACAACGTCTTAAATATTTCTCCGCACAGTAGACACACATCAAACAGTGTATAATGAAATTATTATACACAGTGAGTCTCGTGTAGGTATAAGAAAATTCAAATTAGCATTTGATCCACATCACCTCCTCGCGCCGGTAGCGCAAGCAATCGCGTCGAAGATTTCCTATTAAAACTTAGAGTATACGTTGGAGATTAGCGCAGTATTTACCCAACTTGAACCACCCCTGAATTACTTCTTCAACTACCAAAAATCACGAACCTATACTATCTACCAAACGCCGAACTGACTTTCACCCAAAAACCAACATTTCATTTATAAACATTATACCCTAGTATATTAACTAAGATTTGTTAAAAACGTTAAAGATTCCTACCTTACTACATCTTGTAAACGTTGGTTTGGAATATCCGTTGGAACGTTCGACAAAATGCAAGTTAATAGACGCATTAATGATGTGCACAATGGATCTGATGGCAAACAGTTTTCTTCTATAATTAAGCTCTGAAATCAAAATACAAACTAATAATTTATATTATTTAACTGTGTAATGTTTATAAATAAATGTTATTTCTTCATAAATTAAAACTATTTGTATTTACGAGCAATTCTAAAAATTCCTAATATTCGTTCACGGTTATAAAACTCTAGAAAATAAATCTATGATTCTAAAGACTCTAGAACTAGAAAAAACTAAAAATAACTCGAGCGAAAACGAATAGCCCCTCATATAATGGTCGATTGGGTAACGTCCTGATAGACCAGACTGAAAAACAATCTGATTTTGTGTTTTATTAAATAAAACGTCCCCTATTCCGCATGCAAATTCAATAAAACCACTAGCATCTATTTTAACCGACTGGAATGCTAGTCTAATCAAAATTATTTAATCTTGTATATACATAAAACATAAAAAAAAAAACTGCACTAGTTGCCTCATCAATTTTAGTTTAGTAATTTCGGAATATTTTTTTATAACCATAACAATAAAATATTGAAATAAACGTTTGTCATCGGACAAACTGAATAAAAATGACTTCTAGATAAGAAAACGATACGCGAACACGAGACAAGTTTCAATTCTTCGAAACGACATAAAAAAAATAAAACAATGACAACACCTACCAAAATTACCATGCGATATGATAACATAAAAGAAAATAAAAAATATTGCGATTGTATTCCAAGAACACACTCAAAAATTGTCAATTTAGTTTTATTATATATATGTATATTTATATACCCTATTGTAAAAATTATATAAAAAATCAAAAGTTGTATTTTGTATGTGAGGCCGCGGCATCAATCAGAAATATCAGAGGAACGCCCAAATGACAAGCGCTTCTATAGCGTTCGCAAGGCTAAAAGCACTAATGCATCACACCCTTTCGTCCCAAACCCAACAACACGCCACCCAGTCGACATTGAGCTAAACGCAAGCGAGGTATAAAGGCGAGAATCGCATGTGGTGTGGCTGCGTAACAGAAATGGACCGCGAAATGAATGAGTTCGCTTTTAGTGTGCCTGAGAATTTATTTGGTTGAATGTGGTGATGATTGGACATTCGAGCGGCAGAGTGCAGCATTTATCATAACACAAAACATTTTATTTTTATTTATTCCCTACCTAATTTGTCGTTGTGCGCAAAGTTTTATGGTCAACATATTTTTTAAATGACATTTTTTGATAATGCACACAATTTATTATTAGAACTTAGTGTATCAAGGCTCTTATAGTCTAAACTACAATACACGTTTTATACTTTACCTGACATAAATAGCGTTTTATACCTGGAGTTTTTACTTGTTTATAACTATAAATCTTTTTATATACATATTAAATTTGAGTTTTTATAACGATATATCACCAAACACATTCTAAGAGCGTATAGACGCTAATGGCTTAGCAACCATACTAACGTTAGTGTAACGTTGTAACAACACACCAGTTATATTCATAACGTTGAATAATCTAGGGGTATATTATTTTAATGAAAGTTATATAAGAATTGCGCAAATATTACTAACTAACACAATTCAATAACTAATTTTTTTTCGAAACTGCTAAATAATAATGTTACACTGAATAACACCGTTAATTATCTGTAGACGCGTATTTGCTATATGGCAACTAAAGCACATAAATATGTCTAATAATGAAAATAGTAACACTTTGTCACTGTATATGACACAAAACACTTCATAATATTTATATATTTATGAATAAAATTAGTGAAAATATAACTAACCTGTAGTCGAATATTCAGCAAGTCGATTATAGGTGTTAATCGATTAGACATGATCACATACTTGACGTTCTCTGCACCTGGTTTCCCCTTACAAGTTAATTGCCAAACATTGCACGCAGTAATCAGACTCCTAAAATAAACAAAATAAATCAATTAATGCACAAAATAGCACAAAAATTAAACGTACTTTGGTGAAATAGGACAAGCAGCATCTTGGCCTAATAGTAGCAACTTCCCTAGCACAGTAAACCCTTGCACTGATTGGAAAACGATTGAATCTTCATTATACCCTTTAGTAAACAACCGCGCTAGCTCGTTTAAGATCCGATCTAACTGGGAACTAGTAGACGCCGACCAGCCTTGGATCGCTTGATTAGTGATCGATCCAATGGTGTTCACATTTCGGTTAAGAGTTCGTTTATTCACACCATCGATAGTGCTTGGTTTATAAGTGACTTCGAAATCAATTCCTTTCGTTGACATTCGAGTGCGGATTTTTTTGCCGCGTTTACGGTGCGCTTTGCTGCGTTCCTTTGCTGCTGTGTCCGCGGGGTCTTCTTTACCGACTGGAGCGTCAACGATTTGCTCTAAATTAAATTGATCTAATTCTTTGCCGGTTAGGAGACCGACGGTTGATTGTTTAAGAGATTCTTGATGGAGGCGACCTCGCAGATGACTCATTAAATACACTTCAGATTTTATCTAAAAATTAAATATATATAACAAAATTGTGATTTATAGGATTTTATAAACTTACTAAAACATTACATAGATTGCAGAATTTATGTTTTGGATATGGTGTTATTTCAGGTGTGTGACTATCGTCTGTGTGGCACCTAAGCACGGAAAGCTCAAAAGCTTTTTGGCGTTTTTGCTCCATATTTTCTTCATGTCTCCTAGCAGATTCTTCTTGTTTTTGTGAGATCCTTTTTTGTAATTCTTGAGTGCTTGCAAGTTGTTGAGCGTGTAAAGCTGATAAACGTTCCTACAATAATTAATACTAATTAACACTATAAACATATATAAAATTATATATATAATTTAACCTCTCGATCTCTTGCTTTTTCCCTTGCTAATTCTTGGCGTTCTCGTTCCCGTTGTTGCTGCTGTTGCCCAATCCGTTCATTCCTCTGTCGCCTTTCATCTTGCAGCCTATCCAACCTCTCCACCCTTTCCCGTTCTAAAGCTTTCCGTCGCTCTTCAACCGCTGCTTCTTTAGCAGCCTTTTCTTCTTGACGCTTCTTACGATCATCATGCAATCCTTGCAACCGCCCCGTTTGTTCCCGGCATAGTGCCATGAAATCATGACGTTTATTCTGCGCTTCTAATTCATTGATAAAAGCTATTTCTTTAAGCTTCTCTTCTTCATCATGTGCCTTGCGAACAATGCCACGCAAGTGTTTATTGCGATTTTGTGCAGCGCGTTGTAGTCGTTGCTCCATGCGTTTTCGCTTGTCTTCGATTAGTTGGAGTTTAGCAGCTTTGACGTCTTCGACGCGTGCGAGTAAAGCTTGAAGTTTTATAGCTTTCTCTTGTTGTAAAGCTTGTCGTTGTTGTTGTGCGCGAGCTTGTTTTGCTTGGTATCGACGTAGGATTTCTGGTAAAGATCTACGACGAGATGGACTTGAGAGCTTTTGGTGTAACTGTAAAGCTCTACCCGGGTGACGGGCTACTAAAGCTTCTAAAGCTGCTAAGGTGTTCATGCGCTCACCCCAACTCATACCTAATGTAAATTCGTATATAAGTTCATAAGCTCCATAATTTAATATTATTTAACTTACCAGCTAGCATTGGTTCATATCGAGCTTCTAACGATAGTCCATCTTCAGGATCTGTATTTTCTTCTTCGCAATCAGCTTCTCCTTGTAGTTCCCCGTCTGTTTCAGTCCCATCTGTTTCAGTGTCCACATCAATATCAGAGCTTTGCAACTCGGCAATTTGCTTCTTAAGCATAGCTTCCTCTTCAGTTAATTGCTGCGTTTTCTGTCTATGCTCCTCTTCTGACGCAATATCTTCAGCAGTTTCTTTCGCCTTTGACTCAGAATCAGTCTCAGAATCAAGGATCAATTCACGCTTGCGGTCATCGCACTTTTTAATGTTTAGATTCGCAGCGTTTTTCTCAAACATGTTTTTAGTGGGACGCGCTAGTGTTGTATTGGATCGTTTCAATTTAAAATCGTTACGTTTCGCTTGAGATTTAAGAGTGTTGAGATTGTCTTTAGTGAGTTTGTTTATTGGTCCTAAGTCAGGGTTTTCTGGTAGTAGTGCTAAAGCAGGGAGGCTTGCAGTTGCGCTTACTTGACTGAACCGATTTGACCAATTTGTTGATTCCAAATTACGTTTACCAGCGTTTTTAAATCGTGATCGACATTTAACGGTTAACCAACCATCAGATACTAATTCTTTCGTTTGATTTAAATTATCAGCGCTACTAGCAACAACAGTAATATTTTCTAACGAATTATCATCGTCGAACGCGTTTATTATAGTCTCAGCGGAGCTGCTACATAAATCACTGCTACCAATTTTGCTTTTTAAGTTACCTTTTGTTAAAATAGTACGACTTTTAGCGTCAATTTTGTTGGTGGTATTACGCGGTGTAAGTTTAGGTTTTATGAATTTTGCGTTCGGTTTTATATCTCCGACTGTTTTACTTCGCGTTAGTGTACGCTCTGGTGGTTTTGTGACGCGGGTGGTTCGTTGTGCATACGATGGTTTTATTGCGATAGGTGTAGGTTTAATTTGTGATTGAGCGCGGACTGTGTTAGTTTTGAAATGGTTGAAATTACGGGTAAGCGCGGTGGCGTAAGCTGCGTTTGAAGATGGTGTTTTCGTTTTTAATTCAGGTTTACTTTTTAATATCTTTTCCGCGTCTCCGCCAGACGTGACTTTTTCTGGCACATCTGTTTGGCATTCTTGGTTTATTTTAACGACAGTCGTTTTCTTAATTAGTGGTTTGAATGGCTCTACCATATCAGTACTAGTGCATTTATCATTCGTTTGGACTCCGACGCGTTTCATTATATCTACATAGGTTTTTTGATCCTCGCTAGGCGAAAGCATTGTGTCATCTTGTTTTGTTGTCTCGATTGTGTTTTGCACACTCAAATGATCGAGTTCTTTAACTTCGTTTGATGGTAATGGGGACGTTGGGCATGAGTTGATTTTTGGTTTGTTTAGATTGGGCCGCGGGCTTAGTTTGCCGGTGAAGTTTGGGCTTGTACGACCTGATCCGATGTTTGGGCTAGATTTACCCGATCGGGTGTTTGTCATATTTGTTTTGCAAATATCCCATGTTAGTGATGTTGGGCGTTGGGGCGCCGGTGTGTTTTCATAGTCCCATTTTAGGCGAAACCACTCTGCTAAGTTGTTGAATTCGCGTGTATAATTCTCCAACACTAAAATTACTTCTTGACATTCCGATAAATTCTCATGGGCTTCAACGGTGTTATAGATTTCAACCACCTAGAATATTTAATAATATTCGTATTATTATTAAATATTCTAAGATTATTTCTCAAAAATACATTTTTTCGATACTCCGCGAGGTCCGATGAATTTTTCTCAAATTCGTAACAATCAACAATTTAATATATTTTTAAATAAAAATGTAAAAATTCATAAGCATCAAAAATAAAAAATATTGAATGATTTATAAAGAAATTATCTATAGTAATAACACTATAGGTAATAGGATACAGAAAATAAAACTTATAGCGCTTATAGAGTTATGTAAAATAGTGCAAAATTATAAAATAATTCAATACATATATGCAATTTTTTTATTAGATATTAAAACGAAAGAAATAAAAAATCTACATAAATATTATTATTAAACAAGGAATATACATATTTAAAAAAAACCCAATTCAAACATAGATTTAATTAGAAGCTTGTGTTGGATATGAGTAATAAATAAGCTGTTTCATACCGATCTTTGTAAGTTTCCGAATAGTAAAGCCCAATACCGAGCCCGCAATTCAGATCTTTTGTCCCGTCCGGTTGAAGCAGATCGGACCCTAGCGCCAGTACGTCCTTGAGACACATCAGATGTTGATTTTAAGTGTCGCCGTGTTGCATCTGCTAACCGAGGTGCACATGGAGGTTTCCTCGACACTTTTCCTACGAAAATGCAAATAAGAGTGGGCGTAACAAAGCTGAAACACCATATACCTGCTCCAAACGCACTGTCGTCGACAGTGATATGAAACGCGAGTAGATTTCTAGCTTCTCGCCCTTCTTCACGAATTAACGAACGTACTTGTTCCATTTTCACGCCAACAGTGTGATGATAATAATACTGATTAGATTCGTTGCACGAAACATTTACACTGCGTATCTGACATTCCACACAGCTGATTCTGTTTTGATGTTTCGGTAGCGTCAACGCTAAACGCTCTGCTTAGTGCTGACACCTACAGCCTTACATATCAACTACACATACAACGCATACACACTTGTATATCTAATTGCATAGTCCCTAAATTATGAAAAAGCTTCGCTTTTTCATTTATCTGCTTATTTAAATCCGATATAAGCTTGCTTATTATTTATGACCATGAATCACTTTTAAAAAACATAATTAATACATCGCAATTCTAGGATTTGAATTACAAATTAGTTTATACGAAAACCAAATAAACGCTATTATATGTTAAGAAATATAGACATACATACATACACGATAGATGTGTGTGTGTGTATATTTTAAGAATTGTTTATATCTTAATTATATTCACATTACACGTGTTATTTTTTATTTGTAATTTAATATGAAATAAATAAGATCTACGTCGCATGTAAACATATAAACAAAATCAAAAATGAATTTTCTGACGCATTTTATAAATTGTTTTTATTAAACATCCGTTCTTTGAAAATTGTATGTTTTGGATGTAAGGGATATTTAATAAATAATTACTATATTACTCGTGTTGTTTTTATTTATTATGTTTACGGGAAATACAAATGTTGATCGATTTTTGATGATTTCTTTAGATTAATTTTCTATGGAAGATCACGTAATTATTTAATTATAAGCTTTAGGGAATGTGCATCTTGTTTCTACTATATATAAGATGCATTTATTAATTGTGCACTTCATATGTGGTGTGCAAGTGTTAAGATGATTAAGGTTTGCATTTTTGATATATTTTAAAAACTATTTGAATAATTTTATTAATTATTTAAATAATACTATACAATTTTTTTTTAATATTATTTATATAAGTATATTTAAAAATAATGATAAATGCTTTTACAATAACAAGGAAAACTATTGCAAATAGGATTGGAATATTTTTATAACATCTTCCAGTTATTTTCTGCATAATCGGCAATTATAAACAATTACTTAAACCACGATCCGAGTAATACTAATTTACGTAGTTGTTTTGATGCAAAATGCAATTTACATTTCGCATTAATTAAATAATATTTTTTCACAAATCACACAGTAGTAAAATGCAAATATTCCGCCATAAATTACATATTAATAATATATAAAAGTTTTTATTTCATATGCAATTTACAATATAAATGAGATAATTTATATATATATTTCCGTATCTTAAGTGTTTACAAGTTGCATAGAATTTTGTGGCTTTTTTTCCCCGTAAATAATTACTTGAGAATTCCCATTTTGCACTTAAAGTTAATTATTATACATATTGATTGATTTACGCCAGTTAGAAAGTTATAGAACACCCTTGACATTCATAGACTTCTAACAGAAAATTCATTTCAAGAAAGTTGATTTATTTTGTTTTTAAACCAAATATATAATGCACATCTGCTTATGCAAATCATTTCTATGCATTTACATGCAATGTTTAATTATAATAACTAATTAAAATATTGTTATTTCTTTGAGCAAGGACACATTTAATTAATAATTTCCTTTTTTTTACAAATTCGTATTTTATCAATTTTCGTCTACATATATTAACGATTACTTTTAAATAAACAAAATTTTTAAAACAATTTAGAACAAGGTTTCTCTAAGGTACAAACCACTAAATATAATCTAAAACACTGTGACATTTCTAGCACATTAGTACGCAATGGCCTCACATAATCCTTCATAAAATATTTATTGTTAACAACAACATTACCGAATGTTCTCTACTAAAACATAATTACTCGTTCTAGGAGACGATTTTCTTAACTTTGTGCCTTTTGGTGATCACTTACTCATCCCCAATTGACGAAAAAGTAAACAATCCAGTAAATAATGGTGCCGAAAAAGATATGATGGAAACAGCAGAGACGAAATACAAAGGTGGTGGAGGAGGGGGTGGACATTATAGTGGCGGAGGGGGTGGGCATTATGGTGGTGGACATTACGGGGGAGGACATCATGGAGGCGGTGGTCATGGAGGTGGATACAAAGGGGGTAGTGGTGGAGGATACAAAGGGGGTGGTGGATTTAAAGGATTCAAAAAAGGATAATTAAATATAACGAATAAACATGATTGAATACTGTAATGATTTGTATAGAAATTAATAGAAATTAATGATTGTAATTAATAAACTAATAAAATAGACGTAATTGCTAAAATATATAAATTTTTTTCCATAATTAAACATCGTATATTATTTTGTACTAATAATAATTATTAGTAGAGGGGTTTCTGCCACCTTAATTGATAGAAATAGGCTAGAAATTATAACATATTTAAAAAATATATATTTCATAGAGAGGAATTCAAATATATTGAATCAACAGTTTAAAACGAAATTTAATAAGTTTCTTTTTTACGTTGTACTCTCACAAATAATCCGAAACCAGATGAGAAAGAAATGTTTAGAAATTCCTTAGATCTTTACGTGTACTAGAAGGTGTACCAACAGGAAGATATGGTGGTTCGTACTAGAATAGACTGGTTTTTTAAAATAGAATATTTTTAAGGTCCTTGACATTCATGTAGGGTAACGGGGTTGTTAACAATACAAATTACAATTTAGTAGGGCCATGACGAGCTATATATAAGAGGTGTAATCTGTTAAGTTGTTCAAAGTGTTAAACGCCTAAAATAGTGAAGATGTTGAAGGTAAGCATTTTTAATTGTTTCATCCATCAGGGAAATAAGATTGAATTGTTTTCGTTCATTAAGTGAAAACTAATACAAGGTCAAACAAAAAATAAATATGCGTCATTTATTTATATATATTTAATTTTGCATAAAGACAAAAACATTCAAATGACGAATTTAATTCGAAAATTATTTAAAAAATTGCCATAGTTATAAACAGAACCTTTAAATAAACTGCATTGCGACCTTAACTAGTCCTTGAAATGGACTAACGAACTTACACAGTTTTTTTGTTCAATCTTTCTTAAGTCTCTCCTCACCTGAACATGGCCCACCAGAAAACTGCTATTAAATAAATACTAACTCAATTTTAACAATTTAAAGAACCGTTATTAATATTTGTTATTAATTTATGAAAGTCAATCAAAAATTAATTTACAACTTACAATAATTGGTGATAAATTATTAAATGAATTTTAAACTTCCGCTAAAGCTTAATAAACAATTGTCATGCAGGGTTCGTCAACATTTAATAAGTAATAGTGTATTATTTCTATTGAATACAAAACTATAAATAAATAATAAAACTGTGGTCATTTTTGTTTTCAACAAAAAGCTAATACGATTTTTTACTTATGTTAGCGTTATTAGTCACTGTCTGGTTTTTTATGACACAAAGAATGCATTTAATTTAATTATAAGAGTCAATTTAATGGTTTAACGAATGGTTTTTTTTAATAAATAAATAAAATGAGATATGCATTAAAAATATTTCAAACATTAATGTTTTGTTTATTATTAAAATAAATAGTATATTTTTATAAATATATATTTGAGTTTACTTAAAATACAAATTGAGTTATTTGTTTTTAGCTTTTATTAATATTAGTCCTACTAGGACTAGCTACAGGAGCTCCATGTTGTTTACTATCGTTTTTAAAACCAAAATCTCAACAAATCCAGCCGGTTCAGCCGCTAGTATCGCCAGATCTAGAACCGTCAGAGATTCTAGATACTGCAGAAACATTTGGCCGTGGAGGGAACTGGATGGGAAGCTATGGAAACCCTGGATATACAGGGTATAGCAACACTGGTGCATCTGCTGGGTATGGTTTATTTGGAGGCTTTGGACACCATGGGAACAAAGGGTATGGGTGGAGGAAACCAATGGGGTGGAAATCAGGATGAGAACTTATATAATTTTAATTATAAACTAAATAAAACTTTGTAGCTGTTCATGTTTTATTCTTTTTTATATAAAACAATACACACACACGCGCGCGCGCGCGCTCACTCACACACACACACACACACACAAACACACACACACACACACACACACAAATATAGATATTATGTGCAATATGGATTTAATGTAAAGTTTAAAATAAATACAATATTTTAGTAATATGTATATTTTTTTTATAAAATAGATATATTAATTGAATAAACAATTTGGCGTCTGTAGTAGTGTATAATTTTATTTGGCGATTGGTGAACAAGAAATATATGGTCAGTTTTTTGTGGTTCGCTTATTAACTTATAGATATTTTATTTTTGGTCCGGTTTATAATTTGCATTCGGTAAACGTATTATCAAGTAACCTTTACGACCATATAATAAAAATAAAATCGAAATTCGTAGTGAAAAAAACGCCGATAATAAGGCCTGAAAAACCCAGTGCAAAAAAAAAAGAAACGGCAATATAAAAATAAACAACATGCAAAGGCTTTCCTTATGCGTGCTTGAGCATTTCACTAAAAGCACCAAGCGGACAAATAACAACACTGGTTTGAAACAACGATTAACGTACATCGGTGTACAGTGATAGTGATATTGACTACATCAGAAGATAGTATCAGATTACGTTTAATGCTAATTCAAGGCTCTGGAAGGGGTAGTGATGATAGACGAGGGCAAGAGGAGGCATTCTGATGTCAACAAGCGGTTTTTATAAAAAAAAAAACATTGTGGCTAAGGGGCAGCAGTCGTTTTGCTTAGGAGTATATAAGGAATCAGGTTGGACTTGAGTAACCAGATTCAAAGTAACCAGTGTTGAAACGTGACAATTTTAAACAGTGCAATCATGATTAAGGTAAATTATTTATTTATTTTCACAATTAATTTTTATTATTTACGAATTTCACGTAAATTGTTGAACATAAACAAAATATTAAAAAAAAAACTACGTGTGTTTTTTTGGTGTTTTCGATTCAAATTTTTAAATTCAAAACAGTGATTATGAGTTTTATTTGAATATACTGCGCAAATAAATAAAATCACAAGATTAATTATAAAAGTGTTTTGATGGATTATGAATTTTTGTACAGGAAGTAGTATTCGTGACTCTGGCGTTGATAGCCATTACATCTGCGTATCCGGCCGAAGAACCTCAGCCAGGAGGTGCTGTTCTTGCAGGAAATGCGCCAGCAGCAAATCTCGAAGAATTGGAAACAGCAGAAACAGCTTACCGCAGAGGTGGTATTGGTAGAGGTGGTTATGGAGGTGGTCACGGAGGGCATCACGGCGGAGGGCATTACGGCGGTGGGCATCACGGTGGAGGGCATCACGGTGGACACCATAGTGGAGGATATGGGAAATAAATTCATATGATTTATGATTGAAATTATGTGCAACCCGATTCAGTATTTTGGATTTTTTTTTTATATTGATGAACTCTTTTTTGTAGATAAGTTTTATGTTTTGTAGCTATACAGATTAATAAAAACGTTTAATTGTATTTATTTTCTTTTATTTTCCTTATACACACATGGTTATGTTTAACCCATAAATTAAAAGGCCTTTGAACTCCTTAAAATAATATGAAAAATATACCTAGTATTTTAGTTAGAAACAATCAAAATATTAGTTAGAAAAGTCACGTAAAAGGTAATTTAAAAATGTGCTATTAAGAGCACTTTTTTTATCAAGCGACCAAAAATTTTAATTCATTTCGGTGAACAAATATCAAGAAAAATGTCAAATAAGACGATCAATTAAGAAAGATTAATTGTTTTTAATTAGGAACTTGGTAAAAAAAGGTGATCTTAAGAGCATATTTTTAAATTACTACCTATTCTATAACTTTTCAACTAAAATGAAAATGTTATTTAAAGGATTTTTAATATAAAGTAAAGTAATTTATGCATATTTTATAATATTTATTCAATACTATGTGTGTTAAGCGCACAATTATTTATAAATTTAATTTTATTATTTTATAAGAATATTAACGACTCCACATTCAAACAGTATTTACCTCGCCCAAATAAAATCTTCTTCGTCAATCTTTCACTCAACACAGTATCTGTCCACTATTTATTTAAAAAAATATATTTACTTGAATTAGCCAAAATTTATAGTAGAATATATCTAATTGTAAACAAAATACGTATAAGAAAGATCATGGGCGATATTTACGTTTATACTTATGTTAAGATCAGTGTTTATACATTATAATTAAAATGTAATTACATTGTTGAAGATTTAAATATCTGCGCTTAAGATTTACATCATTTAAAAAAAAACTATAGATAAAAATTTTATTACTTTTTGATGTAAATTGAATTATTAATATGATTTAATCATCAATTTTAAAATGATGTCATCCCTAACTATAACATTAAACCCTTTTGATACGAATTTAGATTTGTTCTTAAATTTATTGTCTATTATATATATTTTATTACTATCGTCATTATTGTATATGTATGTATGTATGTAAAAAAACCAATTTATATTTTGAATTTGATTTTTGTTCGTGGTCAATTTAAAAATTAAAAAACGCCAATTGTTCTCAGGTAGGATTTAAAAAAAATACTCATCTTATTTTATTGAGCCCCCAATCATATTTCCGAAAACTGACCACTAATATATGGTTAATTTCAATAATTGTTTTACGACTATTTGCCGACCACTCGTGAAAGAGACCACAAAGGTACTTTACATATTATCAAGTTGTTTTTTAGCTTTTATTATTTATGTATAATATATATTTTTAGCACTTGATCTATGGTTTTCTATAAAAGGATGAGTTTACTTTAAATATTAGCAGAGACATATTATGTATCGCCACTAGTGTTTCGTGATTTAATATAAGTGAAAATGATGAAGGTAAGAAATTTATTTGTTATATTCTAAAGTTCCAAATCTAGTTTAGATTTCAATATTATTATTTTATCAATAATGTAATTTGCGTCTATTTTGCCAGGAAATTATATTAATAATCGGGCTAATATCAGTGTTAACCCAAGCTTATCCAATTGAGGAGTCAATAAAGGATGAAAAGATCAATAATGTATCGATAAAACCTACAAATTTGCTACCAAATTCTGTCGCTAATTCTGATACTAAAGAAGCTGGATTCGTACAGATTAAAGACACAATTGAAGATGATTTATTAACTCCAGAAGAATCACGATGGGGAAGACGTAGATGGGGTGGAGGATGGGGTGGAGGATGGGGAGGTGGTTGGGGTGGAGGTTGGGGTGGAGGAAGAGGATGGGGACATGGGGGTGGTTGGGGACATGGGGGAGGTTGGGGACATGGGGGAGGTTGGGGTCATCATCATGGAGGATGGGGTCACAGAGGTGGATGGCACGGTTAATAAATATTTAAATATTTTATCCATAAACTAATTTTAATCAAATATTGTAATACTTTTAATTAATAAATCTATATCCAAATAATGACCAAAATTACACGAAATTATTTAAGCACAATTACTAAATAAAAAACTATATACGTTCTAATAATATTCACCGAATTAAAAATTCAAACCATTCCCTTTGCCATTTGAAGGTTACTCGTAAAGGTATTCACACAATAATTACAATAAAATAAATATACTTTTTTTTGCAGTGTGTCTAAAACTATAATGAGAAAGAAAAACCCATGATTACACCTTAAAAAAAAACCGCCATAGCCGTAAAACCATAAAATTTATTTAGGGGCAAATTAATCTGCAGTAGCCACAATTACAAGTTAATAAATCATCTATTTATATAAGAAACAATATCAGTCGGTTTTAAACGACGATAATTAATAATGCATTTCACACGCTAATGGTAATTATTATAGCAAAAAAATCAAGTAAATTTTAAACAATTTTATATTCTGCACGGTTATGAGTGCTCATCAATTATGTGAAAACTAACAAATCTCTTTATAAATAGCTGTAAGATCATATTTAGTTTATTTAATATCAAGATAAGTTGGTGAATAGTTGTATTGAAGTGTTTACCAGAATGATGAAACAGGTAATAAAAATATATTCAATTTTAATAAAGATTTTAAGGTTAAATATAGGATATAATAAATTAATTTTGAATTACTGTTTTAGTCAATTCCAATATTTTTATTATGCTTATCATTAACGCATTCGGTGCCAACAAACACGCCTACAGAAGATTTAACAAAATCGTCAATAACACCTAATAATGAATTTGTTCAATTGAAACCGGAAGTGAAAACAGTACAAAATAAAACATCTGTTTTATTGAAAACTCTGATCGCGGTTCCTGTATCAGAAGAGTTATCAAAATTACCGGATAATAAAAATGAAGTGAAACCAGAAACGCTCAAATCGAAAACGGAAGTATTGGAGACCGCTGAAACTGGTTGGGGTGGTGGTTGTTGTAGGGGTGGCGGATATCGTCGTGGAGGGTATGGGGGCGGTAAACAAATTGTGTTGAGTATTGGAATACAGAAAGGTGGTTATGGAGGTGGATACCGACGAGGTGGTTACGGACATGGCGGTGGTTACGGTGGTGGTCATGGCGGTGGTTATGGAGGTGGTCATGGCGGAGGTTATGGAGGTGGATATGGCGGTGGTTACGGCGGGGGTTATGGAGGTGGAGGAGGCGGTGGAGGAGGTGGAGGAGGAGGATATGGAGGAGGTTATGGAGGAGGTTATGGTGGAGGTTACGGCGGTGGTTACGGAGGCGGTTATGGTAAAGGATGGAAAGGAAAAAAGTAAAAAATCATTTTTGTGTTTTGAAGATAATTTGTAACAATGACCAAAAAAATTAAATGTCTAATTTATGCTATAAACCACTGTTAAATTTGAATATAATAAAAAAATACGAAAGAATTTACCATTATTTGTTTACTGTGTTTACTCGAATATTTTAACCTTTTCGTGTCAAAAAGTCCTTCATCAACGACAATGAATTTATAATTTGAATATTCTCTTCAAATCTGTGAAGTTTCCTTTGTTAATAATCAATTTAAAACAATCTAGATGTCTTTATTAATTAATGAATTAAAAGAAAAAATTGTATTACATATTCATTGATAGTCACACAAAGTCAAGGTTAATTATAGATCTTTAGGTTAATGAGCGGTATTAATATACGTCATTAAACCAATAAAATAAATTTGTCTTGCATTATAAAATTTGTTCTATTACGCTCATTACTTGATTCGTATTTGTACAAAATAGACACATTATTAACACATAGTTACGAAGTACGTCTAGATGTTTTATCTCTGTTTAGATTGTGTTGTAAAGAAGAAGAAGATGCTACTGCTTTAGAAGCTGTAATAAATTTAAGTAACAAACTAATTATTTTATATTAACTGTGAAATTCCCAGTAATAAAACAGTCATTACACAAAATTATATAGTTGTAATATATTGCTAACTATGTACTAGTTCATAGTGTTTTCAAGGGCATATACATACATATATAAAACATCTTGTTAATAAACAAAGTAATTGTATATTTTTTAGTGATTTTTTTATTTAAAGCTTATTCAAATTTGAACAATTCCAAAAAGTATAATAAAATGTTTTAAATGACTGCGCAATTTTATAAACAAAACTATTATATTCAGAAATACGTGAACAATTCCGGAAATAAACTTGTTTTCAAGAATTATTCATTGAATCTTCTTCTATGGCTATTATTTACGGGGAAGTACAAATGTGTAAGACCTTGTGTGAGTGAGTCATTGACTTTGGTCAACAGGTGAAAATTACATTCATGGAAATAATTGCGAAATCATTAATCGTTGAAACAGACGTAATTAACAAGAAGATGCTAAGTGTTTGGTACTTGTACAATAAAAAAACCATAAATATTTTCGCGTTTCTAGACGAGCAAAAACTACAATAATTACCTTTTATTTATTGTTTAATTAAATTCAATGATGATCCACACAAGTGTTATTTAAATAATATTGAAAAATATAATGGACTCATCTTGCGTCATAAGCAAAAGAACCGGATTGTAGTCTGAAGATCAACAAAGATGTAGACAATTTCATAATATTTAACATCCCAGAATATCCCAAACTGTTGATTTATTCTTTAAATATATGTGTAGAATTTGTAAATTTATCAATTCTTTTAAATAAATATTTAAATAATAATAACAACAAGTACTTTTGTTTAATAAATTTGTTATGGATTTAGAAGATGTTACGTATTTGGTATGTATAGGTGTGTGATCGTTGTGTGACCACTGGTCAGTGAATGAATTAATGAACTTGGAAAATTGTATTTCCCCAACTCTGGACGCATCTCCGTGACCTTTGTGAGGTTGTTTCGTTCTTTAGAATGTATTTTTTTTTCTTCCATTTCGTTTTCGTTTCTACACTCTCTGTTTGACCAAATTGGTTTATTTTGGCTTGGAGGTCAACCGTGAACATACTGGTTCAGGGCTGTGGTGGGCCACTATATAAAGTGTCATATGAGCTAACGAATTTTGAAAAAAATCGACACTCACCAATTGACAAGCGATCATCAGACAGAATCCAATCATGGCTCTTAAAGTAAGTGAATTTCGGATATTTAACACATATTTCAGATATGTATTATAGTTTATACCCCATTAATAATAAGTGAGTAATTAATTCAATATTTTATTTTTAGATAACAATTTTAGTGCTGGTAGCATTGTGTGTAACAATGGCGTTATCTTTACCGCAATATGGTCACCACCACCATCACCATGGTGGATATGGAGGATATGGAGGATATGGTGGATATGGTGGATATGGAGGCTATGGTGGAGGATATGGCGGCTACGGTGGTGGATATGGAGGATACGGTGGTGGATATGGGGGCTATGGATATGGCAGCCCTTTGATTGTCGGTTTAGGAATTGGATATGGAGGACATCACCACCATGGAGGTTTCCGTGGACACCACCACGGTTAATTAATAAATATATATCTTATTTATATCCTGTATGTTGATTATAAGTTGCTATGTATATAAATTATTATAATAAAAATAAGTTCAACCAAATACGTTTTCTATTATTCGAATTAATAAGTAACAACTAATTATAATAATAAATATATTTTTGGGAAATCTACACTTAAATTAAATGCAAAACTGTTAAAAGTGAGGAACTAAAATCTCAAGTAAACAATTTGAAACATTTGTTAAAACCGCACATAAAATTATAATTTACGTAAAAATGTCAGTTTCGATTATAAATTAATATTTTAAATTTGTTATTATTTATTTGTAAATTCTAAACACAATATTAAAGTTATACTGCGTTATAAAACTCTATGCAATTTAAAATGACAAATTATGGAATTATGAGTATTTCTATAAGAGAAATCCATAAAAATTAAAAATGTTACAGTTCTTCTATAACCAGATTTTTAATATATAGTTCATTGCATTATAATTATAGATGCATGAAAAGAATCAATTCAAATTAATTCTTCAATTAATAGAGCAATATCTAAAAATATTCCTTACAGAATTACAGGCCTGCAATGCATTGCACCATGAAATGGTAGCGTTATAGATTTTAGACCGTATATTAATTGCGTTATAGATTTTAGACCGTATATTAATTAAATATTCAAAACTATAATTTACTAATAGGATATGCTAAAAATTTAATTTTTTAAATACCATACATATATTTTAATAAATATTTAAATATATTATTAATATTTTTATTTTCTTATACGAAATAACAAGTAAAGAAAAACTAGTTCTCGAAATTTTAATAAAATAGTAAACCTTTTGACCTTCCCTAAATCTGTCTATTTAGTCTGTGTATATATTTATTATATCTATATTAACTGTTAATATCTGTATGGTAATGAAGAGTAATATAGGAGTACAAAAAAATAAAAAACAATTGTTTTTTTTCGAAGTTATTCGTTGCATTGCAACATACTGGTTCATCGTCATAGACTAAAGAAATGTTTCGATGACGTATTTCTCTGAACTTACCGAGGCTAACTCTCTCTCTAGCGTTTTTCGTTTTATTTGTATTTGATTTTATCTTGCCTCTTTTATTAGGGCTATTATTGTTTGGAGGCCAAACACAATATTATTTCAGGTACAATTCGGGGATATGTATATAAAAAGCCGCATAAAACTTAAGGATGTTTACCGAAATCCATCAGTCACAAATTAACAATCGCAACCTGAGACGTTACTTAAATATATCAACATGGTATCCAAAGTAAGTTATATTTCTTAATATATTTTATTACTCTAAATTCAATTTTAAAATATTTATTAATTATTTATATATATATAAAATAAATTATCGTTTTGCAGATTGTTTTATTATTGCTAGTAGCAATGTGCATCGTGATGACTCTAGGATTACCTCAATATGGACACCATCACCATGGAGGTGGAGGTTACAGAGGTGGATATGGAGGCCATGGTGGATATGGGGGTGGATATGGAGGATATCGAGGAGGTTACGGTGGACATGGAGGATATGGGGGTCACCACCACCATGGACACCATTATGGTTAAATGATGAAAAATACTGTGTTTACTCTACTAAATCATTTTTTACTGTATATATTTATTATCAATGTATATTTATTTCTTTTATTAAATATCAAATTTAAATAATATATTTTTGATAATTTATGATTCTATAAAAATATAATCTAATGGTTTATAAGTATCTAGATTTATAGAATTACGTAATATTCGCAAAAGTGTTCATTAAAATTGTGCGATCTTCAAAAATGTGCGATTCATTCAATTGAATTACGAACAAAATTCAATAACGACTTCACAATATAATGGTTTAATGGATTAAGCTTCAGTAACTCACAAATCGCAATTTGAACTGAGACCTCGATGTCCCACGACATCGCGGTTTTATACTCAGTTTCGACCTAAATTCAAATTGTCGATATTGTAAACAAATCCCGACCTAGCAACATGTCGCTGAATGCGGAACAAACAATTTTATGCAACTGTTGCTAGTTTTTTCGTAGCCACTACGAATTACCTAGCTCAGCAAAACTGAACTAGGTTTTTTTTTTTCGATTTGATTTTATCTTGCCTCTTCTATTAGGGCTATTATTGTTTGGAGGCCAAACACATATTATATCAGGTACAATTCGGGGATATATCTATAAAAAGCCGCATAAAACTTAAGGGTGTTTACCAAAATTCATCAGTCACAAATTAACAAAACATGGTATCCAAAGTAAGTTATATTTTTTAATATATTTTTTTATTAGATTCAAATTCAAAATATTTATTAATTATTTGTCTATATATGTATAAATAAATCTTTTTTGCAGATTGTTTTACTGTTGTTGGTAGCAATGTGCAGTGTTATGACTCTAGGATTACCTCAATATCATTATGGAGGTGGAGGTCACAGAGGTGGACGTGGAGGTTATAGATATGAGGGTGGCTATAGGGGTGGATATAGGGGTGGATATAGGGGTGGATATAGAGGTGGATATCATGGCGGTTACCGTGGAGGATATAGGGGTCACTAATAACAACCATTATGGTTAAATGACGAAAAAACTGTGTTTACTCTACTAAATAATTTTTTATTATATATTTTGTTAACTGCGTTGTTAGTTTTCTCATAAATTGTTTTCAATAATACTACACTTTGATCCTAAAAAGTTTATAGATTTAACTAACAAAATTCTAGTATATACAACGCAGAACTTTCGATTGTTAATGATGCAATTATATAAAATAACAAAAACACCCAGATTTTTGATGTTTTTTTCTCAATTAAACACAACCCCAAACCTGTGCCCAAACTTATGTTTATTTGTGACCAGCATAACAGTGTTGGTAAGCAGTACAGTCTAAATATTATACATAATAATGTGCGTCGTATATTCTTCAAAAGCGTTTTTTTTTATTAAGTATCAAGTGCGTCTTTTAAATATATATTTAATGACGGAAATTGCCAAAAATGATTTATTTTTGTTTGGTGGAAATTTAAGTGAGGATATATAATAGTATTTTATGCGCAATAATTATTTATTTGTGTGGTACAACTTGATTAATAGTCAATTATAAATTTGAATAATATTTACTACTTCTATCGTGATATATATATTTGTTTAGTTAATTGAGTTTTTAACCAAATGATCGTCCAAAGTATTGATTGCCGTATGGATTCCTCCTAAATTGCGGTTGGTAATATGGTGGGTATCCAGGCGGTGGTGTTGGATCCTGTTTTGGTGGTTCTTGAGGATTAGGTGGTTGATATGGTTGGGGTGGTCCATAAGGGTAGTATCCTGGATAAAATCCAGGATATGGTGGATATGGTTGATTTGGTGGTGGAGAAGGAGTCAAAGGTGTTGTTGGAGGTGGGGGTGTTGTAGTTGGTTTTGGAGGCTCTGTTGTTTTTGGAGGCTCAGTAGGTTTTTCAGTGGTTTTTGGTGGTTCATCCTTATGTAATGAGTGGTTTTAGAATGTTAGAGAATATTTTTATTTATTTGATTTACCTTTTTGTCTGGTTTGTCTTCTTCGCAATTGATAATCACTGATAGACATATTATTAAAATTATCTGAAAATGTATCTCAAATAATACTTTTACCAAAAAAAAAAACACGATCACACTAAAATGTTTAAAATATATAAACATACCGTGAACAGAAACTTCATGTTGATATGTGCACAATGCAATAATTTGTAAACAATATGAAGAAAACCAATTGAGTGTTAGCTTATATAGTTATTGATATGAACTACAATTATTCAAATCTGTATTGATCATAATAAATATTGATCACGATTTTGCGTTAGATCCTCATTGCTAATTCGTAATAACTAACATTTTTACAGAAAATTATATATTTGATGTGATTCCATGTAAACAATACGCGGTTAATTATTAGTTTGATTTGAATATAAAATCGCAATTAATTCATTTATCGATTGATTCGTAATATTATACAATCACTCTATTATAATAATAAGGACACATATTCTTTAACAGTTCAAAGAATTAAATAAAAATACTGAGACAAATGTATTTTTAAAAGTAATTAGTAAAGGCTAAAACAATTAATGATTTAAATATATTTTTATAACAATTATTGCATCAACTACAATCTGTAATAGATATGTACCAACTTTAATAAAATGCATTAAAAATAAGGTGTGAAGAATGTTAAGGGTTTTCTGCCACCCCATTTGATGGGATTAGGCGTGATGGTATGTATGTATGTATGTATATACAAATACTTTCTATTGATATGTGAACAACCTGTAATCTATTTGGTGTATAAATTAATGTAGAAATTAGAACTATAAATCAAGTTCAAGTTCATGAAATGATTAGTTGTTTTAAAGAATATTCAAACATTTATTACCCTACAATTTTTTTTTTTTTGAGACATAGGTGGCTTAGGAATATGAGTTTTAAATAGTTTCTGAATAGATAAATGCCGCAAGATGTTTTTAATTGAAAACGATATTCGTTCAATATTCGAACTATAATTGACATGATTAATACTGTATGATAATGACGATAAATTTGCAATATTTGGGCTGTTAATATCGTTAAAATAAATATTATCTTAAAATAATAATTTGCTAGGTTTAAGAGTGGCTCATAAAAAATAAGAAATCGTTTATAGTTAATTATGTTACTTTATTTTTACATTAATAGAAGCTTATACATTTTATTTTTTTAATGACCGTGCTGCTTGGCACCTCCATGAGCACTACCTCCATGAGCACTACCTCCATGAGTACTACCTCCATGACCACTACTTCCATGGGCTGCACCTCCATGTTTAGCGGCACCTTTGTTTGCAGATAAACCACCACCTATAACGTCTGAGTGTAGGTCAGCACCAAATCCTCCATGTGGAGCACCACTGCCTGCATGAGCCAGGGTACCACACACCATAAGCACCACACAAATTGCTACAATCTAAAAAAAATCATTTAAGTCACCCAACAAAAATTCCAAAAAAAATAAATATTCGTTAATAAATAAATGAGTAATATAAAATTTATTTAAAAAAGATTAAAAAATACACTAAATAATAAGTAATTATAAACGATGCTTACCATTACTCGAACCATTTTAATATCTTGGATATACAAATACAACTGATGTCTTTAATAGGTGGATCTTTTACTTTATATACAAAAACACAAATCAACTTTCTTACATATATTAATCACAGATTATCCAAGGTGTAACAAAAAAAAACATAATTTCAAATAGAATACATTGATTTATAGGATAAACAAAATGACCTAGCAAGTATTACGACGCAGATGTTCGATAGAGGATTATTATTCTTTAATACTGTTCAGTAGGTAGATGGCAAATTTGCAATATTTGGTTAATTTCGTTAAAATAAATATTTTATTAAAATCATAATTTACTAGGTTTAAGGGTGAAGCATAAAAAATAAAAAATCGTATATAGTTAATTGTGTTATTATTTATTTTCAGATTAATACAAGGTATACATTTTATTTCATTTAATGCCCATGTTTCTTAGTATCGCCATCAGCATCACCTCCTTGTTTTCCGGTACCTTTGTTAGCTGTAAACCCAGAACTTAAAATTCCTGAGAATAAGTCAGGACCATATCCTATGGCTTCTGCAGGCCCATCTCCAATGGTATGTTTACCAATTCCACCGCCTCCAGAGGTTAAGGTACCGCACACCATAAGTACCACACAAATTGCTACAATCTAAATAAAAATAGATTTATTTAAAACATTATCCAATAAATGTTCTAAACATATTTGTAACGAAATAACTGGATTTTATTACGCATTACCGCTAAAACACTTCGTGAGTAAAATAGGTGCAAATTCTTAAAATTTTCAAATAGGATGATTGTAATTTTTATTGTCGCGTAAAATGACTTAATTTATTAAAAATGCATTTATAGTTGTGTTAATATAATTAAAATTCAGTTATTTATAAGCAATATAAAATTCTTTTCGTATTATTTCCGCATTGATTAGAATACGCAAAATAATAAGTAATAATAAATGATACTTACCATAACACGAACCATTTTATTATAATTGATGTACAAATGCAACTGATGCCTTTAATTGCCATATTGTTCTCTTTATATACAAAAACATAAATCAACTTTCTTACATATATTAAGTACAGATTATTCTAAGTGCGACACAGAACAATCATCATTTCTACCAGAGGACATACATTTAGAAGGTAAACAGAATTACCTAGCACGTAATACAATTGCGTTGGTCACAATACTATTCAGTTATATTACAGATTTGTAATATTTTCTTTAAAATTGCTAACTTCAACGGGTGGAAAGTTCAAAATAAGAAATACTATTATAAATTTTATTATTTTATTATTTTTTTTTGTTTTTTACTTTAATACAAGCTTATACATTTTATTTAATTTAATAACCATGTTCCTTGTATCCTCCATGACCACCTCCATGAGCACCACCTCCATGGGATCCACCTCCATGGGATCCACCACCTCCTTGGTGTCCACCACCAGCTTGGTGTCCACCACCTCCTTGGTGTCCACCACCACCTTGGTGTCCACCACCTCCTTGGTGTCCGCCACCTCCTTGGTGTCCTCCACCTCCTTGATGTCCACCACCTCCTTGGTGTCCGCCACCTTGGTGGCCTCCATGTCCACCTCCTTGTGGATAACTACTACTTCCATGCTGACCACCACCACCGCCTCCATAGGCCAAGGCACCGCACACCATAAGTGCTACACAAACTGCTACAATCTAAATAAAAATAATTTTTCAAAACGCAACTCAACAAAATCTAAAAAATTTGTATAATTTTGTAACTATTATATTTAATAACCCTCTCCGATCAAAATCTTGAATGTTTAAATAGTACAATTTTTATAAGTTTATAGTATAATTAAAATAGAATTATGTGTGAAGAAAAAAATGTCCGCATACGTAAAATAATAATATAGTGCTTACCATAACTCTGGCCATGTTGATATACTGGTTGTACAAATACAACTGATGTCTTTCATAGGCATATGGTTCACTTTATATACAAAAACACATCGCGCTTGTCTTACACATATCAAATAGAGATAATTGAAAGTGCGACGAGGAACCATACATTCAAACGGAGAGCAAAGACATGAGGGATAACCAGACTGACCCAGCATGTATGTGTTACATGTGTGTGATGTATAGTGATAACACTAGACAAGGGTCGGGTGTTTCCTTGACTTTGAACTGTCAAATGCTCAAATTGCAAAACAATTCTAATCATTACAGATTTGTCCTTCAGTCAAAACTACTTAAGTTTACCATTAAAAAAATATATTAATTATATAATATTTCTTAGACATTTCGGCGTCTTAACTCAAAATTCAACACAACTACAAATATAAAGTATCTCATTTACCAATAAGTGCAAAATTTATAATATATCGTTGTAATATATTGTCAGTTAATAACTGTAAAAAGTGACCTATGTAACGATTAAATTAAGATAAATATAGAAATGTGTAATAATTCGTGACCTAAAAAAACAATTGATCATATGTTCATACGACAAATATTTTAATCGCAATTATGAACATTAATCAAAATATATTTTTAAAAAAACATTCAATATTTTCGAACATCATTACCGAATATACAATCACCTTGATGATTTATGGGAATATTGTTTTGTTAATGTTAACTCGTAGATTTGTTTTTTATATACTTCTGGTTATAAAAATCTATAGAATAAGCATCAAGGTTATCCAATCTACCGGTAGAAAAATTTGCTATCAGATACAGGTCTGGATCTAGACATAGTGTCTAGCGTTTTAGTACTTAACTCCTTTTATGGGACTTTATAAGTTAAAAAGATTTTGTAAAACTTTAAAGCCAGTCCTGGTAATAATGTTTTATAATTTATTCACCTTTACTTTGAACGATTCTAAGAACAGTGAAAAACTGTAACATTTTCAATTTAAATATGTAATAACACATGCATATCTGATGTAAATTTCTTGAAATGTTTATTATTTTGCGAAATATTTAAACTGGGAAATTTGGTTAGCCTTGATCGGAGATTTGTTTACATATTAAAACAATAATAAACAGAAATTAAACTGGCGATTATATATTTATATTATTAGTAAAAGGTTAAATTTTATCGTTATTTATATGGTTTAATTTAATATTAAACTGGGCTAATATTTTATCGCTTAAATGATTAAAGATTGTTTGTAGAATTGATGTAAATATTTTTCTGGTTGAGAAAATATTTCCATTTGAATTTGATTTTGTTGATCGAAATATGTTTATTATATAAATTGGAATTTTTGGATATTTACTCTTTAATATTTTCGAAAAGATGCACGAATTGATCAAATATTTTAACCGATTTAGTAGTCGATCCGTTAGTAAACGACTTAAGATAAAATAACAAGTTTTTTTTTTGAATACTTTTATTTTTATTCGTGTATGTATATTTGTCAAATATACATATTTTAACAGTGTAATATGGAAATTTCGTATTGTGAAATAAGTAAAGCGGGTTTTTGGACACATAATAAAAATTTTGGTCATTAGTAGTTGAGTGTTTTTGTATAAAAGGCTTCTATGTTTCACCTGTAGCCACAGTTAGTGTTTAAAACCTATCGAAATACTTTTATAAATATGGTTAAATTGTTGGTAAGTTCCGTTTTTCTGTCATAAATTTTAGAATTTTAGAAAAATACGCAACTATAAAAACGTTTTTCTCATTATAGATTGTAGTTTGTTTGTGTTTGGTGGCCCTGGCTTCCGCTTATGGTGGACAACAACATGGTGGAAGTGCAGGTTTTGGATTTGAACAACATGGTTCTCAACACGGCTATGAACAGCATGGATCTCAACACGGTGGACAGCATGGTTCTCAACACGGATACGAGCATGGATTTGGTGGCCAAGTAGGTGGACAACATGGATCTCAACACGGTGGATACGAGCATGGATCTCAACACGGTGGACAACATGGTTCTCAACACGGTGGATACGAGCATGGATCACAACACGGTGGTTACGAACATGGATTTCAACAAGGTAGCCATCACGGTGGATACGAACATGGATCTCAACATGGTGGACACGAACATGGATACCAACACGGAAATCAACATGGTTCCCAACATGGAGGAAGCCATGGAGGAAGTCATGGAGGATATTTTTAATTTAGCGATATTTAATAATTAGTAAAATATCCAAATTGTATTATTTATATATTCGTGTATAACAAAAAAATAGTATTTTTTATTAAAATGTTTTAAACATATTTCTCGTGTACTTATTTAATATCGTTTTCGATAAATTAATTAGCACCATTTGTACTTAAAATTCAACCGATTCATACATTTTATTTCGTTTGTTCATGATTTGAAATGAATTCTACTACATAGACCTTATAGACAATAATAAATAAAAAAAAAACTAATTAATGTGTATTCATCCTTCATGGTCAGTTATAAAAAATACATGACGAATTAGCATACGCGAATATCAGGTTTTCGTTATCCGTCGTTCGAAATGATAGAAAAATAAGAAACATTTCATTCTCATCGCGTTTTTTTTTTTGCTAACTTAAACATGATATCATAACATCATAAACGAAAATTTCAAACGAAAACAGTTTTAAATTTAGGCGATTTTCTATTAAACAACATATATTTTATTCATTTATTTATTAAACATAAAATTAGACTATAAATACAATTCAACTAGATAGAAACTACAATTTAATTTGTAAACGCAAAATCCTCCATAACTGTTTGGAACAGCTTCGGCACTACAAAGTACGGCTGCTTACTGATTAGCGTTTTTAGTAATTCGGCTACTAAATTGATCATTTGCATCACGAAATCCGTGTTGTTTGCAATGAAGTTTTTCAGATAAAACACCACACGGATGATGCATAGTAGAAGCACTTTTTTGATGTAGAGAAGCACATTGAATTTGGCTTGGACGACTTTTACGAATCCATTAAAGAAGATTTCTGCCACGGCTGCTGTGAACTCATATTGACTATCTAGAGTTATATCTCTTTGTTCGTCAACTTCTACCACTGCTGTTGGAGTGTAAAAGGCTCCAACTTGAGAATATGACAATATTCCGAAAAGTACCTAATCAAATAACGTTTCATTTTTAATTTCTATTATCTTATATCGCATTATTTTGCACGAATTTATTTATATTAAATTACTATTTTAATATTTTATATTAATTGTACTAATTACAGATTTATTTATATTATATATAAATCCATAAAACTATAACTATAATATCTGTAAATTTATTATATATATGCAATTATATATTTAATGTATATAAAAAAATTCTGAGTATCATTAACTCAAAATTACCCAAATGATTTTCTTATTACAATAAAATTGCTTGACTCAGATTACGTTATTTTTATTAATTAACACAATTTTCCACATTACTCTCAAATAGTTAATTAAAAACAAATTAATATTGATATTTTTACATAAATAATAAATCTGTTACTTACCAAAAACACAAAAGTAACTGTAGCCATTTTAACTGATTGTTCACACACAAAAATCGATGTACAAATGAATAACCCAACACAAAAATGTCGAATTTATATACAATTTCACCCTAATAGAGTGAAAGTTCCCTAATGGCATATTTGACAAAATTCCGAAATATTTTTGCAATAACAACACATTCATAATTAATCGTTTATTGAAACAATTTTACTTAAATTTATACTATATTTCCTTAAAATTATTTACGCCGATAGATCACCATAACCTAAACACAAAAAAATGCAATTGCAACTTTAAAATAGGTTGTCTCATAATAAATTACCCATAGCTATCACGGTCGGTCGTGCAATTTCTGAGTGTTCATTTATTGGAGAAATTTTTTTATTTTCTGGTAAAACAACTAACTGAGATTCTTTCATTGCTTGTTCAATATTGCTAATTATTGATAAGATTATAGTAGCTAAGGAGAACGTTATTAAAACCGCGCAACCAATACAAACTTCACATCCCGTCCAGAGTACGTCTTTTGTATGTTCGTTTTGGCAAAATCGTATAAAGCCACTAAAACATGTACTAATTATCTAAAAAATAAATTAAAATAAAATAAAATACGTGACTAGTGAATATTATCGCAAGTCTAATTGTCAATTAGTGAGAAATGTAAAATTAACCTTGGTGATTGTTTGGAAACAGTTTCTAATACTTCGAAAATATTTATTTGCAGGCCGAAAAACATCTTGAGTTACGTTAATAGTTGCCCTAAAACCATTTGGTTTTTATTTCTAAGTATACTAATTGAAATATTTAGTCTATTACGAATTAAAACACTTACATTTATAATTTTTTTTGTTATTATTCGGGAGATTTATTAACTGTACGAGAAATTTTGAAATTTGAAATACGTTTTTTTAATTTTAGTTTCCATAGAAATGAATTTTATTGTTGTATATTTCCTATACTATATTTATATATTTGGGAATATTTGATATTTAAATATTGTTAAACTTCAAAAAATTTTTTTTTAAATGTTGACAATATAGGGTATATTGAACTTATGAGTTATGAACGAAAAATGCAATAATAATATTTAGTTGTGTGTTTAGCGAGCACACCTTCGTAAATATTTTTATTTTCGCAAGTTCAAGTGCATCAATAATGCGTTGTACATGTTTGTCGCTTTTTACCGGTAACTAAAGGTGTTAAGTGGTGAGTGTGCGGCATATCTTCTAGAAACAAAGAATGACAACGGTTCATCTATTATCATAATAACTGTATGTGTCACTCATGAGAATGAATCAAAATATATATTTATATTTAAATGATTAGCAATATTTTTTATTTAAAACTGAATAACGTTTAATAACATATTTTCCTATTTTTAGTTGAATGACTGTAAACGTGTATCTAAAACGTTGAAATAAAATTTAAAATTTCAGAGCGTCAATTATTTGTTAATATGAAAATAAATTTTTAGTCAAATCGGTTGAAAATTAGAGAGCCTGTAGCCATAAACGTAAGTTGATGTTTACATTTTTGGTTCTCGCACCGCGGTAGGAGTTTGTTGGTTGCTTCCCGCACTAATTAAGTGAATTTAAGATTGTAATACTGAAACAACATATGAGCTTAATTTAAACATTAGTGAGGGAAGCTTAAGCCCCGCCACCACGTCAAGGTCAACTCCATGAGCTACGTTTAAATATCAACTCCATTAGTATGGATAAAAAATATACAAAAATATAAGAACGATTCCACATTAAGATATATACACTATAGTTATTTAGAGTAAGCTAGTAGAGTTCATTTTTAAACGTACCCCGGCGGGGCCCTACCTAACTGAATATATTCCCACCCCCTACCTATCTGAAAGATTCCCACCCCTACCTACAATTTGAGATACTTATTCTAATTTTGTGCTAGTAAGCACGGGGCACACACAATTTTGTGCGTGCGTGCATATATTGTAACATTGGGTACGACACAATGTTACACGTGGAGATTGATGTATCTAAAAGAAATTTGGATTAGAAGGCGAACTGCCAAAGGGTGCAGTATGCAAGTCTGCTCACACACTGCGACAACTTTAAAAGGGTGAACACCCAGTTAACCAGGACTGGGACGTCCGAAAACATTAAACCTGCAAGTGTGAAAGTACAGTGAGTTATTGGGGGCCCACCTCACTCCTTCGGCGGGCCCAGCGTACGCGATCCAGTTGAAGTGACCAACCAACCAACAAATCAATCCGGTTCCCAGTGCACACTAATCAACTCCCGCACTGTCCTACTGCACCCTGGTCGTACAGCAGTAGGCACGAGAGCGGTCAGATACACTGGGCACCCACTGCACCAGCACTGTAATAACACAGTACTAGCACGGATGGGCTTTCTTAGACGATTCATTAGTCGGTTATTTGCAACGCGCCAATATTAACGAGCACCACGCATCTCATTTTATTCAAATTTATATTTAAAAAAAAAAATTATTTAAAATTATAACTAAGTCTCAGCATGCCTTTACTACACAATATTAGTGCTCCAAGGTTGCATCGATCATAGTTTTAGCAAAAACAATATTTAAATTAAACGGAGAGTTAGCAAGCAATGATTACACATTAATGCTCCAAGGTTGCATCGATCTCATATTTAGGATAATATCCACATTTAACCGAGAGATACAGTGGCGCATAATATCAGCGTTATATAAAATTTTACTATTTATTTGAATTCAATTACTGCAAGTTCTTACAAAATTAATTCACGACGCGCCCACCCTCGAAACACCCGAGACCCGAATTTAAACCCCAACCAAAAAAAGCAAACCCGAGAAGCTAAACAACGCGAGAACATCATTTAAATACAACAACGATCTGCCACCGTAGCAGAACTGCCATACTGGATGGACAGTACGCGTACCGATAGAAAAAAGGGACAAACTGTTGTTTTCCTCCAGGAATCCAACGGTGGGTGCTCCCACGATGAAAGGGGGGATTATTTACGAATTGAACGAATAGAACGAGCGACAAGGAACTAGAGGAAATATTTGCTCCAACCGTAAGGGCAGGGGCTACCACATATATTTGCAACAAAAGCGCGTGTTTCAAACATATGCAGACATTTATTTATTATTAAATGAACCATCAACAAGTTCTGTAAAATAACAGCAGGGTGGATTGGAACAAAATACTGTCTCAAGTTATACATATATATACAATTTTCGTGCATGTGCTATTATTTTAATGACTTTAAATCAATACCATTTAATTAATAATGGTTTTATTAGTTATGAATTTTTTTATAGACAAATGTTTTATTTCCCAGTGTAGCTTAACAATTTCTGAATACGCGCGTATTCAGAAACTGTTAAAGAAAAGAAGAAAGAAAGAATAAAACATATAAATACACCCGAAAACAGCGGATTCTCTTTCTATTTTACGACGTATAAGAGAACCACTGACCAAAACGCATGTCCGAAATATTAGGAGTCCAAAAGGTACTCACCAAGTCCAAATCCAAACTTGTTCCTCTCCTACCACAGCTGAAGTTCTTGTTGTTCCTGTTTGGTAGCGAAGCGCAGCGAAGAACTTTATTATTTAAATTCCCGAAATTACTTATTTAAAATTTGCACACGACCATTTTTTTTCACTCACCAACACTGATTTTTATACGGAAAATTACATTTAATCTTAGGACTTTCACTACTACTATACAGGGGGGAATGGCATATATTTAACGTAGTTATTTCACAAATAAAAATAAACACTCGCGAACTCACTTAATTCACTTTGTTACAAACGACACAATACATACATATAAATAAATGCAGAAAGAAAGATAAAAAAGAAACTGGGAAATATAAAAATAGCACACGCTAGGTAATCAAAAAATCACTTACTTGTTCTAAATAAAATGCAAAGTTGAGTAGACTGGACCCCCCTGAAACATTGGCAAATGAATTAGAAATCATCGTAAATATTTAAACACGATTTAAAACACCCCACATAAACTTTTTAATATTCAGTAAACAATAATAATCAATTTAAAGCGCTAAATTATCGAAAATAAATAAAAACATTAAATTAATACATGAATTTTGCATGCGAGTGCATGATCTACGAATGCCATGACCAAGCCACGCCGTACCTTTGCAAACCAGGAAGTAGATGTTTCATATTTTCGCAAAAATCTAATGTAATCAGTCAGACCGCACTAAAAACGTTATCGAATATCAATTAGCATTCCATTAGTTAACTTTTAACACCAAAATACATAATAGAATCGCGTTTTTTACCCCGTTTTTTATGAATTTAGTTTTAACAAAAATTTGACCGTGCTGCATATAGCTGACGTTCCACGGCACACTACAGTGCTTAATTATTAATCTTATTAAATGGTGTTCGAGATCGGCAAAAATCTCTCGCAAAAGATTTTTTTATTTTATTTTGGATGCATGCCATGTTAATAAAGAGTGTTCTATATATTATATACATATCTAGTTGTCTTTAATAAGAATATTGTATTGAATAAGGATTGCAAAAGAATAAATATCGCGTTTGTTAAAAATGAGAAAAATTTTAATTTAGTAATAAAATGAGTAAATTGAGTATTGAGATATACTCACTTCCTAATTTAGTGTTGCAAGCGAGTTGATCTGCAGGAGCCGATTTCAGAATCCTCTTATACGTGCACAATAAAATGTCTATGCATACCCGGCACATTAGAACCAAACGCGAATATTCTAATATATTTAAATAAAATTAATATTGAATTTAATATTGTTAAAAACCACTAGTCTGTAATTTTAAAATGTTCCTATACTAGTCTACATTATTCCGCACTATGTAGCAACAATTTAACAATAATTTATTGCATTTTATATGCATTCCATACATAAAAACCGAACTACACTGACCGACAGTCGACTCAGATCTGAATATTTTCGAACAAATTTGGACATGTTTTTAAGAAATATAGGAATAAAATCAGACCCTATAACAAGCACAGACATATCCTGTGACGTATTTTTATAATAACTGGTTTTTATTAGCATGCATAGAATATCTACGCTTATACAATAGATATAAATTTGAAAAATGAAGTTATCTGCGATCAAATTTTTGCGACATCTGAAAGATTGTTCGTTATTTTAACAGTTGTAAAAGAATAGAGCATAAAATTAGCTTCAATTTGATATGCAACAACACTATTGTTCCATATACTCTATCAATTACACAATTACGCGAAAGATATTTTAGCCAATGATTTTTTGTGCACTTTATAAAATTATTTGTAATATTAAAATCATTAATAAAAAATATATAGTATAATTTATTTATTAGTTTTAATAAAATACCATTGCCAATTACTGCTTAAAAATTACTCCTTCAAATATAAATAGCGGAACAAATAAACAAGTTGATAATTTATTAACAAATAATCCTTGTACTTTAATTTATAAACAGTATAAACAATCGAAAACTCACGTTTTCTGATCCACAATTTGACCGCAGAATTCGATTAAATATAACATATTTTCAAGAAGTATAAATATTACTCATAACTTAGGTCAGTGTTAAGAGCGTAAAAATTCGCAGATAACGTTGTATTTTACTGTGAATTTGACGACCGCAACCAAGGGTCTAATTGTTGAGTCAACTTAACATTGGTGGTAATCCAAGACTGTTGTTAGTATATATAGTTCAGATACATTCAAAAGTCTCCAGTACATAAGTGTTTGTTATTTACTATAAACAAAGTCGCAAAGATGTTCACTTATTCAAAATATTCTAATATTGTCGCAATTGGAATTGTAAGTATTAATTATAATTTTTAAATATATAAACAAATATATTTATTTTACAATGTTTTGTTCTTATAGTTCCTATTGTATATATCGACCTCAAGTGCGTTACCAGTACAGGACTCAACTCCAAATGGAATCCAACTTATAAAACCAAAAAATGCGCGCCAACTAGACGCTGATTTTGGTAGTTACCTCTTAGTTTCACCATTAAACCCATTCGACTACTCAAATTTGAATCCAAATCGACAAATTAATGAAAAATTCGATGATGTCGAACGAATAGATGATGACGTCATAGTTACTAAACCTCTAACTGAACAGGAAACAATGCATACAGCTGAGAATTTAGTCTTTCGACCATTATTTTCTTACCGTAAACTACAAGAGAAACGCAAAAGATTGCATGGGAATTCACATAAAAATCAAGCTTCCTCCAACAGTCCAAATGCGTTAAGAAGAAGCTCATATGTTTATCCTGCTGCTAGTTATTCGTATCCTAGCTATCAATATGGATATCCATATAATGGTTATTATTATAATAATGGACACTACTACCCGTATTAATTATTTTTAATTTGTATCAATTATAAAAGAAAATAGTTGTATTATTTTTAATATAAAATATGTTCTAATTAAGTTTTTATATTATGCTTTTTATAAATAAAGAATTTTTAAATCGAACGTTTTAATTTTATTCCTAACTAAATATAGAATTATTTTTTTCGTAATTTGTCTAAATTAAATATATACTACATAAATAAAAGGGTTTCTGCTACCCTATTTGATAGGATTAGGCGTGTTGATATGTATGTATGTATAAAATGATAAAACAAATACGATTTATTTGTAAAAGAGAAATAAATAAATGACGTGTTTTATGTTTTGTTAAGAATGCAATTTCAATTTTAATTTCTGTGCTAATAAATAAAACAAATAAACTCATTCTCGACAAAATGAACAGATTAAGTATTTAATTATAGTACGGAAAATGAAACCCAATTCCCGTAAAACAACGAGAAACAATTATTGTTGATCATAAATAATAACGCACATAGCAATATTTTAATCATTATATTAATTCTATTGCGGAATTTATCGATAATTAAGCGCCAATACTAGTATTATGTTGCAATACAATACATATATGTAACGTTGGCTGCCTTATATTGCGGCAAACGACCTTAGATTAAATCCAGAAATAATATTGAAAACACAATTTTTTTGACATTCAACTATTTACATATTTATTTTAAGCGCATTGTTTATTGATTGCAACTATTTTGTGGACAGATTCAATTACATTGAAACGGTAGTATGTTATTCTTAAATTCGTAAATAATACACTTCACACTTGTAATTAGCACCAAGATAACAAATTAAGAACAGATCTAGTATAAATACGTGATTTATTTCTGAAACAGAGTTAATATTTTTTTGCTCTTGACACACTACTACTGATTAATAAATAAATTAAATAAATATAAAATGGTGAGTTTTAAAATGAATCAATCGTAAATTAATAATAAATAATACTTAAGTATTTAAATATTTAATTCATATATTATAGTTTAATTCTCAATAAGCCTGATTAAAGAATATTTCTAAACTGAATAAGTGTATAATAATTAATAAAATATAGAATTTATTTATTGTTTTATAGATTCGTAAATACGCAATGTTTTTTTTCGTAACTACAATTATGGTTTTTTCTGAACAAAAACCGCAAAATAGAGAATCTAGGCAATTGGAAGAAATTCAATTTGAAGAAGATTTGACTACACCTATGAATGTATTATCAACTGTTATGGAGGATGATGACACAACAGAAGCTGGGGAATCATCTACGACGTTACCACAAGTTTTCGATGCATTTGGGTTCTTTTTGAAAATAGTAACTCATAGAATTGAGAATATTGAAAAACGATCTATATTAAATGAAAACGAGCAGCCTGATTTAGATACAGCCGCGAATACAGTTTTTCGACCTTTGTTTGCGTATAGAAAACAAAATTCACAGCGTAGGAGGTTACGGAGATTTTAGCCTCGATATTATTTGTTTATTAACAATTCGTTCAAAAATGAAACGTTATAGATGCGGTATGAATTTTTTTATTTAAATGCAAATTGAGTAAATGAACCAAAAAAACCACTAACTGTAATTTTCTATGGTCAAAAATCGCTAGACCAGCAAAAAATTAATGATATGTAATTTGCAGGCGGCGTTTATAAAAAATGTTGTAAATTTTTTTTTATGGTTAATTTCGGGTACGTTGTCTGTCTTGACCTACCAGAACAATAAAATTATTATTGTTGAAATTAAAAAGTAATTAATTGTATATTATTAATAAAATGAAACTTGTGTATTTTTATTTAATAAACAACTATTATTTGTCTATGCATGTGTATTTTTTATAAGTGCAATTATATGGGATTAAAATGTTGGTAATTATTTTCTAAATATGTATATAGAAATGCAATTGCAATTTTGTGTAAAACTATAGTAGATAGGTATAGAAGATGAATAGGTTGAATAAGGAAACAAATAAACGATGGTTACTTAAAAAAGATGTATTTTTGTTTTGTTACATGTTTTAACAAAATGGTTTGATTTTGATCAGCACTATATCTCTCAACATATACTTTATTATTATTTCAAATAAAGCATGAAAATTGGTGAAATTAAAATTAAACTACAAACTGAAAATAAATTACTAAGTGCAGCTTAACCAAAAGATACACAAGACTTAATCGTGTATCTTTTAGTTTTACTTAGAGTCGACAGTAATAATGCTAATACTGATGTTTAGATGAATGCAATGTGGTCGCTGGCGAATATTTTAACCCCATAGTCCGCCGCCATAACCTCCATATCCTCCATATCCTCCATATCCACCATAGCCTCCATAACCGCGACCATATCCATGACGTCTCCATCCACCTCCATAACCACCGCCCCATCCACCATAATAAGGTTGTCGGTAATAACCGCCACCCCATCCACCTCCAAATCCACGATGTCCATAACCTCCCCAAAAGGTATTCGCAGTTTCTAGATCCCCTTCAACAGGACTAGCATCTGGATTCGCGGCAATATCAGCTGGGATTAGAGCCCCACCGCCAATGATGCCTTCAGGTAGGATTTCAGGAACGACATCATCCTCAGACGGTTGAAGTTTTTGTTGGTCGTCCACATGGTGTTGGATTGCTTCTTGCGTTTGCAAGATTGTCTCTTGCTTTTGAGTTTCGTCTTGTTGGGGCTCTTCTGGTTGATTCAATATTTGAGGTGTGTCTTCAATTTTTTTCTTTTCTTCAACTGGCACCACAGCTAGTTGGGCTGGGAGTAGTTGGACGGGCGCAATAGGTTCTTCAGCTGGGAGTACTGCTAGTTGAGCGGTCACTTGGGTGGGTTGCTCAATAGCTGGGACGGCTTCATCGACGGGTGCACCTAATGCGGCGACTCCTAGTGCTAGAACGCACAATAAGTGCATCATCTAAAATTTGGAAAAGAATAAATAAAAATACTAAAATATTTTCAAGTCAATTTCATTTAGTTTCTAAACAACATATTGATTTATTTAATTAGCAAAGTATGGTCAATTGAAATAATTGAAAATTTAAACTTACCGTAGCCATCTCACACACACTACGATTTAAAAAAATGTTGCTTTAGTAAGTTGGTGGTGGTAGATCTGCCACTTGCAAACTGTTGATGTGTTGTGCTATTCTGGAATACGAACCGGGGCACTTTATATACGCGAACGCCATCAAGACCGCCACCGCGGTGTGTCTGAAGATAGAAGGGTTAGAAGAGGCTGTTGACCGCACGGATAGCTTGGTCAAGGGCACAACACACACACACACACACTCACTCACACACTTGGTATCCGAAGTGTTTGGATACAACACACATAAGGTAAATTCTTTGTAGATGTGCTTGAATCTAGCCAAACTTGCTTTGTACAGAATGTATCTCCATTTATGAATATATGCAATATAGCGTTTTCAATCTTCAAATTCGAAATACATAACTGTATGTGTCGCTCATTTCACATAACTTTATTAATACGATTAGAATTTTGACGCTAAACATCACAACTTTTTTATATTTTGCCAAAAATACCGTAATTTATTTATACATATTAAACTCAATTCGTTTCTTATGTTACTAAATATTACTATACTAGATACCATATAAGAGCTTAAGTATTCGTTCCTATACCAATATTTCAACCCTTATAATTAAAAATAAATAAATATGCTATACAAGAGTTTAAATTTTCGTTCATATTTTTATAATAAATAAATTTAAAAAATAACATATTCAACATTTCTTTGTTAAAGAAATTTATACGTATATATGAGCTTAAGTATTCGCTCGTATATGTAAGCTTAGGTATTCGATCATATAGTAACTATTTTTAATATTATTACTTTAAGAAATATTTAAAGACGTAATTATGAGTGCGTTAGTATTAAATAGCGTAAGATATTTTAAATTAGATGTTTAGCTCTTATTAACAATCATGAATTTTGGGGGTGTATGTTTAATAATATGATTAATCTAGTAATTAATTACGAATGAGAGTAAATGTTATATTTGTTACGAATGTTAGTAACGTCTGTAAAAGGTGAACATGTTATGAAATTTTGTTGATTAACATTGATTTTAAAAATGTGGCACGCACTTTCTCTGTGAATTCAGGTAAAGTTCATGATTCAAGATCAATGTTAAGTAGATCACTGAATGAAAATGAAATTGAAAACCGGAAGAAATTGAAAGTAATTTATAACCACCAGCGTTACTGAACCGGTGGTGCCTCAAAATGTGTATATGATAAATAGTTCTTTGTCAATAAGTGTGGAAAATAGTGGTTGAATGCGATCATTAACTGAACCAGAATCACGATAACGACAAGGACTTTGCTGCACACATCCAATTATATATGTGTATCAGATTTCTTTATTTTCTGCATTATTCCGTCAAGGACGTCCACGCAGACATACTCTGTAAACTGGAGTCGTTGTAAAGGTTATTTATAAATTAAAATGTACTCTGTTGATGGTTGTTGGTACCAGACTAGCATCTATATAGTTGAAAATAACAGCAGGTGTTCTATATGAGTTTTATTTAACATATTTTTGCGCCGTATTCGTCATATTTGTAATTGTATCCGCAAGGTATTTTTTGTTTATATTATATTTCAATTGAATATTATTTACTTTTATTTATAATAAAAATCGTCATTTTTAAAAACAATCTTTATTGTTGTCCATTATTAATAAATTCCTATAACTATATTGCTTATATTTTTTATATTTTATATGAAGCAAATATTAAGAAAATTGAATAACGAAAACTTATCAAGTTCTGAATTGATGTAATGGCATTTTTGCCACCTCATTTAATAGGAATTGGCATGAGATATGTATAAAATTAAAAATATTAAATAAAATATCAAATGTTACGCTTAAATTGGAATTTGTTTTATTTTGGAAATCCTCGATTAGGTTTTCTTATCTTCTGTACGTTTGTATGTGTGTGTGTGTGTGTGTGTGTGTGTGTGTGTGTGTGTGTGTGTGTGCGCGCGCGTGTGTGTGTGTGTGTGTTGAGATCATCATTTGAGAAGAATTTAAGTAAACCACAGCAAGACAATAATAAAATACAAATTTACGACAAAGATATTTATATTTGCATGTGTCAGACGAAAAATATGAATTTTATGGTAATCCCTGAGCAGAAAAAAACGATTTGTCTGATTAGGATGGGCAATATCATAAATATACCATGAACATAACAACAGATGACTGAAATCGATTCAAATTCCATGAAAACGTGTATTTCTACTACATAAAAACTAATAAAAAAAAACACAACAATATTCTAAAAATGTATTTCTTTATAAGAGTATATATATAGAAAACAAAACGCGTTATTTTTCTATGTACTAGATTTGTCTATTTATTGTAAATGTGTCTCATATTTCACAATAAATAATCATCTTTTGAGTAGAATTCTTAGACCTAGCCCACACATCTTGCACAACGCAATAGTAAACAAGATCATTATACGAAATGTAATGACAAAATACTATCGTAAATAAAATCACCACAGTTATAGATGACTTGCGGTCTAACAGTAGTGAATCACTGATTAGGTTTAGTTAGCAACAATCACAGACTGCTAATACGTATTACCTTCTAAATAATGGCATACGACACGAGATGAAACACCAAAATATGCATTGACGTATTTGAGAATATTCACAGAAAACCCCCTAACTATTATTTGACATTGGATTTATGCGTAAATATACACTGATGACGGATACAACTTGGTGAAATACTTCTGTTTTATGTTTGTTGCACACCTATTGAATACAAATATATTTATTTACATATATTTATTATTTATAGACTTTTCGAGTAATAAATGATTTTAAGATGTGGTTTAATTGTTAAACATTTACTCATAATTATATAAGTTTCGTAAATATCCATAAAACTCTTAATTATATTCAAACGTCAGGTTTTGCTCAAACATAGAAAGCAAATGATTCAAATTCTTCGAAAATCTCGAAAACGTATACAATTAATTTTTTTCAACTATAATAACAAAAATTAATTAATTTTTGATTCAAATCCAAGAATTTCGTTCGAATATAAAAACAATGGCATTGAACGGGGAATCCCATACCGAAACTAACAACATGTATCTAAAGACCATAGAATATTTTTACAAAATCGATAAATGCAACAATTATAAACAAATCGCAAAGAAACTAATATTTAATACCGTTAGATTCAAATAGCAAAAAATTGCAAACGAATCAATGAACTTTGTACGACGTCACAACTACAAAACTAACTATAAGTCCTCATTTAGACAATTACCCCTTTAAAATAATTAAATATAATAAATTCCTACAACAGGATTTCAAATTTGTAATAAATATTATTTAAAAAAATCGCATAAATACAGCTTATTTTAAATAAATTATAGGTTATTGAGTATAAAATAGAAATTTATTTATTTATATATTAAATGTGCGTGTATGCCAAACATATTTATTAATTACCTGAACTTGGCCCAAAATTAAGCCAAAACCTACATATTATGTCGAAACAATTTAATCTTATTAATTAACTATTACTCAATAAAATTAATGTATCCTATTTAGGACCCAATTACATTAATTAAATACGTAAAATATATCCTTCAACAGGATACGGCACTCAAAAGTGTTCAAAAAAATTAAAATAAGGTGCGCGACCTCCCCAATTTATAAGTACGTAAATAAAAAAATCCCTGAGAAAAAAATCCATATATGTCAACACGAACAGGAAAAAATATGTTTAATAATACGTATGACAATAAACTGACATTGTAATTACAGTAAATTACACAACAAAACAATTATTCCATTCATATCTAAGCTTATAAATATGAATCAGAATTGCCTCAATTGCAAAAAATTATTTAGTGTACGAATATGTTGTTTAAACAATACGTAATTTTTTGTCTCATCGTGGTAAACGAGGCAGGAAAATTAGGTTTCGGTTATGGGCGCTCAGGGGATGATCATTCATCTCTTAAATCGGAAATAATGAAATATAAGACGTCAGAATGTGGAGGTAGCTCGGAAGAGCAAAATCGTAATAGATCTAATAGGAAACGCACTCATGGGAAAAAGGATAGTGATGAATCTGATAGTAGTAGCGAAAGTGACGAAGACGATAGTGGAGAATCTAAGAAGAAGGGTAATATTTGTACATTTGATATTTATGTAAGATTGGTAATATTAATTGTAGCAGATAAAGGTAAGAGGAGAAGAAATAATTTTTCACGAAATAATCGTAATCACCATGGAAGTAATGAAGAAAATTATCCTCGTTATGGAATGTTAGAAAGTCGCCGATCTGAATATCAATATGGACGACCTGAAAATAACCCGTATCAAAATACTTGGAATGATCCAAACCGCCAATATGGACCCGAATACCCAAATCGCCAAACAAACTTTGGGTATCCAGGATACCCAAATCGCCCCAATTACCCAAATAACCAATATCCAAATAACAGACCTGGATACCCAACCAATCCACCTAATAGATACCCAAATAACTCAAATAGACCTGGGTATCCAAATATGCCACCTTACCAACCCGGTGGACCTTATAATAGAGGCCCAGACGTGTACCAAAATCGCCCAAACCAAAACAGAGGTCAAGAGCAATTTGGGCAAGACGATTACCAAAACCGTCGTAATTATGGACGGGATCGACCATACCAGGATAGAAATGATTCGAGACGAGACCCTTTTAAAAATAGATGGGATAAATCAGATTCTGATGAACGTGAGAGTCCAGAACATCGAAGGGGTGGGTATGATAGACGTGGTTCGAAAAGGAATAGTGGAAAACGGCGCAAATCATCGAAAGATGATAGTTCAGAAGATGTATGTAATTATGAAAATATTAATTTGTTTTATTAAAGAATATTTATATTTTAGTGTATCAGTCAATGTGTCTTCAATAATATGGATATTGTAAGTATTTTATAAATGAAATAAAAATACAATATAGGCAATTTACATAACATTCGTGTGACTCAGTATCTATAAAATGTTTCAATAAAAAACATTTACGAATCAAAAACAATTTGGGATCGAATCGGTAACGAATTTGCTAACAAATTTTGCAACCATTGTCTCTGAAGATGGACTATAATGAATATTCATAATTGATTTTCTTGCTTTTATCATATTTCTATCAATTAAAATTGTTGTTGTTTTGTGAATGGTGGCACATTTAATAAAGATTGATGCGTTCTATAGATGGAAGATGATGGAATACCATCCGAATCAGCGTTTATAAAATGGGCGCAAGATAAAATCAAGAATGATAAATTAAAATCGGCTGGTATCAAAGAACTGCGAAAATGTTTTGGTACTTTAGCATCATCAGGTACCGCAACAGCACCAAAAATATATTGATACCTGTGTCTAAATATAACATATTTCAGACGGGGAAAACAGTTGCAATTTCTCCAAATCTTTAGCGTCTTGTCTCAAACTTGGATTCGACGACGACAAATAAATGATAATCAATGTAATATATATTTTATAAGTGCTAGTGTTCATAAATATTTGATTAGTCAGTGTGCAATAAAAGAATTATAATAGTAGATTTCAAGGCCTAATCCATAATTTATTATAGAAAAATATACATTAGTTAAAATAACGATTAGGATATTTAATAAATTAATAAAAAAAAAAGCAGATTAATATATATGCAAATAAAATTCTACGTAAATATTATTTAATTTAGTCAAAATTTCGTTTGATTTAAATTACGTTTTTAAGGAAATCGATAAGTGATTTGTAAATTTGGTAGTGTTGAGGTTATTTAGCGCTAAATATAATTAAATATTTGTTGAGGATGATAATTGTTAATAAGTAATAGCAAGGTTAAGGTGTTGCATACATTATTACTAAAAGTGATCATCAATATTAGCTATATGATCATATGATACGAATGAAAGTATTCCCTAATCTATGTATCATTAAGAGCAATTAAAATTTCGTAATTGTTATACTTGTGACGACACAAGTACTATACGTAAAAATTCGCAATTTAATAAATATGAGCGATTTGCTAAAATTAATTAATTAAGATTGTATATATTACTCCCTCAATAAATTATATGAAGTAGAAATTTTGTTTTTTATTTCAAAATTTCGTCTAAACAGTTGACTGACCGGTTGCGGTTATCGAACTTTTAAAATATAAAAATAACTTACTATACATAAAAAACGTATATATCGCGTTAAATATTCAATGATTTAATCAATAAAAAGTCATTAAGAAACTTTACAGAGATTATTTGATTGATTCAGAGATTCATTGTTGGTGTGTAAATTGTCTGGACGTGAATAAAATGGTATGACAATGCAATTGTTAAAAAGTCAATCGATAAATTCAATTTACAATTATAGAGACGCAAGGCATGTTAAATGATAAAAACTAATTACTACTTGTAATATATTATTAGCAAATGTATCTTTCGTGTATATATTAATGTAGGTAACAGGATTAGAGGGTAAAGTATAAAACGGCGAGGACAATTGCTCCAATGGTTCAGTAATCGTATTATTATTGGTGTTTAAAGAATTATTGTTACCATGAAGTGTCTAGTAAGTGATGGGAAAGCTTTTTTTTATTGAATTTTACGATTTTTATTTAATTAATATACATTTTATACTATTTTTAATGTTATTTTGTATAAATCTGTAACGTTTTACGAGCATCTAAATTGAATTTACGTAATTATTTGTTAGTTTTAAATATGTAGTATATTATTTTTCTTTGTATTTCTATAAAATATTTGATAAATCAATATGTTTTCTATTTTTGCATTATTTTAATTTTATCTTTGAATTATTTATATGTTGTTAATTTCAGAGTGTTTTGGTGTTAGTAGTTTTAACTGTTTGTTATACTACGGATGGTTTTCCGATGGTGGGATTCCAAATACCGGGTATTCCTGATATTCCTGCGATACCTGGAATACCAAGTATACCAAATATACCAAATATACCGAGACCCCAATCACCGGCTTCGCCCGCGTAAGTAATAAATCTTTAATACGTTTATTGCGGTTTGTCGTCAGAATAAAACGCGACAGTACTATAATTTTGGGAAATTGTTTCGTAATTTTAATGCAAAATACATGTTTACATTCACTTGAAGTAGACGGTAATTACGCTTAAGTATTTTGATAGTAAAACTGTCATGCGCAGTCACATGTTTGGAGAATTTATGTGTTTTAATTACAAATAAAATCACTTATAAGGGACAATTTTATTATGAATCAAACGTGTTTATTTTTCTAGAGATGATTCACCAAGGACTGGAACTGAATCATCTAAAGAAGTGGAAACAATGGAGAAATCTGAGAGCTTCTATTTAGGATACTCTCCATACTATTACCGTGGATGGCCTTATTATGGAGGTTACCATTACCCATATGTCTACGTTGGATAAATTACATATTTACGAAAAAAACAATTTTATTACTTTACATGTATTTGTATTAAATTTTGTATAATTGCATAAAAATAATAAATATAATCGAGCAAAATCTTATTAAAATTAGAATAACTTTAGAAGTACTTTATTAAACACATCCAAAATTACAGAGTGTATTAATTATATTGTAAATTAATATTTAAAAATTAGTTTATTAATTAAAAACAAAATGGCCACCAATTATAAGCTCCCAAAATTAAAAAATATAAAACAAAAAAAAATCTAAACTTCTTTGATAATTAAAAAACTTTTTCAAGGCCTTACCTTATAGGAGGGTTGGGGGGGGGAAGCAACTAGGGGATCGACCTAATACGGTCCTGCATACAATATGTAATTTAAGCAACTTATTAGACATGAGTGTGTAAATAGTAAAGGAAAATTAAAGAATTTAAATTGACGTTTGAATTCTAACCTATCTTTTACAACAGGGTTTTTCTATTGTATATCTAGTTGAGACATCTAATAAAATGTGCGCAATTAATCTAAATTGTTTGAAGCAAATTTCGAGTTTGCTTCAAGTACCTACTACGAAAATCGTTTTAAATAATGATAAGGTAGTATATAAATCAGCGAAATAAACATACTTCTAACCCTAAACTGTTTTAGATGCCTACTTGTAATTTAAATAATAAAACAATCACTGGTTTCGTAAATATTATTCTTACGCTATTAGAGCAATCAAAGTCTGATTTGATTGGTGTAAATTTAATTGAAGAAACAGAAATACGACAATGGTTAGAATATTGCGTTACTTATGCGTCACAATACAATTCCCAGAATTCCAATCTAATTTTACAGGTAATTGTTATACTTTTATATATATGTTTTATATGAAATTTATGGGTTTTAGGAATTAAATAATGTTTTAACTGTTAAAACATTTTTCGTCGGTAATTCTATAACGATTGCTGATGTTGCTTTGTTTTATATTTTACAAGAACTTATGAAGAAATTGTCGCATTTGGAAAAGGAGAAATATTTAAATTTATCTAGATGGTATGATAATATACAACAGAATCCTACTATTAGGAACAATGCACCGATGGTTGATTTTAGTACTATATTTTTGTCTTGTTTCACTTTGAAATAATTGTGCTTTTTTTTATAAGTAGGAAATATGAATTAAAAAATCATACATATATACATATTTTAATTAAACCACACCATACATTTATTTTTGTGGTATATCTAACCGTGATAAATTACCAGTAACATTCAAACTCTGTAAGGTTTCGGTTATGATACCAGTCGCAACTGTAACATGATTTTCCCGAATTGTAAACGGTTGTCCAGACGTCATCACCATTTTCCACAACAACGTCACCAACACTTTCCCATGATCTCCAGGCATAAACATATCCATATCAACTAAAACATAACTCAAATATAATAATTACACATAAGACTGTGAAGCATCGTACTTAAATCAACGCGACACGGCACATTCCAAGTGCGGCTAAACAACTGTTGGATATACTTGCTAGTTATAGGCTTCGCCCTACCCCCTTCATTACGCGCCAAAAAATACACACTCGCCGTAAAATGGTTGCTTAAAGTTTCGCTTTTAAACGCACACAACAACATGCCACGCTCAACCGCTTGTAAGCGAACACCACGTATTAACACCCCGATGTTATCTCCAGCTACAGCTTTCGGTACAGACTTTCGAAACACTTGCACATCAGCAACACTTGTCTTAACATGTCGATCAAACCCTAACAACTCAGCTTCATTGTTTTTTGTAATTGTCCCCCTTTTTAGGGTACCAATCACAACTGTGCCTCGCCCAGGGACAGTGAACGCGTTATCAATTGGTAGCATAAATGGCGATTTTAAATCGCGAGTAGGCGTTGGAATATACTCATCAATCGCTGATAATAATTTACGAATTGATCCCTCACCCAATTCAGACTCATTTGCCTGTAAAGCTAACAACGCTGATCCGTAAATTACAGGCGTAGCTATTCCATCGAACCCGAAATCGGATAATAATTCACGCATTTCGATTTCGACGAGCTCTAAAACTTCTAAATCGACTTGATCCGCTTTGTTGATGTATACGATTATTTTGTTAATGCCTACTTGTTTCGCTAGCAATAAATGTTCGCGGGTTTGTGGCATTTGGCCATCGGTTGCCGCCACTACTAATATTGCGCCGTCCATTTGCGACGCGCCAGATATCATGTTTTTAACATAGTCGGCATGGCCTGGACAGTCTGTGTGGGCGTAATGGCGGTTTTTTGTTTTGTACCCTATATGAGCTGCGTTTATGGTTATACCTAGCAATAAATATCTATGCGTAATTCAACTTTTATACAGTACTCTTTAAAGAGTAATCAAATCACCTCTAGCTTTTTCTTCAGGTGCCTTATCAATTTCGTCGTACGATATAAAATTGGCAAGGCCATCTTTCGCTAAGACTTTCGTTATAGCTGCGGTTAATGTTGTTTTGCCATGATCTACATGTCCTATTGTTCCCACATTGCAATGGTTTGCTTCCTCTGTTTTCGTGCAATAATCTACCCGGCTTCTATTAAATCCTATCAAATAACCTACATTTTTTAGATTAGTTACATCATAAATATTACTAAATGGAGATATGTAGTTCTTATTTGATAAGGTTGATAAACGCAAAAACAATGATTTCGTATTTAGCATTTTATTATATTTAAAAGTTTAACATTTAAATTCCGACGAAAATATCTAGTGGGATTTAGATTTTATATTTTTATTAAGTTTTCATGTATATTTCCCTAGGGAAAACCATAAATGTAGACCATGTAGACTAAAATACCAGTAGATATATACGAAAATGATCTAAATCACAACGTATAAGTAGACAAGGCCACCATTTTGTTGTTTTTTATAAGCACAAATATACTTTTTTTTTAAATCTAATCTATACGGTTTTTCAATTAATTCAGCACCATTTTGTTGTGCAATAATGATTAATTTTAATTAATATATAATTATCTTAAAGATTGGAGCATTTGATTCTATATATATAAATTTATTTTGAAATGTGCTTAAGGTATATTAGTCTCATGAGGTATAGATATCTATTTTAAATTTAGATACCCTTGCGTATAATTGAAGCTTGGGTATTTCTATTCAATGTTACGCACAAAACCCACTTTTCAGATGAATCATTTGTTATATGAGATACCGAACAGATTGTGTTGTTATCAGTTGGTGCAAACATTTTCTTTTGGCCTTTAATTATAGGTGATGTTGTAGTGCTGGTAGTAATTTGTTTTTATTTTCGTTAATACAATCCATTGATTTAAATTAAGGTACGTGATACAATTATTGTTGTCGATTATTAACAACAATGGACATTAAAACTGACAATTATGGTGCAGCTGTTGAAATTAATAAATGCTTTTATTTTAGAATGGATTATTATATTCTGATTGTCGTGTTCGTAATATTCTTCATTGTATTCTCTGTTTGTGGGTATTGTTGCAAAAGAAATAAACAAGGAGTCGTTTATGGAGGTAAGCGTTTCAGGTTTAGTTCTTATCATTTTCATTTAATTATAATTTTTGATAGCAAATCCGGCTATGGTTACAACGACTACTTCTTATAATACGTCGAACGTGCCATATCCAGTGATGGAGGCGCCGATGCCGCAGCCTATGCAAGTTCCCCCTACCGGATATGCTCCTCATGCAGCATATCCGCCAACTACACCATATCCGCCAGCGCAAGGTGGTTACCCACCAGCCCACCAAACCCCATATCCCCCGGCGCCAGGCGGTAAGTATTACTTAAACCACCTCAAATGCATAAGCTCCATTTTGTCCTCCAATTAAAAATATGTACATCGTTTTTTATTCAATTGTCTCGTGACTAATTCTATTATTAAAACACCTCTATTATATAAAATGCCGCGAAGTTTGTGAGCTCTATTAAGATCATTAGGATTTCTTAGCGCGAAATGTTTAAAATGGCCGAAAGAATGTGGTTAAAGATAAAAATGTTATTTTTTTTATTGAAAACAATTAAAAAATTTTCGTTATCTAAATAGAATTTTCTTCCCAAGCCCCCCATGGATATTACCCCATGCCAATGCCTATGCAGGGTACGTTGTAGTGTTTGTAAAAATAATCCAATGTTTGTGAATTTTAACAGTAGTTAGTACTAGTAGACTACTAGTGCATGAGGTGTCTAAAAGCATGCCTGGGATTGTTAATATTTATCTAAATATTTAAACAATCATGTGATATTTGAGACTAGAATTTTTAGTTGAATATTTTTGTTGTATTTTTTAGATGTTTGTGATAATTGTATAACTCTGTTTATCCTAAATATTAGCTGTGTATTTTAGTAATTTCAAGAAAATAACCTTGACATGTTTTATTACTTTTCACGAACGATTTAAAATGCTAATTTTATCAATATATAAGTGCAATTTGCCTAAAACGCAAAAATTGTTTACGCAATATCTTATTTATAGATGTTTTAAATAACAAATAGACTAAACATTTTTATATACATCCTAACAACGCATCTAAAACACAGATTGCACACTTGCAGAAAACACTGATTTAAAATCAAATGTGTAATTTATTTTTAGGTGGATACCAGGGAAATACGCCATATCCTTCAATGCCAATGCCCGGCGGTGCTTTCACGGCCCCAGTGCCTCCTTATCCTCCTCAACAAAGTACCAATTATCAACCTCCATCATACGCTGAAGCAGTCACGCGCCCAGTGCAAACCGAAGGGTACGCCAAACAATCAGCCTATAATCCCAGCTATCAATAACTCAAATAGTTGATAAGACAATATTACTATAAAAACTATAATATATATATATCTAACCTATATGAATGTGTTCGTCAGTGATTTATTAAACAAATACAATTTCATTTTATCTATACATTAACCAAGTGATTTAATACGCCGCCCTAGTGGTAAATGTTGAAACTTATACGTGAGAAATCATTATGCAGAACAAAATAGCTGCCGTATTTAATCACTGTTAATTTTGAGTTAAATAGAAAATATATTCGTGATTTTCACATCACTTGTTGATATATATATGAATTAAATCCCTAAATATGATGAAAGGGTGTATAGAGTTTGACGTTGTTAACCTAATGTAAATTTAAATATCGGCCTGAATATTTTATAAATCCACAAAGTTGTTGATTAAAGTTAAGGTTAATACCAAATATTATATTTAACACTAATAATTGTTTTTGATATTATAACAAATTCGGGTTTTTTTATTTGAAATTCTTATCAGTCAGGAAATTATAATTGAGATTTATGTATATTTTAAATACTCTTCCATTTTTTAGTATTTTATCTGTTTTCAAAATTATTTATTTTAATACATAATTGTGCCATTTACAAAGCACATTGTTTGAAATAGCCGGACACGTTTGCTGTGACATACAAAATAAAGCGTTGTGATACCGTGTGTAACATTTTAATATGTATATATACACTAGAAGATGTATTCTGTTTTCAATTTTAAATAAACATATATTTCAAACTAAACGATTCAATGGTAACGTAGTCACACTGACCGCTAGGGGTCGAATTTTTACACGTGACTACACAAAACCAGAAGAATTTTTGATGTATTTTACTAGTTTAGTTTTCTAGATATGATTAGTTTACGAACTAATCATATAATAAATATTTTGTTATTTTAGTTTTTATACTTACACAAATTACTAAGCACTAGTTTTTAAGTTTATGTTTAATTATTAATTTTAAATGTGTGATTACAATATTGCGTTTAATCAAATATACTTTTTGATGTATATACATAAAATATATTTTATTTCGACCCCATATCCCCATGCTTGTTAAGGATACGTCCAATAAGTGATCCTAATTTATTTACAGCTTGAGTTTCGAATATAATCTATTTAAATACCAGTTAATATTGAGATTATAGATATTATCAATCGTTTTATCGACTTATTCGTAGTAACTGTTTTGCAATTATCGATAGAACTTCTATATTCTTATATTTTTAAAATGTCTTTGGGAGTTTTGGAAATAAGTGTTGTGTTAATAGTTATATGTGTTATTGCTTTAATTTACATTTTCATAAAACAATATATAAAATATAGTAAGTTTATTTCGATATGTTTAATATTTTTTGGTAGCCAGAGACCAAAAAATGGACCCTATATAAACTGTAACATATCTATAACAGAGTAATCTATATATTTGCTGCATCTTTTAAATGCGTCTGAGTCATGTATATTTGTTATTATATACAAAAAAAAACAGTTCCTCTTATCAGGTCAGTGGCGCAACTAGGATATTCCTCAAATTGATATTTAAAGCAAATTAGTATAAACCTATATTTAAATATTAACAAATATGCCGTAACATTTAAAAGCTTTTAATTGCAGTAGTGTTTGAATTTTTGTTTAATTAAATTCAGGATTTTAAAGTGTCCTATAGGGTGTATAACAGTGGGTGCGCTTATGAAACTGTCATAAAATATACTTTTCAATTTTCGTAACGGACTGGGAGCAAAATGGTAGAAGCCAGGTAGAGGCATAAGAGTATCCATGGGGCATCACTATGCTAAAGAGTAGTGTTATGATATATTAGAAATGTTGGGGATAATAGTTAAAAGTGTTGTTTTTGTAGTTATTGCTGTGTTTATTATAAGTTTATGTATTATTATAATAAAGCTGCTGTTATCATGTCTAAGTTAGTATGCTTTTAAATATTTTAGAAATTTTAGTTAGTAAGATTACACATGTTTAAATACAGGGGAAGTACCAACATTCATATACGTCAACAATATCTTATTTTATATCTAAAGCCTGTTCCAACATAATTATAAAATTGTTTTGGAAGAAAAATAACTGATTGCTAACTTTAATTGAAACCATTTTTAGTCAAATTTGTTATATAGGAGATCTTGGACCTTTAAAATATATTTATATATTGTTAATTGTTTGGGAAACTCAATTTGACATTCTTTATAATATTAGACTATTTGGATTAATTTTGATGTTGAATATTAGAGAAAAGACAACAAGCAAATGCACCAGGACAAAACCATACCGAAGTACAACGAGATTGTGGTAGAAATGGAGGTCTTTCTGAGACTGAGGTAATATGAAATAAAATCTTATAATAATAGTTTTTGTTGCATGAAACATCTCTGATAAGTTGCGTATGGGAATGTGTCTAACAAGCACAAACATGTAATCTGATATATAATTAAATATTTGCGTCTCATCTGCGTATATAATAAATATTTTAGAGAAATGTTATCGTACATGTTCCAAACAGTACGACCAGACATGGGCAACAAAATCAAATACGAGTAAATGTACCTAAGAGCAAAAAAACTACATCAGTTTATGTAATACTTGAAGATGACAAAAGTGTTCCAACTACAGTTAGAAGGGAGTCTATACCAGGAACTTCAAACACTACAAATACACAGAATAGTTAGTTTAAAATGGTTTATATATATATTAATAAAATAATAATACTAATATTATTTCGTTTTAGATACATTCCCAACTGGATTATTAAAAAACGAATATTTTAAACAACCACCATGTAATCCTAGCTTTGAAAATAATTCCAGCATTTTTCCAACTGCGCCACCAAATACAAATATACCCAAAAAAATACTTGACGCTAAACCAATATCTCAAAAATATGTTCAATTAAAAACGGGACCCAATTCACAAAATACAAATGACAGTACATATCCTAAATTAATAATTCACCATATCCCTAGTTTCCGACTTACAGATGAACGAACATTTCTTACGAATTTTATTATACATAATAAACTACAAGATTGCGCCTATATATCTATAGTACATAAAAAAGCACGGGGTCATTTATTCGATATTGTCATCAAAGTCGATCCGATAACTCGCGGGATTTTATTAAAAACCGGACAAGTTTACGTAGAAAAAATGCGCTATAAAATTGAGGATTCGTTTCATATTATTCAGTGCTATAAATGTGCACGTTTTGGTCATATCAGCAAAAATTGCAAAAGCGACAAAGCGTATTGTTTAATATGTGCCGAAAACCATCATACACAAATCTGCACTAGTACGCATCATTGTTGTATTAATTGTAAAAGATATAACAACAATTTTGCGATGGATTATGATACTAGGCATTTAGCAAAAAGCAAAGAATGTCCTTTGTATGAAGAACAAATCGATCGAATCAAATCGAAAACTAATTATACAAATTGTCAACGAAAGAATAAATAATTTTTTTTTCTTATTTGTAATCAAAACGCAGTATATTTTTAAGAGAAATATTGACTAAAATATATTTTTCTATGTTTTATACAAAATAAATGTTACCAAAAGTAGTCACATAAGATATTATAATTAATTTTAAGTTTTTTAGACACATGCATTTAAGTTTATAATATATATTTAAAGTGAGCCAGTTGTAATCAATAAATATGATATATTTTTTAAAATCTGTTATCTTATATTCGTTTTACAATATATACTTATGTTATCAAATATATCGATTTTATCAATTTGTCATTAGTTTAAGCTGTGGTAGTAATTTTCTAAACTATAATGTCGTTAGATGGTAGCCAGATAGGATTGGTGTTTTTCTCATGTTTGATATTTAGTTTAATTGTTTTATATATCCTTGTTAAATTATCAAGAAAACGATTAAAAGTTAAAAGTAAGTTTTTTTTTTGTGATATTTATCGTTATTTTAGTACTAGTAACAAATTGGTATTTGTTTATTTAATGTTTTGTTACGCAATCATATCGTCGATTTCTAAGGGAATATATATGTATTAATTGTCGAAATAAAATGCGTTCATTTATTTTCTAAACATAGAAATTAATCAAAATATTCGTGAGGCTCAAAATCAAATAAATTGTACCATAAATGTGAACACAGAACTTCCAATTTTGGATATTACACCAGAACCGGATACTGAAATAGTAATACCAATAATTCTAAAGGTATAATTCAATATGGAATTTAGAACTTAAATTATATCGCCATTTTTAATTTATAATAATTTTATTTTAGCAAAAAGTGGAATTAGAACAAAAACGATTTTTATACCAAAACTGGAAACAAAATAATTTGTCGTTCATAGACTGGAAAATAGATAATTCAGCATATGAGGACTGGAAAAAGAAAAGCGAATCTAAAACCCTGGAAAGGAATAAACATGTGTTTAGTATCCAAGATCCTGGAATTAATGTAGCTCATAGTAGCACCCTCCAGTATGAAAATATTAATTCAGGACGAAACACAAATTATAGTACGTACCAATAATTCTAACTAAAGCACATTAAAAATCTAATTTAAATTCAGTTCACTTAATACGAATTTCGAATACAACTTTTTATTTGATATTTATTAGGTGAAACCAAGCGACATAAAGAAGAATATTCGAAGCCACCTGCATATAATCCAAATTATTACGGGTTTTAGAAAATAGTAATAAAAACTCAAAAATATTTTGTGTATAATTTAAATAAAAAAAAAACTAATTTAGTACAAAATTTTTTTTTAAAAACGCGTCTATTGTTATTTGAAAACAAACGATTTTTTTCGATAAGATATCTTATCATAATAATTCGTCATTTTTATTTAAACTGTAGGTGATTTTTGTTATCAAAAATCGCTCGCGCAAAAATACCTACGTGCAATCAATAACTCTTAAATAATGAGTGACTCTTCATACATGTACACTACCGAGGGTGTAATAATTTTTCTGGTGATTCTCATTTTAATATTTTGTTGCGGTTTTATTCGAGCTGTTAAACGCTCATTTCGTGGTAAACCAGGTATGTTAATGATCCAGGTGACTTCAATTTACTTAGAAATGATTCGCAAATATCTATTTAGTTTTTCGTCCGCCAATACTCATACCACCAGCGCCACCTTTAGCAAGAGATGCTTTTGGTACTCATATAAGTTTATCACAAAATAGACAACCAATTAATACCAATATAAATACAATTGACGCACAAATCAGTCCACCACCTTACTCAGGTATTTATGAATTAATAAGTAAAATAAAATGCCTAATATTACATTTTGCATTTTAGTTGTTATTATACCCCCACCTAGTTACGATGAAGCAACCAAACATGAAAACACAAATTCAACAATGAAATACTAAATTTAAATATTAGTGATTGTTTATATTTAACATATTTTAAATACTGTGTTATCGATAATAGATACTTGGTAATTATTCATAAGTATATATTTAATAAACATAAAAATATTTGTTTGGTTACGAAATGAGTTTTCTATAAATATAATATTTAAAAATGTTCTATTATTAATTTAAATATCTTCATAAAAGACTACTTTAAGATGTTTTTAAGAGAATTGGTAGTTGTTTTTATGAGTAAGCATAATTAATGAAATATTTTTTTTTGATTTATTGTAATTATTTAGATTTGATATCCGGTTTAGTTTTGATTGTTCTATATGAATGAGGATGTTTTACACATGTCAAGGAACTTGGTGATATACCTTGAGCCAATAGTGTTGACGTTTTTATATTTGAGGCGGGCAAAGTGAAAGCAATGCCACACCAATGTCAGGTGTGTGTTTTATAATAATAATATTTTCATTTTTGTAACGGCTACAACTAGCACACCGATTTTACATACACTTTATCGAAACCAGTACATTGTTTAAAATGGTTGTTGTATGTTTGTTATTACGCGAAATTATCATTAAAAATTCCTTCACCTGGGCATTTTAGCTTTGTAAGTACATTATTTATTTACAGTTTATTGTTTGTTTTAATTTAAATATAAATTGCCGACTTTATATGTCAATCACAACTATATAAATTGTGTATTGACTAAATGTGACACTTCCGCAAGGAAACGTATAAGTAATATAACCTAATCGTGTAATAAACGCATATATTTAAGATTGATAAAATAATTCAACGACTGGATTAAGGATCAATAATTAACTTAGTTTATTAATTTATTTAAAAACTTCGAGTATAATTAAATAAATTAATAAACTGTAATCTTATTTCTCCTTAATAAGATTATTATTCGTCATATTAATAGAAAACTTTAACGTCTAGTCTTGAGCTACTTTTTTATATTACGTAAATATTTTAACGAAATTAAATAAAAAATTCGAGGATAATGTTGATCTATTGAGCATTTCAATCAACTGTTAATTAATGTGCATTTTTCTATTGTAATGCTAATTAACAATAAACTATTTTATTACTTACGAATGTTTCAATTTAGTACAAATTTTAGTAAATTAAGCACGACACCAATAAAATTATTATCTATACAAATACATGCTGATAAAACGAGCAAATACGGTAATTATTAATTTATTGCTTATATATACTTATATACAGTTTTACAATTAATAAAAATGTATATATTTTGTATACAACAGTACGAAATATTTTCTGAATTCTTGCGTGACGAAAAAAGAAAGATTCCCTACTCCGATGGTTCGTTTGGAAAAACCATGCGCGTGGTCACATAATTACCTTAACTCGGTATCAAATCGAAAAAATCAGTTGATTTCCTGGCTAAGTATAAGTTATATCACATGATTCAGACGTTAAGGTCATCATTATTATTATTTTATATCTGAGTATTTGTTGCTCAAATTCAAATGCCATTGATGAGCAATCATTTCGTGAATGAGGCGTTGAAATTTGTCGATTATGAGGTTTTTTTTTTTTTTTTGTTGTTCGTTTTTCAGTGCACAGAAATCACAATTGGTGTTATCTTATCTAAGATTAATCTTTTCAGAAATTATACACGCAGTTAAGATTAAACGCAGACGTATTCCAACACTGATTCGTGGATTACTTAGGGAATAGAATAAATAAAATGTGTAAGTGCTGTCAATCGTAAGTATTCGAAGTTTTTCTTTTTATTTTTTTTTTTTTCGTAACATATATATTTATGCCATATATTGAAATATACGTACATAATTTATTAAAATGCTAATTTATTATTAATAATTTGTTCGTTTACGTATTTATTACGAAAATATTCAAATTAGGAACCTTGAGAATCTTAAGTATTTTACTTAGTGGCATTCAACTAAACAATATTAGATAAATATTGAATAGCAACGGGTTGCATATGCCTAAATATTAATTATATTAGGGGTAAAAGCAAGTTGGGTTTCATAGTAAAAGGGCAAAAAACGACTCAATTAAACAAAATATGATTAAACATTTAGTTTAATTAGTATTTTTAGATAATCATCTATTATAAATCATAAGTGAATTGTTTAAAAGATATAATCTTATAACAAACAAATAAATGTTTTGTAGTATATGTTTTTATAGGGCTATTTAATAGTTTTATTTCTATATAAGATATAATTGTGGTAGGAAAATTAAATTATAATTAATGTAGCATAGGCAATTTTTTTTAAAATTATGGTTGTGATTATAATGAGTTTTGCATATATATAGATAATTATTGTGTTTAGTTGTTTCGATTCATGTTATTGGCACTGTTTTGGCAAATGGTCGTTCGATGAAAACATTGCCGCCTACGAGGATCCGTTCACGCAAGAAAAAGACAACAGATCCATCGACAATTTGGCATTCTGGGATAGCGTGGCAGTGATTGCAAATCGCAATGTGGTCACAATACAACCACTAGCCGACCAACAAGTAACTGATTACAATACTCGCGCAAATATGAAAATAGATGAACCGAAACTAAATGTGAACCAACAACAAACCAACACAGAGAACGAACAAGAATTGAAAGACGAATGTAAACCATTGGCTTACATCGCAAACGCCGAACCAGATAAAGTCGTTTTGCGGAAGAAATCGACCATGGAAGAAAAATGCGACAAACAACGATCAGGATCTATATGCCAGGATCCAAATCGGAAGAAGTCGTTAAAAGAACGCAGAAAATCAGCGGCTGGATTGACGCTAAAGTTGGATAATGATTTCCATGAAATTCCAGTTATTCGACAGAGTAGCGTACCGAAATTTTATTTAGACACGCCAGAATTGTCAAATATGCGCGGGAGTTACGGATCAGAATTGAGTAGCAGCGTGTTGACAAGTCCAGTGCTACCAAACTCACCGAATTGGACTTTGGATTTGAGGTCTGTGGTGCAGATAGAAAAAGAACACGCAAGCCATTCGAAACCAGCGACGCCGAAAACAAAAAGACTGACACAAGTGCGAAAGAAGCTAATACCGATTTTACACAAAAAACCATCGACCAAAAGTTTACCAGATAGTATCAATCATATTTGATACAAACATTCTTGCCAATTAGATTTGTGATATTTTTTAAAGAGTAAAATACGCCCAAACGCGTTAATGGTGCAATTCGGATTACGTATAATTATATAAGAATGTTTTATTTCAAATCGTTTAAAACACAACTCAATGGAATTTTTCAATAAATTGTATCTCAGGTGATCCGCGTAAAAGTTCGATCACAATATGTAATCAAACCATATTATTCCATACTTACTAATAATACAAAAATATTTATATATGTAACAAAAAAATAATAACGACAAAACGTATAAATATAAAAAAAATCGAAATAATATAATCTAATCGCTAATATTTGATGTAAATGAAGCAATCCTAGTGTCTGCATCTTTAAGAGCGATCATAGCGTTTTCTAAAATACGAAATTGTTCGTCTTCCGAAAGAGTAACATGAGAATAACACAATTTTCGCAATAACGGTATGACGTCATCATAAAATTGCTCATCTAAAACCAATATTAATTACTGCAAATATCAATAAGATTGGACTGAATATAAATACCGTCATGATCAAACTCGCATTTATACGCATTACGCAAGCACATTTTAGGCAAATCCCAAACAATCGACCACGTTATACACAAAAAATAAACCTTAGTTAACTTCCCTTTATAATGCAACGCATAATAACCAGTCGTGGGATCAAGGGTAATATCTAAATAATCACTATACCGATCCAAAACATTTTTCATCGTATTCGCCCGCGTGTCATGAAAAAAATAATACTGCTCCAGACTTAGCACAGCGCTACCGAGATAGTTCGAGTGTTTCCGGTAAAAACGAATCATCTTCGTCAACTCAGATTGATGATCACTATTGAGCATTTTAATATCTAGTTCTTCATATTCGTATTGTTTTATTTCGGTATCGCTGTATTCGAAATCTAACGATTTGTTTACGTTAAAAATCAGTACGAATTGTAGTTTTTCTATGCTTGATTCGATTTCGTATCGAAACCATGGTTTATCACCTTTAAAAACTGATTTCATCGACATCTCAGTGATATGCAAACCAGTACAGGTTGATAATATATTTAATTTTAACCGTTGTATTACTGAACTAATAACACCTGTTGTGCTTTTTGTTGCGACCTCGGATTTCGGTTTGGTTTTTTGCGATTCGCTCATGTCGCTCACTTTCGTATCTATCACAGTTTTCAGTTCTAGTTTCAGTTCAGATAATTCGCGTTGCAAATTCCCTTTTATCAATTCTAATTTTTTGATTTCTTCCTCCATTTCAAATATTTAATTGTTCTACACAAATAACAACAAACATATAATGCCGGTTAGGTTATCCACGATATGAAAACAAAAATCCCCTAGATTTTTATTTCGCTTAATACGTGATTATCAAATGTTAGTAAAGTAGCATTTAGTTTATTTCCCATGTATTAAATCAGAGATTAGTAGTAATCTCTGATTAAATTCTGTTTAAAATAAAAATCACATATATACACGAATTTCCCTAAAGTTTGTATTTTGTCATACAAAATGCAACCAATAGATGGCCATAGCGTTTTTGAACATGTTGACTCAGAATAGTCCTAGAGTTCTCTTAAGCACAAAATTAATTAAATTTCAGTTTATAATAGGTATAAAAATATGCGGTCACTGTAAAGATGTTTAGATTGGTGCGAATATATAACCTTAGTTTTCATGAATTTAGTGTTAAAATAGACAATTTAAGCTATATAAAACTATTTAAATAAAGTATAACTAGTAAATATTGCCAGTTTTACATATAATTTTGAATTATTTATGTAGTTTATTGATTAATTATAATTTTTTATAACCTATCCTTGAACCTGAATGCGAAGGATATTCTTAAATTTATTGAATGTACGTCACAAAAAAAAACGGGGATTTAAAATATAAGTTATGTAATTTAGATTTTTATATATATGTGAAGTTCGAGCAGTGATTATCTTAGCGCGTTTGAAATTAAAACGGTGAAAGTAGTATCAAATTTGTGCTATATACAATGTGGTTTGAATCTACAAGTGGATGTGCGAAAATGATTTAGTTGTTGCATCTATTGTGATTGTGTAATCATGTGTAGTTGAATAGCTTAATAACAATGTCAAATAATTGTAAGCCGTCAGTTGTAAGCAAGATGGGCTACAATATAGACTGGATCATTCCTACGCTACGGCAACCAACAAAACTATGGCAGTTTGCTAGCACGTTGACAGTTGCTGCTGTGGGGCTTTTCACGAAAATAATTATAGGTTAGTTGCCTCATTTCCTAACCATAATTTTAACGAAAATTAATTTTTTTTTTTTTTTGGTAGGATGGTTCAACAAACCGATTGTTTACAATAAGAATATTATGTTGAATGCGTTGGATGATCGACCAAAAAATGTACCACTTATCACTGTTTCAAATCATCATTCATGCTTTGATGATCCTGGTTTATGGGGTATGCGAATTTATTATATAACACAATTACAACAATTTACAAACATTTAACAATTATTCCCTTTGACTCATATATAACTCACTTAACTACCAACTACATAAAGTGGAAAACACTAGATAACACATCTTTGTTACGTCATTAGGATAGATGAACTTTATATGTACAATTATGATCAATATTGTATTATTAAATAAATGTTTTATTAAAAAACTATTCAAATGCAAATCACACATAAAAGCATTTATAATGCATTATTTGCGCGTTTTATTTGTGTCATTTTAATATATTTGATATTATATTTTTAAACTATGGCCTTAGCCCAAATTTCTATAAATATTTGGTTTATTTAAATTTAAACCAAGGTAAAAATGAACTTCGACTCAGCTAAAAAATATAATAAAAACAAAGTCCGTGTTAATGTTTATAAAATTGCATTTCAAGGTTTTAAATATCGATTATCAAGTAATAATACTGTTATGTAATTGATTATTATTGCAATATTATTTAAATATATTTGCATACACACATGTTGTTTTCCAATATATTTAAAATTCATGAAATATATATATATTTTTTATTAAATCGCTTCGACTTAAAAACGCTTGTAATTGTTTATAAAATAATTATAGACAATTTCCGTCCTTTGTACTATACATAAATGACAAGTATCAATTTATATTTTGATAACAAAACATGTTAGGTCTCTTAAGTTACATGGTTACTTTTCCTTAATAAAAATACAGATACGTTTCGAATTTTCTGTAGGGTTTAAATAGTTAAATGATTTCTAAACGATTTTTAGCATCGAAATAATCAAAACATACTCTTACTTAAATATATATAATTATATCTGTATAACATGCATAGGAAAGTAACTTATCAATATATGTGTCGGTTTCTCTAAAAAGGGACGAGAATTCACTTTTATAATCAAATGATATATCAATTACTAAGAGAAATTAAAACTGACCTAATTTTAAATTTGTTTATTTTATTATTAATAAAACAATAAAAAAATTGCTCGACACGCTTATACTTTCGATGAGAAAACATTCTTATTGCGTAATAACACTAAAAATTAGTTATTTGATTTTTTTTTACGCGCTAACCTAATTAATCTTATCATTTTTTGGTCATATATATTTTTTTAATCAGTCTACACGATTATTTCTGTTGCGGTTATTATTACCCACGGTATACAGGGTGTAACAGCGAAACGAGCTACCTCGAATAACTTCTATTTTATTAAAGATACAATAAAATAGTATAAGACAATCTTATGCAGGACCAAGGGGGACATCCAACTATAAAAGAAAATATTTTTTTAAACCAGTGGTTCTCAAGCAACAACACACAGTTATGTTTTTTCAAATGAGATGCTATATATTTTTTAAGCCCATTCGATAGAGTATTTTTTTCTGAATTCCATTATGTAATCATTTTATACCCTTGCATAAATAAAATATTGAGAAAAATGCGATTGAAAGTTAAATAAATTTTATTTTTATAGTTACTTAACAAAATTGAGCTTAAATACAACGAAACATAAATTAAATACATTAAATTATTTGTTATTTACTTTATAAATAGTGTTATAAAGTAAATAACAAATAATTTCATGTATTTAAGCTCAATTTTGTTTCATAGCCTACTGAAAAGTAACTATAAAATTAAAATTTATTTAACTATCAATCGCATTTTTCTCAATATTTTACTTATGTAAGGGTATAAAACGAATACATAATGGAATTCAGAAAAAAATACTCTATCGAATGGGCTTAAAAAATATATAGCATCTCATTTGAAAAAACATAACTGTGTGTTGTTGCTTGAGAACCACTGGTTTAAAAAAATATTTTCTTTTATAGTTGGATGTCCCCCTTCGTCTTGCATAAGATTGTCTTATACTATTTTATTGTATCTTTAATAAAATAGAAGTTATTCGTGGTAGCTCGTTTCGCTGTTACACCCTGTATGTGCATACATACATACATTATGCTGATTTACATAAAATGGGGTGGGAGAAAATGTGATATAATTGAAATTAGGTGATATGGTTGTTATTGATAATTGCAGGAACGCTAAATTGGCGTCATCTATTCCGACGTTCAATAATGCGATGGTCATTAGCAGCACACGATATATGTTTCACAACATCATCACATTCGTATTTTTTTGCCTTAGGCAAATGTGTACCAGTTGTACGGGGTAACGGGGTAAACCAAGAAGCAATAGACTTTTGTATCGAGCGATTGCGACGCGGACAATGGGTGCACATATTCCCGGAGGGTAAAGTGAACATGGCGAAAGAGTTTATTCGGCTGAAATGGGGTATTGGTCGCATGATATTCGAGTCGCCGATACCACCGATTGTCATCCCGATATGGCATATTGGAATGGACGATGTGTTGCCGAACACGCCGCCGTATATCTTACGGTTGCATAAACGATTGACGTTCAACTATGGTAAACCGATTGATTTCACGGATATTGTGAAAACGTTGCGGGAGCGACGTGCGACGGATCTCGAAGCGCGTAAAGTGATTACTGACTATATTCAGGATGTTTTGCACAAGTTGAAAACGGAAACGGAACAATTGCATGCCATGCGCTCATGATTAAAATTAGGCCGGTTTTAAAACTTAGATCGGCCTGATTTAGATTTTTTTTTTAAAAAAATGTGAATTAACAACATAGGAAAATCATGATTTACATACTTGTTTATGTACAGTTTTTCCAAAATATTATATACAAGTTTTTACTTTATATTTAGTACTAAAATGTGGGTGATGGTTATTGTGAGAGAATATCGAATGAAAGACTGATTATAAGAGTAAATGTTGCGATTTAAATTCTTTAGTTAATTTTACTGATTTGTACAATTTGAATCAATTGACTAATATCTAAAAACGAACGCACAAACATGACAATTTTTAAATTAATTACTTATTTACATATAAATATAATTTTTGGAAAAATTGTACAATGTATACATGTACGAACAATTAAATTGTTTTTTATACAATATTAAGAAAATCAAGAATCACGTAAGTAAAAAAAAATATTAAAAGGTGGGTGATAATAAAGAAAAATATTTTTTGACAATTATAGGCCAATGTATAATGTATAAAAAAAAAAAAATGGAACAAAATATTGCGCATTTTAAAAGGAAATATGTATTGCACAATAATTCGATGTCGCACAAGAGAGTTTGCGAATTTGATTTTTAACTGTTTCCCAATCTTCCATTTCAAATAATCAACGATTTTGATATTACTATTTTTAACTCAGGTTTTACACTTTTCTTTGTTATTTTCGTATTTGTGCAATAATTAATATTTACGGATTATAAATGAATGATACCATTTGTTGAATCGTGGCTTGGTTTTTTTTTTAATTTCAAATAAACTCATTTTTGCAAACGTGTTATGAATCTTATTTTTGATCTAGTCAAAAAAAAATTCAAATGTGACAAATATTGCGTGTGCAAATTTATTTCGTTGGGAAATTTTAAATTTCTGGTGAGTTTTTATCGTTAATTTGATTTGAAAACATTTATGAAATGTTTCGGTTATGAAAAATATTTTTTTAAAAAAATGTAAATAATATTGTTACTTCTTAGATTTCCAAATCTAATGAGGCCTTAATCAAGCCTTATGTAAATGTTGGAATCAACAAAGTTTTGGTTATTTTTAATAAAATTGAATCCAAAACATTTCTATTATTTAGTGTCGAAATACATATTCGTATTAAATATATTTTAAACGCTTTTTAACTGTAACCAGACATTGGTTAACCAAACTAGTTATTATTGCTCATCTGATTGGAACTACGACAATTTTCATCATCTCACATTACAGATAATTATCGTACATTTGGTTACGGAATGTAATTGCATTATACTATATATATCTATACATATATATATAAATTTTTGTATAATTGTTCAATGTATATCAATGTAAAATGGCATATCTGTTGATATAAAATATACAATAATCATTTCTGTCGTTTTTTAAGTAAATAAGCATACATTTTTTACTTTCTATGTGTGTATGTATTTGTATGTATATGTATGTATTTGCATGTATTTTTATGTATATGTATGTATTTGTATGTATTTGTATGTATTTGTATGTATATGTATGAATTTGTATGTATATGCTTGTATTTGTATGTATATGCAGGTATGTGTATGTATGTGTATGTATTTGTATGTATTTGTATGTATATGTATGTATATGTATGCATATGTATGTATTTGTATGTATTTATATGTATAAGTAGGTATATGTATGTATAAGTATGTATAAGTATGTATATGTATGTATATGTATGTTTAAGTATGTATAAGTATGTATATATCAACCCCATTTTGAATTTTTTCACCCTAACCGTATAAAAGTTTACACATACAACGTATATATATGCTATTAACCATATACCACCCCTATTATTAATAGTAGTCATACGCGCACCCCTATAATATAAATGAATTATAAAAGTTCAGTGCAAAACTACACCAAGGTGTTCTGGGTGCACTTTACATAAGATTAACATGGTGCACCGAAAGTGTTCCGAACAAGCAGTCATCCACGTACTTGACTAAAACTCTTAAATTTCTTTCCTACCCTCACATGACCCCTATCTATTCGATGCATACGTACCTGTCAGTCAGCCATGTTTTTCCAAATCACATTTAAACTAAATATTACGTAAATACTCTATAAAAGGTCCGTTTGAGGTGCGGAAAAGAGGGGAATATGTAGAAAAAAATAGAGAATTTGATTATTGAGCCTCTGGACGCCCCTAAACTCTCTTAAAACTAATTAATTTAATGATTTACTCCTCTTATGGAACTTTAGTGTATAACATTTAAACACGCCAAAAACAGAACAACAGAAACAGGCGGCTGATCCTATTGGAATTATAGCGTGCGCCCTTCGGTATCCCTAAATTACTAATGCCCCTATAACAAATTAGAAAAAGAACACAGCATTTTTTATTTTAAATATGTTTAAAAGTTATTTACTGTTTCCAATGGTTAATAATATATTATAAATTAGTAAAATAGTGTAAATATGATATGAATTAATCCAAAAGCGTATAAGATAGTTCGGTGCATGATACTGCAGATGTTTTTATAAGCTCTTCATGCAAAACAATTTAAAAACACTCACCAATTTGTTGGTTTGGACAGCAATGGAAACGTTTTGGGCACGAAATGTTCCCAAATTGTCCGAATATAAAGTCACATTTACTGCTCTATGATTAATAATATAAACGTTTTTACCCGTTTTTAAAATTACTGTTGAAAGCAATTGAAATAAAATCAGATTTTACCCCGAACACAACTACTGTAAGGAACTACGAGAACGTCACTGACCAACACAGACGTGAAAAGATTTTGCGATTTCATTAATTGAACTTGTTTCAACACAGTGTTTTAAAATAAATCGCCAAATAAAATTCCTGCTTTCATTTACGGTAGGTACTCGTATATAGTGTATTTAAATATATATTTATACAGTGTCTGACTGGGTTCATTGTTTATTGCACCCAATTTTAATAAGCTAAAAATGTTAAAAATTAAAGTGTGTTTTTTACGATGTATATATTGTAGTATACATTAGAAAAAAGAAGGTATAAAAGTTATATTAGCAAACTAATCAGGTAACTAATCATTCTATAAATATAAGAACATTATTTCGCAAAAGTACAATGTTAATGTGTCTATAATTTAAAAACGGTTATACTTAGAACATTTTTTAATTGGCGTAAATTCTTAAACATTATTTTATCCACAACTTTTTATTAACAACATTTTTTTGTATATTGAAGTTTTAGTATGTATTTTAAGTTCGTTGCGTCGTCAACAGGTACCGCTAGATAGCTCGTTTGAAACTAAATAGATTCATATTTTGCTAAATATCTCACAACCGATGATACCTATCATTTTTTTTTAACACACAACTTTTATTGAGACATTTTTCTATTTTTAGTAATTTGTTAATATTTTTCATTGTTACTGGGAAACTTATAGAATACTTTATTAAGAATAGTATATCCATTGATTGATATATTAAAACATTATTAAAAAATTATTTTGCATTAAAATTTCATGAATAAATTAATAGACGCCTTTTGTTTAAATTCATTTTAATGTCAGGGTTGCCTACTTTACGGGGAAGCATTTATTTACGTAGCTTTTAATTACGTTTGAATTAACAGGGTGATAAATTTATAAATAGAATTGAACATTGAGTTTTTTTAAATAATTTTTAATCAACTAATTAAAGTTGATTTGTTTGAAGTAAACTAATTAATATAAATACGAGTTTGAAATGTTGGATTTCTTTTAAAATGTTTCTTGTTTATAAAATTGGGGGCAATTGGTATTTCCGCGGTGGTCAAATGTTGCTAGCCCGACACTGATTTTATAGTTCAACCTATAGAAGATCCAATCAGGTTACTTCTTCGGTATACGTATGTACAAGAGCAGGCTCTCCTTGGTTGTAAGTTTATAGTTATATTCAGTTCACCTGTCGCTGTGGTGTGGTGTCAGTGCCGGGCTTTGTGAATATCGTGTGTGTGTGTGTGCTTTTTATTTTCAAATTGTGTTTCATTGTTTCTAACAATATCCTAGGACATTGTTATAAACTATTGTTTTTAAGTGCTTAGTGTGTGATTCGATTTGGGATATATTTTGATTTTCATCACGAATCTATACAAAACGGAAACTACAACAAAAAGGTAAAGATTTTACAAATCTTACTACCTTATCACATACACCAAATTTTATTCGTAAACTATTTAGATTTATTATTTTAAGCATTTGTACTATTCGCTATCTTTATTTTTACATTATTATCGTTCCTTATTCACTTAGATGCCTACTTTAACATATTGTTAACGTGTAAGGATAAATTTCGAAAGGTGTTTTATATCAACTAGACCCAAATTATTGAGAAATATCAATGCTAGGTGAGGTTAGTGATTGCTTCTTAGTTTTTACATGGAAGCAAACACATTGCCTATATTATGTATTAGGGGACGCCTAAAATTAATTCCTTACGTTATAATCCGATTCCAAGGTTTAGCTTAGACAAAAATTCATTTCGTTCACAAAAAAACTAAATTATAATTTTAAAAATGTTCAACTTGACTGAATTTTGCGCGTGACTTGATTCTGACTAAAGCTCGGATGATTATCTTGATATTATTTGACGAAACACACTGATCGTTTTGCGGTATCATATTTCTTTTCAAAGGATACTTCTTTTAATCAAAAATCGACCATATTAAATATCGTTATTCATACATGATAACTGTCCACCGCGGATATGTTTAATACAGCGGTAGCTTTGATTTAATAATTAATATTAATCATTTATATTATTCATTTGTCAAACATTTTTTAGACTTTCAAAATAACTCGTTTTGAAAATAATCTATAGGCTTAAAATACGTATTAATTTACATATTACATTTATAATAATTTACGAGGCTACAGATTTATGTTCCTTTAAACAAATTACAGTTATAGTTTGATTATTTTTTAATTTAGAAATATAGAAAACTCGTATAGATTATTCCAAATTCTGGAAAAGTGGTAATTTTTGTTCTTGTTATGAAATGGTATTTTTTTAAAAATAAAATATCTAAGCAAGACATTGATCAGTTTTTTTTTGTGTCGGTGGATGAATGTAAATTTAATCGTTAGTGGCCGACGGCGTTGGAATCTGTCACCGGTATTATTTATGTGTAGTAATAACTACTTTCTGCTCCGTTTGAGTCAAATAGCGATAATGAGTGTTACTGTACACGTACGGTTGTATGTACACGTTATTATTACTTATTCTAAATACGGGAATCATAACTAATACTCTTGACCAGCGAATTACTCACTATATCGAAGCGAAGCGATTTATATAAAGCTTATTTATTATATGCTCATGTAATCATATATACAGTGGTGTGCAATTTTTTTTTTTACAAATCACCAATGGTAATATTTTATTAAATGAAGATGAAGTTTTTTATTTTGTTTAAATATAAACAATAAAAAAAAATTCGTTTTGATTGATTAGTATTTTTTTTGGTAATAAAATAAAAAGGTGATGGCGTCAAATGTCAGCGAAACGTTGCCCATTTGTCACTAGTGTGACATTAGTCTCGAGTCGTTTCCATATAAATAATCACAAATAATCACTATACCCGAGTAGTACAAATTACTCGGAAATAACAGTAATTACGCGATTATTTTGCACGTACAATTGCTCCGATTCCCACCATGTAGCGAGTGATGTTTTTTTCATTTTATTTTCAATTTATTTCGACTTTTCGTTCGCCGCCTCGACACGCTACAAACGCTCCGAAGATAGCCGCAATGCGTTAATAATATACCGAACCGGTTCGCGCTCTAATCTAAGTGTGTGATGATGTCGTCAATTTAAATATTCGTATAAAAACTAGTCTAATTTTATTAATAAGCTTTATTCGTATAATTATCTATAATAATAAGCCCAGCGTAATTTGAGTGTTTTTATTAATAAAAATACAACGTTAAAAGTAATTAACCGAAAGGTGAATATTTCTAAAAATTAATTTCTGATCATATTTCTCGTTATAAATCAATAATAGCTTAAATATTGTTTTGTGTGTGTGCGTATTAAGCGCCAGCGGCCATAACAAGTTTATTATTATCTTCGGAAGCATCCAGGCACCTCGTCGGTAAAAAAAACCCAACCAGTTCTAATTACGTACTGAACGTATAAAAGTATAAAATATCTGATAACGAAACAGATAAAGAGATTGTTATTTACGAACTTTGTAATAAATTCATGGACTGCGTTTACAGTAACGCCAGCTCAGGAAGTACGTACATACCGTCGTACAAATCATTATTATTCGTAATTTAAGTTAGAAATTGAGTTTTACTGGGAAATAATTCTTTAGGTGCGAGATTATTTGAGGCTTATAATTTAAATAAATAATAGATACATTTTTTTTATTTTTATGATTTCGTTTTTGTTGTTCATGCCGCAGTGGCTTGTAAACCACAACATTATAATCCAACAAATTTGAAATAAGATTTTATTTTGTTTAAACCCGGTTGTTGCGGTTACGGCGCGCTGTGGTTTGATTTACGGCCGAGTGTTTTTTAATTCAATTTCGAACGTGAGTTTGACGCGCTACAGAATATATTCTGTACTTATTTCAAATGTGAAATATGTAAGCTCAATAAAATAAATACTACTAGATTTTTAATTGTAATTGTGAATTATTAATTATTAAAACGCGAAAATTGAATGGTTCTCTCACGCAATTTTAACGTGGAGTATTTTGGAGTCTGTAGGTGTATTGTGGAATAAGGTATGGGATTCCTATGAGAAACTAAGCAATAATAGCGCCTTGTGGCTACAAAAGTGTATCGCGTCTTGAATAACCTATTTTATTTGTGTTATGAATTACTGCATTAATAAAAAAACCTACTGAGATTGCATTGTTTTTCATCGTCAACTCTAGCGACTACTAAAATTAGCATAAGACTATATATCGATGTGTATCAGACCGCCTCTAACCGTGGGAAACATGCACTTAATTAGAATACTCAAACAATGCCAGTATTGTAAAAATGTTACACATTCACAAATATTTATTTAGATATTTGCCCTCTCTAAATAAAATAATCATATATCACTACTTCTCAAACATGGTCATAATTAGAATGTGTAATACACAAATTCTACCGCTATATCGTTTGATCTAACAGTGTTAAATCACTTCACGCATTAGATTCTTATTTATTCTAATTAGGACAAATCAATCATTTTAACGATTTTGTCTTGATTGTAACACGAAGTGTATTAAAACGTTTAAAAAGTGTTTTAAAATTAAATTACCACTACTTATATTTGTGTAATTTATCATACACTCCAAAAACATCACACACACACACACACACATAAACAAACATATCCACAAAAACAATTCCTGTTGTGGATTTCGTATTTTTTTGTTGTTGTATGTTTGGACAATCCTACTCAGAGTTTTGTACATCTGCGTGGATTGCTCATGGCACTGACTGCATTTTTCGTTTTATGAACATTCCAGCAGTTGGCAAGCTTGTATACCCAGCTTACTGGTTTCGCTAGATGTAACACTATCCTCTATTCCATCTCATATTTATGGTGATGGACGTTTAAAACTCGCTAGATACTCTTATAGATCTAATTACGTACGTTATTACTTAACAACTGTTTATATAGTAAATTGAGAAAAAAATACAATAAAGTGTTATATTTCATTAAATAATTGTTTAAACATTATTTTCTGTTTAGATACAATTAGTAAATTAGTGAGTAAAAATGTATAGTGCGATTGTGATAAGACTATGAATTAAAATCAGTTCATTTAAGTTTCTGGTTCATAAATTCAATGTAGGAGTGTTTTCAATTTAAATTCGCACAATTATGCGCCACTAGTCGCAAGCACTTTAAACAAAAGTGTGTTTTCTGTTCACGGATTTTCAGCTCATTGCGAACGGACCAATTTTAGCTTCGAATAGCTCATTTGCATATACATTTCTCAATCAAGTAACAGACACAAGAGGGAGCAACATAACGCTGGGACACCTTTCGCTGTAGTCGCGTTGCGGGCTTGGAGACCGCAGGCGTAGGGGTGTGCTCGGCTGTCCTAACGCTACTGATTTACACACTGAAACGCTATTGTTCCAGCACAATGGCACGCGAAATGTCCGGGAAGAACAACGTACATTCAGTCATTGTTCTAATCGTCGAGCTTAAAAGCACTGTCAGACACTATCGTTTATTCCACATATAAAATGTCGAGTTATTTTTTAATTCATTTTTGAATTAAGTTCACAGAATTTTGCGTTGGTTTGATCAGAAATTATAGGCAGATGAATAGACGGTGCCTTAGTAATTAAGGAGGTACCGAGTTGGTAATACCTTTGGGTAACCGGCTCCGGTGTAAGTAACTGTAATTTTCCGGTTATTACCACTCGACAATATGGTATAACGTGTGCTGGTATTATGTTGGAACGTTTTCTAGTCCACCCACTACGCCTCTACTAAAAAAAGTTAAACAATAAAAAATGATTTGGAGATGGAATTAAAAATTATGGTTGTATGTGCACGAAATTTGAGGCAGATAATAGGAGAGACGCATTTTTGAGATGGAGATAACAATTCTCACGTTCCAGGTGTGAATGTACTTTTGGTCCTTTGTCGGTGCTTTTTATGTTTTCAATTAATTATACTTTTGTTTGTTTTTACTTTCTTATTTTATGTAATTTGAATTGAATTGTAAAATTGAACTGGTTAATACATGCAAAACATTTTATATTATTTGATCGATTGCGGAATTCTTATGCAGGCTTTAACGTAAATTAATTATGATTTTTCACGATGATTTTTAAAAGCAATTTGTCTTGCAATCAAAATCGTGGTCGTGGTACAATATCAACTTAATTTGGTGCCCACAAATTATAGGGTAAGTCTATATAGGACGAAACAAATGAAAAAAAAAAAACACACCAGTACGGTACTGATATAATGAAAAGGTTCCGACCATGTAAATGTGTTTCGCTTTTTCGGGGCGTTGATTAAATCTTTGTTCAGTCTCTCACGGATAACACACACACACACACACACACACACACACACACACACACACAATATATAATAAACGACGCTTAGATGATTTGGTCCTCGAGGTAGTATCATGTGTGTATGTGGTCCTTCGCTCTAATCATGGCTACACTGTAAAAATCGCGAAAATATACCAGATATGTTTAGATTGTACGAATGCTTACCAGACCATTGACATCGTCCATCAATTTACCATTCTGTGGCGCAGTGAAGTTAACTTGGTTTTATTGCATTTCTGAGTTCTATACGACTTTATGATTATTATCCTATAACTCTGATGATCCTACAATGACATACGTACACTTTATGCATAGAAGGCCATTCATAGCTTCATTAATAATTATTATGCTTACAGTCAGGTGATCGACCTGTCCATGTAAAGAAGTATACACCTTAGGGGTTAAATGATTTACCAACCTTCAATAGTACTTTACAATTGCGAATAACAAATAAATTTTACTTATTTTTAATTTGTGTATGATATTTATATATTTTATGAATTTGAATATAGATATAGATATATGAAGATGTTATAGACGGTAATAAAAGCGATTTAAATGACTTTTAGTAATTATGGTAATAACGAACACCATACAGTTATTTAATTTGTCAAATTCCCTTACGCTCTATAATTACGTCTAGGATATTTGAGTGGCTGAACTACTACAAAACATATCATATAGTCTAGCAATAGCGTGATGCTGCAAATTATAGACTAGCTTTTATTAAATTCGTCTTTAGACAAACGAGATATTAATGATTATTATGCGTAACCGTCATTAGCAATTCAAATTACTATCGAAATCGCTTATATATCCGTGACCAATCCTGATATATTTGACTAGTATTTTTAAAATCTCTCTACTATAGTTAATTAGCACCATTTAACTTTTAAATCTAAACGAAATATGCTATTTATGTATGTAGTATCAATGGTTAAACATATATACACATTGGCATTTATGTTATAGCAAATTCCTTAGCACTAATAAAAATCACGAAATCCCATCTTTCAATGTGAAGTTAGGTTCGTTACTGGTAGCAGGTTGTTTGTAACTAGTTGCAAACGTGCAAAAAAGCTCCTAGATCACGATCTTGCGGGACAAATTGCTACACCTAGTAATTTAAATACAATGTTAGTCGCTGCTACCAGTATGAAGTTTACAAATACATATTGTATTCAAGTATGATAATACCTATACATACTGCAATAAAACCAGTATTTTTAAAACAAAATAGTCACGATTTTATAAAATAAATATACCCTTAAGGGTCTTTTATATTACTCGTTTGTACCAAATATTACTTAAAGATGCGTTTTGGAACAAATAATTAAAATACAATCTTTACTTATACTCCAATTAAGAAGATAGTAATTAATTCAATTAAAAATGCTTTATTATTTCATATAATTGGCACAAATAATAAATTAATTTACAAATCGCCAGTACAGCTCCAATTAATTGTATGCGTTTTTATAATTTCTTTATAACATCTTGCAGAGTTCTTCGGCGTTCGAGCGCGATCTGGATCCGTGAAATTCACATAATTCAAACCAAATTTCTCGCTAAAATTAATATATTATTAAACAAATTGTAACTTATAAGAACATATTTATAATTTAATAATATTAAAAAATATATATATTTACGTATATCCAAAAATCCATTCATAGTTATCGATGAGACTCCACGCTGTATATCCAATAACATTGACTTTATCAATGGTTATTGCTTCATATATTGAGTTTAGATATTCCTTAAAATCATAATAACATACTCATATTTCGCCAACGTAGAATTAATTTAAATAAACTTACATTATAATAGTTAATGCGTCCATAATCTTCCAACTCTCCTCTATCTGCAAATCCATTTTCTGTAATAATGATTGGAAAGTCCCCGTAGTAGTTTTTAATAAAGTCTAGAAGTTTTCTAGCGCCCCATGGCGTCACCTAATAATTTTCAATATGTCTCAAAACTCTCAAATTATTAATGATGGTAGCTTACTTTTAACCATGGTGATGATGAGTTGCCCCAGTTAGAGGGTTGCCACTCTTTGACACTAGTATCAGCCGCGTACGAAATATCTGACACTGGTGGTGGAGGCTCATCTGACACCATTGCACTCGTATAGATGTTCAATCCTAAGAAATCGAAACTGCCTTTGATGTAATGGATTTCTTCGGGCGTGAACACTGGGAGTCTAGATCGGGGGAAGCCTTCCAGATAGCTTCGGATTCCAATACGTTCTTTCATTACTTCTGGGTAGTCGCCAGTTTTATAGAAAATCGGGTTCATAAACCATCCAAACTATATTACATTTAAAAATTTTTTTTATTTAACCAGCACTGTCTATAAATCAAGTAGGCGATAAACTTACAGTGAACATTAATTTCCTAAATGCTGCTTCTACGTCATTAGGCTTAGTGGAATTTGGTTCATACCAAGTACTATCAATTGTTATTGCCACAGTACCTGAAATATATATTAAATACAGCCCTAAACACACACACAACTTTCATATATACTCAGGAACCGTGAAGACATTTCGTAAAGTAAAGTCAAATCTATATAAGATAATTAATAAGAAAAATTACCATTTTGAAACGATTTATATTCATTTTTATATAAATGATAAACTCTAGCATGTGTCTTAATAATTGTATGCGCGCACAAATAATCTGCAATCCCAGATTGGTTCACATTACCAGGAGCGCTCCAAATACTTCCATAACCAGCCTCACACGTCTGTTTAGGCTCATTAAACGTAATCCAATGTTTAACTCTATCCCCGAACCTATCAAATAATAACTTAGCGTAATCAACGAAAAAATCCCCGACCAACGGGTTCGGCCAGCCCCCAATATCTTGCAGCTCTTGCGGCAAGTCCCAATGGTACATGGTTACCATTGGAGTAATGCTACGTTCCAGTAATTCATTGATGATTGTGTTATAATATTTGATGCCGTCTTCGTTTATATTGTTTGAGTAGCCATTGGGTAAGATACGAGGCCAGGAAATTGAAAAGCGGTAAAAGTTCACTCCTAAATCGGAAGCTAGTTCGATATCTTCATTGTATTTATGGAATGAGTCGCAAGCGATATCAGCGTTGCTACGATCGGCTATCAAAAATGGGTAATTATGGGTATATGTGTCCCATATACTTGGACCTTTACCTATAAAAGCAAATTTATGAATTTGGGTTTCTGTTATAAATTATAATATAAGAGGGTTTTACCACTCGCATTCCAGCCCCCTTCAATTTGGTAAGCTGCTGTTGCTACTCCAAATATAAAATCTGGTGGAAATGTGTCGTTTTGAGCTATGGTGCTAAATTGAGGAATTAATTGTGTTTCGTTATTGAATAAGAGTGGATCAAAAATATAAACGTACCTTTTGGTAAATATTAAACACACAAGAATGAAAAATTGGAACATGTTTACTAATCGTGAGAACACTGGTGTACTGGCGCAATTTAAAATTGCCACGAACCTAATATACTTTTTTTTGCGAGTTATAGGAAGTTCTGTAATGGTATATTTGTGGAACTGTCACAAAAACAATAAATGTGTTATTTATGGTTTTTTTCTCAGATGACTACGCGAATAAAATGTATTTTATTGTTCAAACATAGTGTAATAATAAAGTTATATATTTATGTTTACAGATAAATACATGTAGAGTTTATATAATCTGCATACATAGTACAGTTAAAAATTGCTTATCTTTATATGGTTCATTGTATAAATTTTAATTACACGATTAATATAATAATTAGGATTACTACAGATACACATAAATTGTTTGTGTTATAAACACCTGAATTGAAAACTTCATCAAATATTAGCGTGCGCGTTTCTATAACGTTTCTATAAAAATATGCCGATTGTTTTGCTTTTCTTGGTCTGTTTGCTTTGGTAAAATCCACATGGAACAGACCATAACGATCTCTGCAAATACATTAAAAAACCCGATTTAAAAATGTTCTTTTTAAATATATATATATACTTACTGAAATCCATTGTACCACTCAAAATTGTCCATAAGACTCCAAACTGAATATCCAGTTACGCTTATATTATCAATTTGAATTGCCTCCAAAAGAGAAGACAAATGTGCCTGGCAAATCAAATAATAAAAAAAAACGATTTTTAATAAAAAATTTATAAGATCTAGTAGTCTATTTTCAACAAAAATTACGAATTTTGTTTGAGAATATTAAAAAACAACACCTGTATATAATGGATGCGTTCGAAGTCTTTCATTTGCCCGCGATCTGCATATCCATTTTCCGTAATAATAATTGGAAAATCACCAAAATATTTCTTGATCCATGCTAGTAATTTGCGTAGTGCCCACGGGCACACTTTTAATCGTTTAGCTTGCGAACCAGGCCACTTAGGATCCTTCCAGATTTCCACCATTAAATCACTTCGAACACTTGGAGTTAAGGGTATTGAACTAGGAGCATGTTTCACCATACTAGCCGTGTACATATTTAAACCCAAGAAATCAAAAGTGCCTTTAATGTATTCTTTTTCAAATGTGGTGAACACTGGAAGTCGTGAACGACTGAATCCTTGATATTTACTTATATTGTATATAGAGTCTTTCATTATCCATGGATAATCACCAGTTTTATGGTAAATAGGATGCCCAAACCACCCGAACTATGTCAATATTTATATAAATAATTTATTAATATTATGAGGGAAATATGTCTTACATCGAATAATAGTTTGTTATGAGCTGCTTGGATATCTGGTTCATTACCAGTCGCTGGTTCAAACCACTCAGAATGAATAGCGATTCCAATTTCACCTTCAAATCAAATAATTAATTCAATTGAACTAAATTAACGCTACAGTTATACCATTTTGCGATGCGCGAAATGTATTATTATATAAATGATAAGCCCTAGCATGTGCTTTTAGAAGCGTATGTCCACATAAATAATCCCCAATCCCTGACGCGTTGGTGCCAGGTGCCATTATTACACTCCCATACCCAAACATACAAATCAGTTTGGGCTCGTTGAAAGTAATCCATTTGCGGACTCGATCGCCGAAATGTTTGAATATCACTTCGGAATACTCCACGAAATATTCTTCCAATAACGGGTTGGTCCAGCCCCCGATATCTTGTAATGGTTGCGGTAGGTCCCAATGGTACATGGTCACCATGGGCTCTATACCGTGAGCTATGAGCTCATTTATTAAGTTATTGTAGTAGTCGATGCCTTGTCGATTGATTTGATTTGTGTATCCTGTTGGGAGGATTCTCGACCATGAGATCGAAAATCTGTAAAAATCTACCCTTAAGAATTTTAGTAGTTCGATATCTTTTTCGTATTTGTTGTAAGAGTCGCAAGCGATATTCCCAGTTGTGTGGTCGATTACTGAGTTTGGGTTACGGTGAGTAAATCTATCCCAAATATTTTCACCTTTACCTAATTTTAATTTATTAGACTCACTTAGCACTATTGTTTAAAAACTAATTGTGAGCTAGTTGTAAAAATTACCTCCTTCATTCCAAGCACCTTCAATCTGGTACGAAGATGTCGAGACACCAAATTTGAAATCTTGCGGAAAATTACCCGTTTCTAATTTCGAACTATAACGAAAATAACACCCAATAATTAGTAATAATTACGCAAAAAAACCCTAATTAGAGATCAATAAATCTTACTAATTTATAAGACAAAACACAATCACCGTTTTGAGCAACATTATTCATAGACGTTTCAAATGACACTGAATCATGCACAATTTTATTAATTATGTTTATGCATGAACATACATTGCAATTTGACACATATATGTCACTCGAGCTGTTTATACTTTTTATAACTATTTAATACGCTAATTGTACTTGATTATTATCCACACTCGCATTTTACTTATCTTAAAACATATCTTGATAATCCATAAATAAACATCAAACCATAAAATCAAGTAAATAGTAACAATTGAGTTGCAAACAACCAGAATTCGAAATTCGTTTACCGTATTTTATTTTACGATTTAATTTACGTATTATATATTTATTTCCTGGTTTGGTTTGGTATGAAACTATTTTTTTTGCGGAAATCACCACCAATGTCTTATCTTGGTTTCTAACACTGTGTGAGTTGGAAGGTTCGGGCTATAATCCTGCTACGGCCGTTGTAATTCGACCATTTGTCTGCTTAATCTTCTGGTCGCATCTTCAAACTGCTCTTTGTGAAATAGCGCCCGTACAACCATCGTCTCTTGCTTTTAAAACGTCTGCTTCTTGCATTTCTTGTCCTATGGTTAGGGTTTTGCAGAATCTGATACCGCATACGTTATCTATCTAAACTTATAGTTTCTTCTGTACGCTCTTAAAGTGTCTTGATGGGTAGATTGCATTTTTTTTTTACGTAAACAAATATTAATTATGCTATTTTCCATTTTTTGTAACATTGTGACATTTTGCTTTCGAGAAATGTTAGATGGAATTTTTATGTTCAATTAGTTTTATTTACATATATGTATAATTGCTCTAATTTCAAATATTTCGTGAGAAAGTTACTATGTAACTAATTAATAATAATTATGTTTATTTTATTGCACAAATTACAACTTATAAATAATATGTATTAATGCATTTACATAAATGGGAAACGGGAAAATAGGTCAATTTTTATACGCGTCATTACATGGGAAATAAAATATTTTAATATTACCAAAAACATTAAATATTTAATGTTCAGACTGAAAAACTAGTTACGACCATAATTTAATTTTATGGGGAATGAACGAACAAAAAAAATCAAATTGTGGAGGCTTATACGTGCATGACCTTGAACTATAAAATAAAAAACAATTGCGCACTTTTGGCTTGTTTGTAAAATCAGTTAAATATATTTTTAGTTATTCTTAATGATTAATTCTCATATGTATGTTGAAATTTTTAATATAATTATTTAAACTCATATATAAATGAAATAAAAAACGACTTATTCGTAGAATTGGATCGTAAACCTACATCTATAGAGTAAATTCATGGAGTTGTGTTGTTTTTATGCCTGTCGTAATCCGTGAATACGATTTTGAGAACAATAAATAATCATTGCATTTTCGTTCGAATATCATTGTGTATCACCGTTTTTATTTTTCGATTGCGTGTCCTGAGATAATTACCAATAAATCTAAATTTTATTTTATTTTTTTACAGGTAAGAGGCGTTATTCGATACTCTGTGACTTCTTATGCTGTGTATCGCAGCGGTGAGTTTATATTTGTAAATTGAGTACATATTTTTTTCGAATTTATTACAATTTGCGCAAGTAATTTTCAAATGAATATTTCGCAATAGATATTATTCTACTTCGCAGGACTGAATATCAGTCAAAAAGTAGTCAATTTTTATAACTAATGTAGAGGAATTTGCTATTATTTATTATGGTAAATTAAATTAAATTTACGAGCCGCAATGTGCAATCTAAAAAACCTATAAAACGCAGTCGGTTTTATGGCATCGAAAAATAAATGAACTAGGAATCAATTTACCATGGGGTACTTTGATCTGCAATTTGAAAAATGCAGAATATCACTTTTCAGTTGAGTTTAAACCGCTGTCTAATCTTTACATGCGCACTTATTATGCGGGATTATATATATAAGCCATCTTAATCTTTTCGCGAAATTAATTTTATATCGCTATAAAGTATAATAAATAAAATTAATTTTCTCAAACAATCGTCTTAAACGAAATTAAACAAGTGTTTTTGAAAATATAAACAAAATAAAAATAAATTTTTAAACGATATTTTGTTTATTTATATATTTTAATAAGCTTCCAATTCATCACTATAGGTGGTGCCAGAAGTCTCGTTTTGATTTATTATAATACTATATAATACATTTCTACTAGATTTGACAAGCTCGCTCCTTGTTTAACTTACTGTTTTATATGGTGATATATCGGAATCTTTCACTCTTTCTACAGTAAACATATTTTTGTGGCAAGAAAATACCAAATAGTTAGACTATGGAACTGTAGATCAAGCAATATCTGCTATAGCGTTCCTCGTCTAACTTGTTCTTATTTGTATAATTTATCGGAATCTTTCAGTCATACTACAGTAAAATAAATTTGTGTCCAACAAAATACCGGGTTGTTAGACTATGTACGCACCAGATCATTTTTGCGTGGTGTATTTATTTTCATGTTTTTATTAATATCTCGTAAATGGGTAACCCGGGATCGGTCGCGCTTTTAGAAATATTTTAACAATATTTGTAATTATTTTTTAAAAATATGACTTTATCAACTTTGCGTTTATTTATTATTATATATTCACGACAAGTTTATTTGTATAGCTTATTTATAATGTTTACCTTTTATGTAACACCGATAGTAGGAAATTTTCTTTTTATTTAAATGAAAGATATTTTAGCCCTTTGCGCCTTTATTTAAAAACTATAGTACGTTTTTACGCATTCAATTTCTCATATGAGTTATTTTTAGTTTAATTAAAATGCGTGTGGTCTCATTAGCAAATAATTAATTTATGTATAGTGTGTTTTAAAGATAATTTCGTGAAAATAATTAATTTTAGGGAGCCAATTAAAATTTTGGTGATAGTGACTGTTATATATAATAGAGATAATAAATAGGGTAGTATGCCACTATTTTATGGGATATTACGATAATAAAGGTTTATTTCGGACTTTATTATCAAAATTAAACAACTACACAAATATAATTAAAACTGTAGCAAATATATGACACGTACTTTACGATGTTTTGTTGTTTCATATTTAAATTGTTGAGTTAATTACAAGACTATTCTAATTAAATAAAGTTATGCGCTAATTGCAATAAATACGACAATTAGAAAATTCTGATTGAATGTCGCGAATTTAATTACTATATTATTATATAAATTGCTATTTTATTGGTATTTGTCATTAGTCATTTAGTGTAATATAATTGTTACCTTTAGTAACTAAACCTTGAGGATTATTAATAAATAATGTCTATACACATATAAATAAATATTGTAAACAGCGCATAATTTATTTTATAATTGAATTTGTCCATAAAGTAATGGAAATATGATTAATTCGATAAACGATAAATTATTTTAATATTTATACATATGTAAACATCTACAGGTAGAAATATTGAAATTTAGAAGATTAGAATCTATTTAAAAAAATCATACACCGAGGGAAAATATTTTCTAAATATTGACAAATAATTTAAGATTGTTTTATTTCATATAATTTATTTCGCTTTTTATAATAAATAGTAATTGTATTAAATCATTTTTAAATGAATATATTTCATAAGCTCAGATTTCGCAGAACGATTAAAAACGACTTGATTAACTGCTCCTGAACACACTATAGAACGGACGTACCGCGTTGATAACACCATCCGGTATTTTATTCTTCTTCTACAGGCAACGCAAGATGAGGAGAATAAAAAAACGTTTACATTTGTCATTATAGTTATATAGCTTTGTACAAATAAGAAAAAGAATACATTTGTTGTGTTGTCTATTTAAGATAACCATCTGTGTTTCTAAACACACACACTGAAAAGGATGTTTCATACGTTCCTCAGCATCACCATTACGTACTCTTTTGTCGTTAATTATATATTAATTTTTAATAACTACTCAACTCTTTTGATATTCGAATTGTATATATTTCAATACTTAAGGCGCTTTGTACGACTTGAAAATTGGTTCTGAACCAGTGAGCGAATGTTGTTACGTTGAGTATGTTGGTAATAATCCGATTAATAACGCGATCTATGGCGCACTTCAAGTGGGTTTGGATTGGAACGGGTTTCCAATCAAATACTGCTTCGTGCTTCAAAAGAACCTATAAGACAATAAGCACGTTTGCCTTCTGGTTCTTTTTGAATCTGATTCATTCGAAAATACACTCATCTAAACTACTACTAAGGAATTTATGTATATATTTATTTTCTTCCACCCCATTTGATGGCAATAGGCATGAAGTTATGTCTGTATGTATGTGAATATGTATGTATGTATGGTTTCTAGTAAATTACAACGCAATATATATATATATATATATATATATATATATATATATATATATATATATATATATATATATATTTTGAAAGTTTTGTAATTATTATTATTTGTACGTAAATTTTCGATTTATTTTGATGTAAATTAGATTTTGTGAAGGCTGGTGTTGGTATTTATGAATATTTTTGAGAAAAACTGGTAAAATGTTGTTTTGTGTGTTCTTCTTCTGCGATGGTGGTGGCGGCATGTTGAAATAAACACATCGCGTTTTCACGAGCGATCTGTTTGTGCTGCGACCGCGATCAACAAAAATCTCTAGCACACACGGATACTATAAAGTTGCGTCCCTGAGAAAGCCGGAGATCGCTTCTCGTAGGCACCGACCTTCCACTCATACAATCTCTTTCTTCTTCTGGTTCTCAGTTAATGTGTGTGTGTGTTTGTGTGTGTGTGGCGAACGCGTGTGTCTGAGACCATTGCCAGCATGCTAACAGATCACCGCGAGACCTGTCCGGACTCCGTTGCCGAAGAACCGGCATCGGTTAATGCCAACGCACAACATACATACATACACACAGACAGACATACAACGCAACGTTGGCTATCAAAACGATATTATTATATGTATACATAAATAGTTCGTGAGGTTCTTAATTAATTGTGAATCAAATATGATTTCCATTGGACGAAAAGTGCCGTGTTATATATTACGGAAAAATTTTTAAATAACTAAACTTAAATGTCACTACTATATTTCTAGTGCCGTAATAAAGACATCTAAATATTACGAAAAACTATTATACAATTCGTGAATTTTGATTTTCTACACGTTTACTTTTAAATTTAAAGTGTCTTTAAATTTAGTAAATTACGTATGTTTTAGCCTATACTAAATGAAATAGTTTACGCGTGCGTGTAATATATACTTATTTAGTGATGAAAAGTGAAAATTAGTAAATATAAAATAATGTAGTTTATTAAAATTACAATAAATTGAAAACGCATAAATATAATGTTTGGCATATGTTTTATAAGCGTGTAATTTGTTATAGTAAAAGGTGCTAATTCTTGGTGAATAAACAAGTGTAATTACTTCTATAATTGCAACAAAAACAATTAGATACGTATAAATGAAGCCAAATGATATATTATTAAGTATGCTAATGCGAGTCTCGTAAACAAATTACGCACTCATTTAATTATACTTTATAAATAATCAATTTAAAATAATAGTAGAGGCGTATCTAATTTAGTGCTAAAAACTATAATAACTATAGTTAAAAGTCGAAAGTGTCATATCGCATAGAGAAATGCGTATCTCAAATATCATTCGAGAACATTATTTTCGTTTGTGTTTAAATCAATTGTTGATGCAATAATAGTGTGTGTGTAGGTGTGGTTAGTAATCAAATGTGCAAATATGCACAGGTGAGTTTGTATTACCTTTTGTTATTGCAAGTGGCAATTGTTTTCGAACTTCCTACGCCAGGTTTACCGTCTGATGTAACGCTCAAGTCTCTCGTATTTTATTTATATTCTTCATCCATCTCCTACATTTTCCGCTTTTACAATATGACTAATTTATTAACACACAAACATTTTATTACGTTATTCCCCATTAAAGCAAAAAAAAAAAAAATGGTAGACATTATGGTTTTAATTTCGTTCACTCAAGGTTTCGATCTTTTTGATTTCATTCCACTAAAGTGAACAGTCTAGACGGTGGAGAATTTTATAACCACATAGCACCGCAGAGTTTCTGCAAATTACTATGGAATGAATTGTTTTTTTTTCTTATGAAAATATTACATACGGAATTCTCATTTATTTTCTTAATTATCCATTGGCTACGCATCTATGGCGATGGCAATCGGAAAATAAAAAAATCAAGTAATTCTTATGATAAATCGAAGTGGATTGTCAATTATAAACCATGGTACAAATTACCATGGCGTCAGATGGCATTTGTATTTTGTATCCATTAAAACTAACGTTAACGAGTCTTCTGTGCACAATTAATTCGAATAACACCCACAAGATGGCAAGTGGCGCGCAACCAAGTACTCAAATACTTCAAAAGACACCCACAGACTTTTCGTCCACCGAATGTTACTTACAATTAAAAAATAAAAGATTACCACCATTTTCAAACATTTATACAAATACTAAAATTTAATATGTCGGCATTTACAATTTTTTTTGCTTTGCGCAACTTTAAAAATATAATCTAATTTACTGTACGAGACACTAATTTTTAATAATTATAGAATTGAATACTATTGTGAAACTAAGAAATATCAAATTTATTTAAAATCTAAAACCATAACAAATAAGCACGATTTGGTTTGAGCGAAATGCAATAAACCGTTACATAGCGTTAACAGCATCTATTTATAGATAATTCATTACATTTTACAACTTCCAAGTTAAACCGCTGCTATACTCCCAACGAACTCGCCAAGCCATCAAATACTAAATATATTTACAATTCAACACAACTGATATGGTTACAACTCTCGTTAATACGCATTTTTTAATATTAATAGTAATAGAGAATTAGGAAAGCTATGCGAGTTTTCTCTTTAAGTAATTTAAAAATCGTTAAGATTAGAAATATCTTTTGTTTTTTTTTTGGTAGTGTTTAAATACCAATTTTGAAAACCAGATGGACTGGATCGTAAATTTTTTAGAAAATATTATCGATGTTGGTCGCTATAGAAAAATAGTTTCGTGAGCAAATATGTAAATTAAATAATTTTTTGTAGCTGTAAATTTAATAAAATATATAGTTTAAATAGGTACGAAGTGTGTTCAGTATACGACTTGTCTAACCGGTTCTAAGTATAGAAAATCAGGTGCAACGCCTGAAAAGGTAAAATTAATTAATGAAAAATGTATAATTAAAGAAATATTAAAATACATTTACATATAATGCTGTCTGTTGAAATTTTAATTAAAACTTATTAATAATATACTCCGTTTTATCTGTCGGCGTTCAACAATATATTTTATTCAAATTGTTACAAAATTACATATTTAAACTACTAAATTACAATTACGTTTTACGAAAATTATTTTAATTCAATAAAAATCCAAAACTAAAACAAATATTTTCAAGTTTGTATTGTAACACGTACGCAACAAATAGTTTGACTACAAAATTGACTATTGACTACAATATTCTAGTTGTGTAAAATTGAAATGATTGCGTTTGCCATTAAAAGCGTTTCTTGATGTGTTACCTACGGCAGCTTCTGCATTCAAGTGCAGAAGTGTTAAATGCCATCCTGTTATTAAAGAATATATTCTTCACTGCACATCAACAACATTCTTCAACAACGCCATCTCGTTCTATCTATATTTTCCTTGACGCAGCATGTTCATCTTATCTTGTATATTCACGTCCGTGTGTGCATTACCGTAAGTTACCAACCCACGAGTCGTTGTATAATATTATTGTAAGCCGAACAGATACTTCAACACTCAAGATTACTCGATACTCAAATCACAAAATTGAAGTTTACATATATATTGAGAATCTTCTCAAATGCTCCAATTCAAAATTACTTCAAGTTTAATTTTAACGTATACGCACATATTATCGAAACCACTTGTACCTAACCTACAAAAGGCTCTATAGCGTCTATAGTGACAAGTCTCAACACAATGTCGATTGAATATGTCCATCGGCTTTTACATACAATGTAGATAATAGAAAATAGCAAGCGATAAATCGTTTCATCGCTAATAAATTTCCACATTCTATTCACAACCACCATTTTTAAAATTGAGCTCGACTTGAATAAGTAATCGTTTTTAGTATCAAAATACTCTTTGTTAGATAAGAAAAGAAAAAATTCTAGAATGCATCAACATTTTTGTTTCGTATTTAAAATTCTAAATGAGCTTTCTGACTAATTTAAAAATAATAGTAATTTACTCTCAACAATTTCACACTTATTATTTAAAGAGTACCTAATTACTTAAAAACACTTCACACGAATTACCACTAACGAAATTAACTAATAATTATACTTAAATTAAAAATGAATTCTTAGTTTACAGGCGACACTATAACGTATTAAATTAAACAAATAGGACAAACATTACTTAAATGTGAGTTTAGTGAAAAGTTATTTTTACATTTTTGGTGTAATGTGCTTTAAGTATGAAACGTGCTAAATCGTTAAATTGGATACAACAGTGTAAGGAATTTGTTAGAGGTGTAAAAGTGACTCCTAACGAAGACAGGATACGGGATATTACGAAAGCATCGCCGACGAGTCGCCTATGGGCTAGTGCTGATCAACTATATAAGTTAAGGTAGTTTTTTTTAAATATATTTTAGATACAACCCTTATAGATTATTAATTTTTTTTTAACTGTGATAACTATTAAAGTAAGATTTATTGACTAATTATAAAGTAACACATACAATTAAGCACGAACTTGATTTATGTTATTAATTATTTATTGAGTTTGATTTTAACAAGCTGAGATACGCCTTTTAATCTATACATTATTAGTTTTTTTCTGTTAATATATCGGGAAAATATTAACAGAATATATAATGTACATGTTTACAAGGTTAAATCGCTTGTCGGTGTATGATGCTGCTTCAACAAACATATGTACACCTTAGTGCTGCACCAGCATACAAATAAGATTTGAACATGAAAAATGCGGTTGTTTTATTAGCGAATGGTGTGTAGACATTTCAGTTTTCACTTCTTTATTATGTGTTTACATGAGATTTAACACTTGGGGATTTTATTTCAAACGTATCTGAACGATTTACTACATGTTATTTGACTTATATGCAACCCATCAAGCTTATTTCATTTGAATTTTTTTGTCAAAAAGAGTACTAGTTTCAAAATAATGGCTATATATTCTTCTTATATTTATTTTTTACTGAATTGTAACAAATATATATAAATTTTATTAAAGTTCCATAATAAATAAAACTAATTTCCTCAAACAATCGTCTTAAACGAAATTAATCTAGTGTTTTTGAAAATAAAAACAAAATAAAAATAAATTTTTAAACGATATTTTGTATATTTATATATGTTAATAAGCTTCCAATTCATCATATAGATGGTGCCAGAAGTCTCGTTTTTGATTTATTATAACACTAAATAATACATTTCTACTAGATTTGGCAAGCTCGCTCCTTGTTTAACTTAATGGTTTATATGGTGATATATCGGAATCTTTCACTCTTACTACAGTAAACATATTTTTCTGGCAAGAAAATACTAGATACTTAGACTATGTAAACGTAGACCATGCAATATCTCCTATATCGTACCTTGTCTAACTTGTTGTTATTTGTATAATTCATCGGAATCTTTCAGTCTTACTACAGTAAAATAAATTTTGTGTCCAACAAAATACCGGGTTGTTAGACTATGTACGCACAAGATCATTTTTGCGTGGTGTATTTATTTTTATGTTTTTATTCATATCTCGTAAATGGGTAACCCGGGATCGATCGCGCTTTTAGACAAATTTAAACAATATTTGTAATTATTTTTTAAAAATATGACTTTATTAAAAATATGATATGATCTATACAAAATGTGTATAAGAAAGTGTAAGACATTCCAGATAGTTTGTTTTGGAATGATATACCAACCGTAGCGCTTCATGGTTGGTTTCACCATGATTGTGGGAATGACTGGTTTTGTACGTAATTCCAAATTTGTCTTTGTTTTTTTTAATAATTTTATTGTAAAAGCTATTGCGAAATTATTTTAATGTTACAAATAAATAAAATTTCCGTGATTATTTATTACGATAGTTAACAGTGTAATGAAATAATATACATATAGATTTGCGATTGGTATGTGTGTAGATGTGGTTCGTTATTTCTGCATAGTTAAGTATGTGAACTGAATAGTTTTACGTCTTAACACAACGTCAGGTCTATTGAAGCAACTGCATTGATAACTGCAACTGCAAACACGTTTTGCATGCAACGATCTATTGTTCGCGTAATATCTGTTTATTAGAAATCGTATTAGTGATTTAAGCACTAGTGCTACTAGTGATTACCAACACTGCTTTGCAGATTGCGCTATGGGAATATTTCCATAATAAACACTTTTTTTTTTTAATACGCAAATTATTACAAATAAATAATATTTTTTTAATAAGTTGACTAATTGTAAGTGGATTTGAAATACTATACACATATTTTGATAATATATTGATCATATCACCATTGACAGGCATCCCGGGTGATCATAATACGAAATGATCGATGACTCCGCGGACGTAACTATAATATTTCGTCAGTAATGCCTCAAGATGGCGAAGCAATACAGTACCGAAGGCATGGTGCGCTATTAGATTTAGCCAAGACTTGGAGGATGTTAATTGAGGTGACAGTGATTGATCGATGATACATTGACGATTTTAATGATACTGATGACTATTTTATTCACATAGCAACTTAAACTTACCCTAAGGCTTTTATTTAAATTTATTGACAATGAGTCCTTATATATCTTAATTATAAATATATATATTTATTTGTGTATTTTCTCACAATAATTAAGTGAACAGGTTCAATAAATAATTTGATAAAATTGGGAACCTTTTAAAATAGTAAGATAAGCAAAATTGTAGTGCATCGATAAATTGTGGAAGCTGATTTTAAAATGGACAAAGAAATCCGTCGACTGTTAAATGTTAATGGGAACGAACAAAAAAGTTCTGATAATGAAGTGAAGTTGTGTGTGCAACTAATATAATTCAATTACTGTGACGTTTGTAAAACTGGCGCCGTAGTCTAGCTAAAAAAAACGAAATTAAATCCAGGAAGACACATTAATCATCATCAACCCTCTGGAAACTCGGACGAGATTAAAGAAACAACTTGAGATTTTTAACTCTTTTACTTAAAAGTTACAAATATACATATTTAAGAATTTTTTTTTTTGATGTAGAATGGTTACCATCTTTGTTGATTTTAATTACGTCACGTATTTCCACACGCACATCTCGATAATTTAAACGGATCGCTCGGAGATTTAGCGTGCTGTGAAAGTGGTACACTAGTCGGTTGGCTTTGGATATTTTCGCAATGACGAGATTTAAATCGTTGTTTGAATAGCTATAATTATCGTTTCTTTGTTTTACCTTTATGGTCGTTTGACCTATACCGACCATCATGCAAATGATTACTAATGGTTGAAAGAGAATTCGATTTCTTTTTTCGTACATTTGTCGACAAACTAATATCGCTAATAGAGACAAATCTTTTCGATAATACTGCTATATTTCAAATGTTTTTCAATTAAAAGTTAGTTATTTTTTTCTCGGCGAGGCGCAGCACATGCAGTGCGCTGGAGAAGGGGAGACATCTATAAATTGGTACACGTGTCGTAGTTGGCGGGTGTTGATAATGGCTTCTAGTGTTTTGATTGATTATTGGCACACACTGGAGAATAGGGTCGTTGATAGGGTATTGCGATATTGATATCGCTTTCAATACCAGTATACAACCAGTGACAACTCCAGATGTTCAAGGATATGTGTGGAATGGTGATATTTAGTTCGTTATTTAAAATAGAAAATTCCATACAATAATAAAGAGATAAATAATCGAAAGTTATTAAGCGCCAACAGGTGAAACGAATGTAGGATATAAAACTGTTAACTACTGCGAACGAATAATGAGTAATCAAGAAACTGCACCTGCAGGCGTCATATATTAGAAAATAATTAAAAACAGAAAATACCGTAGGCTAAATCATAAATATGAGATCTAATCCATATGGGTCAAGGACCTTTAGGCAACAACAGTTCATTTCTAAGAACAAATATCAATCAAACATCTGTGAATACAAAATTATAGTTTACATCGTAAACGAAACGGCAAGTCATGCGGTGTATGTTTCTTACACCTCGCTTAGCTCACTTTCGTAAGTTGTAATTTGTTAGTTCGTAATTATAATTCACAATCAGTGCCGGTGTACACAAAAAAAATTACATTTTTTATAAATAAGTACTAATTATTTAAAATAATTTCCAATCGAATATAAATTAAATCTAAAGCCCCTCCACTGAGTTAAAAGTCTCTTAGAGACCACATTGAACTTTTTAATTAAGATTTGAAAGTCTCTTTCGACTTTTAATTAGATTATCTACGTGAACTCTAAATTATAATTTCATTCACGATATTTCCCACGTATTTAAAAACATACTCGATCCAAAAATTATTTATATATAAATTACCCCCAATCGAATAATGACGATTTGTGTACAGTGTATATAATGCGAAAACATAATTATGGGTACTGTGAGTGACAGTTTCAAGTGATGTCTATTTACACTAGAGCACAACAGATTGGGAATATTAATTACTTAATTAGAGGTGCACGTGGATGATGACAATGGCATATCCATTACATAACTCATACACATACATATTAGTTTATTACTTTATTTATATGAAATGATTCTTTAAAACTACTTCTAAGAACTATTACAGTACTGGTTTGTTGTCATCGTTAAAAATAATATTTGTACATTGAATCAGTTGTCTAGAAATATTGATTCGAAGAAACATATTTTTCGAAATTTATTATATTTATTGTGTAATGGCGTTTAATCTTCGTCGGGAATATGACTTAAGCCGTTCATTAAGTAAGGGTTATTCATGAGTCGTCTATCTCTGATATAAGTGCGCTGTTGGAATAATCGCCGCATATCTCTTTTGTAAACGTTTTTTAGGAATATTTTGTGCAAAAACAGTGTTCCGTAACCAGCAATTGAGAATGCTAGGAATACTACTGTACCGGCTGGTAGTATTTCGAACCACATTTTTTTGAGACTAGAACGAAAATATATCATAAATAATCTTAATAAATAAACTGTTTTACATATTTTCTACATATATTTAACTATTAATTAATTGAGGAATTCCGTCGAGAAAGAAATGACAAATATAAAAACACAGTTAGTTTTTTTTACAGATTTGTTTTTGTATTTTACGATTTAAAACATAATTAAATATACTCAACTGCTACAAAGTTATTTTATTTCAAAGATAAATTAGTTTAATATATAAAATTGTGTACTTACTTCTATTAGAAATATGTGTGAATCACAATTTTTAAAATTTCGTAAATAATAGAAAACTCTTATTTATTGAAAATGTCAAATTGTTTCGAATTCGATTGTTTTATCGTAGCCGACTTGAAGAAAATGTTTAGTTGCGTATATTTATTAGAAATGTAGTAATAAATTTGGTGTTAGTGATGGTAGTTAGAATATAAAGAGGCGCATTGTGCGACTTGATGAACGTTTAAAGCGACGGTGTTGTAAATAGTGTATTTTATGATTTCGTAAAGAATGCGAGGGGAGAGAAGTAGCAAAAGGCACTTGAATTGGATTGCGATAGATTTCCATCTAAAACAGCAAACGACCGTCAGTTCAGCACACAAAACGCAACTCGCAACGCGATAACAGCGCACTGATACCGTCAGCGATCTACGTTCGCTACAAACCCACAGCCGTAATCCCGACTTGTTTCCACCTTTCTCTTGTTCGAATGCATTTGGTGTCGTTCGTTTACTGCTTCATCGCACACGAAAACTCGTTTACTTGATATAGATTCTCGCCAAATGTTTTTCAAACTATTAGCTCCATCCACAGCCTATCAAAATGTTTCCCCTCACAAAAACCCCATCCCATAATAATTCATACACACTAACATAATATATATTTACTATAAATATATTTATATCTCATTTCTCTCAATCCACTAATATCCATTTATTATACAAAATCTAATCGTGACATTTTTTAATGGACAACATCCTACCTCTAAGATACTTAGGGACCTTTTTTTTATTCATTTTCCTTTAAAGATTGTTAATCTTTAAGGTAAAATATGCTAGAAAAAGTACTTAAAATCCTAATAAATCAGTAAATTACGCAAAACGAATTAAATATTGAACCATTGGTCGGACAATTTAATCTAAACAAACCCTATATTTCCGGTGGCCGGAACCGATTAGGTGCCACTGTTTTATCCCCGTCTTCCTTCACATGTCCGATAAAAACACGCCTTCAACTTTTATTTTCCATCGACGCTAGCATTGGGGTAGAATTTCAGAAGTAAAGTTTTTCATCCGTCATCCCCTGTAAAGCTATCCCCTCCTTGCACGACGACAAAGACAACACTAATGAATATACGAACGCGTACAACAAAGATGTGCGCAAACCGGGAATGGAAGATAGAAACGTTTCCCGTGATTCCTTTTAATGTTTCCTACGGATTTAGACATTTCAGTAGATACGTACACTGAATTCTTTTAGTATCACTGCTAAAGCAACCTGGCGCGGCAAAGAGAGGGGGAAAGGAGAGTTTCTTTCCTCGTTTGTATGCGTCTGAATAAATTATAACATATCCGTTTTGAGGTCGTTTCCGATTTATGGGATTGGGATTTTTTTTAAAAATGTAAGTTAAAAGTATATAAACGCGTTTCGTGGTAGAATTGAGTTCTTGTAATTAGTACCGCGATGTGTAGCGTCGATGACAAGAATTAATTGCCAGTGGGTGTGAACGATGGAATGGATGGATGGATGGAACAAACGAAGGATACTAAGTTGAGTTGCGTGTTGTAGGATGCACGTCATCGCGTTGCGCTTGTCATCTTTTAACAAATGAACGTTTATGTGTTTTGTTGAATGGCGCACGGCTTCGCACAGACAATTACCCAAAAATATCATGTTGTTTATAAATACTTATTGGTTCACTTGTTCCTGCAGATTAATCATTCCCTATACCCAGTCGTTCCACATTAATTACGTTTGAAGTACTCTTGCAGCACTTTACCAATATCTACTTTTCCACCTCATACTCTTTTAATTTATAAATTTCGAGTTAAAATTGCATATATTTTATTTCAAATATTGAGTTTTATACAAAGATTAACAATTTTAAATAATAAATTTATTTATTATAAAAACTTTTATCGATTGTCATTAAGGTGATTCATGTATTTTATGTGTCAGCACATATACACAAGAGTCTTCATCGAAAGACAAGACAAGACAAAGAATAACAGAACACACGGCAAACGGGGATTTACTGATTCCCCTTGTTCGGATCAGGGTCCCTGTTCGCCGTAAGGGATGGTTTGCGTGAGAAGTTTTCAAAGCATTAGGCCGTGATTAGCCGAAACTAAAGAGAGGTTTGTTTTACTACGAGCCTGTGTTTTCATATAACTAGAAGAAGACGAAGAAAATGGGTAGGTTGCACCAAAATGGGTGGGACAATGAGTTAACTATAGGGTAGAACATATTTGATTTATTGGATTTGTTCAAAACTAATTTATTAAAGAATATAAATCAATTCTTCGTCACACTTAACACAAATTTATTCTACTTTCATACAAAATTTATTAAGTTTTATAGTTTAAATACATTCATAGGAATTGCATGACACTTAACTGTAACTGGAAGTGATATGAAATTTCCTGCAAATTCACAATTTATTCACAGAAATGATATATAAAGCTAGTAAATAGACTAATTGCGATATATCGTGTTCAATTTTAATAGCGTTTATATCAACATTTTTTTTTTTGCTACATTTACATAAAATGCCATTTATTTTAACTATCAGCGAAACCAAATTACAATAACGGCTTTACATAAAAATCACCAACGAACTCAAATCTGTCATTTTTATCAGCATTATAAATAGGCGAACGTTCAACTGTTTCACTATTTCATTTATTATACGTAAAGAAATTCATACTAGTTTGATAACACATAAAGTATTTGCGTCATTAAATTTTGACATTACGGTATGTTATCAATTTATTAGGAATGAGGAATTTAAATGGGTAAAAGAAGTTTGTTGGAATAGCAAAAGATTTAAAGGATTATCTGCGACCCAATTTACTGAAAATCTACGTGTGTGTATGAGAGAGAGAGAGAGAGAAGGAATGGTAAACAATTTAAGTTGTTTATAAAAATAGTATAATAATGCATTTCTATAGGTTTTCATCGGTAAGAATGCGTTTTCTATAATATGTAAATAATACTTGATTCTTTCACAAACAATCGTTTCTAACGTACGTCTGGCATACTTTACTACCTACTCGCTACAAAAAAATAAAAAAATTCCCCCAGTCTAAAAACATGAGGCTATCACTGAGTTGTGCCATCCATCATGATAGATGTTGAATAAATTACGTTTGAGCCCCCCCTTTTATGTGATCCCCCCACAAGTTAAATCAAATAGTGTTTTATATGTTGTACTGGTCACCTGGTAGCACAGGTGATTTTTCCCTCATTCGATACGAAAATACGAAAATAGGTCTTTTGTCTAGGAACATTTCCCTTATATAGGTAAACTCACAAAAGAAACTGTAAGTGTTACCGATTCGATTATAAGTTGATTTATGGTGAAAACGAAATTCCCAAAATTAATGTTCCACAATTTCAAATATGTGTTATAATTAATTGTAAGAAATTTTGGGGTGTTGTCATATATAATTTTGTAAATTCATTACGTCACAAGTTAATAGTGGTATTAGGAGAAGGGGGATTAGTAGTGACGCAGTTCTGTTCTTGTAGGAAAGTTATGTAATAATCTGGTAAAACCATCTCGTAAGTGCAGCTTAATTAGTTTATAGTTGTTTTTGGAGTGTACTGATGTTTGAATTTATGTGCTTTACAACTTTAGCTATGCCTGTTCTGCTAATTAATAGTTATCTATGCCGCGGTGTGTATAGATCCGAGCTCAGCGACGGATTTTTGTTTGTATCTAACTTCAATAGAGTTTCGACATCGCGCACTTCACTCGCTAGACATGAGAGTTGTTATTACATCTTGTATATTATCAGATGTCGGGTTTTCTTTGCGTTGCTCTTTCATTAGATGTTTATTTAAATATTTTATTCAATTTATTTCATCTTTTTTTATTCTCTAATTCCTAATTGTCTTTGTCTCTCTACCTGCCTACTGTGTGTGTGCGTGTGTGTGTGTGTTTGTGTGTGTGTGTGTGTGTGTTTAAGTGCTTCTGTGTGTGTGTGTGTGTGTGTGTGTGTTAGAATTATTGTAATGGATATATTGTATAAATAATAAATAATGTATTATATACTATGATAACCCTGGGGATGTTTCGCAAATAAATTGTACCAAGTGGTAATGAACTTGTAGAGGCTTATGTCGGTAGTGCAGGTAACGCGATCCATCTTAATACACAATGTATTAATGTGTGGAACAGTGTTGGTTTGAGTACAGACAAAAGGCTACAGTGCCGCGATTGCTTAGACAAAAGCACAATGTTGTTCAACCCCCGCACATCTATCATTGTCACGTTACTGACTATGACATGTGTTTGGTTGTATGTATGTATGTATTTATCTATTGTTAAGTTTAATATAACGTAAAAAATAAAATAACTACCATTGATTTGAATAAACTACTCAGAATTCCCGATGAAAAGAAAAACAAGTGCAACAATTCTATAAAGGTGTTAGTTTGCTTAGCAAACGTATACAAGAGGAGTGCTATAATGGTTTTAAAAGTAATAATTTAGTCGCTAAAGGTTATTCGCGTGGCTAGCAACACTGGCATGCTCACATGAACATGTTTCTAAACACTTTAGGAACGGCAGAGCTCTTAATTAGGTTAAATACTCACAGACATGAAAGATCACCATTATTTGATTACACTTAGCGTTTAAAGATCACGCGGCCTCCGAAACGGGAACGACATTTTTCATCTGTTACGCAACGTATCTATTATATGCATATTAATGAGATCAGACATTTAGAAATATCACGTAAATTAAAGGGTAATCTGCTATCGTTTATTGGTTGAGAATTAAAGAAACTACTTTTAGATTAGTAAAATAAATCAATTTTTAATTGACTTAATGGCTTATAAATTGTGTGTTTATTCAAATTTTTTAGTAATAAATAATGATTTATTCTTTTGATGCTACATTTTCCTTGAACACCAAATATTTTATTTATCGTTTTTTATTTTATATATATTTATATATCAAAGTTGAAAATAACTATTTAATGTAACAAATATAACTAATATTATAAATAATTCGACATTTAGAAATTAAGAAAAAAATTATTTATTTTGGTTATCTTACGAGACCTATGCATATATTCACGACGTATTATATTTGCGTAGTTTTAAGTTGCTATAAAATTGCGCCAATCACGTCGCAGTCGTACGTCACCCAAGACGCAACTATGCGCGCGATAAACACATTTATATGTAAATAGCTTACTCGCATCCAGTGCGACTGGGAAAGGGGCAGCTATGCTACGCATATTGCGTATACATACATATATAAATGCCATCTACCATCTAATCGCAAGTTGGAGTCGCTTTAGAGAATAAAACAAGCAACAATCTTTCTCCAACCGTAACCGTAGCACTCTCACCAAGCCTACGTTGACTTGGAGGCGGCCGGGACACATATGTTCCCTAGCTGTTAGAGGCGAGAGTGCTTTTGGTATATAAATACGATTGCTGCTCGTTTCATTCGTGTAGTGTGATTTCATGTACTTTAGGCTACTAGCGACGCGTCGGTGAGATAGATCGCTGTATTTATATTCTATTCATGCAAATGGTTACCAAAAACAGTTTCTAGTAAAGCGTATTCGATTTTTTATCGTAACACTTGAATATTTTTTAGTTTAATTCATTTTACAATATTTTTTTAATTTCACCCAAAATATAAATTTTTGATATACACTCTGTTTATCTAAGTGAGTTAGTTAGGGTATTTAAGGAATATTCCTTATTGCGGTGTCGCAATAATACGTATATGGTGTAAAATGTATACAGTTGGACGTTAGGTTACTGACGTACTAGTAGTGGAGATTGACCTATCCGTGACACAAACGTATCAGTTACAATAGTGCCAACACAATTGCATTGTTGAACACTAAACCTTCTTACATACATGATACATAACATAAATAGAATGTCAGGGCAATGTGTTGGAACATATCACGTTACTATGTTCACCTGTTACGGTAGCTGACTGTGTGCGGCAACGTGTGCGGTGGATTGCACTACGAAACGAGCAACCATATTTTATCGCGACAAACACCAGATATGGTGGTTCAACCGCTTGTAGTGTACAGGAACGTCTATTGTTTGTAACAAGTGTTTCTAGTATTTTATATCAAGCGGATTAAATAGGAGTGAAACAAAAAACGGCTATGGGTTTGCATCTGCATCGTTCGGGTCCAATGACGCGCACAATTGTTGGGCATGACTTGTTGAATGCGTCCAGAAGACAAAAAGGTATACGGTAACAAGAAAAGAGTGTGAGACCAATCGGCGAGTGGATGGACAAACAAGTACGTTTGTCGATTTTTGAGTTGTTGATCACTGGATGGGAACAGTGTTTGGCGACAACGAATGCAAGTGCATCGTGACCGAGCGGTTTTTGAGCGAGTAAATTGTCTGATTGGACTACTGGCTACTGTACCGGTTAGCGGAATGTCACCCGGTTATATATTTGAGTTAATTTACTACCAGCTCCTAACCGATCGGCGGTCACATCAATTATTCAACGTCAGCGTAATTAATAGTTAGAACGTGATATCACGTCTTAACTACTTTCGTGTTTGATTATATTCGGAAAAATTATTCTTACAACAAATCTATTATTTATATGCTACTTTATTATACGTATTTTCCCCCAAACTTACAAATAAAAAACACACACACACACTATATTGATCTATAAGTAACTAACTTCATGACAATTCCCACTAAAAAAAAGGTATTTTAAAAAAAATGAGCGTGTAGAAAAATTAAATGATTGATCACAGTGGATGTATAACAATTAAATATTTCAACAAGTTTTTCCGTGGTGAGGAATCACAATATTTACCCGTGACTATAATTGCTTGTGCATTTCCAAATAATGATGATGGCAGGCAGCCGGCAATAAGAATGGGTAATAACTATTCTTTCGCGTCCAGCAATTGTGCACGTTTGCATTCCCGTAAAAATCAAATCGCTTCGTGTAATACCACATCGTTACCTTACAAAAACATGCACCATCACTGTAATAGTAATTTAATGTAAATTTAATTTACTATTTCACTCGACACACCGATGCACCTTATCCGCTTTTGGTTCTATACTTCTTCTTATTACACATACAGTCATCGTATCTAATGAGTATGACATTTACTATTTTTACCCCGTCGCACATCTATACAATCCCAATACACATACTATTATAGACAACAGGGTAATTTGATGACGTATAGACACTTAAACGCCTCAAGTGCACACAATTCATTATAACTATAAAACACAAAAACTTGTGCAAGTATATGAATTGGAGAGCTTAAGGCATCACGAATTTTAGTGTCTCTATCCAACACTACGTCATCAAATTACTCAGTTGGCTATGTACCAGCATAGATATGTGTGATTGATGCGTATTTTGACACGATTTTAATAAACTGCCGGCCGTGATGGCGGCCATTACATAACGTATAATTACGATGCCCCATGCTCTGTAGCCGACGTAAATTCATAGAACATTGCCGACAAACAGCGCCAATTTTGCTTACGATATGGTTACACAAATATGTACTAAAAATATATTTGTAGACTAGTCCAGAAAATTAATTAAAATAAATAAAAATAGATGTATCTCGTTAATCGATGTATGTACTATATAATTAAAAAAAAAAAATTGGTATTTCTTGAGTTCAAAGCGCGATCGACCGATTATTATGTATTTAATTAAAAGTTAATTTAAATTATGACCTGTAAAACACTGGGACGACTGAGTGGAAAACGTTTTTCCGCTGCTGAACATATATTTATATGTTATATAATTTTCGTTCGAAGTCATACTTAAAAATTCTATACGCAACTAACAATTTATCGTTAATAGGATCATTGATGTATTCTTACTTAATATGTTTAGGCTCTATTATCTAAACCTAGTATTAAAATATTTGAACGTATTAGATGGGTAGACAATTGCTTCATATTTATTAGCTATTTTAAAATGCTTTTAATTAATTATTAATCATAATAAACTCAATATTTTTTAATATTTAATAAATGAGATCTTATTTTGTGGCTTATTTGTGTAAAGGGACTTTTTAAAAGTTTAAATTTGAAAGCTTTAAAGAATTCATGTTGATATTTGACCCCAAAAAAAAAATCTTTTTATAATATTATCGGCGCTTAGTCGCAAGCAGTTTGGGACCGTTCATCATATTATTATCACGTCGGGTTGCGAGACAGTAGTAGTAAACCTGTTTGCATATGAAACCAAATCCATTCTGGTCGCAATCTTATAAAAGTAAAGCATTTGTTGAACAGCAGCGTACCGTAAAGATATCTCTGTTTGAATAGAAGCGACACATGTACTGTACTGAAACAACTACTGTTCCATAATTAATTAAAACCAGTTTATGCAAACAAGAACAGCGGGCGGGTGATTTATGGTCAAGTTGGACAGCCACTGGAACACGTCTCTATATACCTACCGCGCGCGCGGGAGTAAGCGAAAAATATTGGCACGACTTTTTTAGCATTTAGTGCGACAAGGATACTCGCTAGTATATTATCTTATAGTCGTTGGAGAAAGAGATGACGATATAGACCTCCCTTTTAGAGATTTAAAGATTGCATACTTGAGTTAAATTGGCAATTTTAAAAAGAACCATATTTCACTAGATGCCGTGTGAAGTTTGCTATAGATGCATCACTATATATATATATATATGGTGGCTGTCTTCCGTATTCACGGATTACGCCGTTAGCTCTCGCCAGTTTTTGGATGAATTATGATGTGTTCTTTTCGGGCACCCTCTTCGAGTGACAAGTACCGGAACTATTAAATTTAAATGGTGACAATGCAAGATTTAAATATAGCGGGACGAAATTTTATTTCCCTTAAAAGAAAATCAAATCTTGCACCTTTAAAATCTTATTACATATATTTAAATAATCCAAATTCAAACCCAGAACCTACAGATTTACGCCCTATTACTCTACCACTCGAGTCACGCCATCCCCAATATAACTTAGTATCTTAGGAAATGTGTGAATACACGTGAGACTATATGTGAATGTGTGTTATTAAAGAATTCCACAAGGAAAATATAGTGATTGGTGCGAATCCTAGGAAATGCAAGATTGTCTAAATATTTATGTTCGCCGCGTATGCGATAGTGTGATGTTTACGATGCGTCGAAGGCGCGAGATTTTCACTGGTAAGGTGAGAAAACAACCATGATATTAATTGTCCGCGCGTTTCTGAACAAGCGCAACATCGACGATGTAGGTAACGAACTCCCCGGTTGTTTGAAACAGCAACCGTAACTAACTAAAGTCGTGATGCTGCCACGGAACAAACACTCAATAGAAAGCTGATACTGCTTCTTCAATTTTAAATCCTCTAATAGTGTGTATAGCCTCACACACAACCATCAAAGCGCGGGATTCTTAAAGATAAATCGACGGCACAGGCAAATTTGTTGTACCGCTTTCCAGCACCAGTTGAAAAATGGGTAAACATCCTCGACCGCTCGTTCTTCAAACACGCGTGAGTTTTTTAAACAACAAAAGCGCATCAACTAATTATACGCTTTAACGAGACGGCATTTATCAATACACGTTAACTTTGTCTCTTTACTTTTTGCAAATACGATGAAATCGAATAGAATAGTTATTAATGGAACCCAAACATGAATCTCTCCTTTAAAACACCACTCAATTCCACTCAAAAAAAACCGTCGACCGCAACCACATTAACTGCTGATAAATAACTTAATTAATAACGATCGATACCATCGAAAGCACTTAAGATATTTACATCACAATCTCTATATTACAATGCAATGATCGAAAACGACTGGAATCAAAATGTATTGACTCCGACCATCATGGCCAATCAGAGTTTATAATTAGTTCATTTAAAATATACTCAAAAGACCTATAGCATGGATACATCAATGTCTGAATCGATTTGATCAATTTATATTCACCGGTGACCAATTCTCAAGAACACACACACACACACATGGATGAACACGCAATGTTTGTTGAGGAATTTAAATAATTGACAGCCCAAGGACAATTTGACACTCAATTGCATCAGATCAATGCAGACGAAGAGCTCAACAAGAAATATACGTTCCCAAATAAAATCTACACGTAATTTAATAAAAATCACACATTTATTGTAATATATTCGAGAAATCTAATTAATTAGGCGTATTTTCGTCCTAATGCAATCCTCACGTAGCTGTTTAGTATGACGTAAATGTAACACCCAATCCGATTTCATTACATCAATAGTGGAATGTGAACTTTGCCGGTTAATAACATCTGCAATCGTACCACGACGCTAGGCGTCGGTACGTGTTCGGCATATGGTTCATCATCACTAGGATTTGGTATTTGATTGGTTTTTTGTCGATATCAACCTGTCGAAAAAGTGCAACCAACGCTTGAAGTAAAATAAACATAAGTTAACCGAGTCATCTATTTGTGTTTTAAATTTGAAATAACTTGCGAGATGAAGTGCCTTAATTGGCGCGGAGGATTAAGTCGTTTGCATCGCGACATATATGTATGAAAATTTATTATATTTAAACATGAAAAAAACTGTCTGTAGACCGTAAATAAATGATACGAAATGGACCCATATTTCAAACTGATTTATAGATATGTATGTTTTTTTTTCGGTTAATCAATGCATTTTTATTCGAACCAAGTACCAAGTACGAATTATTATAGGTACCATTATTTTTATGAGTTAATCCCGCTGTGAAAATTGTTTTATTTCATACTAGTTTTTTGCACATATGCGTAATTTGGAATACAACAAAAACAATTTTAATACAGTAATCTGAATTATTAAAATACGATAATGTGAATATATTTCGCAAAAAAAAAAAAACGTAGTTTTATTTATTGACGATTGTGTTTTGCGTTTTAGGTAAGGCGCTTTGTGTACTCATTGTTTGAGAACGTATGGTGGTATGTTCATTCTTTTTATGTAATACCATAAATAGTCGTGTCTTAAATACGTCTGCAACTTGATTGGTCAATTCATCTTAAGCCCTGACATTATTTGAACTGCTTTAAGTGTGCGATAAATTTTATTTTATATATATACACACTTAAAATGTACAAATGTCATTTATTTTGACGCGACAAAAAATGCAAAACGTAATCAGAGCTTATCGATCAACAATCCCAGATTTCTAAACCACAACACATGATTAATAAACAATTAAAAAATAAAAAATGTGCACATGCACAATTTATAAATAATAGGTTGCTTATATTGGCATTGACATAATATTATCTTGTATCTAAGATGCAATTAATTTCCATAAAAATGCATCCAATTCTAATTACTTGTTTTTTAGTATAAAATGCAAAATACTTAATTAATACGGTTACACCTATGATTTATTATACACATATTATAGTAACGCATCCTTACACTTACATAAGAATTAATATTTGATACAATTATTTACATTTTAATTAAATTACTTATTTATCTTATTTTATAAACGACGTTCTACTAAAGTCTATTCAGGAATTAAAATCGTATAGACACTAGCGTTAATTTTAGTCTTCAATTAATTTATTGAAAATAGAAACGTAGAGAAAACTATTTTAGATTAAATCTATTTATATTTATACATTTCTAGTAAATATTTCGACATATTTAAGATATAGTTATAGTATGGGTGAAACTTAATATAGATTAGTTATTCAGCATTAGCATTCTCTGGTACGTTTAATTTCTGTGGTAATCCATAATACCAGTTTGCAGTGTATGTATGGACATGCATTGCTTGCAGCCCATGTACGCATTAAATATGAACTAACGTGAGCGTACGCAATATTCATTCTTCATGTGGTGACCCGAGCCGTTAATTATAAGCGATTTGCATTTTTAATTAAGTGGATCCACAGATGGCCTCGCAACTGAATCAAAAGCACTATGAACGAATTACGTCAATTAGCGCATTGATTTATGTTTGCGAAACACAAAAACGCGTTTGAGTCTAGCTGAAAATTATGTGTTTTAATGCGCAATGATTGTTGGATGTCCTTCGATGGATAATTGTTTTTAATTTCGAGGAAAATACAAATTGTGTAAAAAATAAATTGTTGTTTTCGCTATAAAAATACTTCTACGTATATTTTAAATTGTTCTTCGTTGACATATTTATACGCTTCGAGGTATTTTATTTGACGCACTCGAACGCAATTTACTTTTTTTTTTCACTTCGAATTCAAGCTGTATTAAGTATTATTAAACTAGGAAATAATTTATAAATAAATAGATTCTTGATGCTCTATATAAAATCAAAATTACTTTATTTCTTATTTGAAACAATTTTTTAATAAATTGGATGAGTATGCATTTTAGATAGTTATTTAAAAAAAACGTTAAATCTAGCGCTTGGCTTCTTAGAAACCAGAGGAACATAATCAAAATTCTCACAATGATGGCACAAAAAACAAATTCCCCATGTGGGGTTCAGGCGCAGCCAAACCTTTACCGTGAAACCGACTGAAAATATCCGGCATACATCTTCACAAAACCGATAAAATTCCCTTTAATTAATTACTTTAATTACTTGTACTTGTTTCATACATATAAGGCACGACCACTACCTGGTACTGAGTATGGTACAGATTTTAAAATTCAAAATTCAAAGATATTTTCTCCATTTTCGGCAATAAATAAATTTCATATATATATATATAGATATATAAAATCAAGAAACATAAGCACTAATGCTTCCAGCTACTCGTTACTTTTAATAATTAAGAATTATTTCATCAGTAAATTAGCCTCGATTCAGGGAAGGTCAAAAGGTATATTACCATTAAAATCTCAAGATTGAATTTATTCACGATTACAATACTTATACATAGTATAAGAAAGTAAAAATTATTGATGCTGAACTCGAATTGAGTGATTTATTTTATTACCAATCTAATGTAGTGCAAACTAAAAATTACTAAAACCAACACGTTACAACAAGTCCGTGCGAGCAGGACCATCAATCTTGTGCCAACTTGGCGACAAGAAAAACAAACTTAAAAAAAAAGGTACTCGCAATTACTAATGAGGACATGGGGAGATACTGGGAGTAATCAACAGTGTTGTTTACTATAGACCTTGTTAGACTGGTGTGAAGTTAGTTACACTAGTCGTTACACCACTAGGACAACTAATAGTTTGATTTCGCATCTCAAAAACATTCACTCCCTCTAAATTAACATATTAGACACAAATTGTAATTGACGTTTTTGTTCTATGTCCAAATAAATTTGTGGGACTTTTGCGGGTTAATGTACTTTAATAGATTTTATTTGTTGTACTTTACATCTATTTAAACTATAGAACCATTGCACACGTGCATTCAATGGTCATAAACATGAATTGCATGGCTTTTTTTGTTTGTTAACGCAATGTGGCGGCAACACATGCACCGGCGATTCGTGTTACTATTTCATCTTTCGTTTTGCTTTCGCCCCTATTTCGAAATGATTTATTTATAAACAATTCTATTTTAAACGTACCTAAAACAGTCTTAAAGATAAACATCATTATAGTTTTAAATAATAAATAATTTAAAAACGACATTTCTTTGAAAATACAGTTAGTTGATTAATAAAAAAAAACATGAATGACACTTATTGTTTCATCTTTTATGGTGTACGAAAATTCAGATAGTCGGGAGACTACTGAAAAAACGAATAAAAACAGAAATGTCGCCGACACTGCGTCGGTCGCCGGTCTGTGATGTTCCAGTGCTTCGAGTATAATTTTATTAGTTGTTCGTAGAAGATTGTCTGCAGTTATTTTTATGATTCATCGGGTTTTTACTCTTTTTCATCCGGTTGCTATATACATTATCTACATAATACACGAAAACACGTAATTTTACATCATATCCAAATAAAATAAAACAGAAATAAATGTGTAAAGTTTTCTACCACCCCACATAAAAAAAAAAATATAATGTTATGTATGTCTATAAAGAAAATTGTACCAACATGGTAGAAGTGAATAAGATTAATATTTATAAAAATGTCAAGTATTTATTTATTTAAAAATGAATAATAATTTTTTTTTTGTAAAATATATCGTAAATGTGTATTTAGAAATAAAATTGTTTTGGGGCGTATTGTAGTTTGTGAAAATCTGTAACGATTGTAAGATGATGCAGAAGCATTGACATCGAACCAAATCGATACGAAGACGAAACACATCGAGATGTCAGAAGCAATGGTACATTCCACTTCCACCGTGCAGAGCAACCAGGCTGCTGAACTGTCGGACAAAGATGGCTGCATTGGTTGCACCAGCAATGTCTTCAGCAACCGGTTCTTGTACGATGTTTTTAAAACGTTCATTTCACTCTGTGTTGATTCAAACGAACTCATACTTCATTCCATAATGTTTTTATACCCAAGCACACAAACTTTTAAACAATTTTAATTGGCTCAATGAATATTTCATCTAAACACATTTAACATCCAAATTTAACAGAAATTATTAAGCCATTCGTAATATTGTTACAGTTAAAAATAATGATTTAAATTATATTATAATAAACTGCTATTTTCATCGGTCGAATTTAAATAAATATTAAATATGGACAGGCATTGTAAAGAATGCGTGGTCGTGTTAACTGAATTGTTGACGTTAATAAGTAATAAAATATAGAATTAACTGTGTAAAAATTCCATAATGAAGATATCAAGTTATACCATCGCCGGATACGTAAAATATTTTTTAGCAATCGACCGTTATCAGTCTCCAAAACACGAAATTTAATAAAAATTTAAGCGTTGTCAGACATTTTGTAACTCAATGTATATTGTTTGGAGGAAATTTTTTTTTGAATGTTAACAGCTAATACAAATTTTATAGACACAGCAGCTTTACAGAGATGCATAACTCAGCATCCATATACGTTTTAAATAGCATCTGCATACTGATTAAATTATTACTCAGAAACCGGTTATATGATTAAAAAACATTTTAACGCACTTTTTCTCTCGTCGAAACCGTTCAAATAACATTTTTGTCCCGAAATGCCCCGCTGTTTGTATCGGTAATACCCAAATTTGTTAATATGTTTATTGACGAAAAGCAATAAAATACTCTAAGTTTATGAATAATTTGATACTTTTATATGCTCAATTCCGAGATATTTATTACAATTAGTCGTTAATTATTTTTTAAAAAAATGTATTAGCGTTATTAGTTTTATGTCGGAAATATTAAAATAATGGCGGAAAAAGCTTTTTAGATATTTTGTACTATAAAAAAATGGTTTACAAAGTTGTAAATGCAATTCAGAAAACGACACGCAGCTGGAGATTGGAAATGATTGTAGTTTACGACAAATCCGTAGAAATGCATCGTATTCACGTCCGTACATATGAAGCTGCATTCACAAACCGGTCGATTCATCGTGTTTCAATTTGAAATTCCATCTCACTGTCAACTCACAGTCATTGACATTCGATAGATAAAAATATGAGCAACCAATAAAAATCTATATGCGGTAGTGATAAATATTTAATTCGGCTACTTTATAAAATGAATTGAAACATACAGATGCATGACCTTGAGGATTGCATGCATGACCCTGGCCCTGAGGTCATTGGGTAGAGATCTGTACCAATCATGTAACACGAACGTTGCCGACCCTCTTCAAACGCTGGCTTTAGACACAGAAATTAGAGGTTTTCGTTTATTGGAAATGATTGCGTGTTACTAGCTCAAAAAAAATGCGTTATTCTCCTGTTTTACTTGTACTGGAATATGCATCTAGTGTACCGGTTTTTAATACCCATGTAGCTTTTGTCCAAACAGTCATTTCCCACACCTAATAGCATTATCGTGTTGGTAAATACCATATGTTTACCATAGTCTTAACAAATTTCTTTTTATTTTATTAAACGAACCACTACAAGTAATAAGAAAAGTACGACGATGAATCGTCTATGTAATTCGTTATTTATTTTTAAAGATACATCGAATTATTACGCGCTTGCGTATTTTAGTGAACTTTTTGTTGTGCAGCTTATAGTTGCTTTTGAAGCTTCCAACTTTTAAAACTAATTTATAGATAAAGATCTAGAAATCTCTTATAAAATAATAATTACACTTCTTACAAAATAAATGTAACAGCCTATCATAACTAATGATCAGAAATCTATCAGTTTTTTGTTTCGTTTAATAAAAACTCGCAGCTATTCCATCTTTAATTAATCATACTTATTATTGAAAAAAATTATAAATAATTTCCTGCTGGGTGATATTTTTTTCTTTATTGGACTCGCATCTCTGCGGTGATGCTCAGTCCCGATAAGATATTGCGACGCGTACAAATTGTATAGTGCGTGAAATGGAAAACAATCATACAATAAAACAGTCTACATTAAATGGTTTGCATCGCCTACGAAGTTGTCAGAATATTGATGCAGTTTTTTTAGTTATGATTAAATAGTATAGCGGTGAAAAATTAATCAAAATATGCTTAAATGGCGCAATTTTAATTGTTATTTATTACTAGCGGTCAAGGAAAGGTCTGAGCAACACCACAGAAGCACGAATCGATCAATCAGTTCGGAATGCAAATACGTATTGGGTGCATCGTGACGAATGAAACGCAGGCGCTATTAGCGTCAATTAGTAATGGAACGATTTGAATTAAAAGATTAATATGTACTAGAGTACCTTGATTAACAGAAACGTGCTATTTGGGATGAATGAGTTAGGGTTAGGTTACAATTACAATCGGCGCTAAATAAACATCAATTAAATATTTTATATACTCAAATAAATTGAAATGAGAATAAAATAAAAAATGTAATGAATTATATTTATACAATTAATAATAACAGGTTTGAAAATACACCGCGCACCAACCGCTAAATACACATCAATTAAACATACATGTATATCCAATTATTGCTTAATTACAACTCATTACCATTGTAATGTTACCAACAAGAAAATAAAAATACGCGGAGCAAAATGCTAGCTTAAAATTTCTTGTATTGAAAAAGTGTTTTTTTTACGCAACGCCGTAAATAAATCGAGCCTTTATCGCGCTGTTAAATTAGGTGTATATTCGCGTGAGATTGACGCTGAAATAGATTACTATTCAACAGACGTCATTCGACAAGAGATGCGGACGTGTCTCGTAAACCAATTTTAAGCCATTCTGGCCGTTCGTCAGTATACAGCTCGATAAGCCTCACTCACACACACACACACAATTTATTTATTAGCTAAATCACACATTTTGACCAACAAATTGTTTGTGTATTGTTTTAAATAAAATAATAAATTGGGATACGACTAAAAATCAATCAATCGCCTTGAGAGATCACCCATACAGGTTTGACCTCGCAATGACCTTGGAGCTATATAAGGATCCGGGTGGGACCGAGTGGAACAAATCCATCATCAAACACCTAACGATTGACCATCGAATCTTAGTTTTAAAATGCATGACGAAGGTGTATGAGCATACATGTTTTTGAGTATGTGCGACATTTAGTTTTGCTTTTGGTTGGTTGAGTTTGTGTAGGATGGTTTTGCAACGCCTTGACATCTATGAGCGGTTGTCGGGCGGTAATGAGTTATGATTGGATGCTTGTTTATAGCTTTGCTTCACAAATTGTTATTTATTGAGAGCAGTTTGTTGGTTTTGCCATTTTATTTTTCGAGTACGTTTAGATTTACACGCGCGTGCGCGCGCGTTTGAGCGTTTTATTCTTGTGTTATTAAACTACTTATTAATAAAAATTTCGAAATAAATCAACATTTATTGGTGTCTAATAGTAATTGTATAGAAAATCATCGTTATTTATTTCGGGGAAACGCTATACATATTATAGAAAGTACCAACAACAATGTACTGCCCCGAGGGAAACTAGATCTGCTCCCACGCGAAAATATACTTTAGTTATACCTATAATTTATTAACGAGAGTGCGATGAACTTATTGTTACTGTTAGATTTCATCATAAAAATATTCATATTTCAAATTATTTCTAACGCAATCCTACTACTAGAAAAAAAAAAAAATTCTTGAATCACACTTAAAAACACAAATATTTGGTTTCGAATTTAAATTTGCTTCTATATTATATTTTGACGCGATTTTACAGCCTGAGGGAGTGTCATACTTATGGGAGTGTGGGTGAGTGGCAACGTGTTTCGGAGTGAGTGGAGCGATTTTAAATGACGTTAAATACTGCAAAGAGGGTCGGTTTTAAATTTGAATGTAATGCCATTAGCGACTGTTTTTGTTATTTTTTATCAAGTGTGTCTGTCACTTTTCGAAATGTGTTTACCACATTTATAACTTTTATGCGAATGAAAGCTTTTATTTAATAATTGGAACGAATGTTACTACCATTGCTAATAATACTATATATGTATCATTAGTGGATATGTTTGCGTTTATAGAAATAGAAAGGAATCCAAATATGCGTTCGTGATCTATCGAATGACTATTTTCATCTAAAATGGCATTCGCGTAATAACGCGAATGCCATATCATAAATATGTCACACTGAAGCAAGTGAAACTCAAACACTAACACATGAATTAGATTAACGATTATTAGCAACTAATCGCGTCATAAGCGTAGATTATTTAAATATTTATATATAAATTAATAATAAATAAATAGACCATTCCGAATTTTTAATACAATTTTTATTTAAATATTACACCATTAATTTTAATTATAACTTATATTTACAAAATGTTTTTGCACGCCTATGACTACAATACTAGTATTGTTGCATATGCACACTACTTAACTAATAGCCCTATAAACTAGGTTGCATTGCTTGATTTAATGCATATAGTTTGATCGCTGTTGCAAACAAGTTAACCGAGGTTGTTAATCGTTACTTAATTGTCTGCTAACTGCATTTAACAAAGGTGGAGACAATCGCGAATTACATTATTAATGGACATCAATATATTTTATTAATAGCTAAAACTACTTCAATTTCTATATAATAAGTAGAAATAATAGTTTTTAATTACAATTTATTAATAAATTATTAAAATACAAATAAACTTGATGACTTAAAAACACGGAAACTGGAAACGTTTTAGAGTTGATTTGTAAAATAAGTAAAAGAGTCTATTTATTGGTTGATAAACTAGAGTAATGCAAAATACGTTAATATTTATATTAAAGTTAAGTAATTATGTGGAGTTCAACGTATAAAGATATAATATCAGTAATTTTATATAATTTGTGTGGGACATTCCAGACTGTCGTCCATATGGGCACGAAATAAAAATTAACAAACATTTTATGTCCAGTCTTAAGAATTTCTGTTATCTCAGTACTTGGGACGTGTGTTGAATAACAATTATGCAGACAAAGAAATAGAATATATAATGTGCATTCAGTGTATTTATTAAATATTTCGCGGCAAATCAGTAGAAGCGAAAAACAATCTGAAAAATTGCAACTATAGCTTGTGTAGGTAAATCAAAAAAATTCGTTTGAAGAGTAAAGTGAACCGTTATAGTGTTGATGGTATGCAGTGTACCTTCCTGCTTGGTTTGGCTTTTTTATATAAATAAGCGCAGGCTCCATGCGCATGGAATCTCATCCTGCACGTGGTTGTTCTCGGGGTTTCACTGCTCGGTCGCCGGCAACCAACTTGACACCGGCCCAGCTTCAGTTACGAACCGACGCCGCAAGTGGCTGGTTGCTGTGCGGGCGTCCGACTTCAATTCGCGGACTTGGCGCACACGTTCACATTTCTTTGTTGATCATGACTGTGTTTCCATAAAACATTCAAATTGTCATCCAATTCTATAGTTTTCTGTGTGTGTGTGTGTGTTTTTTTGAATCATTTTGACTTACCAGTGATGTGAGAATTGACTGGGATTTTCAGAATTATGACTATTACTAAGGTATTTTAATCCATTTATAACGAAAACTTTATTGGAAATAAATATATTATTTTATTTAAAATTTATGAATATATAAATTGATGGTGTGTGGTTTTTATTGTACGTTTTTGGAATATGTAAAATGTTATGCTAATGTAATGGAAAAATATTAGATTTTTATTCGTTATGATTTATTCAAACGCACATTAGGAGAACGCGTAACGTGCAGATTATAGTGCGTAAAGGCGACGCGAAAATACGGTGGCCGTTACCCTAATTTCAAATTCATTTCATAATTGGTGCTGAAAAACGTGCGGTATCGCTCGTAAAGTGCGGTCGCTGAATCCCTTTTCAGTTTAGATTTTCAGTTAACCACACTGTAAAATTTATTTTACGACGCTATTACTGGAAACCGACCGTTATAATACTCCAGGACCTAGGCGACATCGTCCGAGCTGTTGCGCGTTTCCCGTTTTGTAAATATCAAATACAACAAAATAACAAACAATGTCACCATTATTAACACTTTTTGGTCCTTGTTTTTATATGTGGTGTTATCTTAAATTCTCAGTCACAAAATTAAATATTGGAGACTTAAGTTAAACGAATGATATGGACAGTAAATGTAAATATGATCGTGCTTTGTTGGTGCATAATGTAATGTTTGCCATCACCATTTCATTAGCGTTATTGTCCGTTTCGCGGTGTTTGCGATTATCACGGATAAACCGCTATAACGTTTACCTTACACCCTCCCGTTACCTATAAATTCACTGTTTAGTATCCCCCACGAAACGGACACCCGATTCAACTACGATTATATACATCAATATTCCAAATGGTCATTTTCAAATTTCAAACATACACACATTATCTCATTTTATTATGTACTTCAACACACATGGCACACACACACACACACACATACGCATACACACACAGCGTGTAAGACAGTAAAAAAGTAACAATATATTTAGTTATAAATATATTAATTGTTACTTTTTTTTATGGTTGTACTAAGAATATTTGTAAACCACAGTGTTTAATGGTAAAAATGTATCTCCATAAACCAGCACTGGTATCACTGCGTCAGTAATAATTTACAGTGGATTTACCGATAGAGTCTAGGCTTGGATCAACTGAGTTGGTTTTGGCCGCAGAGCTTTACGCGAATTATCTACCGATAGGATTAAAATTTATATAAATTATAACGCAAACAGATGTGTTCACTTCGCGTTTTCACCAAATAATAAAACTGGATGGACAATTCTAGATTTTTGTAAAAAAATTTATCGACCTATGTACGTTGAGTTTTTAAATAATTTGCAAACTCGATAAATAAATAAATTGAAGACTTTATTGTTATTTTACATCGCTAAGATTTATCTAAAGTACAATTTGAGTATCGAAATAAATTACTATTAAAAGTAAAAGACAGAATTTTCAATGTAGTAACAATTTATCAAGTTGTCATCGGTAATGTTATAGAGTCTTTTTGAGTTGAAATTAGCACCTCGGGTCGCAAAGTCATCTAACATCTAGGCTTGTCTGGGTGGGTGATCAGTCTGCGTTGGAGCAGAGGCGCAGGTGCAGAAAGCTACTGAGGGAATGTCGAAAAGGGTGAATCGATCACTCCTGAAGACAGTTCACGCACTGCTCACAGTTTCAATTTCATTTGAAATGAAATTACAAATAGAGCTAACAACGTGCGTTCGCTTCAAATCGACCACAAAAATGCCCTCGACCACTAATGATTCTCTGGTCACTCCACTAACAACTCAAGTTACCATTTACAAATTATCCCACATACCTCTCTAAACAAATTACAAAAGCACCAAAAACATTTATTTAAACGAAATAAATTTCCAATTTATTTAAAATATCATCTCTAAAATAACAAGCACATTTAATTTAAAATAAATATTCCATATAGAAAACGAATTTTAGTTTATATTCTTACAAAATACAAGTTACGACTCCAAATTAAACCTAGTGACGTCAGAGTTATTGGTTCGAACAAGTTATGAATTCGGTACCGTGTAGTAGGCTATGCCTGTAGCAGCATTGGGTCGCGTCCGTTTACTGTGACAATAAAAATCGCGTATTTTGCGTAAATTCGCGGTTTTAAAAGCTAGTTTTAGTTGCAAATTGTATATTTAGCGTTTGGTTATCGTTTTTTAGTAGTTTGAATCGCGGAAATCGGAGCTATAGTAGTAAAATGCGAACTTTAAAGTGCTCGCGTTGTGTTTTATGGCGCTTCAAAAGTACGTTGACCTGGCTCAGGGCTTGGAATGAATCTTCGATATAGGTTAGTGATTTATACATTAAATTGTTTTTAATATATAATCTAGAAATCTTTATTATAATAAAAATTCTATAAGTCTACATGAAATTTCGTTGAGTTAATAAAAATTCTTTGAGATTCTTTGGAGAGGCATGTTAAAGTGCATATCCAATCAGGCAACCAACACGAATTTAGTCGTGGTTGGGTCGTTATCACTTGCATACATCAACTCTCATTAAAACCAACAGAAATGTATACTTCTGAGTGTGGCCCAGTGGGCCACACTCAGTAGTATACACTACCTGAACTCTTAAACGTGCCGTGAAATCAAAATATCTTAGTACTAACCGCGATATCTCTTTTAAATCTCAAATATAAACGTGTATTTTGTAACCGTTATAAACCACACTAGACCCCACACTAATTTATACCCTTACTAGATCCCATAATCCCTTAAAAACCCCTAAGAAATATAAATAAATCTAAAAATCTCCCACAAAATTTAACATATTTCCCAAAATGATTAGTCGTTTTATTATCAGATACGTAATAGTTTGCGTACATATTTGTGTGTCCACATACGTTTATTTACCGTTTGTAAATAGATCTAAATAGATACACTTTCCCAATGCAGAAGCAGTCTGTTAATGTTTTCCTTGACACGAAATAGATTTGTTTCTGTATGTTAGGTGGTAATGAAATCTATAAATACCACTAAAGCTCTGTTTAACTTTGAGCATCCGGTGGTAATGTTTACCAGATGTTTAGAAATATGTAATTTGATTTACGGCGAAAATCAAATAGTCGCGTTTTTATCCCATTTCTATATTTGGTCTTAATTACAGTTATTATTCATACTGTATTTATTGTGTAGTACATTATTCGAGATAAATTTTCGGATTTAAAAAAATGTTAGTGTCGGATTAAGTTACGAATTGTGTTTCAATTTGTAAGTTAAGCCAGTAATATTTTATGGTTGCTACTGTTTTTTTTGGTTTTGGATTACAAAATGCGTTTTAGAGTGTTTTTGAATGTGTGGTGTAAAATGTCGGGAATTGTGAGTATGAAGATATCAAGATGTTGAGACATCCTGCGGTTTGACGTTAAGTTAAAAATCGCAATAATAAGAAGAATTCTGGTAACATTTACATATGAAAAGCTGCACAATTTATCATGACGTCTTTGTGTGGCATGATTGATAACTCAGGATGTATAGAAATGTACTTTCGCACACATGGACATTTATAATCAAATCTGTCAATTGTATAAATTGTATATAAAATTGTTAATGAATCTATATGTATTTTTTAATTTTCTTATACGTTGTTGTGTGATTGGAAATTATTTCAAATGTGTACTATTGCGTTCGGTATTTCGTAATTTGAGATGAATTATCGATGGTGGATTGTTGTATGTCATATTACTCCCTTCGTTAGTGTTGTTCGTTCAGGTGTTGTGGACCAGATGTGTCTACAACGAACGAACGTATAGGAGTGTCTATTTTTAGAAAGAACGACGATTTCCATTCTCGTTTATTTAAAGCCGGTCTGTTTTATCTTTTGTCGAACGAACGAAAGTCATAAAATTCGTCTGCGCCTACTTGGATAAGTTGTTGATCAGCTTCTGTCTTCAATATCGTTTATAGACAATTTTATTGACTTGCCTTCTCGATCTCTCTGCTAACCTCTTTTTTCCCTACCAACATTAAATTATTGTTCCACTTAAATATGCACTTGTTTTTCTCATATTGTATGTATTTAAAAAATAAATATAAACATATATAACAATTTTTGTTGTGTTTGTTACAGGTGAGCGCAAAACGTGTCTTTATCAAACCCGGCGGCATTGCCAGGTAGTATGATTTATTTGACATTAATTACATCGATATATCATTATAGTTGTGTCAAAAAACACTACAGTAATCACACTTTACGTGAAAAATCATACAAATAAACACGTACACATACATTCCTGAACGTGCATCAATTAATAATTGAATTTAAACCGTGTTGCTTAATATAGCAGACAGTTTTTTTAATTTTCTTCAGTATGTTGTTTTTAGGTTGGTTTTTCTTTTGAATGTGCGTTCGTGAAAATCGATAAAAGCTTCTGTACAAGCTTTATGTGTCAAGAGGGTTGGGGGAGTTCAAGCTGCGTGGAGGTATGTCATGGTGTTCGTAATTGTGTATGTTTATAACTTTTATGACTTTTAATGTTAAATTATTTTTGATTATTGATGTTTCGATTTTATGTGCAAATTGTATAATAAATGAAACCCTGTTAGTGTTGGTTTTTTGGGGTATGAACATTTTGAAGCATTAACATGTCTATGGAAAATAATGTATTGTGTTCGTGCGGTGAAATAGTTTATATGCACGCTATGTACCTTGTGAATTAATTAAGTTCGAAATTTCGCCTGATAGGGCTATTTTATCAACGACGTCTATGACTATTTACTATTTGTATTATTTTTATACTTTCTTATACGATCTTATAAGTAAGTATTGTAATCATAACCATATATAACCCGCTCTTAATTTTAATTGGCGGCAAGTGCACCGTCAATAACCTCCAAATCTAATAGCTCCCTAATTTTTTTTTATTTACAATATATAAATATATACACACACACAATATATACACACGTCACACACACACACACACACACACACACACACGATATATACACATATACACTTGATATATATTTGACACACAAACATACACACCTAAACGCACATATATACGTTTAAGGTTAAAAAAAAAGTAGATGATTGAATAAAAAAAATCAATCATCCAATTGAATTACGATCAAATTCAGACTATTTGCATCGCACCACAACAAAAACAGTCTGCACATATGACCGTAAACAGTTGGGTCGCGAAATATTGAAATAGTGGGGGGTGAACAGTTGAACTACCACTGCATACACCCCATTCATGGTATCTACAAAATATTATGTATATTCCGTTCCGAAAATAACCGGCTATACTATATTGCACTATATTCCCACAGTAAACCTCTAAATTAGCATACATAAGCAACTGCCACCATTTTCTATACAGTATATACCAAAAAAACTAAATTATTAATTATAATAAAAAAATATACATTCCGCTATAAATTCATATTTAAATTATTCTATGTTAATTCACACTGCGAATAATAGTCGAAATGTAGTTTAGTATAAGCGACGCTCGTAGGAGAACTAATCGTATCATACATACACCGTCCTGTCCGCTTAGTCACCGTCGCCGAACCACCCTCACACCGCACCCACCCCCCGGGTGCCTAGTGCGCTCGAGGGGTGACTACCCCGCCATCGGTAGCCTTGTGTTCATTCGCATTCTCTAATCAACAGTTTCGTACGAAGAACGTTATAGTGCATGTGTTTACGTTTGTGTGATTTAAAAACTGCATTTACTATCAAATAACAACGTGTTTCAAATGTCTCGGGCGCGGAAATTAAATTATACATGCGCACAATCATTACAAAATGGCGCGACTTATATTATTTTGTGAATTAATATACGTGAAAATGCACACTGTTGTGTGAAAAGTGCCTAAACGCGGATAAATCTTAAAAGATTTATGCGTGAAATATTTTACGACGTAGTTCTTTTGTTCACGAGCAACTGTTTACACTTCGTTAATTTGATGTAACGTTGTGGACATAACCCAAAAATGTCAACGTTTTACGCGACGGTATTATCTGTGCGGGTGTTTTTATACCTCATAATATATTTAGTATTTGTACACTATTTTTTTCTACCATGTTTACCATTTCTAACATAAAAATAACGATTATATTTATTTAAAATATATATATTTATCTTAAATGTGACGACGCTAACCTAAGTTCACTGGCCGCCATTAATAAACTATTTTAGTATATTAAGTAGTGGAAAGTGATATAAAAATGAGAGATTCAGAATTATCTTCGTCGAGTACCCCACATTCGCCGACCGGTCCTGGATTACCAGTATGCCTTTCAGATTTGCCGATCCCGACACCGCCGCCCATGCAGGCGTTGTTAATGTCGTCCCGGTTCGATTTGTCAATGCGCACCGGGAGTTTTTTACCGTTTCGCCGGCATTGCTCGAGCCGGAACTCAGAGATTTTAAGTGTTGGCCACCGGGTGACGAGACCCAGGTGCTTCGGGCGCTATAGCATGAGCGCTACGTCACTTCGGGGTCCTGAGTACGGTGGTAGTCCGCTGATAGCACGCGCTGAGTTCGCCTTAGCCCCCCCGGCCAGGTCTTGGAGAATGCCGCATAGACCGGTTATCAAAATCGCCAGATGCAGGTACACACTCAATTTCAAAAATACTTAAATATCAAAATCTCTTAAACCAATTAAACTGTCTCATTACTGTCTAAGAAAGTCTACTAATTAGATACATTTACCCCTTTACGTATTGTGCATAAATAATTTTCCACTTAACTGACAAGTTCAGCAATTTAATTAATGCTCATCCAACTTGAACAGCAAATATGATCGAATTAAATTTCGTAACTTTACTTACACTTTCTCAAATATTCTCAATGCGTTTCCTCATTCCCGCAAATTGCCCCAATATTTCCATATTGTATTTCTATGGTTGATAAATTAGATATTTGTCGTTTTCTATAAAATAGTAAGATACGCGTACTTTAAAGCCGCATATAAAAATCGGGGAAACAAAAGCAATATCGGACGTGCAGATTTTACTAAACATGTGAAACAATAGAACAAGCCTTGCCCACCACGGTTACACGTCCCGGTTATGTAAAACATAGCCATACTTTGGTTATCATAATAATAAGTATTTTATTATGAGAAATCGATTTTTCCCTCAAACTGACGTCTATATAATAGGGTTTTTGATAAATTAGATATTTTATATATTCGTAGTCAAATCGTGTTTTTAGTTCTATTTAAGGGGATGAGTCATCATAACCTAAAATTTTTCTAAAATAGTCTTGTACGTGTTGTTTTAAATAAAATTTTAATTTATGGAGTTTTTTCAGTTATCGATTTTGTTTCGTGTAAAGAAATCGGGTGGAAAATAGTTTCAAGTTCGGTTAAGGGGGGGTTGGTGTATCCGACATATATAACTAATGAAAATTTAGTGCCCATGGTTTGGCTAACCCCAATACGACATGGGGTTCGCGTACAATCTAAACGCTAATTTTAGAGTTTGGACTATGAGTCATCTTGAGTTGTTGTGCTTCCTGTGGGAGCACTTCTTCCCGTTAATTGTAACGTATCCAGTGCATGGATAATCCATGCATATAACTAAAGATTAACTAATCCTTGGAGATATAACATGCTTAACATATTAAATATTATATTTCATAAATAATTGAATAGAAATTCTAATTGGTTTTATAGTAAATTTGGAATGTTCAAAAAAAAGTAGCATGTGTATCTAATATAGTGGGTATATAAACTATACGTGTAAGTATTTTTGCGCCATCTGTGATCTTGTATAGGAAGGACATGAAATATGATTTGCATTTGGGGATGTTCCATATATTTTTTGTCACCTACCTCATATCGAATGTGCTAGTGGGAGGTGGGAGGAGAATAGGGAATCTTCGAGGTCTCAGATGTTTGCTGAGAATTTTATCGCTGACAGCAGGTGGGGTTGGCCACCCTTATTGCATATGAACTACCAAATAGTCAGTCGTTCTATATGTTTTTCTCTTATATATATGTGATGAAATTTGCATTTTTTGATATCTTTGCGGGATTTTCATTCACTTGGTTTTTTTATTATATTTATTTGTGTTGGCAAAAAAAAATTCTATCAACTGTTATTGTGGTTGAATTTCCAGGCATATTTCATACATATGATAAACATATATAAATTTAATTACGTAAAAGCTTCTTACCTCATAAATGCATCTTCACGTTTGCATTTCATTTGCTTTCGCAATGAGAGTCAATAAAATCGAAAATATCCATATGCATGCAAATGTACGAAGATATATATTATATGGGCAACAATTTCCAGATCGAGTACTCACGAAATGGTACGACCGTTACATGGCCAGTGCACTTCAAGTGTTATTTATGTGTAAATTGTATTTTCTACTTAGACCCTGGATGTAATGAAAAATACTAAGCCCCCCTGTGATCAACAGATTTTATCTGTCTACTGAATTTAGTGTTGCTTAACGAAATTAAATCAATCAAAGTAGATTGTGCGCAGTAAACATTTTATATCTCGAATTTACATTTAAATTTAACACCCATATTGAGTTACGTTTTCATTTGAGGAGATTTACTCTTATTTTTCCCAAATCTATTAAATGGTGAAATACTCTATTATTTTCGTTATTTAGTAGATTTTGCGTCTTTATTTTATTTTGATTAATGATCTTAAGTCACTTTTGCGAAAATTCTCTATTTTATCTTGTTATTTCAATTGATTTGAAAATCGCGTACGTGTGTAGTAGTGACGTAATATTTATGCACGTAACTACTCAGTATACTATTATCGATTCTAAAGAAATTACCAAGTAAAACGAGTTTGCGTTTATCGTCCTATAAGGATATGAGCTTTAACAGATTCACTTTTATATCTTTGTCATTTACGTGCAAGCATTAGATAGTTGATTGGGCATGGCTGCCTTTGATATTGAAATGAATAATTTTCTAACCGATAGAATTTTCTAGAATAGTATTCCTAAAAGAGCATTTACATTTATAGGCATCACTAACACACTCATAAATAATTACCTTTTCTTAAAAGTATTTTACACTAAACTGAATTATTTATTTATTTATAATATATTTTCTTAATTACAATCCCGATACATATCACGTTTCAAGCTATTCCGAGTAGCCAGCCCTGCTTAAATAGATAAATATAAAAAATTTAACCCATATCAACTATAATTAGTATTTAATAACAATAAAAATAGGATTACTAAACTTGTTAGTGCATTTAACGAAATACCCTAAACCTGATGAATAAATCCCGACGTACAAATATAATTTCCTCAGTTGTGATATCTGTTATCTCTCCCACAAATAGACCATGTTTTTGTGCCCTAACTCTGGCACTGATCCAATCGCACTTTGGACATTGGGGCTCTGGTGGCGTCCAGACTGCCCTCTAGTTTTTGTCAGCTAGTTCCGGCGAGTAGGATATTTAATCAAGGCTTGATTTAATATCGCTAAGAGACGATAAGGTGGATAAATGATGCGAAATGTTAGGGTAGATCCAAACATGATTTATTAGATATTTAAATATTTCTATACTTAAATAGTAATGTAGTTCGCATAAGTTTGAGCAGTTATCTAAATAGTGATCTTAGTCGTATCTACGTGATCAAATATCGATGTAACGATGCGTCGTGTATATTCAGAGACAAAGGTTTCGTGTATGTGTGGGGGTTGTATGTACCCTATTAATAAATATTACTATGTGCGACCCTGTGTTAGGAACACTGCTAGTAATTAACATTCATTAATATTCATAGTGTGTGTGGTTTATATCCGCTAACGTAACATTGGTATCACATGTGTTCAGCTGCAAACTGATGTGTGTTTGAGGAATGTTTATTATTGTTGCATTGTTGATTTGCTAATTATTTATTGGTTTTATATGTGCGTATAGAAGTTCATTGATCTATTATAGGTTTTTGCGTCGCAAGTTAACACTATCATTTCGTTAATCGATTGAGAATGGCTGTTCATGTGAAACCGGGAGTTTGTGATAATTGCGTGCGTATTAGCTATAGAAAACGTGTTAAATCGGAAGTTCATAACGAGCTAAAAACTGAATTCATATTCTGATGTGAAGTGCGCTGCAAGTTACTTTTTTTTAAAAATTAATTTGCTAAGAAGCGCAAGTAAATAAATATATGTTTTATTAATTGAAATATATTTTCTTATTATGGGTACAGTTTTATGGTAATAAATTTTAATAGTGATTTTTCTTATGAAAATTGATAAGAATTTTATGTGGTAGTGAGAACAAAAAATGCGATATCTTTTGAGTGTAACCTATGTATGGTTGAGTGAAATAGTGGACGTATCGAATATATATATATAAAGTATTCCCTAGTGTGTTCTCAAATCCAATATATCGTCCATTTTGTTGATGCACGGACGTTCGCGTGGGGTAAAGTGGGTTGCCGACATTTGCGACTCGTAAAGGAATAGACGTAGTGGCGCCGGTCGCAAAACGACGCGTGAACTTTGCATTTTATGTGCATTTTATCGTCTCGCAACTTAATATATAAATCATTGAGTAGCCCCCATATGAAATATTCATTACTATAAACTGAGATTCTATTCAATCACACCTAATCCCAATTTTAAATTAAACACACACACATTCAAAGCGCGAGCGCTTGCTCGTTTATTTATTAAAAAAATCGTTTAGATTTATATTGAAAGGAAACTATAAAGAAACTTTATAGAAAAAGTGAACATATATATATATAAAAACATCGATATGTTTGTCGCAGGGTGGTAAGTGTTTGCAGCGGCATCCCACGGCCATCTATAGGCCGCAGATTACTCATCATACACCATAAATAAAACACGTAATTACTGTAAATCAGTAATGGTGGTAAACGTACGTGACCATGTTACTAAAACGCAAACGTGTGTTTGTGCAAAACTTACATAAAATATTTGTACTCAACATGTCTTACAGACATGTGCGAGATTTTAATTTACACAAACAAATAAAATAACAGATGATTATAACAGTAGTTGGATTCGTAAAAATCTAGTTCGGTATACAGGGACAGATTAATAAGATCATATCGTCGGAGCAATTGAAACAATAACAAAACCGGTGCACAATACTGCGAATGAAATCTTCAACGGCGATCTCCAACTCGACAATACAGTGCAGAAACATATGTCCACTTGTTTTCGAACTAGCTGAATGTGTTGCATATTAAACAGTAGCGACTATTGTCCGGCCATCGTTAATTCAATAGCCTCGCAGGTAATTATTATTGTACTTAACAATCGGGCTTTGTTCGCAATTTATACACTTGCTCAAATGAATTACCAGATACATCTTTTACAATCGACTCTAATTAGTAAACAGAATTATGCAATATAACTAAAAAAACGTCTAGTATTCTACTTTAACGCTTTAATCGTCACTCTCTCTCATACACATACACGTCCTATCAATCTCTTAATATAACTAGTCAATTAGAAATCAAAATTTCGCTTTTATTTATAAAATTTGGTCGAAATTACAATAAATTTTGTTTAGTTTATTTATTATTATTTTTTTGTTTTGGTACATTGGAAGGAGTGGGTGTTAAATATGTAAGTCTTATAAATGTGTAATTTTAACTGGGTAATTTTTCGTTGTCAGAAGTAACAGTTTCATTATTAAATGAATCTGTTAAAAAGACAATGACAAGTGAGTTGAGAGTTGGGTGTAGATTGTCAAGTAAATGATGATCAGTAGTTGCTCATTCCGCCGTCGACACTAGCACTGTATGTTCGTACATACATACATACATACACATCAGCAATGCCATCACGTTTTGGTTAAATTAAATTTGGTGTATATATGCACGTATATGAGGCGAGACCTCTAGATCCCTCGCTGCCAGACCTCGTCATTTGCATATTTAATTTAAACTGAAAACGCACATTCCGCCACTAACATTAACTGAAATAATTCAAAACATCCCTATATTTGTCGGACACGGGTTTATATTTCGCTATTGCCAGTTTACATAGACGTAAATTCATTTACATTTTTTCTGTCTATAAAACATTATTCAACAAACTAACATTGTTTTGTATATATATATATGTATGTATATGTATGCATATTGTCGACACGTTTTCACATTTACGCTCTACTTAAACCATCGATCATATTCCCATATCATTTCTGAATCTTTTGCATTCCTTTCCGAACGTATATCTTCCTTGTTTTAAAATTGTCTGTGTGTTTATATATATATAATATGCAAATACTCGGGTCGTTGACTTGTTGCTGGTTTGCAACTAAAGTATCTGATGATGCGAAACTGCATATTTCTATTTAGAACTTTAAACATTATCTATATTCTTTTGTCTCTTTTACCATCAATTATTTATTTAACAATTCTTGATTTTATTTTTAACTATACGTGTTGTCCATCCAGAATGGACACACACACACATCATGTGCTTGTGCTGATGGTTATTTAAATTAAAAGATAGTATCCGTAAAACCTCTAGTTTCAATATAAAAGCTGTATCAAATATTGAAAACCCACAAAGCTTTGTATTCTAAAGCATAGTACACACATGTGAAATAAAAATCCGAGCACACAAAATGCATTTGGCTTGTCGCATACGGATTTCCCCCCTCCCACTAGCATTCATTTGTTTGTTGATGATAAGCTCCTGCTGGAGCCGGCAGGAGGTGAATCGGCGCCGGTTCTGTCCGAGCGGCGCCAGCATCCTTCGACGTCCAGACTAGACGACGTCTCACTTTGTCATTCACACTCAATTCCTCCGTGTGCACTCTAGTCCTGGTGTGTCTCATTGGCGAGTTACCATGACGACCTGATCTGGTCGTCACCCCTGATTTATCGTCTTTCTTCATTTTTCCTTTGTTGTACTTTTTAAAGACCGACCAATCTTAAATTTCTAACGAGTTGAACACATATTAATATCTCGCTTTTGCGTCTCAATAGAAAATATCCGTTATCTGCAACTCACGGCTGGGTGAACACTTTTCACATCGTCGCAAAACATTGATCATTTCGTCAATCTATCCTCCATCCATCATTCGGAAAGAACTCGAAACGTTATCGAATTGAGTCATGTGATACCGTTACGCGGCCTTTAAACACGTACCAGTATTTGGAGAGTTGATACTCTTCTTAATAGCTTTTATTGAATTAGACGTCTAAAATTACTTTCTAGACTAAATCTTTTTAAAGTTTTTATAGTTGAATTTCGTTTTGGTTGGGTTGTTGTTGAGAAAATTGTTGTTTTCTATTTATTTTAAGTAAATAAAAAGAGTTTTCAATTTGAGAATAGAATCAATACACTTGAAATTCACATTCAAATATACAAGCAATTTCTCAAGAACAAATCTTATCTATGCTCTGAGAAGTGGAGGAGGAATAAAAAGCGATACGTGGCGGTGTTCTGTATGTTGCTCTACCGCCACCGCGAACGCCGTATCAAATATATCTATCTTCTTTTTCACTATAACGCATTTTTTTTATTCTAGTTTCTATTCTTTAGCCATGCCGTTTCTTGTTGTTTCGTAGTAAACTTGATCACGATTCGATTTTTCATATCCGTTCACTGTTTTATGTTTCTTGTTCGACATTGTATCTGCAAAAAAAAACTATTGTGTGCGCATTGTCAACGTGGCAAAAACACACTGTTAAAAGATTAAATTTTATTTATGGTTGTGAAATATATCTTAAAAATAATTTAAATATGTAGAATCATTAAATTTCCTTACGGGGCTCTCTCATGAATATTATAACAATTTTCCAATTTTCTTGACGGATGTACGCGCATTTGTCACATTCCCTACATTCCGTAACTCCCATTTTCTTATTCTCCGCCATTTCCTCCGCATTGTTCATGTAATACATCCTCGAGATATATCGAATTGCTAAAAGGAATTCGTGTTTGAATTTATTATAATACGACCTAAATTCGCTATTTAACATAAATATTTCATGATAACGCAAACCCATACATAACAAAACCCAGAAATAATTATTTATTATTATTTTCTTTCCAATATTAAAACAACAATAAAAAAATCATTTTAAAATCGCTATAATTGAGTTATCGGGTAATTGGAGCGCAATATTTTATGTTAAAAAAATGGTTTGGGTATGTTGGGTGATCTTTGGGGAAATAACTCGTTGGGAAAGAGCATGAGGACAAGGTGTGCATTTGCGATGTGTATCCGCTTGGTAGCGTCCGACGTCAATGTAATGCACTCGTGGTGACGTCACGGTGTCTCGGAGCTACACGAGCCAAGACAACCTTAAAGAAAAATCCATCTTTGCAAAGGGCGAGTTCGCTGAACTTTGCCGCACATCCCTTGTGCGGCCTACGTGACATGATAAAACAAACTTGAATTCTTTGGATACCATCGCCAGCGAGTTGAAACTTTGATATTTAAAACAAAAACACCCCCCAAGACTGTTTAGTTATTCAAAGAATTTTCTATATAGAGCTATTTTTCATATATATTTTCCGCAATTTTTTTATTTTTTGTTAAATGAACGTACACAGATGGTATTTAATTATGAATTTATTGTTGATTGTTGTATCTTGCTGGGTTTGCCAATTGAAATAATTATGTCGATCCACCGTGACGCGGCACTTTTGTAATACAATGCTACGTATTATCAATAAATAATTATTATCGATACACTGGTTAGCTGTTGATACATGACAGCTATTTAAAAATACACTGTTCGTTTATTCGGTCACGACAATTGTTATTTATTTATTTATAAAATTTGTAATTGACTTTCCAAATAGCATATGTTCATTACATATGATTACGATTCATGTTACTACTAAACCACGCAAACGACTAATTCGCGATTAAATTGTAAAATATTAGTAATAAAAGAAGTTCAAGTGCGTTTAGGCATTCAATAAAAAATTAGATTTATTTATGGAAAATTTATATTTTAAATACATGTAATATCACATTAAATGAAAACATCTGTTTTTTATTTGCGATGGCCTTGATGTGTGAGTTCTTAATTTTTATCTGCAGAGATCTGCGTTTAATTCGCGACTGGTATGAAATGTAGTTCTAGTTTTTTTTTTTTTAATATCTGAAACGTAATCAAGTATAAATAATAATATTAGTCATACTTCTTTAGAATCTAAAAGTTGTTGCATATTTATGTTTATAAAATAATAAAAATAGTGATGGTTCCCACTGAGTGTGAAATCAATAACGACTGTTAGAGACCACCACTGTCGTGTATATGCAAAAACGTGAATTGTATGTATGTATGTATGTATGTACGTAGTTCGACGCACTCTGCTTATTATTATTATGATTATTATTAATAATGTAAAAATATAAGGCGTCCAGCTGCGGTGCGAGCGACGTGCGACTGCACAGGCAGCAGTCTATTCACGCCACCATGAAAAACAGATTCTCTGCATGGTAGTGAATTTGAAAAATATCAGTCGCTTTCATCTTCTATTAAAAACGCACCGCAGGGTGCACATTTGCGCTTTCCGTATATGTATATATATTTTGCTAAATTGGATTTTATTGACTTGTAAACATATTTGTGTAACTATACACATTTTTGAGTCCAACTGGTTTCCACTATAGTGGTGGTTTTTTGTGAAAAATGATCTTGTTGGAATCGAGTTATTGCTACACTCTGTTCATTCATTATTTATGCGAGTGGTGCGATGCCACAGGCCGGATATTGCTAGGCGTACCGACGTGCGACGTCTTGTGTTGCGAAGCTCTTGATATGCGACGCGACGCACCACTCGTGCTCGGCCCGACGCGACGTGACAAATTGCTTCCACTAGCGACGACATTCTAATGCATATATACGTCTGTCAAACTTATTTCATACTACACACATATATATATAAATTTCGTTCGAACAACTCAATATATACAACAAATTTTTAATTTATGTAATTCATATCTCAAAAGACAAAACAGTTTTTTATCACTAGATACTTGCAATAAACAAATTTCTTATATTTACGTCAAAATACTTCTCATTTTATTTATTTGCACAAGTCTAAATGACCCTAATTTTACTCTCAACTAACTCTTATTTAATTTTAAAAAAATAACGATATGCCCTAATATTTATGAAGTTAGCCAATTCTCCAGTGGGGGTATTTAATTTATTGATAGCTTAGTAGTTGGTACAACTTAGAGTTTAGTTGCAAAGAAATAACAAAAGCCCCGATAGGTTTAGTTAGTAAAACCACAAGTTGAAGTATTCAAGTTTCAGAATTCACTTGATTACAGATGACGCTAAATTTAGCATTCCCTCGTCTGGTGAATTCTTGTGCAGACAACACTCGCGTCACTATAATCTAATAGGTACACAGAAACCAGACGAGAGCCTGGTGGTTAGTAACAAAGTTAGACGAGGGCGCCGTTGAGCGGATACGAGAAAGCCTCTTTACCACAACACAATCAACCCCAGGGAAAAGATACATACATATGTTTTATTGAATATCTCAAATCACCAAACTTTGAAATAACCTCAAACACAGCTACAAAATATCCTAACTTATAATTTAACATTATCAAAATAAATATATATTTTCTACATTTCATCCATTAATCTAATTGTATTTCCCTTCCCTTATCCCTCCACCCCGCGTAATCCGCTGTTGTTATCTATATATGTTTGACATTTTCGTATCCAGGCACTAGTTCCTAGTACCTTGAATATAGACACAAGCCTGTATTTTGTTCCACCCTGATGATGAATTAGCCAATGTGTTCCTAACTTCGTGTATGTCCCTTCGAGGGCGTCCGTCCTGATAACGTATCCCGCATGTATAACTTTCTGTGTTGGAGTTTAACTTAGACGTATAGATCCTAACAGAGATACTAACTTAAGTAGGGTTTATGGGAAGTTAATTAATCATATGTTTCGTAATACTGCATTACACATTGTGTACTAGTAAAAATCTCTATAGGGGTGTAAATAATTTTAAAAAATCTCGTCGCTTTAATTAAAATCCTGCTGTAGAAACTAAATATCCTGTGGATTCTTACAGAATTCAATTCTCGTGAACTCTGCATGGCCTTGCCGTTACCGCAGATTACGCGACCCCACTTATCTGTTAATTGGTGGCCGGTATGCGAAGGCACATTCCCTAACTTACCGACGCTGCATCTACGACAATATCATGTTCGCTTTAAACAATGCTGGGATGGAACGCAAGCTTTTGTGTTCGAATACAATATTAAGAATGTTTTGTCTTTGCTATTGTTCGCATTTATGCGTGTAGAAATTAATCTACAATTTAGATACACATTTCGATAAAATATATATTGTTTCGTTTTGAATCGAAATTTATTACGATACATATAAAATAAAATATGATTTAGTTCGACATTTAAATAAGTTTTCTGATTGTCTGTATTCAAATCCATGTATGATGTTGTTTATGTGTTATTTGATACCAAAAAAAAATACATTCAAACAATAAATAATACATAGAATAAAGCAATAAAATTACAATAAATCACCATAAAAATTCTTTTCTCGTGCGACAGCTATAAAGACCATAGCGGCATTGTAAAAACGGAACGAGAACAAGCGCCTGTACAGCCAGTGCGCACTTTCGTGCCCGTTAAACTGGTTGCCGGCACGGCATCCCCAGGCGCATTGAAATACACCAAAAAATAAACTACACAATTGACTGTTTTATATCAACCATTTCTATTTGGTACACATTGCTAAAATAGACGTTTTTACGACTTTATTCTCTTTTATTTATTTATATATAATATAGAACACGCGAGTTTTACCCGTTTTTTATTAGTCAAACAAGCACGTTAGTTTCCTTTTTTTAACATGACATATTTAGGCATCTTTAATCGATTTGAAGCACTTTAAACTGCGCAAACTCAATAATATAATGTTTTATGCTACTATTAGATGGCGCAATACATATATTGTAATCTAGATGAATAATAAAAAAAATCCGTTACACTTGTGATCTTCAATCACACCTGCTACGAGTACTTGTAAAACCTCGCGAGGTTTCATACGTCATACCCTTGAATCCCTATGTGCTTCCATTCTAAATATAAATACACCCTGTATGCGCCATCAATAAAGATACAACGGTGTTAGGGATCACATCAATCAGGTGTTGAAAATGAAAGCACCATATATTTGGGGTTGCTCGCCTGAAATTGGAAGGGGTACCACATATCCTGCTGTGACGTCACAGACTACCAACAGGATTGATGATGGTATTAATATTGCGCGTAGGGCTATACATTGTTAGAAAAAAATGTATTGGGGTTTTATTTGTGCAATTAATTATTTTTCCTACAATATATAGCGCAAATATATTTATTATTTCCAAATTTCGTTTATAACAAATATTTATGAACTAAACATTTTTAGGATATCTTACTAAATTTATTTTTTTATTAACTAATAAAATATTTTTGAAACTTGAAACCATTTGGTAGGCAACTGATAAAAATATATAATCATAAAATATATTTTTAATAGTTGAAATAATCAAAAGATAAAAAAAACATTTTTCATGTCAACACCGAAGACGCTTTTAACGATAGGGTCATAAACGACCCAAAAAAGTACAGAAAATAATTTTAGTACTAATAAAAATCAGTGTACTTTTTTTAAGGGGTTGTAATTTTTTTATGGGATTATACCTGTGTAGGAATCTGTCTTATCTATTTGATCTAATTAAAGGGGGACTTTACATTTGCATAGCTTTTCATTTTTTTTTTAACTTCACACTAAATTAGTTTTAACAAAAAATTACTTTTGGTATTTTCTTTATTCATATTTGCGGTAAAATATTTTATTTATGTCGTAGTGGAGATATTTTAGAAAACTTGTGCGTAGTAGCAATATGTTTTAAAAAAGAAAATCAGGGTGTCATTCTGGAGGGTTGGTCTAATCCGGTTGCTATTCAGGTTTCACGGAAAGTAGGGATTTTAAAAATTCTAACAGTGTATAACGGGATTAGTTGCGTTTGGTCGTAAGTCACGAAAACGCGATCGAAGTAATCTACAATGATTGTGCACTTTTCACCCTTGGCGTAATTTATTCAAAGTTGGTACGCCTGATCTGATCTCCACGCTATACTCATGTTAATAGTGGATGAGGTAAGAATACCTGTGCAGACACATGAAATATTAATTTTCGTTACAAATGACTCTAATTTTATAAACTTAATAAATCATAAACGATATTTAATCCTCAAACACCATTTATAAAACAACCCTATTCCTTGTGACGTCACTGCCCTGTCGCGAAGTCACAAAGAAGAAAAAGTATCCGGTCCCGACAAATTGAAACTCATTCTTTACAAAACAAGGATCTGTGGCACTGTGACAGCGAACAGTGCCATCTTGTTGTGAATTATGTGTTTTTATCTTTTCGCTAAAGCTTCACGAATGTAATTATTGCACAAGCACCACTCGCAACAGAATCTGTTTAGACATTTTTTTCCATAAATAGAAACGGGGAGACATTATCGTAAACACTTTGCAGATGTTTCCCCAAAAGGCACTTGCACTTATTTCAATCTCAACATTGCAACAAACGTAACAAAAATGTGTTACTTTTTTTTTAGTAAATTAGCGTAAACGCACTAAGCATTATAGTGCAATAATTACAACACTAACTAGAAAACACTGCACAATAACCATAACCATTCGCAAGTGCGTTAGGAAGGTCAGATGCGTAGTATTAAACGTAAAAGAAATAAACGCGTATGTCGTACTTTGGCCTCATAATAATACAAAAGGGCCCTAAATAGTTTCCCTTGGCAATAGTGTTAGTTCAACAACGTTATACAAACGTGAATTACAATTACAAGCGTCATATTGCACTGGAATTACAACGGTAATTGCAGTTCATTAGCGTATTGTGTTATTATAACATACACTTGTATTTTCAAGCGTTGTTAAGTCGGTGTATTATTCCCTACAGTGTTATTATAGTTTATGTTAAAAATATATTACAAATTTATTTCATATTTCTGTATATAAAGTTTGTGGGACATTATTAAAAATAATATGGGACGGGTTAGTACAGCTTAGCACGGTACTAAACCCGGTGCAATGTTTTTAATATAGAATAGAATTGACCTAAAGTATACACTATATACGGGAATGTGTCCCGAAACAGTTTTGCTTTACGAATATGAAAACCATAAATTCCCTTTTGTCGCTCTTTCTTAAAGTGCCTTTATATTATCGTGCTCTTTAACTTTAGTCTATTTTGATCCCTAAATCGCATGCGTTTTTCATTTATTTATAAACAATTCGACATTAGGGTAAATTTAATTCAAAACTAGACTTAAATTACAAGAAAACTCCTAATAATTGTAGATACTATATCATTTACGTAATATCAAAACTGGTTGCCTATACATAATATCTATAGAATTTCGCTCTTGCGACGCATTTTGTGCGATTATTATTTAAAATGATTTTAAAACAAATTTAGTATTATATGTTAAAGAAAATAGACGTTGTAGTGTTTTGTCGTGAAAATGATGCGAAATGGTCGTATGTTCGTTTTGAGCTTTGTGCAGGGTTTCGCTATGGCTTTAAACGTTTTACGCGCGCATAGAGACGCGTCGACTGTCGTTTGCAAGTTAAACAGCACCGGTACGGCACTCAAGAGACCCACAACCGGGCTACCGTCTCTCTGTGGCATCAAACACACGCTTGTGCATCTGCAGGTTATCGTGATTCGCCTGGCATGGGAGCAGATGTACATGCTGCTCCTTTTCGCGATTATACTTTACGACAGGATTATCACGCCTACGGCACTCGCTACAATATTATATGCTGTGTCATCAAACATTAGACACTTTGAACCGGGCTTTTGTTGAGATTATTCAACGTTTCTAATATCTTTGTATATTAGATTTTTTAGTGATACTTTGAAATAAATGATAAGTTTGTGTATTTGCAAGCTTAGTAGGGCGTTAAAGATTTGTTTTTGGTTATTTATTGGGAATGTTGTGTGCATGTTTGGTGTGAAACTTTGGATTATAGGTGGTATATTTATGTGTAATCTTGAATCAGGAGTCGGTATTGTTTAGTATCGTGATACTTTAGGGCTCTGTTTTGAAATGAAAATTGAGAACAATATTGTGTTAGTATTATAAGTTACATGAAAAGAAAAGCCTCCTTTGTACTGCAATCACGTTAATTAATCATGACTTGTAGTACACTGGAAAAAAATCCAGTATTTTAAATTTTCTGATAAGACTATAATTAGTTTCTTTCCGTCCAATTCTTTATTTCATTTGAATAAATTCACACACATTATTTATGCGTGCTCCACATGCATATGATCACAATCATACAACAGCAATTTCTTTTTTTTTTAGCAAAAAATATCTTAACAATTAAATAATATATATTTATTTGTATTAGTTTTGATGGCATAAATTTTACATTTCGTATTTAAAGCTAGGATACAACCATCAATACAAGTAACTAATAAACGCGGTATCTGTAGGCGCTTTAGGCGCAAGTCTAGATGTGTATCTGTTGAGTTGTGTAACCGTAGTCGGTAACTGGTACCTATAACCGGACAAACCAGACACGGATAAAACGCCAGTAGATCAACGCTGCCCCGCCTTAGGGCAATCCCGGTAATTACTCGCGATCGCAGTTACAACAGTTGCAGTTCTGTAGCACTTGGGTTGACCTGTCCTGGTGGTGGCGTCAGGATCGCTAAATGATCGCTGGCTCGTTATCTGTACAACCCGGGCTTGGTGGCCGTCCTGTCCTACCCAGCCCCAGGACATGATTAAAAGGGATTTGTTTTACTTTCGGGTGCTATAAACGATTTATTTTTAAATGTTCCGCTGATATGTTGGATTATATACCAACATATTCAAGCATTAAATATACATAACCATCTAAGCATAGATCGCTAAATAATTACAATACAATTTTGATATGCGCATTTTCGTAAAAAGATGTTATCTTTTTTTGCAAATGTTTGTAGCAATTTTTTATCCTGAAAAGCGACTTCGTAAAGCATACATACATACATACAGACAGACAGAGATAAATAGACAGAAAAGTGTATATATGTATAGAATGTTCTAGTGGGTGTGCACGTGTATGTTGGTGCGTTTACCTGCTGATAACACCGCAGCAGCAGTAGCAGCGTTGTAATCGAGTGTGGCACTGTAAGCAGCGGTGGTTGTGGCGTTTAAATGTGCGGAATATTAGTGGTTATGGTTTTAATTACCTGACATTTTTCATAGGCACGATACGCTGGGGAAATGTATGCTATCATACGCTTTTAATTTTTTTGTATTTATTCTTCTTTTACTAGGGGTTTTAATGTTGCATTATATTTTATATGAAAAAGCACTAATGCCTTTCGTACACACACACAACACACACACACACACACACACATACATACATACATACATACAAACAAAGCAAATAGACTGTTCAACAAGGAAATGCATAATATGAAATATATTTTTGGTCTTTTACGTAATTATACACGACTATTCGCATACACATACATACATACCTACATACATACATACATACATACATACATACACACGTACATACATACATACACAAATAAATGAGCATATTTTTAATACATGTATTTTGTTACAGGTAAGAGAAATTCTACTCAATCACTCAAATTTACGACAAGAGAGCGTAAGTTATATCTAACTATAATTCTCACCCTTTCATATAGAACTACGAGCCCTTAATACTTAACTTGCCTTTGTCGCTTTCGTGATATCAATTGTTGAACATGCTTGAATAGTTCCACGTACAAAATAACAAAAAGCAATCGAATTGGTGTCGGCGAACACAATAAAAAAATGAAAAAAAAAAAATGATAATGTGTAACGTTTGGTTCCAGTGAAATCTATCAATGTTTTTCGACGGTTTAAATACGCTGGTTGTATTTTACGATTTCTTGAAAATTGTGCGAAACTAATCCAGCCGCTTTTGATGCAACCGTAACGAATTTCTGATTGCACGTTTTTACACCCCACTTTTAGAAAACAAATTAAACTTTTATCCAAACCGACAACTATTCGCTAAAGTAGATATACATATTTGCTCAACTCGTAATGTTGCCTCTGCTTAAACGCAACTAATTTAATCTAATTAACACAATTACGCGAGCGGATAATTACCCTGATCTTTTACTCCAAACCTTGCTCACTAATTTTCTGTGTGTTTTTGCACTTATATGCAATTTGTGCAAATATTTTACCACCAACGACTAAATTGTGTCCATATGGGCTATATATATATATATATATTTATAATGATTTTCTACGAATGATTTCTCACTGGTGGTACTGAGTCATTTAGTAAAGTGCTACTAAAATTGTTCTTTAATCGTTCGTAATTTCGTTGATTTCTGGAATCTGTGGACAGTTTATTTCTTTTGTTGCGGCCCAACTAATGAGTCAAATTTCGAAAAAATTGTACAAAAAACACATACCGATGTATGAGCATCAAACAAAGAACCACCATTGTCATTGCGTGCGTCATTTAAGTTAACATTCTATTTATTGCATTTTATTACAATTAGTTTAATTATTACCGACAAACGCGTTAATTATACAACGAATTATCTATAAGATTTAAGTACAAGTACCTAAATAATATCCTTATCTAAAAAAAAGTTACTCTATTTATTAGAAAACTATTTTTAAATGAAATAAACATATATTTCTTGCTATTTTTATTCATACAAAAAACTAACAACTATTTAATTAAATTTTATATTTCGTTTCCGTGTTGGCTTTTACGGGGGCAAATAACGAAACGATATATAAAATCTAAATCATTGTTTACGCAACGAATTCGCAGAAATTGTCGTCCCCTGTGCACACAGCACTTTAGTCTAGACAAACACAATTGCGAACTTTGGCAAATTGGTACCCTTAACACTGTTTACTAAAATTAAATAAATGCAAATTTAAACAAATAATATTTGTTGTAACTGAAAGCTAAACATAGTTTAATATAATTAACTTTCTAATACATTTGGGACTACAACACACGTTAACCACTTAAAGCGTTAGTTTACAATTTTGTCGCCAGATCTACGTGTTAGCTTGACTCGCGACTATTAATAGATATATAGTAGCTCAGTTTGATAAAATACTAAATATATTTTCGTCACTAAATCAAAGTATTAATTTCGTTTAAGTAACAACCCTGCATTCTATTTATTTTTGTACGGTTTTATGGTATGCAATGCAATAATAACGTGTATGTTGGGTTGATGGCCAATTACCATAGAAGTACGTACGTGACGGCGAACCTGCTGCATCGTTCTTGATTAATGATCGTTGAGTATTCTCGTAAAAGCTACTCTAATTAATTTTCCACGCTTGATCTTTACGTTTACGGCTTTCCCCTCTTCGCCCACCAGCCCCCTCATTGTCTTGGTGACCCTTAGCACCTTTATTTTCATACTAAATCACCTATATTCCCATATCACCACCAATATTTGGCAATAGTTCATTTTTATTACTATACCAAGACATCGTAAACTTATGCAAACACACGTTGTTAAAATTGCCTCAAAGCGAATATTGTCGTTTATTCCTACACGTTGAGTGATTTGTCGTTGATTAAAACACGTTTTTCAACGTGCCTTAAGGGTAAAATGGGTTTAAAATTGTTAATCGTATGGTTAGGTGTCGCACAGGTGGCGATCTTTAAGTTTTGCACCTCACGCGTCTCCCGCCAGTTGCAAAACTTTATTAATATAAACCCCTAGCTAACTTATAATTACTCCTAAAGCCCTGAAAACTTGAAACGCAAATTTGTATAATAGAAAATATACTTTTAAAACAAAATAAGTTTCTAAAGACTTGAATAGGGAAAGGTTGTTAAGAAATTGTATGAATGTAAATAGATTTCTGCCACTCCATTTGATTGGAATAGGCATAAATGTATGTAAAATTTTTTCGGTATAAATGAATTTAGAATGGAGAATGGAGAAAATGTTTTGTTAAAATCTGTACTTTAGTAACAAAAAAAAAAAAGAAAAATATTTGTGTAGGAATGCGTGTGGATGTGTTGCCGCGTAGTGGTTGTGCTGAGGGATGTTGACACGGTTGCCAACTGTCAAGTACCCTAACGAATATCCCTACATAACTCTCCAGCTCGTTATTTTGCCCTATGTATAACAGGTCTTGTTGAAATTTCTCACAGTAAATTGAATATTCGTGTCAGTCATGTTGCATACACAAACTCCAATACGCATTATAGAAGTTGCTCCAACTTCACAGCGCACTCGTACCCACACTAACAATGTAGCTTTCTGTATATTTGGAAATATAATTGCCGGGAAGTGAAACCACAAATTGATATTTCCAAATCAGAACAATGCCCTAAATTATCACTCATTATACATCTCAGATGCAATAAATAGTATATTATTATTCCTAATATTCTTACGAGATTTACCATATTCTTTATTAGACTTAACTTAAGATTAGATTTGTGCGCCCCTTTGCAATACAATTACTATTATATCTACAAAGAAAATCTAACACAACAAAGGGCATTGTATTGTTTATAATTTGCATGTTTTTATTATAAAAATTTCTTTGAACTATATTTGTACAAAACACCTTCATACAATAAAATACAAAAATATATGTTTTATAAATTCCACGCCGTGATTAATGCACCTTAAATGAACTTTATATAGAGTATAGAATTCTTAAATTATCGACTCGATTCTTATTCCCGATTTACTCAATTTAATTACAACTAATCATCCTAAAGAGTAGTTTAGCTCCTAAAGAGTAGTTAAGCTTCTAAACAACGAACATCCCTGTTTATTTAAAATTAAAATAGACAATATCCGCGCCCCTTGTCACTATTTCTAACCGAGAATTACTAATTAAAATGCCTAAGACACTTAAACAAACTAATATGCTGCGGAAAATTTAATTTACGCGGACAAGCCCGAAAGACTTATTGTCGCCCGGCGTGCGTAACAGATGTCGCTGCTGTAAATCTGCATCGCCGGCTGAACGCGTCATAAATCCTAACGGCCCGTTCCATCTAACCCCACATCAGCCATCAGCGCGACCCTCTAATGTCCTATGCAATTCATATGTTAAACACAGATTTCATATGATAGGGTTAAAGTTTCACATTTACTGAATTTATTTCCAAAAGTGTGTGTGTGTGTTTGAAAACGATTAGAAAACGATACGTAATAAATAGTGCATTATGGGTAACGATAAAGTACCTTTTTAGTTTTATTGCCGTTGGTCGTAGAATGTTAGATTGACAATTTTATCGCTTCGCGACTTCTTAAGCACAGCGTTTGTACTCTAACACCTGGTATGTTGAAAATTATACGATCACGTTCTTAGTTTATCGAATGTTATCGCTTGAACCGTGCTTTCAAATACCGTATGTGGAAATTACATATACTTGAATATGTTTGTTCTAAATTTGCAAGAGAAACCGATCCCTTGACATATCGTATATGCAATAAGCATCTAATAGATTTGTACAACTTTATTTTAAATATTTTTTTTATACATTTTTTAGAATTTATTTTTTCGCAAATATTATTGTGTGTGGTCAAAACCATTTACGTAATTTCTTTAATGGTATAGTATTTCGATAGACATTTTATGTGAACGGTTGTACATTTTGTAATGTTCATGTTTTCAGTTTAATAATTTTTTTTCAACGTGATCTCTAATGATATGTTTCGCGAAAACAATTTATTTTGTCGATCGAAATTGTGTTGCGCGTAATTGTGAATTTGTTTGATAACAGTAATGGTTCATTTTGTAATTTTCGCTGTAGTTATTTTCAAATAAAAATATATATATATATTGCGATCGTTATCTGAAATTGAGTTCTACGTCTTCGGCATTTTATTAGTGTACTACAGGTGTTTATTATTTGTTTAAAAAAAATCGTATTTAATTCGTTATTAATTTCGTAATAAAATCGAGTTAATTCAACATTTTATAAATATACAACTTCAAATATGACGCGTAAATAAAACACTAAATTTTATAGCGCGCGTTAATTTAGTACACGTCTTTGAATACCTTACAAATACAAATTATTTTTAATGATTCAGTCCCTCTTTCGTTTATATTGAGATAAATTGCGACCCATAATAAAAACACATTAATTTCCCATACTTAAAAAACGCATTTCTCAAATTCCTTCTCATTTTTAAATTATATTATTTCAGTTATAAATTCCAACATTTTACGCATAGACTTATACTGGATGATGTAATATATTAGGGCAGCTTGTTAAAAATGCCCAAATATCTCAAACACTTTTTAATTTTTTCATTTTCGCCTGCTCTTGTTCCATTTAATTTGTGTAATTCTCCCGACGAGAATTTATTACTTTAGGGAAAAACTACACTGTAAAAAAGACAGCCGCATTTTTATCTTTGTTATCAAATATATGCGTTTTTTTTAAATTAATTATTATGTTGAGCCACTTGGGTATTGTTGGTATTTAATTAAAATAGGTTTTTGATGTTTAAATTTATGTTTTATTTTCATCAGTGCTTCCCAAACGGTATCTAACGGTAATTTAGGTACTTTATGAATTTAAAACTATAGATCTGTTTATAGATATATAGATATATATGAAGCTCAAACATAGATTAGTTAATTGGTGTTTTCTCATTGCCGCATTCTGTTCTTATGTCGGTGACTTGGAAAAGTAGTAAAAACGCCGTTATATGCGGACATTCAGTCACTCAATTGAAATGAAGTTATTGATGTCCTTTTATTTGTTTAATTATACTGTTGCATTACATTTTGAGGATTTAAAAAATGTTGGGATTGTAGATAGAAATAAATCGTAGTGTGTAAAAAGGAGTACATATGTTTACGAATTCTGTTATCAATCAAAGAGAGCGGCGAAGCACGACAACTGGCAATGATAACGTGCTGTTTAATTAACGTTAACAGTCTCGTTTATTTGTGGAGCTAGGTGTGCTTTAGTCTGGGTGCTGTGCATTGTGAAGTAGTTAGTGCTCATGTTCAGAAAATTGGCCGCGAGGATCGCGCAGACCGCGTGTTGCAAACGCAGAACGAATGGGTTCCGGCCACGCGAACTTCCACCGATGATTTTTCGCAGCCTTTGACTACTATTGCACATTGCTCGCTTGTAAAAACCACTCGGCGACTACGACTACGAATACGAATTTATTTTTATTGCACAGACACAATCCACCATGTTTCATTCTCCATTATTGCATTAAAACCGAACGGAAATCATGTGCATTTTATACACATTTATGCTGGTACATAATACATTCACCATATTTTATCGACGATCCTAAGTTTATCGAGTTACTTTTTTAACCACTTCTATTTACACATGGGAATTTTCTACATTTAATATTCACCAAAAACACATTTTTAATCTAATCCAAATTAAACACACACACACACACACACACACACACACAAACACACACAAACACACACAAACACACACAAACACACACACATGATATATTTTGTGCAAAATACACAATATTCTAAGGAAATTAATATTTAAAACATTTCTAAAGCATAGTTTAAAATATGTTCTAGTAATCATAAGGTAAGACTTAACTTGAGTCGTTTGAAACGATATTATGTATGGTAAATAATACACACATTGAGATTGATACATGTTTAATCATTCTACTCCAATATACATATAATTATATGTATAGTAGGTACATAGATAAAATACATTTTAATAAATAACTGAACATATGAAAACAGTTATTGTATGCAGTGTTGTTGTTTTTTTTTGTTTAATAATAATGACCTGATATGCCTTGATACAGAGATTGAAGAGGAGAGTGTTGTATGTATGTATGTATGTATGTATGTATGTTGCGTGGATGTGAATGTCTATAAGCAACTTTTTCACAATCTTCAAGCAACTTCCTCAAGTGCCGTATTTGTCTCTTAGTTATGAATCAGCTTTTAATACGTGTCTGTTCACAGCACACTATATGATTACATCGCAAACAACCATATGATCATACTATAGTTTTATCTCGTTCAATCTATCTTAGACAACGTATTTAAATATTAAACATATTTAACGAAAATTAGTTGCCTTGAAATCAGATAAATTACAAATCGAAACCATAATAGTAGAAACATTTTAATTAGAACACGTGCACGACACGGAAACGTTCGCATCGCATCATTACACACCTTGCGCCTCATTTCATCAAACACTCACAAAAATCTATTTATCGCTTTCTGTCCACAAATCTACTAGCTCGTTTATTATTTATAATAAAATAAATTGAGCTACAATATATATTTATATACTTCTCTCTCTCTCTCTCTCTCTTTCTCATAATTTTTGAAGCAGAACAAAGCGAATTGAACGATATGTTCATCTAGAGTTGCGCATAGATCAAAGAGTACACTAAGATAAATAAAAACGCATACGCACATTGCAATGTAATGTTAGTTGCTTGTTACATCGCCGTGTGCAGACATCTCAACGATTACAAACATTTAACATTGATAAATATAGTTTAATATTAATTCGAACTAAACATGTTGCATTTTTCTATATTACGACACTTTTAAACTTCAATTACATCGACTGTGGCGCTGTCGAGTTAGCGTAGAAAGTATGTGAACTAAAACTCAACACCTTGGCCCTAACGACCAATCAGAAGTGCTCAATTATTATTTTGTACCCTAGGACCCTCGAAATGTTTTTTTTCTTTTTTTTTGTTGAGTGCACTATAATTATTTATGGTATTTGACCTCGTGCGTTTCAATTTTATTTCTTCGAAACTGACTTACGTAATTTTCCAACAGTAGCTACACTTTTGCTCTATTTATTTATTAAAAATTGTTGATTAAATCGATCGTAAATAAATAAATTTAATGACAAATTGATTTTCTTTATTGATTTTATTAATTATTAATCATAAATTATGAAATGAACGAATTTCAAATTAAATATATTAAAAATTCCAATTGATACATCCGCGATTTGAATTGGTTTACGTAATAATTAATTTATATAATTTGTAAAATGCAAAAACTACAGATATGAATGAATTACGTAAATTCGCGTTGAGTGCATGGAAATATTTTATTTATGAGTGCGCGTTAATTAAGTTTTGCAATTAACTACATATTAATCATAGGTTTTTTAAAAATCTATATATGATAATTATCATTAAATCGTTTTATTGCTGAATTAAACTTGTAATGTACATTTTTAATAAAATGACGTCATAAATGATGTTTCGTTAAAATAAGCTTTTAGAAAATGGAGCGAGTCGTAAAAATTTAAATGGTGGTAGTGATGTAAACCCTGATAAACTGTAGCCAGGACAATTAGTGTAAATAGCGTCTATAGTTGTCACATAAATTGGACATGGATTTTTTCTTATCAACACACACACACACCATTACCTTTTGTATATAACGATACCGCGGCCGATGGTGGCGTTTCTCACGGGTGGTCCTTGCAATTAACATCTACCGCTGTGACTTACGCTCCCATACCCAACACATCATAAACTCATATCCACCAAATAATATACGAATTTACATTTATGACCTTAATGCACAAACGAGCTTACACTTTTGTCTACTATGAATATAAATCGCGATAATTATTTCCGGTTTCCGCAATAAATTACTACTTTTGTAGTAACATTAATTTAAATTTGTTTAAATTACTTTGTAGACAACGTAATTGATTTTAATAAACAAATAACCATTACCGCAATTTGGTGTAACGTAATTTTTAAATAAATAGAGCTGAGTTCAAATTGGTATTATTTGTACAGTTTGTATGTTTGTATTAAAGTGACTCGTGTAGTATCTCTTGGGAAAACAAAGGACAATCTTTAAAAGGAAACGCGCAAAGAATTTCCTGATTATGTCGCTGGGGAATAATAATAAATAAACGAAAAAAAGACGTTGCTACTACTAGGTATACTATAATATGTATTCTGTACACAGCATCCGTCACGTATAACGCAACTTTGGTATTTATTGAAACAACACTATTCGCACTCATTTTCGAACTACATCGTTGTTGTTTCCTTAAAATATTACAAACTCGAGCTACAATAACGTTTAATATTCATCAAATTTAAACTTATACATAATTAAATATCGCAAAACATCGTAATTTTTATTTAAGCATTCCTCTTTTTAATACAATATCTTTATTTTATGTACATATATAATGACTATTGTAGGGCCTTTGTTGCCCTTTTGAGTCTGTTGCTATTAAATTGTTGTAATAAGCACGGAAGGTGTTTTTTTTTTGATGATTTGGACATTTTTTAATCATAGATATTTTTTGTTGTGTTTGTAAAATGTTTATGGTCAAAAAAGTCCATGACAAATCACATGAATTTGTTTTACAAATTTACTCACAGACCATTATATCACAGTAACGCAGCGTTTAAAAAACAATTTCGTTCAAATGTTCCCACAAGTGTCAAATCCGACAAACACTTCATTTCAACCGTGAACGAAATACGAACAAAAATTAATTATATATATATATACGCGATTAATATAATCCCAGTCAACCGATTTGGATATTATAAATATTCTTGACAATCAAATATATTAATTTAAACATTAAGGAAACTCTAAGACCACCCAGCTCGTGAAATATGAAATATATCAATTCTAAGAAAAAAACGATAGAAGCTTTTGTCATATTTCTTTGTAAAAATTACCCAAATTTGTCATAAAAATTATTAATCGTATTAAATTCATGGTAAATTTTATACGTAACTAAGGATCTAAAATTGTTGTAAGATTTTATAGAAAATAGTTATAATTATGGTGAGTAAAGGCTATCCGGAGCCTAAGGCTCCAACAGGCGCCTAGACACGCACAGATACAAACAATCTGGTTCTATAGTTTTCTTCATCTCATCCAGTTTCAAAGTCATTCGTTCGCCTACCCGTCTTACCTGAAACTAGCCGCAGGCTTCCGCCATTCACTTCACCTTTTTTTTTGTGTCCCGAGTTTCATTTAAAAACGTTGTTATGTTGTGCTGAAGTGTTTTATAAGTTGTCAGGTATATAGAACACAAACCGATACTTGTTAATCGCTGGCTTAGTTGTCTTTAAACGCTTTCAAATTTTATTTAATCCTAGTGCCTAGTTCCTAACTGCGTACTTGTTTGTTTATGCCGCGCTATGACGTCACTAGGTGACATGTGGTTTAAGTGAATTCTAAGCTTAGTACAACTATGCGAAATGAATTATGGGTAAATAAAAAAAAACTGGATTATATGAAAAACGTTTGACCTGAAAATATGAACCGATATTGTCCGTAAATGGTTACGAAATGCAACAACCCGTATATAAATCGTTGAACGGCTAGCGGTAAAAATGCATGATGCTGACGGACAAGTTTGCATTATATAATTATAAATGTGCAGACTTCATCAATTATTTATATATATCAGAGAAATCAATGGAATTCTGGGAGATCTAATCCATCAAACAATTATATTTATCATGGTTTCTAATTGTTTTTGTTTGGGATTTAATGTCGCGAGAAATAGTTTCATTTAAATTTGAAATATAACAAAAAATTGATGTGTGCTCATCTTTGACCGTTACGGCACTGCGCATATACACTAACTAATACTTGTTTCATGGGAATTAACAAACAACGAAGGGACAAATGGTTTAAATTTTTTTTTTAAAACTATTTCAGTTATTGACCACCTAAGCCGCTATTGTTACAATTGGGAATTTTTTTAGATCAATTTTAAATTGGTTTCTTTATATGACGAACAATTTATAATTAATTTTCTCTATCGCACAATTGTTGAATTTAATTATTAATTTAAACAATCTACGATTATTTATAACACCAGACAATAATTGGTCCAAAAACAAAAAATAATCTTGTTAATCCAATTAAGCTTATTAATTACAAATACTTCATCACCTTAAGTTTATTGCTTAAGAACAAAGAAACACCATAATTTATGGTTTTTATGTTATGAATAATCAGATGTCAAATTTATCATAAAGAAAACGGATAAGCCTTTTCTGTGTATGGTATTAATTTATTTTTACATATCTAAAATTAATATCTTTAACTTAATAAACCTTCTTCTTCTTATACTAGCTATTAAATAATTTTTAAATGCATTTATGAGTGCAAAATTACTACTATATTTGTCATTGAAATAATTTTAATCTATTATTAATTAAATTATTTATTAAATTATGCACCTCTTACCCCCCCCCCCCTTCTCTTGCGATACATGTAATATAAACTAGCGTTAATAATTATTAATATATTTGCAATAAATAACGAATCTTCACTTTTATTAAACCGTCGATTTTAATCAGTCAAGCACAAAAGTGAGTCTTCTTATTTGTTTGAATTTAATTGGAACACCCATATATCAAGGCTGTAACGATGTTATATGCGAAGATAGTTAAATAAAACATCGAAATCTCGTTGATTAGTTATTGAATAAATCGTGATAAATTATGATTGTTTTAATTCTGATTCGTTGTGTTGCAGTGTTGATACTCATTATAAAGGCAACATAAACCGGATATTGTAAATAATAATCCTGTGTTGTTTGCATGTTTTAATTTCATGAGAAAAATGTTTATGAACAATTATTTGCGTTTATATATTTTCGATAATCGAGTGATTGAATAGGGAATATTATCAAATACAGTAGTTGCGCCTCTATCGGTAAAAACAGGCGAACATAGGTACTCATTAGTGTTCATTTGTTAGGTTTAACACAACGTAATAGATATAGGTTTTTTTTTCGAGGAGCTCTCAAATTTCAAAAGGTGCCACGGGACAACCAACATTTATCATAAATAAATATTGAATGATGCATAATGAAATATGTTGTTCGGAACATATAGAATGTTTTTTATGTCTAGTAATTATTTGTTTCTTCATTAGCTCAGATTAGATCATTAGATTAATTTATTAAAAAAAAAAACAAATTTTACATCAAATATTTATACACAAAAAAAATATTTCGACATTTCGAAACTATATTCATACCTAATTGTTTGCTATTTCAACCATACACACACAAACACACGCGAGAGCGCGCGCGCATTATCTTAAAAATAGTCATAGGAGGTCAAAATGAATTTTTTCGTAAAAATCGTGAGAAAATCAAAATAATTGGGAAAATTTAAGACGTGTCCTATTTAATTTACTTAAATTCGTAACTTAAGGATGAAGATCTTTAACGAATAGTTCTATATTGCATATAAAAATATATATTTATGATTATTCTGTAAATATTTCGAATGGTCTTATTAGAATAAATATTCGGATTGTAACAGAAAATCTATTCCGTTTAACTGTAACAATTTATGAAACGCGTACGACATGTACGTGATTACAGATAGAATTTATTGAACTAATGGCTGTTTGTACTTTCAGTCCACTCTGCTCTAAGTAAGTGTAACTGTATTAACACACATACAGTCACAGTGCTAAATTACATTATAATTTACATTTGTGGTTCAGTAATAATTATGTTATTTACGAAGTATGTCACACATACCATGTACTACCATACTAATGCACCAGTCCCAGTTTTACGAATCAACATCAATTACTTTATCCATATCGACTTATTTCAAACGCTAATCATAATTAATTTACCATAAAATATATAGTTTTATATATTTTTAAAATTTTACAAAATAAAATATTTATTCAATTAATTAATAAACTACTAAATTAAAGATATATTTGAAATACAAGATATGCGAGACACCCTAAGGTGAACAGTGTATATTAGCAAAACCGTGAAAACGATATAAATAATATCGAATTATCACGCAATCTACCATGTTTGTATAAAAATGTTAATTGGTTCGTCGACTAAAAATTTAGTATCGCCGCATGTGGACCTACAGCGTAGATTTCACTTTTATTATCATAGTAATAGTTCCATCTTCCGCTAGTAAATATCTCAGGCCGCTTAAGAAATCCCACCTTTTTATTATTTTATTTCAAAAAAATGTAAATCACTCGTTGAATTCATTAATAACCACCAAAAAAATTGTTTTGTAATCGGTTATAATTAAAAGAAACATTCTCAAACCATTCAAAATAAATCGCTGTTCAATTTCAAGGTCAACAAACGAATTTCATTATTTCTAAATCCAAATCAAATTACATCCAAATTCTAAATACATCACAATTTATAAATAATAATTATTAAGAGTGTTAAACATAGTTTTATAAATCGCAATAAATTTTTTTAATGATAGCATCATTAATAATTGATACAATAGCGTCTTGTTAGTAACTATTGTCATTTATAACTAATACAATCTGTCATTCGTAGAGTCATAAATCAAACTTTTAAAATGACTTTTACTGTACAAAAACAGTAATTACTTTAATAATTTACGACACCTACCATACATTTACAGTATTCTATACAGTTTCACTTTCATCTCCCTATAAAAATTGTTTTTAATAGATAGTTAAATTAACTTTGCTTATTCGGTAGGGTCAAATTTAGAAATGATCATTAATTATTAATGATGATTTTCATTTAAAAGTCATGTAATATTACGTTAATATATTAATGAATTAATAGAATAAATCGGCGAGTAATTTAAATATATGCCTAATAGCGTTGATAAATATGTTTAAATGACTGTAATATTTATTAAAAAAAATGTATTTACTGGTAAAGGGGTTCGTGTTTGGGATAGTGTCGGCATTTATCATAACCGCGAGATTAATGTCACGTGACTGGAAATGATGCAGCGAAAAATGGGCTTGATCTAAATAAGAATCACGCAAAAATACATCATTAAACCTGATTGATTAAGTTCATTAGGCCAAATGGATACATCAGTTTTGAGCTGCAATTATATATTTATATATATGTATGTATGTATGTATGTATGTATGTATGTATGTATGTATGTATGTGTGTGTGTGTGTGTGTTTGTAGAAAGGGATCAAAATAACTGCGCCACTCAACAGAGGTAAAATTGCCAACGTTTAAAAAAAAACATTGATAAATGTTTGATATATTTCATATATAAAGATTTACATACATTTAAAACTTAAACATTTATTTGAGTAATTTAAATGTAATTTCAATAGAAATTTATTTGATATAAATAAGTAATGGATGTTTGGGTATAAGGAAATAATAAAGTTAGAAATTTTGCACTAATGAAATAGTAGTAACACCACTTATACAGTGCACTAATGATGTATTAGTAGCACCAGTTTTTAGGATGCATTCCCAAGTTGAGTTAAACCTGCTGGAAAACAATAATTAAATTCAGCACTTGGTGATGTATCATCACCGAAACCGACTGACCGCGCATTATTATCTTGCAAAACACTTTCTGTTTTAATTAGGACAGGAAAATATGTAAATGAACTGGTCGCAAATAAATAAAACACAACAAATAGTTCAATTACAACCAGACAACTTAATCCTCCAGACTGATTGTACCTTTTTTAATAAAAAGAACTCACAATCTTTAAAGTCAAAAGAAATCCCTATTTTTTAATATATTAATTATTTAATATCAGGATTTAAATTTAATAAAAAGAATACAAGTGCACAAAATAAATATTTAGTAAAAGATTTCTGTAGATCTTTGAAAGACATTCTGAATGTTATATATCGCGTTCTATACGTAGACTTCGATGGAAACGGGAACTGCCGAGTCTTGTCGGCGTTCACTTCTTCGACCTCTGCAACAACCACTGATTCTTCAGCAATTCAGTTGTGTTGGTGTCTTGTATCTAACCGCGTCCACACCACACGTTCATTTAACACTCATATTACGTACTATTCCCAACAATCCCTTACAATAAGTTTCCCAACAAATATAAGTGTCTAAATATATGTTTAACGTGAGCCACTGTGGTTTAAATTGTGAAAATGTGTTAAGTGAGTTAATTCTACATAAATAGTGGTGAAAATCAATTTTGGATTAATGGTATAAATGGTAAATACTTTAAAAGTTCCCAAATGAGACAATTCATTATTTTTTATAAAGCCTATCTAGTAATTTCTTTGTTGCATTATTTTTTTATATATATCTTATTAGGGATAATTTGGCGTAATTAAGTATTTTTTTAATATTTATAGTTATAATTTATTTAAATAAATATATAAACAACCATATATTATAACAGAAGTGTTCATTATAAATACATAAATGCTCTATGTGTAACTTGATAACTCATAAATTAGAGTAGTCATATTTTAGAATGAGATTTGATTTCTTTTTGAGTTAGGATGGTTTTTTATGGGTAACCGTTTAGTGCTAGGTTGTTAGATGCGTATAAGCTATTTGATGGTTGTGCGCAACTAACCATATGTGCCGCGAAAGTATTCTATTAAAATTCTTTACGAAACTTAAATTTAAATATAGTCGTAATAAATATCGAGTTTTAAACACATACGTATTAGGGATACGTTACGAGAATTTCGATTTAATTGACTATTTTTATCAACGCGGGTTTCGTTTGTGTGTAATTAAAATACGATTCTCACACAATTACAATTTCTTATCTTATGGTATTTAAATTGTCGAAATTTTTATAAGCGGAACAGGAAAAATTTAACGAAATTCCTAAAAAAGCTTGTCTCGAAATTTTATTCAATTTAAACACAAATTACGTATCTAATAAATTCTTATAACAATAAATAAAATATTTAATCCATTTATGGGGTACTATTTATAAAAAGTGTTCTATGTGACATTCATTCGTTTTGATGTCACTATGCACCAATTACAATTGTTTTACTTTATTAAACGTGGAGGTACATGGAAATGCACTTTTCTTGTGTCTATTTTGTCGCTTATACTCAATTGACATCCGTTTTTAACTATACGTCTTTCTTATGTAAATTTTATGTTTATTGCCTCATTTCGTATTCATTTACAACTTTTAATAGAAAAATTCACTATTTTTTATTACTTATCGTCAAATAGCGACCTTGCTACAAAAGTCACACACATATCACAACTATACACGTATTAAAAGTATATTTATAAATCAATTAAATATATTTTACGTATATTTCTCAATTTTTTTTTTATAAAGTTTAAAATGTTCAATCATTTAATGATATAAATCATACATATTTTATCCGTACAAGAAACGACACAATTCAATAAGCTATAAATATGATTTCTCTATAAATAAATAAATTTTTTTAAAACAACAACATGCTTTATAATTAATTCTAAAATATACTTTTGAATTTTAATATAAAATTTGATATATAGACAGTAATATTATACTTTTCAATTTTTATCAACACGGACAATTCTCTGAATGTGTGTGTGTATGTGTCAATTTTATTGTATTAATAATTTAATTTGAGTTAAAGCTTGTTATAGAACAGTTATAAAAATTGAAAGGGTTATTTATGAGTGTACTAATTGCGTTTAAAAATAAAAAATAAGAATTGTTTTTTCCCTGTTCGGCTTATCTATAAATTATGCTTATATAGCGAGATGCGCGACACGGTATTTTTTTAAATTTTATATCAATATTTCGAAATTTATTACGATACGGATAATCGATAAAGATTCCATACATATATTTATTTATAAATCTATAACATATTCTGATAAATATGCACTTATTTATCGTATAAAAAAGGTACTGAGTATAACAAATTATTAATTGCCAAAAACCAATTAAGGTATTATGTATTATATAAGATCAAAAGAACATATGTGCGTACTAGTTTTAACAACCGTATTAAATAGTAACTAGTTTTCCAGTAAAGGTTGCAAAATTATATCTAATTTTGCTAGTATTTCTCATTTTACAGTTATATTTATTGATTTGGCATATAATAAATCAATTTCTTTTAGAAATGAATTGAATAAAATTGTGGGAAAATGTCGAACGCAATAAAGCATAATAATGTGAGTGCATCGGCGAACGTGTTGATGTGTAAACAGTGGTGGAAAGTGTGTTGGATGTACGGTGACCAAGAAAAGTATTACCGGCAATTGTACGCGAAACGGGCAACATCTACGCCGATTACAAGTCTTGGACATGGACTAGTAAATACGGCGATCAGTCTGTGCAACGACATTGCTGACGACCTCCCAGTGGAGACAAATTGTGTCTTGTCAGCGGCTGCAGCTGCCACCACGGCTGCATGGTTATCCGTCACCCAGCAAAATAGATATGAAAATGAGTAAGTTTTCAATTCTCACAACAACCTATACACTTTTTCCCAAAAATGTCCCTTAGTAAAAATGTGGTAATAAATTATTTAAAAATATATTTTCAACAATTAGTAAAACTATCACGTATTAACCTCAATAGAAACGTCTATAAAAGTCTAAGTTATTGATTAAAATACGCTTTATTAATTTCCATAAATATTTTATATTGCATCATAAATTCAATACATTTATAATTAATACAATAAAAATCTCATTCACACACATTCCTCTATTAAATATTTCAAAATTAATAGTACAACAAAATTACGAACAATTTCACATTTTACATCATTGTCTTTCGTTACAAAAAATATATTATACCTAATTTAACATTTCTCATTTAGAATATTTTAGAATATATTATTAAACCAGTTCAAATGCAACTTTCGCTTTTATTTATCTATAAACACATCGCGTAAACATCCTAATCTTTTATAAATCTCCCTAAATATATCTTAACTATTCAATTATTATTAACGTATCTTTTTAAAAATTTATTAATAAAAAAATAAGACATGAAATTAATAAAAAATTGGTTTTGATAAATACAATCTCCAATTAATTTTAGCTTAAAACAAATTTTTAGTAAATGTGTCATTCTATTTTTAGTAGCTAACATTTAAAATTATTAACTTTCTAGAAAGTTGATAGTTTTTTATGTTAAAAACAAATTGAAAATGTTTCGCGGCTCCAAAATTGACGTGAAGCCTGTCACCTAGATTAACTAATTTTGTTAAAACTATTCCACTCTATAGTCTAGAAAACAAGTCATAGGTCAATTGTGTGCTCTATACAATATAGCTGTGCCAGGTATAAGGTATTTTACCGCCATCATAAACGTCCTTAAATTCATTTATATTATTTATTTCGTAATATATTATTTTTACTATTAAATATATATTATCAAAATTACTTGTTTAAGTATGAAATTTAATTTAGAAACGCGAATGAGTATTCGGTTGGTTTTAGAATAAATTGTGTTACGCCACTGAGGTATCTTATGTGAGATTGGTATTTGAGTCGGTCTAGAACAATAATGCAACTAATGCAGGTACATCACGGACAGTTACGGCTGTTTTTTTTTTGTGTGTGTGTGTGTTTTGTTTTGTTGACTTGAACTTGATGCACATACAAACCGTCATCTAGAATAGATATATCGATAGAGTACTGCGCGTGATTTATATCGCTTGTCAGTTCTTAATATCTTATTCGATTCTCTTTTTTTTTCTTCAAGATTGACTCTCTCATATTTATTATTGACTTCTTTTTAGATTTGTTGCTCGCTTGCTCATTTATAATACTAAGGTTAATAGTCTGAATAATTTTCATATTAATTATTCTAGATTTATCACTATTAAACTTTTAAAAATCCACGAATTTTCTATATTTAATTATTACGTCCAACCCAATATTAGTAGTTTTCGTACAAATTAATATTAAATATAGTACATATTTTCTTAAAACCCAGTTTGTTTACACCATTTCTTTACACCATTCTCCACTCATACACTCATTCCCATAAAAGCACGTAAGATATTCTCATAGGAAACAACGTTCCCATGCAATTTAAAATCTTGTATTAAATCGTTTTTTTATGAGAAAATAACACTTATAAAAATGTCAACGGGCGCCAAAATAAATCAAAACCCGAATTTACCACATAACGACTTTTTCATGTTTTTAAGTCGTCAAACATAAATGTTTTCAACTCCCGAATTTATAAACGATTATCTACGCGTATTAAAACATTTACGATTCGAAATTACTCAAATAATTAATCTTGTGTCTGGAATTTAATAATAATGCATATTTCGAATAATTAATATTTAAGTACTCTTTAAAAAAATATACGTTTCGTAATTAATATAAAATGTAGCATAACGTGTAATGGAGCATGAAACAAGTGGAGCGAATTTGAAATAATTGATAATAAATATATTGATTAAAAACCATAAAAAACGAATTTTAGTTTCTGAACTTATACCATGTAGGTATATACATTATTTTCGTGGTATTATTTTATTATTAAAAATGACATACGTTAAAGCAATCGCTGTTTATTTAGTAGTAAGTTATAAGAATAATGAAGCAATTTAAATTCACGGCCTACGATAATCGGTTATGAGGCTTGCAGTGTCTGACGAACGGAAATAAAAACTGAACTCTTAAATACTTAAAAACTTCAAAGATGCAACACAAGAATGTTGCATTAACTCCATTAATAATATATTCAAAAGTAGTTATTACGCTTCGTAAACTAAATTAAACATTATTTGGCACAACTTAAACATAAATTGAATTTATTTAAATAACATTCGATAAAATACAAATTTACAATTATAATATTAAGATTTAAATCCTTTCCGTGTCGATAGATATCTGATAATCATATTTCACGCTTATAAACCTCCGCAAAACGTGTTCACAGTCGATAAAGATAGATAGGGTGTTGACATATATAATTAAATATTGAGAATCCACATCTAGACACTTTCGTATATAATTATTAATTAATGGTTTAATAATTAAATGTCTACATAAAATAATTCGCAATTAATATTCAAAATTGTTTTAAATAAAATCCTAAGCGTAAAATATATTTATTACTGTGAAAATCGTTTTTATTATAAATTACGATAAATAATTTCGCAATTATAAACGTTTTTTTTTTAAATTTTGATAAATAATTACAGTAGTTGTCAACAAATCGGTATATAATTAATTTTAGTCGTATTTGTTAATGTGTCAAAGACTGTCTATACAAATCAAAAATGTCCAATCTGATTTTTATGGTTTGATCGGTGATGTAAATTAATAATAAAAAAAAAACGAAAATCGATTAATTTCTGATTTAAAAGTAGTGATACCATCATTTAATTATTCATAAGAGGAAACTAGCAAGGGACAAAAAATCGTTCATTGCATATTAGTTATTAAGACACTATAATATCGATTTATATGTATTGGTTATCGTTTTTTTGTGTGTGTGTGAAACACATTAAAAATATGTGAATTTAATAAAATATTTGATTAAATTGACGCGTTTTGCCATTGAGACGAAGTATTTGGTAGACTGTATGAGTCTCCAATTGGCCGACTCACTTATACGGGAAACAGAACATGTTAATAACACATACGGTATTCAAAGAAAAAAGACCATCGCGACCGACATGTAACACTCTGCGCTCCCGGTAGGAGAGAATGCTGTTCGTTGCTTTAAATTTAGACTTTACAATTCATCTACCTGCGGACATTTTATTCACAACACTTACAACTGCTGCGAAAGGTGACTACTATCACATTACATTCCTTACATCAAGATCACCACATACCAATTACTATATCTCACCTCTCTCTCTCTCTCTCTCTCTCGGATCACAAACCAAACAATAGTCTAAATAAACGGGAAAATGACGAAAATATTTAAGGATAATTACAAAAAACAATTGCGAATATTATTTAATCGAATAAATGAAGTTATTATAACGATTGTTTAGCTTAAATAAGTATGAATTATGACGTCATATTTTGGTGATTTTTGTTGTTTGATGTATAAATGATTGATACAGGATGTTGGTTTGACGTGTAAACACCTACATCTCTAGATTTGTAATCGTAGTGACTATTTATTGACGATATCGATTTGTTTAAATTGGTATTTGTTTAGTGGTTTAAAAAAAGACGTAAATCGAATTCTGGTTTTGTTTTGAATACGTTGATAAATGCGTCAATGACACTAAAGACAACGACAGACCTATGACGTGCAGATCCATAGATCATTAATCATCTAGTCGGAGTGATCAACGAACGCGATTTATCGAACTTTCAATTTCCTGAAACGCGTCACACACAGCACAATGGTTCGCTTCCAGGAGTTATTCAGTACGCTCAGCGGCATCCGTCACTGGCGGGGGCCTCTCGATGAAAAATGATCTATAAAACGATTGCGTTTGCAAATCGCTTATTGCATCCAAACAATAGGTTGCTCATTACATCGATTATTGCTTAATATACATTTTTACAAAATTCATCTTATACGTTCTTCATGGCAGTTAGGAGTTTAAAAAAACAGCTGCCATAAGATAGAATCAACACTATTGTATTACAAATCGATAAAATTGATATTAGACTAACATAACATTCACAAACGAGCCTAAATAAAAAATCGGATGACTTGTGATTTAACAGAGATACAGAAATGAAACGTCAGTATTATCTTGAGGTACAATTCGATTTCTAATTACATATCGAATAGACTGGTTATCTGGTGAAATAATCTAAACAGAATTGCCAAGCACAACAATTAATCATTGTACATTTAGATACTTAGTGCGTTAGCAGTTGATGGTCAGATATTCTAATTTAGTTTTGAAGAATGTTAATATTTGAATATAATATTTAAAATACGAATAATTTTGAATGTTTAGTGAGCGCGTTAGTGATAAATCACTATTAATAAATAGCGTTGTACTCCTAAGTAGAAAAGTAAAGAGTTGATTCGTGATTTGAGATAAATTTGTATCAACAGAAACATTGTTTAGTTAATGTTTTTGTGAAGTTCCTAATAAAGAAGTGAGTTTATTTACTACGAAAATATTTACTGATGAATGTCTGTTACTTTATTATGCGCAACCTCCCTCGATCGCATCTCTAAGAGTCCGCCGTTGCTGTGCACATATTTGCCAAGGCAAACGTCTGCATAAATATACATTGCCAATGAGTGATCATTCGGTGTTTATTTATTATACACGTGAAGTTTGCTATTTATTCAATCAGTCAGGGCTTAAGTGACAGAATGATGCAAATTTTCAAACCAACACACATAAATTATTTCATTTTATTCATTGGAGTCGAATATATTCGTAAAAAATCCACCGATATTTTAGTATTTTTGATATAAAAGCGTAAAGTTTCTCGCAAAAAATTCATTTGTTCTCGTCGTTTATGCGAAACTATTGTAAACAATTTTGTTGTAACTGTAAATTGAAATTCTTTACTTTGAGAAAATTCTCAACAACATATGTATTTAAGTGAACTAATTCCAACAATTTAAAATACAATTTCCACGTTTTATTAAAAAGTTACTACAAAAAATTACTAGAACAATATCGTTTCCGCGAAAAAAAATAGACAGTTACGCAAACATATCTTAAACCGTGAGATAAAAATAATAAATACTAATTACACCTTATAATTATATAGATCTATATCCTAATTCCAAACAATTAGGTGCACAATTGAATTACAGTGTAGTTAATAAATGTGAAATGAATACAATTAGTATAAACATATAGATAATTACGTAATGGGTAAAACAGATTTTCTAGTACAGACTCAATTTTCGTGTATTATATTAATTATTCTCAAATACTCTATACACGAAAGTATTGTACATGGAGAGGAGAGTGTGCATATATCTCCACATGTAGACGTGAAGGCTGGATGATTTATGAGTTGCTCAAATGACAGTCTCAACACACGATTCACGGATGCCGCCGTCATAGATATATGTGTCCGTTGGTATCGTGGTGGGCCATGACACAAACATGACAAGTGAATCATGTGGGCCATGTATCACTGCATCAACGCATTCGATCGCTATCGCACTAACTCGATCACCCTGTATATATCTACGCTTTCTTCGCGACAAATTCGATGACATCTTTCTAACGAATTGTTCTCGATTAATTTATGACACTAGTAGCTTGTAATACAACATGTATTTTATGTTTTTTATAAACGTTGTTTAATTACTTTGCACAATGGGTTTGGTGGAGAAATGCGAGTGTGAAAGTGAAATGAGTGTAGGCTGGACTGGTCAAGTGAGTTCATAAAAAGTGTATCATTTCGCGGGCATTGCTTTGTGGTCATTTAAACGCTGGATGCCTTCACGAATCTTGGTTTGCTGTTGCTTACCTACCTGACATCGTGTTGCTATGTTCAGGTTGCTCGGTACATCTTGTACGGCATTGCAACACATATAACATTGAATTGTTATCAACACCAAAAGCTAGGGTTGTTATCTTAATTATAATTGGGATGTTTTATATTTCTGATATTTAACAAAAATAATATTTTGACACAACCTGTGATTGTATTGAATATAAAATATATACAACTAATTTTCGTTCGTTATGAGTATCCTTATATAGGTATAGATAATTGTATCTATATTCAGATACTTGTAGGTAGATTGTTGTTTAATATTTAAATATTCATCGTTCATATATATGTGAGTTAGTCTGCATTGAAAACACATAAAATAATTACACAACTTAAGCGGGTAAATGTGACAAGTAAATTGTGGCGTCCGCGTATTTATTATCTTATAATGACCAGGTTCGGTTTGGTGGCCACCGAATCCGATCGGTAATTATTGTCGATATTTCCGAATAATATTGACTAATTATCCCATATGAGTGCCAGCATTTTAAATAATCCTCGCTTTGACAACCGTGCCTTATTCATAATCTATCGATTTTTGCTTCTTGTTTTTCAAATTTATTACCGTTGTTTTTCCAAAATTACTTTCACACCCATTCATCAGCTCAAGAATTTTTATTATTATAATTAATAAATATTTCTTTTGTTTTAGAATATAGAATTACGATCTTTTAAATATTTTTTTACGATATATTTCGTAATTTTTTTTCGATTTCCTTTTACGTAAACTAATAAAACATTTATAGAAAACTGCCTTATTGGCAGAGGATGTCATCAGGTCACCATTAAATTATAACGGAAAACATTGTTATTGTTTTTCAAATCCACATCCTCTAAAAGGTGTCACATAAATTACTCACTTTGTTTTTAAATCAATCCTAAACACCCACTATTTAATATTTAAATGATTTAGATACAAAATCATTTCTTTTATATCTTAATATTCCAATTTTGAAACTCTTAAAAGTATATTTTTGTTTAAAAAATAATTTGAACATTTGTGTTAAAATAGTTTTAATACTAATTTGTTAATTATAATAATAAATATGACGTGTTTTGCAATGATGCATTGCATCAGTTCCGGCGGAAGTCTAGAACTGCACTTAAGGGGCATTTTTCCCACCAACTTATATTTCTTGGGTGTACATATGACTAAAGACTGATTTACAAGATAAAATAATGCTTCGTCATTAATCAAGCTAAGTAATGGTACGAACACATCCTACTCTCAAACTCTCACAGATATATTAAATAAAAGAGTATTTAGGTGCATTTCTCGCTTCTAAGTCGTTTATGCCACCTTGTAAATATTTATTCAAAATTAATTTAAATTTCTCGAATAGATATTTTACTGTTAGGTATAATAGATAAGGTTTTATTATTTTGAAAAACGTATATAAACTATAAAATATAAGTTGAGTCGATGATATGCAAATATAGGTAATAAAAATGTTTATTTATGTTTATACTTATAAACAGTTTAACAAAATACAGTGACCCCTCCCTAGTGGGTATATTGACTAACATTCGTTGACCTACTCGCAATATCTATAATAAATAACCCAGATTGACTTTCGACATACTTAAATTATGACAAGTGAAAGTGTATTGTGTTTTCAAATATAAAACAATTGATTTTACAATGATTTACAACATATGATTGAACATTTCGTATTCGATTTTAATGGTTGAGTGTAAGCGGTACATCTTAGATGTGAATAGGTGAATTGTGTCTGAATACCAGGTGTCGTTTAGCACCTGTTGTTTTCGAGACATCTGTCGGTTATATTCCGAAGTGGAATTTGTAGAAATGTTTCCAATTGGATTTTTAGTTATTTGTTATTTTGTTGTCTCGGGAATTATTTTAAATAAATGTTTCTTTGTTCTACTTTTGCGTTATCAGACTTAACTACAAATAATTATGGGAAAACTAATAAAGTTTATCGTAAACTAATCGAAATAATCCAACCATATTTGTATGTGGTAATAATAATAAATTCAAGTTGAGCGCGCATATAAAGGAATTGTAGCTAGCTTCAGATTGGGTCACGCGAAGCTCTGCACGAATTTATATCTTAATTATTCATGGAGCAGATTTATGTAGGGATATAATTCTTCGTTTCAATTCTGCTTGGAACTTCACCGCGCTCATTTTCACACGTTTTCTTCAATCATTCGTTTATAATTAAAACGAAAACTTTCTCTAGCTTTTAATAAATATTATAGTCATTGATTCATTTCTACTTACGGAATTATTAACCAGTTTAAGTAAATTTACTCTACCCGCAATTTATAACGAGAAATTTGCTCACTAAAAAAAAAAAATACGTTCACTGACTAATCTTTGCTGTCTATCTTATGTTGAAAGTATCTTTTAAATTATTTCTAACTTAAACGCGTTTAAGAACGATTATTTTCTAGCATTCTGTTAATTTCTAAGTAATATGGCTGGGTTAACATGATCCGTCGTAAAGTATAGACTAATAGGTAGGTATCGTGCCGCCTCACGAACCGCCACTGGTACATGCCACGTGGCCTACAGGTATTAAAACGACCGTTATACACAGTTCGTCATTTTATTTTTTTAAAAAACCAATTCCATAAAAACTATAGGAAACTGTTAACATTCCCCTTAACAGAACTTTCATTATTATTTGACTACAATTTTATACATTTATAAATTATGAATTTTGAAGTAATTTAATCATTATTTACGCGATTTGAAAGTCTTATTTGTTGTTGAATGAGTTATAAGAAGATTATTGAGTAGATTGAGGAATATTTGATGGTATATCCCGTTAGGAAAGTTAAATATATGATTTATTTAGATTATTGCATATTTGCCTTGCAGTGATGTTCGGTAATATATATCGTGATGTTTAATGGTAGCTATAAGGATAGTTGTGTTTTGAATTCTATGTGGATGGTTTTGAGTGAGTTTACTGGTTTTTATTGAGTTTTGTTTCGGTGTGTTTGTTCGACATTTTGTTGACCACTGAGCGTGTAAGCGTAGCAATCATCAGGTTGGCCATGCCCGGTCAATTTAGACCTTGGTTCTATGTACGTTTTAAGTTCAACCATTTCGATAAGTGCCGTGTGGTGGTTTCGAATGGAATTCGTTCCTTGATTATACCACTGTTACTCTAGTCGGTCACTCTTCCCACGTTACCAGAACAACCAGAGGGTTTACCAACCTGGTAATAGGGCCGACGGAAATTCGTTGCTTTTTAGACCCTATAGACATTTATAATTATACTCAAATAATAAAACACAACTTTTTTTAAAATATTTATTTATTATATATTATTACAATATGAACGATTAAATAACATTTTTATTATTATCGCATCAAATGCCTAATCTATCAAACTATCTAAGAATTCCAACAACGACAGTGACTATAGCTTAAAAGGTTTATCTAGATGTAATCCTAAAATGATTTTGTTCACATTATAATACGTTTGTAATGGAGGCCAGTTTTTCACCGTCTACAGTTTTAATATTAACATAACAACCATCTGAAAACGCACGTATATGATTACGCTCAAAGGTTCAAAATTCAAATGAACGCTCGTAAAAGAATGCGATTATTAATTTGAATATAAAATTACACACATCGACCATTTTCGTAACGAAATTATAGAAAATTAAAGTTTCTCTCAATACAAAACTATAATTATCTACGTAATTATTTATTGAAAACTTTTTTTTAATATCGCTACTAAACACACATGAGACAAATATGTGACTAATAATAATAATAAAAAAAAACATATTTGTTACAGTTATATATGTATTAAACATTTTAAATAAATAAATATAATAAATTTAAATTTTAAATATGACCCAATTATACTAGTTTGCTTAACCTTGGACGTAAAAGTGAAAACTAGGTTTCCTAAAGGGGGAAACTGTATAGTTTTGTTAGGGATTTGTTTGTGCTGCGTTTCTGAGAATATTTAGCGAGCTGTGTAACGATCTAGTCACGTTTGAAGACGTAAATGTAGTGTTTGCAAAAGCTGTCGTCTTCTTCTCTAAAGGAGCTCGTCAAGTATTAGTACTAAGTAAACATCAATACGTCCATTAGCTTTATTTGTTTACTAATTTTAGAACATTTTATTTTTAATTTCTGTATTTCTAATAAAATCTATTGTCGCAACTAGTTTTTAGTTAATATTATGTTTGATATAAAAATAAGCAAATCATAATAAACTCGCGGTTTTATTTCGTATTTCTACATGCAAAGTTAAACTAATAAGAGTAAGCAATAACTAAGGATATTTACGTCTCGTAAACACTATTGAAAAGCATCGTTTCGATAAAAATACTTGAAAATTTACATAATTACGATACTCTCAATTACTATTACTAACTTTCAATTAACGAAATGCCATTCATTAATTAACAGATTATCTAAGTCTCGGTTAAAAGCTATTGAATGTGACCACCCACTTATATAATAATTGCAACAATTTCAATTGAATTTATATTAGTTTTGTACTGTTTTTATTTTTTTTTTTAAGCAAGTTTTCGTGTGTAATTTATATATATGTATGGTGCAAAATCAAGTTTGTTAAAATAAAGCCAGATGACGCAAATGAACAGCAGTCTGTTGAAGAACGTGAGGTAAAAACAAAGAATCATTACTTGACTGAGATGAGTGATGCGTTTAAGTGTGTGGGGTGGAATGAGAGCGAGCAGGCCCCGCAGGAAGGAATGTTAAAAGCGCCCGGCGTCCGCTTATTACGTATGTATATGATGCAGAGTCCACATGCTCAACGATTTACATATGTCTTACACTTATACGTAAAGAGATGCTTCATTTATAAGTTTTAAAACTACATGCAGTATTCTGCTTTAAGTTAAAAAATTCCTTTAAAGATATAAATATTTGATTTACATATCTAAAAATGCGCGGCAATAATTCGATTATAGATCATAATAAAAATTCGTAGAAATTGCGTGACGAATATCGTTTTTATTCTTAAATTATGCTAATTTATTAATAGCTCTACCATTTTCATTCCTAATGGTTCCTTTTTGATAAAAAAAAAAAACGTGAGGGGGTTTTAAGGTTGGGGAACTCCCACTTCTGAATTTGAGTCAGTTATACGGAAAAAAAACCGCTTGCGGCTCATTTTCTATTGTGTTAAATCTGCTACTGATAAATAAATAAATAAAGTGCATAGCACATAAATGCAGGGTGGTAGTTTATTAAAAAAAAAATTTAGCTACAGGAGGTACAGATAAGTACATATCCCAGGGGTACCAATACGAAAAATTCGTTCGTCAATTAAGCGTTACCATTTACAGCACATATAGACTAAAACGTGCGCCGCATTTTAAAATCTCATTTCGTGAATTTAAACATGAGTAAATAAAATGATTTTTGTATTTAGATAATAAATGATTTAATGATTAATGTTTTGTAAATTGGTGATGATGTGTGTTCGTAGCTGTAGGTCGGCTACGCAGGTAAATGTACTTTGATAGGCAATCATCGTTCGTATGATTTGATTACAGCGTCTAAATGGGGGTCTATGGTGAGCGTTGTACCGCCGCCATGGATGGTGTGTTATTTCGACGGACGCGGACACCTTGACCGCACCAATCGATTTCTACATCAATGATAATGCACGAACCGTGCGCGCCACGAGTGCTATCTCGAGATGATTACAATATCTTCTGGTCGACAATAATTCGTATCATTTCCATGCAGCAAATTTGTTTCGATATTTCATATGTATCATGCGTGCAATCTCATACATTCTTTACAATAATAAATATACATACACTACATAAAACCACAAAGAATCTTACCATGTATGGTAAACATTTATAATAAGCTTCGAACTCTATTAAAAAAAAAACCCTACAATTACTCAAATAATCATCTAAATTTAACTATACATCATCATATATTTATAAAATCGTAACTTAAACCATATTACCAACCATTAATCCGCATATTTTAATGAATTACGAGAACTTCGCTTATAAACACACCTCACCCTCAGGCAAACATTACAAATTAAATAGAGTACTCCTAATTATCTCAAACAGTATTGTATACGAATTATATTTCGACATGGCCTATTATTAATATATATATTTAAACTTCTAACAAAAATAGTTGCTGGATTTTGAGAAATACAATTACAAACTTAAAAAAAAATAGGTATTTCGAGTCACATAGTTATGTTAGATGACAATATACTTATGTTACATAGACTCAAATATGTTTATAATATGATTTTAAATATGAAATAATTGCGCATTCGCGAGTTACGGTAAAAACTTTATCACAACTAATATAATATGTAATGTAAATGTTTAGGAGTGCAATTATGGATGTTTTTATGACATACAGTGATTTGATCTTGTAGTGATTGCTTGTGGTCGAATAAAAATGACTAATAAGCACGTAGGTAGTGTGCGAAATAATGAATATGATCTGAATCAATAGTATGCGTGCATGGTACATTTATTTTTATTTTATTTGACATAATAACAGTGCTGGCAACACTACTACCGACGATAATAAAGCCGTAAATATTAGTTATAATATTTAAATTTATCCGCGTATACCTTTTTTAGTAGACGCCTTCAGCGTTTCAGATATTTTAATCCGATTAGACAATTTTGAAAAATTATTTAATAAAATAGGATTCATAAATCATACATAGACATATTTTGCAATTATGAATTGGGCACTGGTGCTGGGGCTTGTCGATTTGTTAAAAAATGTAAAGGTTCGCTTAAGATCTGCCGCCTCTATTGACTTCTGCGGCAAGGTTCCGGGTCGGGTCGGTTTGCTCTCCCTGGTCAATTACGATCTACTGATACGTCAGCAGCACTGTCCATGCGGCCATTGTCCAACTATATGCAAAGCCGAGTACGATTTGATCGGATTGTGATATCAGATCAATCAACTTATGTATTTTGCGCGGTCATTCGATTATTTAAATTCTACGTATCACGCAACTATTTGCGATTAGAGTACAGATCATTTTTATATCGGTCCATAAAACTTTTATCCGATGCATATTATAAAAATTAACATTTATTTATTTATACACTTGTTTTAGATACTTTAAATAAATATTTGTTGTTTTTTTTTTGTTTTAGGCCGGTGTGTCGTAATTGTCCTTGGACAAGCGGCGAGGACGGTGGTATGTCCGCCGCCGAGACGGGGGTCACTGTGGCCCCCGGGGGCGGCGGCAATGGTGGCGTATCACCTCCAGCCTTACCTTCACCGCCAGGTAAATTAGGTGTACCACCATCAAGCCTCCTGGTGGGCCTACCTGGGGATCCCACTCAAGACCGCCTTTTAGCGAAAGGGTCTCCTTTTGTGCCAGCGCCAGATCCACAACGACATTCCCAGTCTGACGACGATTCTGGGTGCGCTTTGGAGGAATACACTTGGGTACCACCCGGTTTACGACCAGATCAAGTGAGTTTACGAGTTTACAGAAATAATTTGTAAATAAATAGACATGTTTAAATTTAATGAAATCCCTCATTTATGTATTGGAAATAATTACAACTTTACAGAAATAATTTGTAAATGAATAGAGTATGCTGCGCGCAGGCGAGTGTTTGAAAAAAAACTTGAGTTGCATCTCGATGAAATGCGTCCAGAAAACCATATGAAACCATGTGAAACCGGTTGGTTACTTTACGCTCCTGACAGTTGGTTATAATGATGAATGAGCAGTCGACATTGCGGCAACGAAACACCGTGTTTCTTTTCGTTATTTTTCAACCAACTTGTGTGTTGGTTAAATTCGTTTTGTCTTCATTGAATACGATGACGCGCACAACTTTTCTATTTTGTATATCGGAATGTTTTTGTGTATCCGATCTAACAGAAATAATTTTTTTTCCAAATGAGAGACAGACTTCCATTTCATGTTTATCAATCCTTACTTAATAATAATAAAAAAAAAAACTTTTCAACACACACACACACAAAGCTAAAAAACATGTTATTATTGTTTAAAAGTAACAAAAATTATTTCTCCTAAACTAAAATTGTTTATCAGAAAAAAAAAACTTATGGGATGTATAGGGGGGATGGTCAGTGCCCCCCAACATGCCTGTGACTGTTAACATGACGTCCGATCTGCATCTATTACCATATATTATTACTACCGCTCTGCAAACTAACACACATGCATAGGGACTCAGTAGCGTACGTGACATGAGGGCATAACTCTGTTGTGAGGCACACTAATTGCTCGTGATTTGAATCCGATGGCAGGCCTACCAACAACACAGTCTGATCTTGGTGGTCTAACGGGCTGTAGTCATCTGACCAGATGATATTAATGGTTTCACACAGCACACAACTTAAGGTGTGTGCTTGTTTGGTTTTCGCGTAAAATCACTCGATTGTTTTTGTTATTGCACGCTTTAATAGGGTTATTAATTCCGTTTGAACGATTGATGGATGAATGTGATGTATGAATGCTAATGAGACACCAAAGGTTTCCCTTATAATTGGAGCGAAAACTATTTCTAACATTTTAAGACCATATGAATTAAAATATGAGATGCGAGATATAAATCTCTCTGCGAAGGAAAAAGACAATTTTCTACCATATAATTGCAGATGATTATATTAAAAACGATATTATAATAAAATTCCTGTCTATATGTAGTCACCTGAAGCTAATTACAGAATTACCCAGACGCCAGAAAGGCGGCATCGTTATTATTTTCCAACTCTACCAATTGCTTAGCAATTTATATATTCTTGTCTTAAACAAAGATTTTCCTAAATATTTTCTTGCACAAATGCGTCATAATTATTATTTATGACGTAGTCACGAATCCTGCATTAAAGCTACTGCAGAAGTTCTTTTATCAGTAAAATATAGGAAATGTTTACACTCTCAGTTGCTTCGTAATTCTACCGCTATATAATAACTTGTTTAAATAACATAATGAGCATTGGTCGGTTGGATGTAAGTACACGCCTTGCTCGATCAAGAAAAGAAACATCTTTAAGTGCAGAAAATTGCTCTTGCTACAATTTACCAACTTACAAACTCATCCAGTGCGAGACGAGTGGTAAACTCAAATATGAATGCTGTTTTAGTGTTGAGTAAATTTATTAGAATTCAAAATGGAATTTGGTATAAAATCTTGACGCCCTATATAGTATCAAAACGCGTTAATCATTAATTTAAATTCATCTGGAATGCTTCGATTTCTAACGAGATCGGAAACTAGTTAACTCTATTTATGCTTGTTTTTAATTATACTTTGATTTATTTTTAAATAAACTAGTGTTTTTATTTACAATTTGTTATTAATATTAAACAATTATATATAAAAATGACTGAATATTTCTTTGAGGATATATTAGAATTTGTGTGCGTGTGTGTGTGTGTGTGTGTGTGTGTGTTTTGTTGAGTATTATATCGGATTGTCGTTTGTCAATTGTGTAGTAGCAGGAAATGTCATTGCAATGTCGATTTATGAAATCCCACGACATTAGACTGACATAAACAAGTACTGCGACATCTTTATAAACAGAATCAAGTCACTAAGTTCACAGTTAGAATTGAGGTCTGTTTCGTGTTGCTTAGTTTCTATCGTAGTTTGTACAAATAAATAATCATTTAAATGTTAAATGTTTTTGTAGACATAATTCGAGTATTAAATCAAATAAGGAATAAATTTAATGTAAACTCAAACAATGAATGATAAAAGCAATTAATTTAAATATTGAAAGAAATTGATGATATATTTAGAATTTTTGTTTAAATTGTCCCGTGGCGCAACATAATGAAAGCTTAAACATTACTAGAAATGATTTTAAAGATAATCAATCATCACCAAAATGTTCACACCGCATATCATAAATCCGGTAAGATATGCGCACGAATGTTTGCTAGTTGGCTAGTAGAGAAAACTAGTGATTTATCGCTATTATAAATATGGAATTCAAGTGACTGGCCACAGCATCTGTTCACCATGACAATACCAGATAAACGAACACCATGATGCTTCACCATCAGAATTCCTAACACTTGTTAATAAATGATTTTTGCAATTATCAGTCTGTCCATACGCCTACCACCACAGTTGGTTTAAGTTATAAATTACGCAGAAGTATGCAATTTTCTATACATATTTTTGCATATGCATATATATAGTTATCAGCTTTACTAGTTTTTACTTTTAAATGAATAGGAATCCTAAGTCGTAACTTTTGATTTATAATACAAGTTAATAACACTATTAATTACACCTAATATCCCAATAGCGAAATGGTTTTACTATTTTGAAATAAACCTTCTTAGATAATTACGCGATTGGATAAACTGAGGGTTCTGTATTTTTCCCATTTTCGTTCATTGTCCGCTGGTTGCGTTTTCGTCTTGTATTAGATACGCAACCGCAAGTTTCCAAGGAGTTTTTCGGTGTTCTTCATTACTTCCATTGGCCTGGTCCGCTCCAGAGCACACGGCTTATTTCTTCTGTGGAAGTTGGGGTACACAGTTGTATTTGAAACGTGCTCTGTTTTACTGATACGCTGAGCACTGATGAACATTGACTCTGGTATTTTTATTTTCACTAGAAGTTATTTAAATTGAGTTATTTGAATTCCTTTTCGTTTCTGTTCTCATACCGTATGTGAGATGCATTATTAAATGTTGTTTAGGTATTTTATAATGTTGCTTTGATTCATCGGCAACGAGATGATGTGTGGTTTGTAGGTGGGGGGGGGGGGGGGGGGGGTAGGTTTCGGGATTACGTACGACGCAAACTTATTATGTTAGGGTTGGTGGAAATTGCTTTTAGTATCTCATAAATAAGAGTTTTATCAATGTTATCTCTGTGGTTTGGTGGATCAGTGCGTGATCTAGCTGACAATAATGAAACTATGAGAGAAATATTTTTTCTGTGGGTAATAACCTCGCGTGGTTCTTCTGTTGTTTGCAGTCTTAAGAGTGAGAGTGGAGGGGAGGTATTGAGTCAATATATGAGGCAGGACACGAAAATGATGAAAATATGAACGTAATTGTTCAGAATTTGATCAACTTTTTATTTTTAGTCGACGAAAATGAACGGGAGATTCAAGTAAAGTACTATTTCCGGTTTTTGCAGAAAATTAATTGAATTCTTCTTAATTTAATTAATAATCTACATACACACATACATACATAAATACAGACTTAAATGGGTATTTAGAGACTTATAGAGACATACAGATATTTTTGTTGAAATCTCAAATTTGTAATAATAATTTATTTTTATTACACCGCATTTAAAATATATTTTTATACATTTACAATAAAAAATATTGTGGAGGGTGAATTGTTTGTAGAAATGAAACTCGTAATTTGTGTGTGTGTGTGTGTGTGTGTGTGTCTATATATGGTTAGCAGTTATTTCGTAGCATTTAACCATCTAGCGAAAGCATTTCCACCCCTAGTAAATGAAAGAATTTACGACAATGGCCACAGCAGGACATTACAACGTCAAGCCACGTAGTGGCCATCTTATGATTTAAGTACGCACGGGAACCACAGCGACTATCGCCGAACGAACATACATATAGTGCGAATTGAAACTTCTCATAAATACATCGCCACGTAATTGAATTGTTACCATAAAACCGAATTTATTTAATCGAGAAACGACATTAGTTTTCTCCTCTTTGCTCTCCCATCCAGCGCTCAATAACATTTATACTTTATAAAAACGAACGCCACAATTCATTACATCGTAAATAATAATAGACACAGAAAATTAAAAAGAATAGAATTTTATTCACAAAAGAAAATCATATTAATAATTATATATAGAGTTACGATTTCCTATAGAGTAATACAGTAGCTAATATACACGTGGGCACGCCATCAACCCGGACATGTTGTCGTGTGACAAATGGACATTAGCAATACAACCACCCATTTATGCTTACATATTCATAATATACGAACCGCCATTTGGCACGCTTTGCACCGGTAATAATGTCACAGAGAATATAGTCAAAAATACTCTAAGCGTCTCACAACTAATTATTAACTATCGCGAAATTCTAAATTTATTACATACTTTCGCTACACTATTAATAACTTTAGTATTTATTTACTCTTCCTGACAAGCTTTACATAAATAATAAATGTTTTCATATTTTACACAAATGTAAATATGATAAATAATTTAGTTATGAATTGAGTATAGTTTTTAAATCAAATATTTAATTACGTATCAGATCAATATGCTGTCTGTAGGGGGGCTAATAAATAGTTGGTCATAAAATAGGATATTAGCTATTATCGAGTCGCACAGCGATGTGACCAGATTTTATGACTAGTGCGGAGGAATTTATATAAAGTGACGCATACGTTTCGCTTTATTGACCGGCATTTTATTACGTTACCAATAAATATTTGTTCATTCATACACACGTGACGCCAACTAAACTATTACGCATTTTTAATAATTATATCGCATTATATATATACAACTATCATTATTTAAAAATATTGATAACATATAAGTCTTTAACTAGTCGCCTTGCTTTACGTCTCTATGTAGACTAGAATAGTTCCCGCCTAGTTTACCATAATCGGAAGTCTCTCTCTAGCTTCACTGTTTCCCTATACTGAAACACAGGGTAGTGGTGTATCTTGGGAGGAGTCATAGTAGACTGAGAGTTTATATCATCTAAACTAGGCGTGAACCTTCTGCTATTCTATTAAATATGTATAATCGATAAACAGGTGACTATTTAGGTTGGTTTGTAGGATTTGCGCGTGTATACACATTCTGGCTTGTGACGTACGATTGTTTCCCGCGCCCTTTGTTACTGATGTAGCGATAATGTCACTCGTAATTTATAGTGACGGTGTGAATGTGATTGCATTCTATACAATACGTTCTACATGCAACTATTGTTTCATTTATTGAAATCATTTATATTAAAAAAAATTACTTTTGTAATTTTAAGCAGAAAATTTGAAATGAGTAATTTAATCATAAATAAATAAAGTTTTAATATATACGTTGTAGTGGCATTCCGAACAAAATACCTTGGAGTCAACATTAAAATTCTTGTAGTAATTTTTTTTTTGTACGAATGATTGCATGAGTTCCTTACATAAATGCTCGGTTTACTAATCAAAACTCTCGTACAATAAATTCCAACGTAACAGAAATGAAATGTAACTGCGATTGGAATTCGTTACTGTTAAAAGCATCCTAAATCGTGGGTAATGCATTACCGAAAAGTTATTGCTACAACGCAATTTCGATAATGCACCACCATTCAATTATTTCCTACTCACTCCATAAGGCGTGTCAATTTTTTTTTTACCAAATTAGTTCAAGTACTTATATATGTTTTAATTCAAATTTAATACAATATGTAAATTTATTTTATACACAATTTTGTACGTTTTATCATGCAATAAATGTAGCAGGCTTAGCATATTTATAACAGCGAAATAATAATTACGATGAAAAGCAATCACTTTAATTGCGAAATCGATTAACAATTATCGTGTGACAATTAACACGAAAGCCATATCATAAATCAGATTATCACACGTATTCACCAATATGGAATATCAATACACACACACACACAATATACATATATAACTATTTGTGTATTCGTTCTATAGGGCCACATATATAATAAACGTTTTATTTGTAATTGCGGGTTACATATGCTTAGGAGTTAAATAAATATGGAATGAGTTTAGTTATACAAATATAAAGTTTAGGTGTTTGATTTGTAAAGTTGGGTTTTTTTTTTGTGGGATTTAATTCCGTAAAATGAATATATACACCTGATGTGTAGCGTTTTGCGTTCACCTGTTGGTTGGGCAAGTTGCCCAACACGATCCATCAACCCGATGCGGTCTTCCGTTTCCGTGCATGGTCAACTTGGTTGAGTGTTAGAACGTGAACCTGTTGCGCGCCCATCAGGGTGTACTTTTCTTGGCTTCACCTGGAATTACGTAGTTTATTTAACACCACGTACTATTTTGCCCGCTTTACTCTCAAACGGCTTCAACGTAAACCAGGATTTATGAGCTTACACTCAAATAAACTTTTATCGCACTACTCTAGAATTTATTTCTTTTTAGTTTACTTTAAAAGCGATTTATGATTATTAAAGCATCTTATGTAGTATTTGGTGTCTATAGTATTTATTGTTTGTTATAGGTTCATTTGTACTTTAGTGCACTGCCTGAGGATAAGGTGCCGTATGTGAATTCCGTAGGTGAACGTTATCGCGTTCGACAACTTCTTCAACAGTTACCACCTCACGACAACGAAGTGCGTTACTGTCACGCCCTCTCCGACGAGGAGCGCAAAGAATTACGACTGTTCTCCGCCCAACGAAAACGAGAAGCTCTTGGTAGAGGATCTGTTCGACAATTACCCTCACCTATGCCATGCGAAGCAGTAAGTAACATTTATTTCAAATTTCACATATATAACAATTTATAAATGTTAATTAAGAATTATATTTTCTGCCGCGATTTACTACGCAAGTATAATTAAGTATTCGTATTCGATTCATGAAATATGACTTCATTAACTCGAAGGTAATAAACGTAAATTATAATTGTATTTAGTCCAGCATTTATCGTTTTCCGTTCTTCGTCTTTAATTGCATTATTGCTGATTTATAACATTAGCTATTTTTTATGATTTTAAAATGAAATTTATGTATTGAAATAGTAGTTGTTTTTTGGTAAAATATAATTTTAAAGATGTGAATGTGAACGTGTCAGTAAAAACGGTATCTGGTTAAATTTATATGCGGCTCGTGGCGCAGGGTCGCGCGAACACTGTGTTTTTATGACAACCGGGATTTATGAGTCGTGAACCGGCTAGAACTTCGATTAGTACGGAACAATGAGGTAGCTGTAGACGTTCGCTTTATTCGCATAGGTATACCCAGCTATATTCATGAGTTATGGACATTTCCACTATTCCAAACTGCTGTGTATATATACTACACATTTTTTTTCCTTTCTTATACATAAAGCATTTCTAGAATTCCTCCTAGGATTCTCAACAGATTTATACAGTTTAAAAATCTTATTTATTATTTATTACGTAAATAATATCTAATTGAAAGTAGGCTTATTTTGGTTTCTTATAAAATTCGGTTTCTTCGTAAATTATTATTGATTTTAGTTGCCGGCAAAATGAGAATTAAGACTGGGTATATCTTATGCAATTTGTGGTTTAGTTTCGTTTAGCGTAGGTCATTATTATTTAGGGGTTTTTTCCGTAAAATTAAGCACGCAATTTTCAAGGAACTTTTCATAAATTATAAAAGAAACGCCGCAAAAGTCTCTGATGAGTTTTTAATGGTCTGTTAATAATTTAAACGCGACAGTCCAACCAATGGCGGTGTTTTATCGAGAAATTAGTAGGGGGTTATAAATTTATTTTTAAATCTTATCGGTTAGCCGGAAGGGCTTCGCCTCTAATGATATTTTAAGTTTATTTCTCTTTATTAAATCTCAACATATATTTATTCGTTATCGTAATAAGTATAATAGTCATCAAATAATAATAACACAAATTGCACCTCGTTATACGCCATTTTATTTATTTTCTATATATATAACGCGATTTAAATCACTTTAGAAACTACTACATAAATAACTATTCATTATTTTAAGTTCTTTTTTATTTAAATAAATAACGTTTTAAATAATTTTTATGTACTTTTTTACGAGAATTTCTTTAAATCTCTGGAGAGTTTGTTAGAAATTTTGTTAGCAATTAAAACATTTACGTTTATTTTTATTTTTTAATATTACTGAAGGGAATTGTCGACCAACGCAACGTATAATAAACCTTCATGTTGTTTCATATGCAAATATTTATTATTGCGTGAAATCTCATCTGCATTTAAATGAAGTCTCGCCTAGAATTTGCATTTTTCGCGTTTCCAGTAAACAAAAACTTTTAATACTTTGTTCTAACTATTATATATTATTTTTTTGCATTGAGTAGAAAATGTCTTATTTCTTTATTTTAAATTATTTATATGTATTTGAGTATAAAATGGTTTGTTAGCCACTGTTGTCGCTTGAAATGCTGCATCAGGCTGGAGTTCATGGTTCGGCGACCGTTCTCCACGGTTGCACCGTCTAAGTGCACCTCTAATGACAGATTCTTTACAAGTTTAAAAGTGCTCTGGGTTCGCCTATCGTTCCGGTACGCTATAATCTCTCACCGGAGGGCTGCACCACCCTAAAACCACCCTTACACTGAAGTTTTAACTTTATACTCTTAAAATAACTGCTAAAAATAACTCAACATTTATTAAAAACTTTTCCAGTTTACAGACATATTATTTATTTCTTGATAAATCTGTAACATAAAAACTGTAATGCCTATAAGAATTTTTATATTTAGTTTCTCTAATTAATACGGTAAAAAAATATTAGGAAATGAAATGAAGTTGTGTTCTTATTAAAATCAACGCCCTTTGCAATTAATCTACTTCCGGTACTAATTAATTAGTGAAGTGTACTTTAGTGTTACCCTTCGCTGTTTGCGATTTTCTTGTATTTGCATTAAATTCATCGTTGGCGTTTTGTCCATGTCTCTTGCGAATTCTTTCAACGGAAATTGTTCCCTCAAGTCGAAGAACAATTACGGACAACTTCTACGCGCAATCCGTTCCCCTTTTTAGTGGCCTCGTTGCCGGTTTGATTCGTTTTGAGTATATTTTTCGGTTGCTTTTAAAATGAGATGTAAATGTGAAAAAATTGCAAGGTCGTTAAAACCAAATGATGCAGCACGAAAATCGCGGAAGATTTGTTCACAGTTGAGTTAGTATTTATTGGTATTTCGTTGTGGTTGCGGCGCAATTTTATTTCACGTTCGTTTGAGTTAATTAGCAGTTAAATTTTCTCCACAATAATTAAAAGTTAAACTTAAATAATATTAAGAGGCTTATTTTCTTTAAATAAATTTACGTAGTTTCATATATATTTTATTATTTGTACATATTGACAATTATTCGCAAATAACTATGGATATTAACATTCTATAAGTAATTATGAATAAATAATAGTAAAAATAGATAATTTGTTAAACGGTTGATTTGACGATTACGACGAATAATTATTACCGATTTCGTATACGTGGATTGCTCATTTAATATTGCATGACGTTAATAACCCCTTATTTATTTATGAAGTGCCCCGTGCTACGTACTTCGTAACTAGTTTCGTTTCGTTTTTGCGCTCAACTATATAAGCGAAGTTTAAAAATAAATAATTGACATTCTGCAATGGATAGGCATGGTTCAATCCAACTATTATCCCGTTCCATGCAAGATGCTTTGCGAACGCTACTAACTTCCGCGAATACCTAATTATACGCTAGAAATAATTGGTAAACGCAATTGTGCATCCGGTTCGATTAGAAATCAATAATTTCTGCAACGGATATTGTTCAATTTCAATTATTTTGTTAAATTTAGGACATTTTAGTTGCTTAAGTATTAGAATAGAACTTTTAATTTGTGTGAGTTCATTAGTAATAAACTGGTTAACTGCGGACCGCGGGAATTAGTACGAGTTAAATTAATGACGTCAATCAGGAGTTACTGGGCGCATCGAATGAGATTGTCTTCTTCTTCATCGCCATTATTGCCATGGTGAAGACAACGGTCGTTCTACTGCGTAACCCTTAACGTTCGACCCAAGATTAAAATTTGCAACCCCTCAACTTCTAATTACTTTTTAGATTTGAATGCTTGCGAATTTATTTCATTTGTTTGTTTCGCTGTTGTCTAACGAACCGAGTGCTTAAGTATTCGTTTCACAAAATATTGTATTGTAAAAAAAATGTGTTTGTGTCAAAAAACGAAATGATAGATTGTGTGGCTGGTGTTTTAATATCCCCGCGGGGTAAAGAAATCCATGACGTACAATATAAATATGGCAATAAGTCATGGCGCTTGTTTCATTTCTATATCGTTTCCCTGTTCATCTCACCTACACAGTGCATTCATCTTTGTTTTGAGCATGCTGCGACCCTTATAAGCACCTTGTGCACTGGACAGATTTATTATCGAAATGAATTTCATCGTGACATGATTTGTGACTTCCGACTTCCTCAAAACTTTGATATTTCGCAGAACTCGCCTAAAACTTATGAACTATGGCTCCCATTCATATGTTTCTAGATGATTTACCGATATTTCTTCAGCACTCTAGTTTATAATGAAGATTTTTTAGGAATTAATAAATATTTATTTATTTATAGTGTGAAGAACCGTTGTCTACAAGTGATATATGCGTGTTTGCTGCCCGCGCTGGCCCTAATACGTGTTGGCACCCTGCTTGCTTCACCTGCGTGGTCTGCCATGAACTCCTGGTGGATCTTATCTATTTCTGGCGTGAAGGACGTCTCTATTGTGGGAGACACCATGCTGAGACCCTCAAACCCAGATGCTCAGCTTGTGATGAGGTATATCCCAATTATTTAAAATTTTCTCGTCCTCTTTACTTGTGTATTAATACAAAATATGTTGTTGTTTATAGATTATCTTGGCAGATGAATGTACGGAAGCGGAAGGCCGTGCGTGGCACATGAAACATTTCGCCTGCTCCGAATGTGAACGTCAGCTAGGTGGACAACGGTATATAATGCGTGATGGCCGGCCGTTTTGTCTGCATTGTTTCGACGCCATGTTCGCAGAATATTGCGACTCTTGCGGTGAGCCAATCGGTGTTGATCAAGGTCAAATGAGTCACGAAGGACAACATTGGCATGCAACTGAGCATTGCTTCTGTTGTCACACTTGTCGCACGTCACTACTAGGACGGCCATTTCTACCAAGACGTGGAGCTATTTATTGCTCTATAGCTTGCAGTAAAGGTGAACCCCCTACGCCGTCAGATAGCTCAGGTCCTGGACCTAGAGTCCCTAGAACACCTAGAAATAATAGACCACCTAGACCACCGTCCCCAACTGGATCAAGCACGCCACCCCCTTCGCCCAGTCGAAGACCTTTGCCATCGTTATCCCCCCCGACAAGTTCCCCATCATCACCGCCAGGATTACTACAATGTGGCCAATACACTAGACACCATAGTCTTCCAAGATCACCCCCAATGCGATCCCCGAAAATGGGTAGACGAGCATTACAAAGATCTCCAAAACCTGGACCTTCAGTACCTGTTACTCCAACCCCATCAGAAACTGGGACAGCTAGTGAATGTGGCTTACCACACCCTGATGATTTAGCATCTAGAGGACTTCCAGGATCTGCCCCTCAAAGTCCAGGTGGCAAAGGGTTAGATCGAGTCCTCTTAGAAAGAAATCTAGAACGATTATTATGCGAACGTACTACTTCTCAAACAAGTCCTGATTTCGAGCGACTTCTCCACGCGAGAGATCGCAGCAGAGAACCTTTACACTTAGCTGATTTGAGCTTGAGCTTAGAAGACTGGCAAACAAATGACGGTGGTTCGGATACGGAGAAAAAAGAAAACAATTACGATAACAAAGCGAACGACAGCAGCTCATCGAGTCATACAGCGAAAGAGTCACAACCAAATGATGCAACCGCGAATTCATGCGGTGAAACAACTCCAAATGGTTCAGGCACTCCTGACAGTCCACAACGGAAAGTTAAAGGGTCTTTAAGCGTTCGTTTTCAAGGAGACAACGAAGCGTTTGAAGGTGATGAAGGTACAAGCACCGACCATCGTAAATTCCCAAGGAGTAAGAGTTATTCTGGACGATCCAGACATGGAGATAGTTTAGAACGGAGACGACCGAAACGAACACCATCTGAAAGCCAAGTGGCTGGGTCTTCTAGACAGAACCACGACGATGATGCTGTGAGCTATTGCTCTACATGCTCATCAAGTTCTAGTAGTGACGATCTAGCTTATGAACTCCCCCCAAGACGAGCGTATGGTGGAGTTCGAATATCATATGTCCCGAACGATGCGTTAGCATGTGCGCGACGAAGACAACAAGCTGCGATTGGTCCACGATCTCCAGTTAAGAAGAATTTAGATGATAAAGATAAGAATTGTATTATATCATGATTATCAAATGATTTGTTTATAATAATCAAAACCGTAGCTAAACAGGGGTTACATTCCAATATGTTTTATAATGTTTTTCAACCATTAACATTTAATAACAAAGTATTTTTATTAATAATACTAAAGCTATAGTTCTGGATATTATAAACAAGTTCCAAAATAGAATTGTATGCATGATATATTCAGGGTAATTGACCATAATAATAATAATAATAAAAATTACACCAAGCTGCCATTCTTCTAACCTTAAAGCTCTAAATTACTCCAAACTATAACCCCTGTATTTACTACTCTTACGTGTTAATATGTATAACGCTTGCCATGATGTCAATGTTCTCCCAAATAAAGAAGTAAAATGCAATCTAACGTTAAATAATCAGGATATAATGTTTAAATAAATGTGAGCGTGATTGATAGCGATATTATGCATTTTATTTCTTTTAGACTCCTCATGAATAACAAAACTGTCCTCTTAAGATTATTTATTGCCAATCAATACGCGTACTACGTACTCATGTTCCTGATTTATGATTTTGAATTGTTTTAAATGAATTGTTTAAACATTTTGTTTGTTTAAATCTCTTAAGGTACAAATGTAAAATGATGTATCCGATATACCACTACCTTATTACTTGTAGTTCAAAGTACATATTACAATAACTGATAGAGTTGTATTATATTTTATACATTTGCTACTAAACAAAATATGTATTGTGTAAAATATTTGTATTTATTATATTAATATAATTATAACTAAATATTGTGAATAATGTACATATATACGATGATACACAGTTGAAATAAATATGTGTTACTATTAATTGCACTTGTTTTATTGTTTAAATATTATTATTTGTTCCTCTTCTTCCTTTTCAGGGTATATTTAAACGAATCAAATAAAAATTTTGAGGTTAGAATTAACCTCAAAATTTTAATTAGCAATTTTACACTTTTTTCAAATTTTTTTGACCATTTTGTCAAAAAAAATCTCGAAATTGCTAATTAAAATTTTTAGGTTAATTCTAACCTTAAAATTTTTTTGAGGTTAGAATTAACCTCAAAATTTTAATTAGCAATTTTACACTTTTTTCAAATTTTTTTGAGCATTTTGTCAAAAAAAATCTCGAAATTGCTAATTAAAATTTTTAGGTTAATTCTAACCTCAAAATTTTTTTGAGGTTAGAATTAACCTCAAAATTTTAATTAGCAATTTTACACTTTTTTCAAATTTTTTTGACCATTTTGTCAAAAAAAATCTCGAAATTGCTAATTAAAATTTTTAGGTTAATTCTAACCTCAAAATTTTTTTGAGGTTAGAATTAACCTCAAAATTTTAATTAGCAATTTTACACATTTTTCAAATTTTTTTGACCATTTTGTCAAAAAAAATCTCGAAATTGCTAATTAAAATTTTTAGGTTAATTCTAACCTCAAAACTTTTTTGAGGTTAGAATTAACCTCAAAATTTTAATTAGCAATTTTACACATTTTTCAAATTTTTTTGACCATTTTGTCAAAAAAAATCTCGAAATTGCTAATTAAAATTTTTAGGTTAATTCTAACCTCAAAATTTTTTTGAGGTTAGAATTAACCTCAAAATTTTAATTAGCAATTTTACACATTTTTCAATTTTTCTTGACCATTTTGTCAAAAAAAATCTCGAAATTGCTAATTAAAATTTTGAGGTTAATTCTAACCTCAAAAAAATTTTGAGGTTAGAATTAACCTAAAAATTTTAATTAGCAATTTCGAGATTTTTTTTGACAAAATGGTCAAATAAATTTCAAAAAGGTGTGAAAATTTAATTAAAATTTTTAGGTTAATTCTAACCTCAAAATTTTTAATTAAAATTTTGAGGTTAGATTTAACCTAAAAATTTTAATTAACATTTCACACCTTTTTGAAATTTATTTGACCATTTTCAACTTACCTTTGCTAATTGAAATTTTTAGGTTAATTCTAACCTCAAAATTTCAATTAAATTTTCACACCTTTTTTAAAAAAGTACTTCTAAGAGGACTTTTTTCAGGTAATACTAAGGAACTACAATAAATAGATATTTATTAAGTTATATTAATTGTCTTTATTGAAATTATACAGCAGCAAGAAAGCCCATAAACAAACCATATTAATTAATACATTTATTGTTATTTCATATTATTTATCCTATACGAATTAGACTTTTGACAAGTTCTTGTCCATCATTTGTTAAGTATTTGCTTTCAATGGCGTTTATAACGTCAACTGGAGTTATAAGCGCTGATTTCTCCATAATTGAAGCTCCTACTGAAGCATGCTCTGCTGTTGAAGGTTGTCCTGGATCATCATTAGGTGCAGCGGCACGGTCCATAACCTTTGTGTCAGTAGAGCTCGGCTCAGCATCCGAAATATCAGTAGCTACATTCTCCTCGGTTTCTGCAACAAAAAGAGACACTATGAATACAACTTATATAAAATAATATAAACAGTTTAAATGTACACTCATTTTACACTAGTAAAGTTATAAATAATATCGATTTTAATACAATACAGCTTATTACCAATTGGAAATGTAGAAACAAGTGCAGTTAAAAACATACACATCACAAGAGCTTTGAATACCATTTTAATATGTAAGTATATTTCTTTACTGGATCATCAATAACGCCCGTTATTTATATATACAGTCCAATACTAGATAAGAACAATTTAAAGTAATTATTTTCGCAATTATTTATATCGCAAATAATTTTAAAACATTTAACATTAAATACTATGCATTATTAAAATTATTTTAATTACAATCATTACATGACTCACTAAATACACGGGCTGAAATATACCAAAAGATAATAGAATTTTTAAATGAAAACCCTTTTATTTAAAAAAAACAAATATGTTTCACCAAATGTTCAAAATAAAAATATATAAACTATCCAAGAGTAGTTAAATTTATTTTAAAAAAGATTATAGTCATAAAATATTTATAATAAAGTATCTAAAAGCTTATCTAGAAATAATATTACTTATATATATCTTTGAATATATATTTTAATGTATATTCAAAGTTAATATCCATATACTGAACCTCATAAGCTATATTATTAATTTAAAATAAAATTCTAGTTCTTTTAATATATACGTTGCCATCTACCACACAACAAGAACAGCTTATATAGGATTCTATACGTACGATATACAATTTCAGGCTATTAAGCTGGTAACACTGGTTTAATAAATCTACAATTGTTTTCTATTTATTAAACCAGTGATACAAGCAATGATTTTTTCTAGACTATAAGGTGAATGCTTAGACAAATATCTATTTAGATAAATATTAAGTCATAATTCTAGTAAATGATTTATTTAATAAAATTAGGTTAAGTTAAAAATTGCCACATGTTAAATCGCGAGTAATAAATTCGTAAATTATAACTGATTTTCCAATAAAATTAAAATGATTGAAAGTGATGAGGTTAACGCGGAAGAAGTACTAATTGGTTATTTAAATACAAAGTTGCGTGAATTAGAATTTGTTGCGGCTGCATCAAAAGATAAGTTGAAAGAAGAAGAAGACAATCAAGCGCGCTGTTTAGACTATTTAAAAAGTAATGTCTTTTGCGAGGACTCGGATCTTAAAATAACTAAAACATGGAGGATGGTGCGTAAAAACTTGTGGATTATCGGTATTTGTTTGAGATATTCTGGACAAAGGTAATTTATTTCTAAGATAACGAGATATATTTTAAACAATTTACAAAATATTGTATCTACAAGTCGGGATAACATATACCTTAATGGCAATGGCGGTGCTAGGTAATGTTTAAAAGGGTAAAAGAAATAAATTTCGATACTAGCGCCGCCATTGCTTTATATATATACAAAAATGTCAATGCTTTTATGAAATACAGCGCAAGTCTTATCACTTAGGCCAGAAATACAAAATATTTCATTGTTAAAACTTATATATTAAATAATCACAATATTTTGATAGTATTGATAATAAAAATGGTGAGCATACATTTAATTCTATATGTAATAGATTAAATTTTATAAATAGTTACTAGGACCTATATTAGATAACTCTCACTTGATTTTATATACTCACTAAGCAAATGTTTATGTCTAAGTTCGTATATGCCCTATAATCAGTATAACAATTATACATATGAAAATGTTGACGATAAAATGTGTTTTTTTGCGAATTTATTCCAAATTACGTTTAGTAAAATTGTAGCATGTATTCTAAAATTCATTAACAACTGTATCACAGTACTTAAATGGGCGAATCCCTTCATAATACATTTGGTAACAATGGTTTGAATGATATTTCTTCTTAAATCGAAGCTAGTTAATCTAATTAGTAAAATTCGGGATTTATAATTCATATTATAAGTTTCACCAGGATAGCTTACCTATTTTGTAGGTATATCACGGACCAGGGACGAGCAGCTTGCAGGTGTATTTACAATAAATATCTGAAGCCGATCATAGTTACAAGTTCCACTTTTTCTAGTTGCTGATTGTTTATTGCTTCACTGTTTTTCATCCGGTTGCGCCAGCTCGATATACCCATCTAAAGTATAGTTGAACAACTCAAAATCGTATCGGTAAATGTGGTACAGTTGCTTAATTTGCGCCCTTGTCAATTGCGAGTAATAACCGTCGATTAATTCTTTCGTTTGTCTTCCCTTTCCATGGTTTTTCCACTCTGGTTTTATGATACTCTCTAAATGAGCATGTTTTATTAAGTACACTTGATCCTCCTAGAAAATACAAAATACATTTGCAAAAAGTTACCTAACCGAGATCCTCAAAATTAAAAACTTTTTATAAATTGTGGACGCATCATTTATTAGTAGAGTGCGCATGCGCTTCCTAGATGAATGCTTTAAAATGTATACGTATGAGTAATAAAAGTAGATTAAAATAACCTCTAAAGTTTCCATATGAGCGATGATGTCAAAAGCGACCATACACGGCGTACAGAATTGGGTAATAGGTGTCCAATGCATGTCCAAATCGTGACCTTGTTTCACACTATCCACTAAATAGCGCACGAACTCTTGAAACGTTGGCCATCGCGGTTTATTCATCTTTAAACCCTAAACGAATCATTCGTTTCAATTACATATCACATTTAAAAATGCGTTTCAAATATTTAATATAGTTGGGAAGTATATTTTGTGTTAGTTAGAAATATGTATAATTACCCTTTTGGCGCCAGGTCTATATTTGAGAATGATCTGGTTGCCGAGTTTTTGATGTAACGTAAATGGTAAAGAAAACTGTAGTTTATCCCTATAAGCGGAGAGTAACCGCTCTAGTGGATGGCGAACAATCAGAAACGATACGGAATTGTTGAGGGCGTCGCGTAAATTTGCCAAGGACGGACGCGGATATTTTTTCCTTGCTAAATTCAATGGGACTAATTTGCTCTTTTTTAAATACGCTGGGCTGTATCTATAAATTAAATAAATTACTAAAAAACTTCTAAACTATTTATTATTACAAAATATATATGTGATACACTATTTACCCTGCCATTAAATTGAAATTGTACATCCACGAGGTGGAGGCTGATTTGAAGACGTTGCACCAAATTAATTTGTAGGGTCGATTGACTAGGAACTCCCAAGGGTTAGGCCGGTGCAGGGAGTCATTGCCGGGAATGTCTAAGCCGAGGCGGTGACACGTATCGTGCAAGTGTCGTTTGCGGTCTATTAGGCGTTCGCGCACTTCTTCCATATTCGCTAAATGGATTGGTTGCTTTGCTTGACTCTCGTTCGTAAAGTCCATCTATAAAAAATGATTTCCTATAGCAACTTTGCGTAAAACATATAAAAATATGTTAGATATTTATTTAGCTATTAGGAATAAGAAGAAACAATTTTAACAGATTAATTATTTTTTTAAATATGTATTATTATTTATTTATAATTATTTATCATAACTCAACAGTATATGTATAGTATTAATAGTTCTATATAGTATATATATATATGTATATTATATTCGACTAGTATTATAGGTTATAATTTTCGCGCCATTATGTAGCCGGTATTGATTTTAAAATCACTGCAGCAAATCTATTTCAAGTCCATATTTTCTTCCAATCAAATATGTTTTCTTCTCTTTAACCAAACACGCTACGCTTATTATTCCCAAATATGTATGTATGTATGCATATTGTATGTATATATGTAAAAAATATATATATATTAACGAGTGGCTTTATAAGAAATAAGTTGCACCTAATAAAGAAACGCTCATGAATATTAACATAGCGTAACGTAAATTAGAAATAACAACGCTCAACATTCTTGACATGCAGAAACGTTCGCGTGGTCATACAATAAAAAGAACATGTTATTAAAAGAATAATAACCAGTCATTTGTGGGTTGGGGGGGGGGTTCGAGAATATTTAGTCACGCAATCAGCTATTTAACCCTTTGTTGTTTTTACATTGGCGTTGTGTGTGTTGCCGACACAAAGGAACTGGCGATCAAGACGCTAAGATAAAATCGTTATTATTTAATTATTTTTATCCAGGTCAATGATGATTTCATTATTAATTATTCAAGCACACAATTTTTTCTTTTGTTTTATTTATAGATAATAAGTGCTGATAATTTTTCACTTTTCTATCTTATTACATCCACGCGAAAAGTAACTCCACCAAAATGTGTCTAGATTCTTAAATAGACCCTCATTTTTATTTCGGTGCCTTACGTATTCTAAATAATTGATATTTTTGCCAAAAATGTATTGGCAACGCAGGTAATTGAGTATATATTTGAAAAAAATAAATAAATACTAACTATATGTATGCCTTAATATTATTTGTTTATTTATTAAAATAAATACAATTTCAATTCTTTAATCGTTAATTTAAATACTTGTTGTTTTATTTCGTAAACTATTTTGAAATATAAGCAATTAATTAATGGGAAATTATTTTCAATTAGTAATTATTAATAAATGACGTCTAAATGTGTTTTTTTAAAATAAAATGGTTTGATGAATCAATTTTTGTATAATAATAAAGTTTTATAGTGTTTTTTTTTTTATTGTAAAATTAACAATGATTCATACATATTTCATATTGTTTGTTATTTAAATGTGTTTCCATAATTCATAAGGTGACTTATATCGTTGTATTTTCGATTAAATCGCTAAAAAATACATGGCGCATTAAAAAAAAATTACCTCTTGCGATTGATATAAGCTCCGATGTTGTCGGAGCGGTCTCATATACTGGTCGGTAGTGACCAGCAACACCAACAACACCGGTATGATACACAGAGTCGTGAAGCACACAACACATCGTCGCACTACTTTCCATGGTGTGAGTCGCCTCCTCATCATTTCACTAAATAATCACTCGTAAACTTTGGCTCGGAATTCGGAAGACTTGATTGCAATTATAAGCCATTAAATTTCACTTGCATTCACAATATTACACACGATTTTCTAAACAAACACTGGTAGGTAATTATTATATAAATCGTTGTTCACGCGTAGTACTGTAGGGTTTTTATTTCGGGCATAGTTAGATTTTTGGTTTTTTTATTTTACGTCGAGTAGATCGGCATTGCTTGTGTGAGCTTGGACAAGAGGGAAATACCGTGTGGTATAGCAATAGCAGGCATATTCGCTCTGCTTCTGCTCTTGCTGGTCGATCACGCAAATGTTAGCGCATGCGGCTTTAGTTCTTCGCCAATTTTAACACTGCATTGTTTCGGATGTCATTAGTTCATACTTCCAAATACATCTATCTTTGTCCTTACTCGTCCCCAAACAGAAATCACTGTTCGATATATATTCATTTAATAATTGATTCATACATCAATTTTCTTAATTACTTCAAATATTTAATCATTACTTTTACTATTTATTTATATAAATATATACATATAAAATAAATAAAACGTTTTTTTTATTTCCTATCCTTACTTTTCTATTTTAATTCAAATTGAATATTCTTAATAGAAAGTATAATTGTGATATTGACTACTAGTTGTATGGTTTTGGGAGTTTTAGGTATATTTGACCTTTTTAAGGTGCTATACATGTATATATGTGTTGATATGGGAGTAAATGTTGGGTATGGCAAACCAAGACATTTTTAAGTGGTGTTTATGGTATATACTATAGAAATACGTGAGTTTGTGTACGTTTCACGTAGAATAGACGTGAGTTTGTGTATTTTTCACGTAGAATAGACGTGAGTCATTAAATGAAATGACTTGGTCATGTTGAGGGAATGTCGGCTGAGAAATTGGCGAAGATTTAATATGTGGGTGAAATGAATGGCGTGATCTTACAATAAGTGATTAAATATGATTGGGGATCAATTGTGAGAAAGGACAGTCGCGAGAAAGGGCAATTTAATTGATTGAATGGTGAAAAATTGTCGCAAGGATTTTTTTTATTTGATGGGAATGTTTGTATGTTTGTAAATTACAAATAAAGTAATGATTGTTAATTATATATGATTAATTGTTGATAAATAATAAGTATCGTATAAAATAAATGTGTAAACACATTAAAATATATTTATATGATGTTCCAAGGACAATAAATTCTAATTAGACACATTTAGATCTTTCTAACGAATTATTTGTTAGTAAATATAATGGATGACAGATTTAATTTCCTTAAGTAGTAACCTTGCAAAAATCAAATTGATACTAAAAACAGATTGTATACGACTCATCGCGTGTTTAGTAAATATTATATGATCAAAATAAATTCAGAACACAGGCCTCAATGTTCTGATTTTCTACTAGCTAACACAGTATTTTTAAACTCTAAATACGAAAAGCCGCTTTTGTATTTAGTTTAAGTTAATCATAGCACATTTATAAATATATCAACGCGATGTGATAATTATAGTTATAAAAAAAAAATATATGAAATGTCTTATGTAATTTTGAAAAAAAACATTAATTATACAAAAATTATCTGAAATTTAATTATTTAAAGGTGACCTTACGAATTTCGACGTTAAAAATGTGTTAATTGAGCGATGGGAATTTTTGTTTAAATGATGTAATGTTAACGGGTGATTTGACAACAGGGTCAAACAATTGTTGACATTGTTAAATGGACACTGATTAAACTCATTGGTCAGTTTTCGCTCCTACACAACTAGCACTTGTCGTAATTGTCAATATAGAGTGACATGTAAATGTATATTTTTGTTCTAGACCAATTGCAAATCTCAACACGCTCCTAGACTCCAATTCGAAAATCCATTACTCAACGAAATTATACAACAAACACAAACATATCATTTGTGATGAGATTACCATGTTACGAAATTCAAACACAGAAATGACTAGCATTTTAGAATCGCTAGAGAACGTTCTAGAGCACACTAAGATTGACGGGGAGTGGGTACTAGCGGAAGTACCTATCGATGAATCTATTATAGTCGTAATAACTGATATTCCAAATTTCATAAATCAAATTTCGATCGAAATTCAAGGATTTTTAACATATGAGAAATCAAATAAAAAATATCAATTACCAGTTCCACAAATGACACTCTCAATCGATGATTTATTATCGGATATATTACGTATTAAACCCTCTCATATAATTGATGGATGCGTTGAAAGTTATTTGAGTGTAATATCAACAGCTATGTTTACGAAAATTCGACTAAAATTACCTGATGGTATATTTAGGAGTATACCCGGTGTTTTGCAGATTGATTGTAATTTTATGAAAACTGCTAATATTGGCGCTGGTTTGATTTTGATTTATGATGGAATGTGTGAGAGTTTAAAAGAATGTATGCTCAAAGTGTTTGAGGACACTGTTACATTAATAACAAGGTATTTTAATTTGATTTATTAATAAAATACAAATTAAACAAATAATGTTTTAGGGATGAAGAACAATTATATTTATTGTACCATCATTTATACAAAAATATACCAAATGTAATATTGTTAAATGAAAACTGTCATATTATAAAAAATGATGATTTAGATTGTTTAACTAGACCAACGCAAAATATTACTTTAAATGCTCCAATTAAACAAACTGAATTAGCGGCGTTCGCAGATGCTCTGGACAGGCAAATGACGTTTCTAGAAGATAATTTACGAAACTGTGGCCTAGCTCAAGCAGAAGACAGTGACAAACTGGATTTAAATTGTTTGGATTATCAAGAATTTCGAAAAAAATTAAATTTCTTTGAAAAACAAACAGATGATTTGTATTCTAATATTTGTAAACAAAATGAATAAAAAAAATTGTATATAAACCTTGTGCATTATTATATAATACAGCAAGGTCATTTATATTTCAAGTTGGTACTACTACTTCCGGTCAAATATTTCTAATATTAGTTTGGCAACACTATTCAATACTTTTTAGCAACTTATAATAATAACTTCGCAACCCTTATAATTCGATACTTTTAAGCAGATCGTCGAAAATATTCTGCAATGTTCCCAAATATTTTATTTATATAAAAAAACCTAGTTTATATATTTTATACAGTTTCCTAAATCGTATTGACAAATATATTATAGTTGGTAGTACGTCTATGTTTTGATCAACCTTATGTCAAAAGTGTTTTTAATTTAATCTACTATAAAATATTTATATTATAAGTAACACAGAATATGGAGCTGTGAATTAATTTTATTTTTCGATATATTAATATACATATAACAAAACGAAAATGGCTCACTATAAAGGAGCTGCAAGTGAGGCAGGGCGAGCAATGCAATTGATGAAAAAGCGCGAACAAGCTTTACAGGACATCGAATTGCGGAAGAAGAAAATCGAAGAGGATCTACGTTTGAATAACATCGAAAATAAATTCGCTACTCATTACGATGCAGTCGAACAACAACTTAAAGTATTATCAAACATTTCGACCTTAAAGCACAATTTTAATGAACAATATTCCAGAGTTCGACGATTGGGCTGGTTACTCTCAATGAGATGAAAGCCAAGCAAGAAAACATTGTCAAAGAACGCGAGAAAAAACTAGCGCAAAAACAAGCGGAGAAAGAACAAGAAAAACTGCGTGCTTTAGCAGCGAAACAAGCAGAAAAAAATCGACAAAAATCTCAAGTAAATACACCACTATCAAGTTTGAAAAACACCAAACTACTATCGCATTTCAGATACACGCGCTATCATTCAACTTGGACGTGGAAGATGAAGAAGACATCGAACCAGCATCCCCAATCGAATTCAAGCGCGAATTAGACGACGAAGACACCAAACAACGGAAGAAAATTAAGAAAAACCCAGATGTCGATACAAGCTTCCTACCAGATCGCGAACGGGAAGAAGAAGAGAATAGAATGCGCGAAGAACTCCGCCAGGAATGGGTGGCAAAACAAACGAAATTAAAAGACGAAGAAATCGAAATTACTTTTAGTTACTGGGACGGATCGGGACATCGCCGTACTGTACGAATGAAGAAAGGCAACAGTGTGTACCAGTTCTTACAAAGATGTTTAGAGTTATTGCGTAAAGAGTTCTCTGAGTTAAAAACCGTCATGGCGGATCAGTTAATGTATGTGAAGGAGGATTTGATTTTACCGCATCATTACACGTTTTATGATTTTATTGTCACGAAAGCGAGAGGGAAAAGTGGACCGCTGTTTCAGTTTGATGTGCACGATGATGTGAGAATGATGAGCGATGCATCGGTGGAGAAAGAAGAATCACATGCCGGGAAAGTGTTATTGAGGAGCTGGTATGAAAGGAATAAGCATATATTCCCGGCGAGTCGATGGGAGCCTTATGACCCGACTAAGACTTATGATAAGTATACAGTTTCGGATAAGGTGAAAACGAAAAAAAATGCAGCTTAATTTGTATTTATAATTAAATGTATCTAAATTTTAAAAACTAGTCTATTTTTGATTCTTTAGTTGGTAGCGCAGCTAACGTTGCGCTATCTTCAGGAAATAGCGATTCCCGTTCTAATTTCCAGTGATCTAATACATATGGAAGACGTTCTAAAATATTCGTGCTCCAGTGATGAATGCGGCAGCGCACCTTAACAGTTTCTAATCGATTCACCTACAAATCAACTCAAATAATTTTATATCTAAAACCTAAAAAAAACTACTTACCGTAACAGTTACAAAGAATTCTTTATCCTGTAAGCTCAAATCCGGTCCTGATATTGGTTTATCAGGTAACTGGATAGCGTCTTCAGCGACATGATACCCAGCTTTTCTAAAACTAGCTCTTACGTGCCAAGGCTCCAAAACCCAGGGTTCATCTTTATTCATTATAATCGATAAAGTAATTCGAGACATTACATTCACTGTCTAAATAAAATTCATATTTTTTTTCCATCCCAATCCAACCATAAATGACTTACTCTTTGCGCGAATGGTGAACTATGCACTGTTTCCGTTTCTGCAACGCGTTTATTTGCATATTTATCAACATTCTCTTGCGTTGCATATAAAGCCAACCCTGGTAGTAGCAACTCATTATATGCAACGGATGGTTTAACAGATATTCGATCACCGATATTACCAAAACCATCCACGTACGATACTAGTATTACATCGATATTTGGTAGTTTTTCGACAGTTGTATCTTTCACTAAGTTATATACGTAATGTCGACCGCGTAATGGTTTTGGTTTACTGTTTGCTTTATGCAAACTAGGGGGCCACTTTCGCTCAACAACGAAAGTCGTCTGTAAAAACATAATTTAAACATGTGCCTCATTTTATAAAATTAAGTACATACTCTTAATTGCTGGATACTTAATTGTTCAGCTTGCAATATAAGTTTAGATACAGTCCTTTTCCACATTTTAATAAAACTCAAGTTACTTCTAGGCTATATATTACGCTACAATGTGTACAACTAAACAAAACTTAAAAATATAATAAATAACTCTTTAAACTCTTTTATATACAATTATATACGATATATTAAATAAATAATAATATACTGTAAACTAATTTGAGTTGTAAATTATATTATAAACACTGTACAATTAGAGAATTGTGGAATATAGTATACATTTCGAGCTTAATCGAATCAAAAAGTCGACAAATATTACGAAATAAAATATATTATTTAAACATATATTTGTTATGCTTTCACCAAACTAGCGCCTTAAATTATTTATTTATGTTATTTTTAAACATGTAGGGGCACGAATCGACTTTTAGCCTAGTGTATACAGGGTTTTATTCATAACCACAGTTTAAATTACGTTATAAAAGCACGATTTAAGATGGAAACAACCCAAACCGACATTAAATCCCGAAACTATAAATGCGAATTGGGTTTGCTAACTCGCTCAGATGGTTCCGCAATTTTATCGCAAGGTTCTCTAACTATGTTTATAGTTATTAAAACGGACTAATTTATTATATTTCTAGATGGTACGATTATTGTAGCGGTTATTTATGGTCCGTTAGAGGCGAAACCGCAAAAAATGTTGATTGAGAAGAGTTTAGTCGAAGCGCATTTTCGACCGAAAGCTGGAGTACCAGGTTTTTTCAATTATTTATTTTATGACTTTATATTTTAAAATATATTTATTAATAGGTGTTAGTGATCGATTGAAGGAATCGATTATACGAAATACGTGTGAAACTGTTTTGTTAGCGACGTTATACCCGAGAACTTCTATATCTGTTGTGATTCAAGAAATACAAAATAGAGGCGAAGTATTACTTAATTAATAATCATCTATAACTTGATATTAATGCTTGGATTTTAGGTGATTGGTTGTGCAATTAATGCAGCGTGTTTAGCACTGTTGGATTCTGGAATTGAAATGAAATATTTGGTTGGTGCTGTGACGAGTGCGCTGGACACTAAAGGGGGGTTAGTTGTGAATCCAGCGCATTTAGTTCTAGAAAAATCGAAAGCAACGTTTACGTTCGTTTTCGACAGTTTACAACGTAATATTGTCGCGTCGCATACCACTGGTGTTTTCACGCAAATTCAATATAAACAAGCGTTGACACAGTGTAGAGACGCAAGTGAAGTTTTATTTCAGTTTTATAAAACAGTTATGAAAAATAAACTGCTTAAAATACATAAATAATGTATAAATAAATGTTTTTAAATATATACCCTATTTTTATTGTACCCAAACTAATAAATACATTGATATACACCATATATTGAATTCGATTTTATTAAAATATATTCGATATTAGCGCTAAATCGCCTAAGTTAGCAACTAAATAGGCAAAAAAAGTAAGCACGTGACAAAAGACGCGGGGATCGAATTCGTTCGCATTCAACGCTGAGAGACATGTTAACCTTATGGCCAGAATCGGCGGCTCATTTATTTTGAGACATTACACTTGCATTTGTCGATGAATCAATGAAAAAAATGAATGTGTTAGGGGCAATAGAATAACCTTTATGCTATAGTGTTTATGAAATTACGAACATCTTTAATAAAGCTATATTTTCAAATTGAAAATGCATTTTATGTTAAATGCGCCTCTGCACATGCGCGACCATGCGCAATATGCTGCGTTTGTTTGGCTTCGTTATAGAAAATGTAAAAATCCAAACAAACGCAGCATATTGAGCATGGTCGCGCATGTGCAGAGGCGCATTTAACATAAAATGCATTTTCAATTTGATAATATAGCTTTATTAAAGATGTTCGCAATTGCATAACACTATAACATAAAGGTTATTCTATTGCCCCTAACACATTCATTTTTTTCATTGAATCTTCGACAAATGCAAGTGTAATGTCTCAAAATAAATGAGCCGCCGATTCTGGCCATAAGGTTAACATGTCTCTCAGCGTTGAAAGCGAACGAATTCGATCCCCGCGTCTTTTGTCACGTGCTTACTTTTTTTGCCTATTTATATAAAATATCGAAAAAGTGTAGCTTTTACTTCCAAGAGGGCAGCTATAGCGCTTTAAACTGGCGGGAACTATTATCAGGGCCGTACAAATCATTATTTATCACTACCATCAAAGACTCCCTATTGTTTTATTTCAAATAAAAGTTGAACAAAATTTAATATCTTTCATTTTTATTTAAACTATTTTACTATAAATGCAAACACCGCTAAAAACGACTATAATAAACAAGCACTTCCGGTTTGAGTAATATTTTCAAAATTAAAAGGTTTTCTTTCCAGGCATATATAAATCTTAAGTTTAAAGTTTCATAATTTTATTTTAAACCGTTTAGGCTGTAGACACACACACATTTATTTTAAACAAATTCATTTTCTTGAAAGCTTTAAAGTTAAGGTTTGTTAATTAGGGTAATGTAGGTGATTGCCTTTGGGTGTTATTTGGTGGATATCTGAATGTGTAATTATTTTGATTTAAAAACATTTTTGAATTTGTACTATATATATATATATATGTGGAGATGAAGTGATGCATGTGTATAATGTGTTAAACGAAACAATTTCCGTAGATAATCTGAAGAGAAAATGCAATTTAGTGTTTGTAATTAAAAGTTTCATGTAAGATTCGTTGATATATATTTTCTGTTGTATAATTACACACTTAAATAGCCAAATTATTAGATGGAAAAACATCTGTTTAATCTATTTTTTTAATGGTGCAGCATCAATTATGTGGGTCTAGGTTCCGAGAAGCAGCACCGAAAGGTGTCCAACTTAATTAAAAATCATAATACCATGAACATTAGTACTAAATGTACAAAAACTATTAAATTGCACACGTATACTCAAAATATGTTTACCTAAATTATATATTCAATTATCATATATAAGGTTTTACCACCCTACTTTTAATAGTATCGATAGTAATCTTAAGTTATACGAGCGTATTAATTAATTATAAATGTTCTTCAACATGGGTATAAATCAAATGTTAGGTGCACATACCACCATATAGAATAGAAATCAAAAATTAGTTTTTACAGGACTAAAAGCTGAAAATATGCGCCCGTTGACGGAGCAGTTGGTCGAGTATTTTAAGTGCAGGGTCCGAGCTCCGCCTTCCACCAACATAGCCCCCCGGTGTTAATATTCTTGGTTCTATATCGACATACAATACACATGCATACCTATATAGGTATCAGAGTGGTACACATGAGGTATATTGCGGTTTCTGTCTGTCTGTATGTGTGTGTGTGTGTGTGTGTGTACGTCACTTTGTGTCGGGTACGGCCTGGTTAATGGGCGCCCGCGGGCTAGACGTTCGTGATTGCCTTACACTGCCACACCCCGCGTTTACGAAAATCACTATGATGAGTTCTTGACCCGTCCGTCTATTGGGCGGCCTGCAGCACCACAATTTAATATGATATTTTATATGTGCCTATACGATGTTGGATGTGCTCCTAACAAAACACGCATATGCATCTTAAATTATCGAAGAACTGCAATGGATGACCGGCATCTACAAATTCGTCAAAAAAACAAAAACCCTAATCAACAAAACGAACTCGTATCATACGTATATCATTCTATATAAATATACATTCCGTGTCCAATAGTCATTAACGCGCCTTATCAACCCTAATATTCCAAAATATTCCTCTTAACGCATAATGACGCTAAGAAACACATACAGTTGAATTCTAATAAAATTTTATTACTGTACAACTATAATGTGAATTAAAATTCGTATAATCATTATTATTATTGTGTATAATGTTTTACTCATCATAATTCTAAATGTTTTACAACTGTTGACAGTGCAATGAGTATGTATGTTATTTACGTGCATATAATTCATAAAATATAACTTATGTTATTTGAATGTACACATTATTATTAATGCTGTTTCAAACATTTATAGATAGATATGAACTCTAGTTTGGTACTAAAAATTAATATTACCGTTTCAATTAAACATTAAATGTATAATTTTTTGAAAAAAAAATGTTTTAGTACGATTGATGAACAGACATCAGTGGTCTTGATACCATCCACATTCGGGTGTTAACGCAGTCCCTACAATTAAAATTCTTGCCCGATAATAATTATACAGGACTGGAAGAACGGTCCGCGGCCGCTGGTACTGCGCCAACATAATTATCGAGCAGCGCGGGCCCCCGAGAATTATGTACCAGAATAAATTATATTCCATTTCGGATACTCACGTTTAATTAGTGTATGATGGGTTTGTGTGCACTGGTGCATCTGTGTGTGAAGACCGTTTAAATGTATCGACGAGCAATTTGGGTATGTAATAGCGTAATATTTGTGATACGCGCTTGTTTGTTAAACGAGTGCATTCAATTGTGAATTGTTTGGGATGTTTTTTTGTCGATTTTAATTTACGATTCTGGGATGAGACCGTTGTGAGACACGGTGCACTTGGGTAACCGAAGAATCGTCACATTGTTGTCGAGATGTGTACATGGTACCGTGCGCGCGTTCGTCTTTGTTTGCGAACTGGTGATGGTCGCAGGTTGGGTGCGTTCTGCGTTTAGCATTCAGCGTTCTGCGTTCGCATCAAGCACCATAATATAAAGAAGTTTGTTTTTTCTGCTGTGTGTTTGTGTGTGTGTGTGTTGTGAGAGAAACACAAATTAGGATCGCGGCAAACGCCATAGCACCGCTATACAGCATCCACAGTGGTGCAGTATTTTTATGGTTCGCGCGGTCTGTGCAATGGATGCAGCAAACTTAAATATGCAGTCTCGTCGTTAATAGCTTCGGTGGCCTTGGCGCACTACGGGCATAAATTATACGTACGCTCTGCTTGTTTTTTTCATTTATTTTACGTGAACCTGGTCACGGCACCCTATCTCTTTCTACATCTTTTCTCATTTCATTTTTACTCTTTTTCTTTACATACAACAACCATACGTTGGTATTCATATCCGTCTTAAGTCTCCACATTTTTAATTCAAATTACGATTAAAGCACTTATCTACCCCTATTCAATTGACTCGTACACAAATATGTAACTACCGTATATTTACGTTAAAACAACTTATAAACAATAAATTTTTATTGATGTTGAAATATATGTTAATGGATATGTTAATTAAAACAAATTAAACAGATAGGATAGTCTAAAGCAAGCAGTAATAATAGATGATTTATTTTGATTCAAAGTAATGCAACGCATTTATGTATTGCGTAAAGTATAGTTGTATGTATGTGGATGAGTTCGTAATTTGTGAATTAATTAGGTGTAGTGTTTGAAATGAAATTGTAGTCCTAGTTGGTAAATAGTGTATGAAGTATTATGTATATGTAGGTAGTAAGATAATAGAGCTGTGTCGATTAGCGGATGAGAATGAAATAATAGTTGCAGTGGTCGGCTGCTGAGAAATGTGACGTCTGGTATAGGTAATAAGAAGGGTATAGCAGCCATCAGAGATATGCGCCGTGGGGCTCTACACTACTGTAAAATTGGAGGTGTATACAAGAGAAAAGCTTCCACGTAATCATAGTAATCCGAGCGTTTATGTGGAAGGCTAGGGGTTTTTCGATCGAATGAGCGAACGTAGGAACGGTAAGAATTAAATACAATTAGTCGGGTGTCAGTTTGTAACGAGCGGTTTGGCGTTGGTGCATCAATGGTACGGCTCTTAAACTACGGTAATTACAAGCCACGGATGATATTTGTTATTTTTGTGGAATGAAAACTTGCAATTACACACTGACGGATTGATTGGTCGGTCAATTATCGAGGATGATTTGTAAAATGTATCTTCGTCCGTCGTATACTGCACCTATTGCGTATCTCTATACATACATATATAAAAATGCACACCGAACATCTGTTCATCTGTCTATGCAATCTTTACACACAAAATTGCCAACGATTACCAAACTGAAGTTTATCGCAAATTATCTCACAGATTCGTTCTGCTTTACATTTAAAATACCCATCAATTATTTATTGGGTGTATACCAACCTCACCCAACATTTTACTTATTCTTTTATGGATATATATATATATATATATATATATATATATATATATATATATATATATATATATATATATATATTCATTAAAGAATCCTTTCCTGAATTGGTCCTGATTATTTTTATGTGTGTGTGTGTGTGTGTGTGTTTTTTTGTGTATTTGTCCTTTTATTTGTGTGTGTGTGTGTGTGTGTGTGTGTGTAAATAAAATAATAGTGTTTGTGTAAAAAATGATATTTTGTCGTGTTATTTAGTGAGAAATAATATATTTATAAATCTGCAATTGCTATAAAAATAGTTTTGAAATGGTATGAATGTAGGCACTAGTTGTGGTTGATTGATAGACGTCGTATTGTTCATATTTCAACGAAATAAGTTCCGTGTTGTTAATTTTGATAACCTGGTATGTATGTGTATGTGTGTATAATAGCAGTAAAACAATGGTACCAATGCACAACTGGTACAAAGAACGTTATGATATGTTCAGTAAATAGTAAATTTCCACGCGGTAGTCTAGCTAGTTATTCGGTGAACACAATCTGACAATCAAAATGCCGTTTATGATGCTTCATCAAAAGAATTACGTTTAATTACTTTTAATACTCAACCATACAACACATGATTAACTTATTGCTTATTTCAACTGTTAAAGCTTCTAACACTTGATACTTGAGTATGCATTTATAATAAATTTAAACAAACATTAAAATTTTTTTTAAATCTATCGGGTACATGTATATAATATTTAATTGAGTAAAAGTAAAGGGAATATAATACTTCATGGGGATATATTTGAGTTTAAAACGTTTGATACTTGAAAGTAATTATGGATTTGTGGTAGAAATAAATATGTGGATTTGTTACAAATCTATCTGGCACAACTTGTACATATATATAATATTTAATTGCGTAAAGGTATATATATATACGGTATCGTTCTACCTGAGTCTGCGTTTCGGACGCGCAACTAATGACTTCGGGGTGGGTTGGGGTACGAACCATGGGTACAAGGGGGGGTATTGGGGGGGAGGGTGCCGTGTTTAGTAGCTGAACACACGGGGCCGAGCCCGGCTTGAACGATCCCGCCGCGAATAGCGTGCCGATTCCCTCGTACCCAATAATTATATTTGTAATTTAAAATGGCCCTTTCTCAACTATAGTAGCCGTACCATGCTTTGTCCTAGCTACACGTCTTTGTCTTGCACTCTACCAACCCATCGCCTCTTTGTCTGTCGCATTTAGATATGGGCTTATGGAACGAGCGTTTATACATTTTTATAAATGGGTTTCATTTCGATGGTTTGTTATTATTTTTTCTTTTTTTTTTTGTACACGTTTTTAATTGTTTCTAGATGGATTCTCTTCTGATGATAATCATATCATTCGCTGGGATCATATCTAAATATACGATATTCTCATTATTGTACACTACCGTCGGATCTGTAGACGATCATAAATATATATTTAATACATTTCGAAATAGTTTAACAAAAATGACGTAATTTAAAAAGTCTTATTTTTTATAAAAGCACACCCTATATTTTACTGTTTGCTTTTAAATTAAATACTGAAAGAAATTTATCAAACTAGTAATTTGGAATGTCTATTTGTATGTGTGTGTGTGTATTTGTAATCTATCTAAACAAATTACGTATAAGAAAGTGCAGTTATTTTGTTATAGTTTAGACTGAAGAAGTATTAGTGATGTTGATATGAAGGTGAAACAAAAAAATGGTTTGAAAATACGTAAAAGAAAAATGTCATTTGGCGATGTAAGTGAATCTTTATCCGAATGTAAGTGTGCTCACGTAGACAGATATAGCGGTGTATGTATTAGGATGAAGACCGGTGAAGAATCAACAATTCCAACCATGTACAATAATGATTGAAATCATACGTGTCCATAGTATTAATTTGTTTTCCAGTTTGACAACACAGACGATTCGTGTTTGGAAACAAAAATGTATGGCTTAGCGCAGCAGTTCTAATAAGAACTAGATCTGTCGCTGTGGTCGAAAACTTGTCAATTTCGTCCAGTTTCAATTATGCGAACGAGATTCTTGTTTACTGTGTTCAACCAAACCAAGCAAACCAACCAGCCAACCATCCATCCATCCATCGTTGCTTGATGCGCCGGAGTAATAGTCGACGAAGACTTTTTCATTCCAAACGTTATTTATCTTTGTAGAAAATCAAGTTCGATTCATGTGCTCGTGGCTGTGGGTCCGTTTTTTTCCTAACTCGCTTGCCCGTTATAATTGAATGTGTCTCTCCGGACCTCTTCTTTTTCTTTTGTTTTGTTTTATTTTTCTTTTGCTGTAGTGCTCGCGGTTAACCTATACATATATTCTACTCCATATATACAAACTGGAACTTTAGTTTTTCTTTAACTCGAAGAATACCAAATTATAATAGAGATCTTATAGAGTTTTTCTGTCGTGAACGCGCGCGTTGAGTTATGCCTCCTTTGTGTAAATTTATACTACTCCATCCTAAACTTTTTACACACACACACAATTCTAAACCAACCACCAACATTTATTGTACATTATCAACAATTAAATAATATTAAACGCTTGAAATCATTCGAATATCTTAGAGGTCCCTGAGTTATCTGTGTTTTATTTAGTTGCGCTTTTGTATCGGTGATGGAGCCATGAGTACCGTCGCTTTGCAGACGTATGCGGCATTCTTCTGGCTCATTTCATTTTACAGCCATAAAATATTAAATAAGGCACTTTCCTCTCTGTTATTGTACTATAAAAGTACCTCTAAACTACACGTAGTTGTATGGAAGAGTATACACGATGCATACAAGTAGCCCATACAATAGACAGATAATGGTCGTAAACGGAACGAGATGATCACCGGAATGAAATAAAAACTTTACTTATATCGCTCGTTCGCTCGTCTATACGGGGTTAGCGTCAACATACATATATACGTTGTCTACCGTCACATATACGACATCTAAGATCTTCTATGTACCATTTGCGACATATATTTAATGACTTGACTTCATTTTACACACTATATATTTCACATTCATATATAATTATACGATTTTTATTGCTACTTTTATTAGAACTTCACTTATTTGTATAATAATTCAAGAAACGTTCCTTAGACTTCATTTATTTTATAAGTACTGCATATTTTAATACATATTTAAAATTATCTATAATTACGATTTTTATTATAATTCACCGCAGAATTTTATTTCTTAAAAGTTTAGCCTGTATAACTCTCTCTCTCTCTTTCCCACATACATACACACACACACACTCACATACGTGACGATTTTATTTTATCTCATAATAAACATTTAATAGTTACTCAAAAATGTATAAAAACAGTAGAAAATGAACTAATTTAAATGAAATGCTGAAGATTTAAATAAAATGACTAGTTTGTTATCAAACTAATAAATTGTTTAATGGTGAGTGTTTTAATTTTGTTTAAATAATTGTACATGTATGTCTTTGATAGAGGGAAAAATAATGATAATAGGTCGTAAATATTAAGTAATGTAGTAGTGTTGGGGCAATGTTCAATGATTTAAAATATGTGCGAGCTGGTATGTATGTGTGTATGGATGATGGGTGCTACGAGAGTAACAGAGAAACACCGGCACTGGGACTTGGACGTCCCGCATCGAATTCCATAGAGTGCGCAAGCGGCGGCGTGCGGTGTCAATGTCAAAAGCGCGTCAAACACCTGACAGGATGACAGAATGACCGACCCCTTGTCTGCTGCGTGCATCATTTCGTTCATGAGAAGATCGTTCGCAATGCCACGCAACGCGCTCTTCGTTTTGTTATACATATATATCTATATCTCTCACACACATTTTTTTACTCGTTTTACACACACCTATCATCTCCGTTGCTTGTTTGTAGTTGATGTCGGGAACATTTCACACTGTTGTATTATTATTATTATAAATGAGTACGCGTTTTAGTTGTAACATTTTTTTTTTATTTATTTACGACCTGCCCAGCGCTGATACTAGCTGTAATCGAACATAAAAATCGAAAATTAGTGCACAACTTGTGACCGCACGAGCATCTGGTGTGGCAATTATACAAATACACCAAAGCAAATTGTAAACTTTGTTGAAAATCTCACGCCTTTTTGACCACTGTACTACAGCGGCAAAACAACATTGCGGTTTCAATTCTACTCGCTAAACTACACGGGAATATCATTCTCATAAAACAAACATATCTATCCCAAATTTATAACAACTTTAATTTGTATATTTATTGTATTTGAATCCTATATAATAAACATTACTCTAAATGCGCAAAATTGTTTTTTTATCTCACTAATTTAATACGAAAATTACATCATTTACGATGTGTTTTTATATATATTTTATAGGTGAAAGAATAGGGCAGGTTGTGACAATACTTAATATTCCCTTGTATGTATATCTCAGTAACTCGTTTGATATGCTGTTTTGCAATTCTGGTTACTGTGGAGGAGACAAGGGGTAAAGTACACACGGCAAGAGTACCAACATGCCAAGAGCATGTTGCCAACCCTTCATCAGGCTTTTGTGTGGGTAAGGGTCAAAATCTCTGCACACACACACACACACACACACACACACGTAAAGAGAAACGGGTCTCCATAGTTACGACACGGGACGTGTTATACTCGATTGCTGACCAGGCGATTATATCACGTCCCAGCAGCCATAACGATTTAATATGGCGGAAATTTAGACATTTTTCAAACAAATATATTGTATCAAAGTACAAAAAAAAAACTAATATATTTTTAATATTTTACAAATTTTTTATATTTTACCAAACTTTAAAATACTTTTTCACTAAATATATATATATACAAACACACACAGACAGATAATTAGATTTAATTCAGGGAAGGTCAAAACGTATATTTCCGTAAAAATCTAAAGATCGAAATTTTATCTAGACTTACTTATTTCTACGTATAAGAAAGTAAAAACTAATAATTTTAAATCAATATTAAGTATTAAATAATTAAGACTATGAATTATAAAATTCAACTATGCTTATTTCTTTAATGAAAATCTATGTAAATATATACGTTTTATGTAAATCAAAACAGTTAGTTATGCTAAGCAGTATTAACGTCTTAAAATAACTCAGTTACGTTTATCTAAATGCTATACAAACAATTTGAAAAGAATTCAGAATATTTTTTAATTCTTAATAGGGTTCAAAACCTAGTCGACAAACGCAATAAAAATGAATAAATTCACAGTTGTTATTTAATTTGAATTTATTGCTTTTGTGACCCTTTTTAATCGTAAACCGTTTATTATTTGTTTCTAGAATTTTGCAATGTTCTCGCTCAAATAATTCTTTTCGGTAAAATCATTTATTAACACCAATCGTAGACGTTTCGAAATAAGAAATGCGCAGTTGCTATTTTATTGAAAATCCACAAGGTGTTATGTTAGTGTACAATTTTTATAGCTCAAACCGAGACTTTGTTTTTAAAAAGTAATAAATATCGAATATATTTAATTTATAAACAAAACAGCTGTCACAACCACAACATCTTGCAACCAAATAACGTTTATATTCATATATTAACAACAAATATATAAAATCCACACTTAGATCAGGATCTTATAAGACATTGTGGATATGAATAAAATATATGTGTTATTATATAAAACACACAAGTAATAAAATAATATTTTACTACATATCATTTACATACATTTTATTTATTTTCCACTATTCATATATATACGTTTACTATTATAACGGTGAATGAAATTCAATCCTAGTTTTACCCCATAAAAACTTTATTACAAACTCGACGCATTCTTTTTAAATTTAAATACTCACAATTTAATTATTTCATCAAATAAAAACGCGAATAAAATAATTGTGAAAACTATTTTTAAAATATTTATTATTTAATAAATACATTATTTTCATCTCTATTTATATGTAAACGTATAAGAAACAGTAAGAAATATTTTTTCTTGAGTAAAGCTTTTTTCTAGATAGTTATTTATATCCCTGATTTGATAGTTTTCACAGTTAAAGAACTGAATAAAAGTGTCGATAAAAATACTAGTACATCACGTTTCCCGTGTAACAACATGCCACGTGGACATACAGTGCACGTGTGCACGCGTATCAGATGACTGGTTCACCGTGGTGTGCATTGAATGCCTTTGGCGGCATCCATGTGATATTATTATCGGGCATCATGTCTTGTGACGAGCAGCGCGGATTGCATATCAAATACGAAATAAATCGAACGCTGCCTTTCATTGTATTAGTATTTATGATCGTTAATTGTCTAGATGACCACAGAATCGCCAATGAGACGTATTTTATTTGCGATTATTATTTATAAATACGACTCTCAGATTGACAGTTTTAATTATATATATATTTCTTTTTATAAACCATACAGACATAAAATACCTAATTGTTTCTTAAATTATTTTTTTTTTGTCGTATTAAAATACGAAATAGTTTTGAGAGTTCAATTGGAGATAGCATTGAACTCGATTAGTCAATGTTGCTTACACGCACAGCGCGTCACAGTTCCGGTGAGAGAAAAATGAATCAACGGTCGTCGCAGCGGGTATGCCCGTATACTTATTACATTATAATCGGCATCGTGTCGCGGATAAATGAAAATCAATTTTTTTAATTTCCGTCTTTCATAAATAAACGCTTACACGTTTGTGTTGCAATTGTCGCATCACAGTACATTTGAATTAAATAGTCTATGTTACGATTTGTTTTGATTTGCGAAAAGTACCTTTTTTTGGAGAAAAAACGAGATTGTGGAATAACAAGAGGTTGATCACAGCGCTAGCGAATGAAACCTATACGAAACGAAGGAATCAGTCAGTTCATGGCCCATTACGCGGGTCTCGCACTCGCATCGTTAATGCGATACTGCGGCTAATGGCAGGCGTCTAGATGGATAGCCAGCCTAAACGCATCCAGTATGAGATTCTAGAAAATACACCAGGGCCCACCTACTATTTTTACTACGACTACATATGGTCATTTTTGGAGTTAATACATAAATATTATTACAAATAAATAAAAAACTTAAATGTAACACCCTGTCTGTTAATTTATTTTATTAGGGATTGGTGTGGAGTTTAGTATGTGTCTTAAATGTGGAAGTAGCCTGAATCCGGACCACATTTGGTGCTGCAGAACGCGGTACTCGAGTCGAGTCGATTCGACTCGAATCGAATCGAACGCGGATTATTGTCTATAAGTTAATTCAGTGCACATTTATTTTTCGAAGCTTTTCGAAATCCAGCGTCAGTAGAAAACGTTACCGTGTTGCGATATATGGCTGGACTTAGCCCGCTCGATCGACTTTAGATTAAAAACTGATGCCAGGGTTTTCAGTGCGTTTCCTATACTCTATTCAAATTTATAATTCTAGCATTTATTACATATTTCACTATATTTTTTAAAAATTCGCAATGACTCCTTACTTAATAAATCGTATAAAAAAGTAATAATAATTAGTTTATGTGTGCGTTAATCGCAAAATGTCTAATATGTACGACAGAATTGAAAGAGATTTTGATGATTAATGATCGATTTGTGTTTTAAAAATATTTTATTTCTAAGTGGTGGAAAATAGTTTTTGGGGTTTGAAATCAACTATAAGTTGTTGTTCTTGTGAATTCATCATATATTATTCAGGGAAAAGGTAACTCGATTCTTGAGGGTGAAAATATGCTATTTACTGTGTATGCGCGAATATATGTATGAATCATAAAACAGGTTGGCGACCAACGTTATATGTATACCCTACATGTTACTTATGATACGTATACGTAACGTAGGAAAATGAGAGTGTCAGTTTGAGACGATAGAGAAGCGGGCGTATGTACCGCTGTCTCGTGCATTTTTAATGTGTACCCGTAACGTTCATTTGTACCGACAGCGGCAAAATTTAAAATGGTTTATACATGCATGGTTCTATGGTGCTCAAATCCCTGTAGGATAGCCATTAGAATAAAAATAAACTTGAGACACTATGAAAATAAAACATATTTGTTTTGAAGATGTTTTTTTTTGCGAATTTCTAAATGTGTTATCAAAATTTAAATAGACTTGTGGTTTTGTGTAAAATGTATAAGTAGCTGTAATTGATTTGAAGTTTAATATAAAATGTTTTAGGTCGGTGTCGAAACGAGAGCCGGTGATGCCGAGGGTGGGTGCTGGGCTGTGGGGGCAAATGAATGCTCTGTTGCTGATAACGCAGGAATTAAAGAAAGGAGAAAAAATGAATTTTTCTGTTTCTGACAGTCCTTTAATCGATATGACGTTAAAGACGAGAAGCCATTACTAATGTCTTAGAAGATTAGTACAAAAGAATTTATGCATCACTAAGGTGAAATTATAAAATATTTATTACAAATTTTATATTATTTCTCAATAAATATATCTAGAAGTTATAAAATCTTATTCTTTATAAATGTGTTTTGTGATACATATATGTATATCGAATATAGTATACATAGTTTGACTGATAAAGTGATATCAATTTATTTCAATTTCATGCAATGATGTCATATCCAAATAATGTCATTCATGTACTCTTTTTCTTTTTTCAGCCATCTATCTATCTATCTATCTATGTATCTCAATGGTAAATGTAACGAATATGTATGTATGTATTACTATAACGCGTTTCACCGCCGATGTTATTTGCGGACGAGGGGTTGGGTGCTTTTGGCACGTCACTCCGGGCGCCATGTCTGCGTGACTGACACGGCGTTTCCGGTAGGCGAGCACCCGTCCGGATCCGGCCTCTCTAGTCACGTGACCAATCACAGTAACACGGCATCATCGCAGTCATCATCAAAACGCGAAAACTCAAATTGCATAATTACAAAATCGCTACGTGAAACTCTATTCTGTAAATTTCACACACCAACACACACACACACACACACATTGTTATGTGAAAAAAAAGAGACAATTAACTAGTATATATCTAGGAAAATCAGGATAACATCATTAAATTGTGTTTGTGACGTCAGTAGTGTATTCGCAAACTGGAGGATGAAGAAGACTGGAGCAGGAGCGGAGGAAGTGTGGAGGAGGAAAAAAAAAGTAAAAGAAAAAATAAGATCGTAAGGGTGAGACAAAAAGACGTAAGGCAGGCGAGCGGATCAGCGGCGACATTGGGGTGAACAAAACGAAAAAGAAAAAAAAGATTTATCTAAAATGGAAATGAAAAATTCGTATCTTGGTGCGCGCGGGGCTTTGGTTCTCCAGTGCGGAGTTGGCCCCGCGATAACGGGGGTTTGTACGTCTATCCGTCCGGGCTCTCCAGCCGCCTTAATTACAAACGATAACGATCGCAAACGCCGAAGCGCTGACGATCATTCCATTTCATTTCTTTCTTATACATATTAACGCCTCTCCGTCCTATTTCCAACCATAAATATCCACGATTCTTTTCAAAAACTAACTACACATCTAACATATACACAATGTTTAGCTTCCACAGACAACTACATCAATTACTAATCATGATGGACATAACATTTTTAATTCAAAACGTATGAATAACGTATTACTAGTTAGCAGTAGTTCAATACACATATAGTCGAAAACGAACTTTTCTGACCTTTACACAAAGCGTTGCGCGTTCCGAAAATTAGCAGGTCAATCTGGTAAATTGAGGTAATAAAATATGCAAGTAGATGCCTCGAAATGACTGGAAGGAATCGAGCGACGTTTATTATTGATACTAGTCAATTTTTCATACAAATCTGGCGTCTCAAGACACCAAAATACCAAATAATATTCAGGAATTATTTGAAATAGAACAATGTACATGGATGAAAAGAGCATCAGTGCACATGAAGATAGAATAGGTACACAGGCAGGCAGCGGTACGTATCCGAAATGCAGTTAGTCACCCTTGGTTGCATCCGGCACCCGCTGGGGAATCTCACCCGGGAATTGATGGTGTTGGCAAACTAGTGCTTGACTACGAATACGATTCGCAGGTCGCCCGGATACGTTGAACACAGAGCGATACGTTTCGCTCAACCCTGATGCCTGATGGACGCATTCCACAACGAACTTATATGGAAATTTATTTACAAACCGAACTTAACGGGGGGCGGCGACGTCAATTTTAAATGAGCATTACCGCAAGGGTCGAGGGGTTTCGAAATATCATTTTAATAACGTCGTTATTACTTGTACTTGATTATGCAAAACGAACGTTAAATAAAATTAACGTAATGTATTATATATTAAGAGAATAAATAGATTACTTATACGTGTGCCATAAATAAGACGTTCATAATTTATCAGTTTGGTATATTTACATCTAGTGTAATGTTCTCGCTGCGGTGAAGGCGCCGATTAAGTACCACACACCTCTAGTTCGGGATTCTTTTAAAATGAGTTCAGTTCAACCACCACCAGCACCAAATGGCACTGTCAGCGAACGGTAAAAAATCAGTCACCAGAGGGCCGTAATACTGTTAGAAGTCGACGGAGCGAAACGTCGCGCATCGCCTGTGAAAACTTTAAACCTATCGACGGTCCACAAGATTACAACCACTGTTGTAATTCACATTCAACCCACAACTTTGCCTATAAGCATATATTTTCAACACACACACACACACACACATATACACAACATGAGGAGAAAATCGTACAGAGTATTACAAAATTTAAATAAATAATTCTAGAATTTTACGAAAGATTTTTTAAGATGTGTAAACATCTATCATATTTGTGGCATTAACTACCATATATGACACCCTCGACGAAGGTCAAATGATTTGGATGTGCCGCTATCTATGCATCATAGAACATAGAACAACAACAGCGGTGTATTATTTGAAAAGCCTTAACATCATGAATATTGGCTGCTGGTGTATTCTGACTGTATGTATGTACATACGTACGTATGTATGTATGTATGTACAGCGTCCTCGGTTGTTGTAGTCGGGAGCGCGCGCGCGCGCGAGCGCTTTATAAAGGATTCATCGTGGTAGCGAAATGGCGCCTTGCTGCACGGCCACAATCGCCCACTTCGATAATCAACCCTCGTCGGTTCACAGCCGAAATAAAATTAAATCCACTTTGAATTTCAAGCAACCACCATATGAGAAAACTTACCGAAACAACACTCAAATGCAATCATAAAATGGCTTCAAATTTATACAGATTTTCTCATCTTATTGCTATATATAATATCTGAAACAAATGAAAGAGTATATATTAAAATTTATTTAATACGTTGATGGTGCATTATTGTCGGAAGATTTATTGATATTTAGTCAATTAGTTGTAGATGTAGTGTGAGTAGTATGGTAAATGTGTGTTGTGGGTAAAAATGAGTGGAATCTAGTATGGTTGGTGACGTGGAGTGTTCTGCTGGGTGGATGGAAGAGCTGTCGGGCGTTGGAACCGTCGGCGACGCGCACCGCCTTCAGCCACTTGACAGCTGAATGCATATTTCAGCGGCGGCGGCGGCGGCGGCACCGCACACACAAACACGTTCTACGCCAGCTTGGAAACTCGGTTCGCTGTTCTCGTTCGCTTTAGCCATCCATGGTATACACCATACCATCGTACATATATACATATATATATATATATATATATATATGCCCAGCGCACATACAACACATGTTGTCGTACTAGTATTTTGTGTTACCGTATATTCGTATATAACATTCCTCCACACTTGCTACAGTTGTTGTTGTTAATTAATTGCAAACAATAAACTTTACAAATAAATCAAACGATATTATTACTAATAGAAACCTATTTATATTAAAAATCTCAATAACATAAATGTTATAGATAGTAAATTAATTTATGTTCTATATACCTACCTATATATGTATATAAATTTAAAAACAAAGTTAAAATATAATATAGCTTCCGGTTGCTCATCTTCTCGCAACAACAACAACAACAACGATGGCGTGCTAACAATTAGTGGTAGACTTCTTGATTGACGCCCCCGCCAACTTCATTTCTCTACCCTTCTTCTTCTTCATTCTCTGCTTATGGCATCCAACTTCACCTTGATTTAATTACACATGAACGAGCAAGTTTTCGGATCATTATGTCAAGATGGTACACAACAGAAGTGATTTCTTTCAACGGTATATGGGAAACTTTGCATGTGTTTTCTTCAAGCTGCGCGAATTTAATGCTGCGAAAATAATTATAACTTTTGACGTATCTAAAACTGTACACGTTCCCTATCACCGATGCGACGTACTCATACGCGCTATTTATGGAAAATGATGCAATATTATCTTTACGTTGTTGCGAGATTCATTTCGCTCAAAATTTCGATTAAGAATACGCGCTTAAGTCCAATGTATTTTTGGATGGCTTAGTTGTCGATACTCTCAACCAAATGGTTTGAATCAAAACGAATTTGATTTAATCCATACATGTGCGTTTCAAGAGTCTTCATACAAATTAGCAGATTACGAGAAAAAATATTTAAAAAAATGTAATAAACGTTGTAAAATAAAATAGAACAAATAAATTTTGTATGAACGCAAAATGTCTTAATTTTAGGAATGGAAATATTTGAGTGTAAAAATATTTGAAATTCTATATCGTGTGTTGTTATGCGAAGGTATTATATTTTAGGTCAATTATCAATATAAGTGCATGACAATATTGCCTTTTAGATTGCCAGGCATAATAGTTTGTCATACGTATCGGTGCATATATGTTTAATAAACGGCGTGCAGTTTGAGGTCAGCAGAGACAGAAAAATACAGATAACTTGCGGATAATTTATGTATGGTATTATATCTTTATGGGGAAGGTGCATGTCAACAGGCGGATATTCGTGGAAGTGCGTGCTCAATTGATAGGTTTGGGGGACATTGATAAGTAACCGCAAAAGACCAGTACTCCGCCACTTGAAACTACTTCGAAAACTATCCCTATTGGATACTGTTACCTAATCATATATATTACTATCTACAATTTGTGTAAACACCTTATTTATATATAAAAAGAAAAAAACATGTATGTTATGTGAAATGCTTGAATTTTATATAAATAAAGTATGTTAGGAAATATTTTAAATAATAATAAAAAAAAGTGTTTTTGTTTGGTAATTGTGAATGGATTATGAATTATATGTGTGAGGGTATAATAAATAAAATGTTAGGGGTTTCCCATGAAGTTAAAAATGATGTATATATTGACCAATTGATTACAAATAATATCGAAGCTACAGTTAAAATTTAGTACGTTTGATAATAGCCGTCGTTGACATGACAAGTTTGTTACGAGTATAGATAGAAATTTACGACTAACGAAACAAAAAACCCGTGTAAAAATATCGCTTTAATATATAGGTGTGTGTGTGTGTTTGTATAAGGTGCTAACCGAACCAGGGTATCTTGGTAGAGTATATATCTCGCTGTCGCCTAGTAGCGCTACCAGCAACCCCGTGGCCAATTTGTCCACGACGCGGTGTGCAGATATGCGTCCTGTCAACGGTTGTTACCGCGCGCGGCGTGTGAGTTATTTACGGGACACACAGGGGTTGTGTGCGCATTTTCACGGAATATGCGAATAGTATTTTGATATACAATACCCAGCCCCCCTAGCCACCCCTCGCTGCCTACGCATAACATATGTACGAAATATAAAGTACACACAATCAAAGTTGTATAAGGCATTTGATTCAACCATGGCACCCATATATGTGTAATCGAAGTCGGAGACTTGTGCCATTTTGGTTTCGCTGTCAAAACAGCACCGTCCATCACTGCAAACGAACCGAACGCCTCCCACATCACCGAAACTGGACTTAAATCTTGCTTTTTACGAGAAAAGGATAGGAAAAAAAAAGAAGAAACTGCCGAAGGATGTTTGAATGGCACTGGCGGGACAAAAGCTTAGACCATACATCACTACATTGGAATCACACACACACACATTCATAAAATGATTCACATATATATCAAATGGCTTTTAAAAATTTGCTGGTTTATAACATATAGACAATTGCACATTCAGTCTAGATCTAGAATTGATGTACAACCTTGAAATAAATATTTATATATAAAAACTTTCTCTTAATACAGTTAAGATAAAATAAATTTTAATTCACACAATTAGATAAATTGTGTTGGATTGTATCAGCTATAAATTAGCGTCAATCAAAGTAGTGAACAGTACAATGATTGTGAAAAACAAAATAAAAAAAAGTTAGTAATTGTATGCTTGATTGAGTGGTGTAAGCTGTAAAATATAGTATTTGTACGGGTACGTAGGTATATACAGAGAGGAGAGTTGTTTCCAATGTCGGTATTAGGAACCGGGTAATCTGCGGTAGCTACATTTGGTTTCCCGGTCGAAAGTTCGTTCCAGACGAACGGTCGGACGAGTATAGTTGAGCGTGGAACGAGAGAAATGTTATTTCAACGTTATATGTTATGTAGCGAATAGGGGGCGACATGGGCGGTGAGAGACGGGGCGGGTTGGGTGAACAGGGTCGTTCATACGACGGTGGAAGAGTGTGAGTCTCGTTTCCGAACGTAATATAAAGTTAAATTTAAGGTGATGGATGCTGCAAGGAACTCGCGGAATGTAATCTAGGGACGAGATATTGTCGAACCAGCTGTCGGCATGCCGCCCGCAAGATGGAATCTGCATCGCACACACACACACACATGCAGTGCTGTGTTGCTTGTATATATGTATATATATATCTCACAATACACTTGCAATCGTATTATGTTTCAGCCTATACATACGCATACAGTACGCCTCGAACATGTTTAATATACGAGATGTGGTATACCGTTGCTTTTGCAAGCAGCGCATTCTTACCCTTACGTTTTAATATAAGGCGATACCTTAGTTTAATTCATTATTTATTATTAGAGAACAAGCAATTTGTTAGGCGCATTAGGTTTAGAACGAAATTGAAATGTATTAAAGATGTTGGGTTCATTAAAAAAGTCGCATGTTTAATGGCGTTATGCGATGGTTATTGTGCGAAATGGAACAACAACAAGGAGTGACAGACCGAGAAACGTTAGGAAACGAACGCGTTTTCTCTGTACGTACGTACGTACGGTAAAATGATTGGTCCATATATCACGCGTTCAACATCCGGTCCGGTAAGGAGAAAGCGAGCAGGCAGCGCGGAGAACCGGAACCGAGCCAGCGCCACTGGACACAATTTCCGGCAGAAAGGGATAGAGTAAACCTATATAGGAACTGTCACCGCCGCGGCTCCTAGAAGCAATCTGGGATGACCAATGGCCATTCTAGATCCGGCGCCCGGCTACTAATGTCTATTCGCATCTCGCTCACTCATTTCTGCTCGCCGTTTCTTTGTCCTTCCTGCGTATATCTCCACTAGCACATGTGTGTGTGTGTGTGCGTGTGTGTGTTGTCCCCATACGAGATCTCTTGATTTCTTTTATCTCGATGAAAACCCCACCAAACATATAAAAGAACACGAATTGTGTAGCCAGAGACGCATCAAGTATTACGTTACTTTCTACTAAGACATTCATTTTACAACTTTCGCCATTTTAGTCACCGGCACTTTTAATATTCAATAATAAATGTTATCGAATAACTGTTTACGTAATGACCTATTTATAATATAATCAAGTAAAACGCGATTTTAAATAGTATATACTTGTATACATATATCTGAGAAAATATCGTTGACGTAAACTCATTCGAAAAATTATAATGCAAACCGTGCATTTGTCAGTTACTGACACGGATTTATCAACATTTTAAACGTCTACACTGAGATAATTAGCCGACTTGAATGAGAATAAAGCCTAATAAATATTTAATTGCATTCAAAGCATATAATGATGCGAGAATGTCTGAGGACGAGGCCCGCGTATAGCAATTACATTGAGTACGGTGCTGTGACGTCACATAGACATCGATCTCGTAACCGTTATCGCCGAGTCACGATGACGCTTTTTACCAGCGCCGGAGCTTATTTCTCTTTATCTCGTGACGAGGTCATCGCGAGGTGCTGGTCATTTTTCCCAACCGTTCCCGACCAAATACGAACAGAGTGCTAGGGTATAGAGAACCGACCCTACACCTCGAATAACTCATTTCCACAGATGGAAATCGTGCGCATTTTCATTTCCTCCGTTTAACAGCCTTGACCGAAGCGGTCATACAAATTATATGTACAAAATTCTATTACATTAAACATACATACATACATCGTTTTGGGGGGGTGTTGCAAGGTTAACATGGTTGAAAATGATCCGAGTGAAATTTCGATAGGCAAAACCGAACGCGCATTATACAGCAACCCAACGACACAATGCCGTTGGCGCAATCCGTTCCCGATAACGGTAAGTTAAGAGTGCCATGGCACGTTAACTTAGACTGATATTTCACTTGGCGACTTGGCCGCCACCGTGCAACTGAAATTAAACTGATACCAGCACCAGAGTTGCCCGTAACTTAGATTACAAGTCGCTGGAAGTGTTTCCCCAAGTGGGTACCCTACGCCCACTCACCCTACACGTCGTAGGTGCAACAACAGATTTGCAACGAACTAACACACAATGTCACCTATATATATTTCAATCAATCCTCAAATTGTTTTAATAACTATTTTATTAATTTTGTCAAATATACCTAAATAATATATAGTAATAAATGTGTCTATTTTATTTATTAGATGTGTAATAAATAGTTTTCTAGATCACATTGCCTACCCTTTCTAAGTAATCTCTATATATAATATGTACATATACAGCGTAGACAAGTTTATTAGTGAAACAGACTGTCGCGTTCTCAAGATACCTGATTATTAACTAACTTTACCTGGGTGTAAGTCAGTTAATTAAATTCTGATTAGATTTAGCGGTTCAACGTTATGTATAGGTATAGGGAGATGTCTGAGATTTATAATCTTTCGCTTACCTTGAGTGACGGAATCTGCGATAGCATGGGAATCGGCTTCATGTTGCACTAAATGTCATTTCACAATCACCGTATTAGCGCACCATGGAAAAAACATTATTAAAACCGTTTCCATAAATAAATAAACTTATTCAGATTTCATTACATTTTCATGCAAATTAAAAACACTTAATAGCAAGAATTCCTATCATTTAATCTAAATTTGAATAGCACACCAACGAAAAACTATTCGATTTCACGATTAATGCTAATCTTACATGAATTTCCCGATAGCTAACACATAAAAAACGCATTTTTCTACAGTTTTTAACAGTAAAACACATGCACACTGCCCGAAAATTGTCACTCTACTAAAATAAAACTGGCTTGTTTCTACTGTAAATTATAGTTATTAAACCGGCTCGATCGTGTTTTAAAGATTACCAAATCAAACATTGGAATATTTTAAATAGAAATATTCACTTGCTTTTATTATTATTATTTGAAATGCAATTTTTATGCATTATTATTTATATTTTATTGTAAACAATTGTCGAATTATTATTATTTTGAAGTATTTGAATTTTTATGTAAAAGTCTTACCTCTTAGATGTTTGGATGACTTCTTAATGAGAAATTGCTGTTATTTAAATAATTATGTTGGAGTTTTTGGGATAATGGATAATAGAGTAAAATGCCCATTGAATCTAAACAAAAGATAAAATAAAATAGTATTTTTGTGGGAAATAGAATGATGAGAATGCGTGTGGGATGGATGTATAAAAATGCAACAAATATTTTATAAGTACACAAGATGTAGCATTTAATGCTTACGTTTCAAAAAAGAGAAAAACACTATACAGAGGACACGGCTTTCCATACTTCGTCCCATTTTGATAATTTATATTATTCAATAAAAAGCAGAACTCAATATACATATTTCCTCTTCAATTTTTTTTTTATATATATACGTATGTATGTATATGTATGATAACACAGAGGTACGATATTCATTCATTGATCTGTATTGATAAGATTCGTATACATTGGATAAGGCGAACAATGATTTATGATGGAAATCACTTAAAAACGAACAGCCAATTATGCTTCTTGACTCCGGAGGTATTTTTGCATGTACAGACTGGTACGGAGGACTTCGGTCCAAGTTGCATGTATGCATGTATCAAACATTTATCGTCCAAATTCCGTTTTTCTCTAACCCCATCAAATCAACAAATCTATTGATATCTATTACAATTACAATTGTTTTTATGTGTTTTAAGTGTTTGTTATTAGTGGACTCTGGGGATTTAGATCTTGCTCTAAATCAACCATTTGCTCAGTATACTTGTTTGCAACTCCCGCAATTGCGTTTTTTTGTTAATAAAACACACTCGTTCCATGTTTAAAATATTAAATATATACTATATTATTAGAAAATTCGTATATCTGTTTGTTTGTATACATGAGTAGACGACAACATAGGTGGATGGAGAAAGTGCAGAAGTGAACTTAAAAAAACGGGATATGTGAGTAATACGTTGACCTTGAGCCACATCTAGTCCCTTATCAAAGGCACGTCGCAACTAAGGGCGTATCCACCAGCAGTAACATTGACGAAAAATATTGTTCAATAAACTCTTACAGTAGATTTGTTTACAATGGTGAAAACGCTGCCTTAGATGCTGCAGTCCTTAAAGCGACTTTAAGCGAATATATACATCATATTATAATTTAACAATTTAGAATAAAAACGTCGCTTTTTTTAATTATTGGAGATTCGTATACCTACTGTGTGTGTGTGTGTGTTTATAAGCTTACGTTGAAATTGCATTGGAATAAAAGTTGTATTGGCAAAATGGAATAAATAGGTATTTTCAAGAAATTAAGAATTGAGTTATTATTTGAACACAATTTCAACGGAAGTTTTTTGTTTGTTTTGTTTTTGTGTTTCAGTTGTGATACATACATACATGCTTACATATTTAAGTAATAATTATATATTGTCCGCGTTTCACATGCGGCAAGAAAAATAGCAGAGCAGTCCATACAAAAAATGTCGGGTGACGTTTAAAATGTACAATTTATAATTATTCGTCATGTTGTCTATTGGTATTTTTATACATATACTCGTATAGTTATTTTTTTTTTTTAAATAATTTCTTCATTCATATATAACTATGTTTATATATATATATATATATATAATATATGTAAACCGAGGAACCACCTGAGACAATCTGTATACTCATTGTATTTCAATTAAAAATTATTAATTTTTGTTTTGGATTTAAACCTATAATAATAACATCATATAGGAATCGTGTGTGATCATTATAAATGAATAATCATAATAATAATAATAATAATAATAACACCGTCGAGATGGGCACACACCTCGCAACTAATTTTAAGGGGTTTTTTTTTTACAATTTTTTAGTTACTTTTAACTTACGTATATCGTGTTTTTCGGTACTATACAACTAAAAAAAAAAATTGATACAGAAACATTGTTATTGTTGAATGATGTCCAGATATTACGTAAAATCGATCGACATGATTAGTTGTTTGTTTCGGGGTAAATGTATCATATACATACAAGCATAAATATGAGAGTGTGTGTGTTTTTTTTTTGTTTTTTGCGAGGGTTGAGCACGATGACGAGAGGCAAGAGGATATTTTAAAATATATATATATGTATACCAAGTTTATGCTTGTATGTTTTAGTGTGTGTGTGTGGTCAGGCGTTCTTATTTCAGACAAAACAAAAATCACAACAAATATAATATAACAAATACATGATGATCTTTACAACAGCACAACCTTGAATTTACCTTATGTATTCTTTTTTTTTGTTTGTTTGTACAGGTGCATGTACGCGCGCTTTTGGTGGTGGGTGGTGCGAAGGAATGATCAACGGATATGAGTGAATGAACGGTAACTATGTTGTTAATTTTTCGAAACATATAGAGATAAAAGATGTTTGTAGAAATAATAAAAATCACACATTTGTTGAATGAGGAGAGAATAAGTATGGTGGTGATGATGATGATGATGATGACTACGAGAGCTATATAAAAACACAGCAGATGATTGTTGTTGTTGTTGTCGTCGTCCTGATGACGTCCGTACGGGGCGAACAGGTTCGTTGTCGCACGTACGCACGCACGCATGCATGCACGCACAGATATAATAACATCACACGATTTTTTTTATTATAGGAAATAGTGAATAGTGGTGGTATTGCACATCATAGGGTTTTGGACTTGGACCGAATCAGCAGTACCGAATCAGTACGAGTCGTACGCACGCACTACCTCTACTTATGAATTAATTTATTATTATTTTTAAATTGTTATGTACTCTAAGTTTATTATTTATATGTACATCACGATTAATTGTCTGTATTAATACTTTTTTTTTTAATTTCTGAATGAATGTTTTTTTGTTTGTTTGTTTGTTACGTTTGTACAAATCTCCCCCTCCCCTTACTAAAACACTGGGACACTACATTTACAATTTTGTACAAAGAATAATCACATTAAAGAGTTGTGTATACGCACGGGTCCGTATAACGTATAACGTATGTATTGTATATTGTTTTGAAACTCGTTGTATGAGATGCGCAGAACAGTTTGCTTGGTGGACGTCGAGTCTTTTATAGTCCTCGATGCCCGGTTCAGTTCACTGCTGGTTGATGTTCACTTATTTAAAAGTTTATTATATCTATAGAAACAAATAAAACAAACGAAACACCAATATTAGTCCATTACATCTTCATTCAATGTTAGTGTAGACTACTATACCTTCTTCTACAGATGGTGACCGTAATATTCGGCGGGGTAGTGCGCGTACTGATTGTGGAAGCCGGGATCACCTGGTGGTCGATGCATCATTTGTGCTTGGCCGTCCATCATGTAACCCATTGACCCATCGGGACTGTACGCGCCACTGGGACCTGCGTGCGGAGAAAATACTACATGTTACCACAGTCAAACACTGTCCTCTAGTTTGTGCGCTGGCTTTTGTTTTTGTTTTCTAAGCAAACACACGGAAACGCGGTGCCGTGTCGTGCCGTGCCGTGTGAGGCTTTCTTTTAACTGTCAACGATAATCGAAAATAATAGTCCGGATACAGGAAATCGTGGCCGACAACAATGAGCTTAAGCCCAATCGGCAGGACATGCAATGCAACGCAACGCAAACGGCCTAATTGCGCAACTTGAGGGCATATGTAGACATTTTAATTGCGCTTCAACTATCATACGATTTAATAGCAAACAATTACTTTGTCTAAAAATCACTGACTGCCTACATGAATATTCACTATTGTTACTATCATTTTGATATTAAAACCATTATCATGTTATGTACTAAACTTAATTATATATACCTATATGAATTGTTTTTCTTTCTTATAATAAACATTTTAAAAATATATTAACTGTAAATACGTGTATGGCTTATAGGGAATGAATGCGCATGCGTTGTGTGTGTGTGTGTGATGCACAATACGGAAGGAAGCAGAAACGACATCAATCAGGGTTGTCTCCCCGGTTAATGGGAGATGTGGACCATTGCTGCTGTGTCCACTGGCGCATGATTTGGGGTGTGGACCACGACGGATAAGAGCTTTTATCATTGTGGCCGATAACCCCCCGTGCACCCCCTTGTCGTGGCAACCGTACAAAACATACTATAGTGCAAGTTGTCTGTTTGTCTGTCTGTCCGTCCACGCAAACTATATCTATACCCGTCACTGACGGTGGTCACCCTGTCCGTCGACAAAATTTAATACATTGGACTTAAATTGCTATGGACCTCTCTTTTTTCGAGGCCCATAAATTATGGACGTAACGCGTGGACGAAGGGATCTTTCTACGCCTGCAGGTTGATCGAGATATCAGATTTGGATCTTTATATACATCTAAAGCGAATGTTTCACCATATAATATATACATAAATAAATCTAAACCAAGCATTTATTTGTTTTAAAAAAAAAACACTATTTCTATTTATTTAATTGTGTAAAAAATATTGAGGATTAAATAGTGGAAAATTTAATTGCTAGCATTGGAATGATTTTAAAATATTTCGTAGAGTAAAAAAGGAATTAGAAATAATTGACGGATAGATAAAAGTAGAATATGAAAAATTTGATAAAAAAAAAAATGGCAGAAAAACGATTCGAACGAGATTGGTGCCGAATAGTTAAGGCAGCTAAGTGGAGAACCGTGTCCGTATGGGAAAACTTGGATTATTATTATTATTATTTTGCGTTCGTTTCGTTGGTTCGTTCGATATTGATCAATTCTAAGTAATCAGACCAGCTGTTGTTGGATCGCCCGATGCCGGTATATGACAGAAAATCGATAACAAGTACCCAACCATACACAGAGAGGATGACGCGGTGAAATTTTATATACGCGTTCATTTATTTTGTTATTATTGTAAATATCCAAATAGAGAAAATAATGAGGCATATTTTAAACAGTCTAGGCATATTCGCGTAGTAATAAAAACCAGTCACGAATGGTGCTTGTAGTTGCTACAATCGTAGTAAAGAAAAAAATAAATAAAAGAGATTTGTCTTCCGGGTATAAGATCAGTTCATCTCGTGGGGTGATAACGACAGAATAAACAGACTGTATCCTCCGAAATGACAGGGAGTGCACAGCGCGTCCTGATTGAAAAACGCGTAAAAACGGCTATGAAACACAGCACGTGACGTCTATTCAACGGCAGCACAGCATTGACGGGTTGTAACGTAACTATAAGGTCGTAGTCGTAAACGTTAGTGCTCAGTCGGTAACTGGTGACGTCGCCGGTACCAAATAGCCTCCGATACTCTTTATAGTACTTCAGAGGTGATACTAGACCATCGTTTTATAGCTCCTATGTGAACCGTTCACTTTACTACTAACCGGCTAATGGCCAATTGCTAATAATTATTATTACACACACACACACACACACACATGGGGCGCGCAATCATTCATTTATTGACTATGAAATCGCTTTTTAGCTTACCTGCTCGATTCGATTGGTCAATCATAGGCTGCACGATTCTACGGCGTGCGTTGATAAACCTGAAACAATTCAAACCATCAATACGCAGCCCTGGTGACCAGTCTACTAACTACACTAGCTTATTCATACTGTATACACTCATATTATTAATAAATAAATATCTAGAAAGCACAAGCTTAGTTTTATTTATGTATATAACATAAATTTAATTTCTAATGTTAGTGTGAGTACGGGTTGTATATGTCAATGATACTATAGGCTAAAATGTGTATACAATATGATTAATGTTGCCCGAACAAATTGCATAGAAAAACATGATCCACCCCCTTCTAAACAAGGGGCACCACCCTTAGTCACTACATATATACATATAGATATGCACCGCTAATCTGTATTCTTACATAGAACGCTTGTGCGACTCAGTTCGTGCGCCATTCAAATCGGGCACGTTTCTAATTCTTGTTATCGTGAATATTACATTGGCATTAAACATAGGGCGCCAGTAATGTTTTAATTATTATTTCAAATCATTGGGAAAACAGCATTAAACATTCACTACGTAATAGTCATGATCTATGTATATAGGTGTATCATTAACATAAATAAAATATTTATTCTCATTATGAAATTGAAAAGATACTATTAACTATTGTATGTGTGTGTGTGTGTCTGTGTGTGTTGATCGATATATATATGTAGATATGTGTGTATATATAAACGCAAATCGTGCGAGACGGCTTTTTGCTATAGAGAACCGCGTTGCTCAACGAAATATGTCGGTAATTAATTGACGATAAGATATCGATAATTATAATTAAACTTCATTGGAATCTCAGCAAGAAGCGGGTGTTTATTTACCTGGCTAGCTCATTAATTATAAGTTGATCTAATTTATTTTGTTTATTAGTTACATAATACCAATAATAAAGTTAGTTTTGTACGAAACTCTATTTTTTTTTTTCTAACAATTTATAAATTATTACAATTACAATATGTAGCAAGCTTACTCAAAAATGAGTGTTTATAGACATGTAACCTTTATGCTCTACATATATAGATATAAAAGAATTAAAAAGCGTTTTAATTGTGTAATTTGAAATTTTTATTAAATTATTCAATGTAATGTTCGGTATTATATTAAATAATTGAGAATGTGGACATGTACCATGTGTGCTTTAAGGGTTGATATATGTGTGAATTTAAAATTTATACATATATATATGAAAACAATGAAGTGTATATTTTAGCTGTGTCATCTTCGAAGGGTGCACATATATGTATGTATGGTATATAATATCGAAAATGTTTCCGTGGTTGGGCGTCGGTGGGAGCGATTTGTTTCACTTCGTCCTGCATTCGTTTTATTAATAATAGAAGAGTATGGAACAGTACGGCCGTATTCTAGTCGTGGGTGCTTGGCCGCCGCGCGTAATAGCCGCGCTGGGAAATGCAACATCATCATGGCGGCGGCGGCAGCGGCAGCGTGCACTAAACGTGAGTTCGTTTGGGGGTCGCCGCTACATAACATGTAATTTTTATGTTCTTTGCAATCGCCAATGAAAACAGACACATGTCTCCGTAAATAATGCAACGCAACGAACGAAAACGAACGAAAAAAAAAAAGAAATGTTCATGATGATAATACACGTACATACAACAGAACGCACAACAAAAGCGACAAGTCTATTAAACTATTGCGTGTATGTCACTCTTTACATACTCAAATTACCCATAAATATACAAACTCTGATTGTTTTATTCCAAGAATCATCCAGCCGTATATGTACATACATATGTACAAGTTTAAAACTCTTTTCATAATCTAATAAACAATTTCGAGCCCTAAATAAGGTGCACATATTGTGTTTATTATGAAGGCACTACCGCCGCCGGATGTTATTTACAAAATAAACGTATTACAGTACATGTCACAAGTGCGTATAGTATACGAGAGCACACAGCATATGCGATTTGTGAAGTGTGTTAATAGTGTGCGCCCCGGTACATACAACCCTTCGACGAATTTATCCTTATGGAATGCGTTTGGCAAGACCTCTGGAGGGTGGCCAGATGTCGCCACAGTGCAACCTGACGCCGGGGTCACCGACGACTCCATCATCGAGCTGTCACTGTGACCCGACGGCGTCAGCTTGCTCGTTAAGCTCCGTTTCCGAGACCAACTCGCACCCAATTAAGAATTTAATATTGCCTACTACACTACTATTTTCATATTTCCCACTTTCAAAACATTTCTATTCCATCCTATTTAGTTTAGTACTGTGTGTGTGTGTTAGTGTTTGCTATGTAACGAAATTAAACAGAAGGCGGAATGGTAGTTTCCTGAAATCTGAAGGAATTGGCCAATATCCTATACACACGAATATGGCTTTCCACTAACCGTGCGATATTGACTGTTTGACGGTGATTCGTATGCGCCTAGCACGCCTGCACTAAATATAAGCGAAACTCATACGCCTGCCTGGTATGTTATATACGCTACACGAGGCAAAGCCCGCAGAGGCCAAAATTCACAAAGCGCGGCCGGGTGAGCCCTAAGCTCCGTGCCGGTCACTGTGACGTTCCGGTATGATTTGTCGAGTACGTGTTTCTCGATTGTAAGTGTGATTGGAATTGTGTAGACCCTTAGGGACATACATACATATATATATATACCAAAGAGAGTATGAGAAGAGACTTGGATTAGAAATAATTTCGTTTCTTTAAAAACACTTGTTTTTGTAAATGTATTTACCATCTAGTAGCGTGTGAATGAAGCACGCGTTTGGATGGATCGATTGATGTTCTGAAAGGGGTGATGATGGAAAACATTTCCTCTTCTAGCGCCCTAATCCGGAAACAATAATTGCTAACAGAAATGGAAATAACATTCGTTTATGTGTAATCTCGCGAACGGAGAACGAAAGGGGGAAGGAAATGAGTATTGCTTCTGCTGCATTTGGTCAGTTACTATAGTGTAGTGTAGCGACGACGCACAAGTATTTCAGACTTTAGCATCAAGCGCAGGCAGTCGCTGTTGTTTTCCAAGCTTGATCATTAGTCAAGGATTAGCTTGCTTCCCTCCGACAAGGGTTGAAGAAACAATGCGTTTGTGAATGACTGACTGAACCAGCCAACGAAAGAGTGAGCTGGGATCACCTCTAATGTTGTTTTCTATACTAATAGTCGTCCCACAATCAATATGTTCTATACGATATACACATATATATTGTATTTCTCTTGGAAATAAACGATTCGAGTAATTTATGTTATTTATAGAAAATCCAATATTAAATTGCTGTACGGACACAATCAATATCATGTTTTCGTTTTTTTCACTCAAAACAATTCCAAATCAATATTACCTATAACATACCAACTATTTTCACCCTAAAGTCTAAATGTATTATTATGTATGTTTGCCTTAGATATTTACTATCGTTTAATTTTATTTAAAATTTATTTTATGTAAATGTACATGAATTGAAAGCGGATGGAAATTAAGTATTATTTTGATATATTTTCTTAATACATATGGCAATTAGAGTAAAAAAAAGTTTAATATTGTGGGTCATGTTTCAATAATCCATAGAGAGTTGTTTGTATGTATGTATGTATGTATGTAGATGCACAATAGTATGCGAGATCATAATAATAATAATAATAATAATAACAACAATCGGTTAATAAACGCGCGTCAGAGAACGGCGGCGCAGCAGTGTAGCCCCATCCACTCGTATTCGCTACCGGCGTGTTATGAATGTGCCCAATTACATCTTAAAAGCTGTGCTCCATTAATTTTCACAGCTGCTGCCTCTTAATTGGGATCCACACGCTTGATGATAAACCACGAGGCGAGCGCAGGCATATTGCACTGTACGATATATATGTACGTACGTATGTACGGTATACGTTATACGGAAACCACACTAAACCGATTACTCTATACATACATACATACATACATACATACATACACATTTGTTTATTACATACACGTACACACAAACTCTAAAAACACCAACAAATATTTTTATTTAAACACCTATAATATATATATATATATATATATACACCATTACTTTTCTTAATATTAATAATTAACATATCAACTTGTTGCATATATTCATAATTATATATAGCATATAGGGTGTAATGTCGCGTTTATTTATACAATATTTGTGCTTTAGTTTCGTATAAAAATAATTCTCAAAGTTGAAAGCATAGATTGTCCAACGACCCCTAAGTTGTGCAAGCGTACCAATCATCTGGCACTAACTGACCATTCTGGAAATGTGTTCCGATAGTACCGTTGCGAGTTGCTGTCACACTGGAAGACTGATGATGGTGTAAGTAAATAAAAAACACACGACTTGGTACTCCACCCTACAATCGATGTACGTATACCACTTACGTATATGTATATGCGTGTACATGTACGTGTGCGTGTGTGTGTGTGTGATTGAACTGCATATTGCATCAATTCGATATATGAATATACGATCGTTTGCGTTCATTTGCTAAAGAATCAAGATTTGTGCAACATGCGTTGTTGCTATGGTTACGCCGCGGCTCACAGTGTACCGAGACAGAGTTTACGAGTCATTTCACTTCCGTTTCCGCTGAGTGATCTTTACCCATGCTACAGACGCGACTGGCTTGCGTCATGGGGCGCGGGATGCGAAATGCATTTGTGACTAACATATACTATATACGTACTACGAGTATATATACTGTTTAGAATATTAAACAATTTTCTTTTTTGTTGCTGTTGTTGTATTAAATACATTATTTATTTGTGTTATATAATAATTTATTTTCTTAAAGAATAACGTGACGACAAGTTTCCATTTTGCTTTCTAGTAAAGTAGGAAATGTATGAAAACACTTCACATATGTGGAGTCCTTTGCCAAAGTGTGTATGGATATATTTATACAATGTATAGATACGAGTTCCATTCCGTCATTTTCGTAATGTTTTTTCTTTGGCGTTTTATTTTTTTCTTTTTTATTTTTCCATTAAGCAATCCCGAGAGTCATCTGTGCGTCCTCGCACAAAAAAAAGCTTCTTGACGCGGTCCATTTGGCCGTGGGCAATACCCCGGCGTCCCAGTCCATGGCACTCCTGATTGCATATGGATTAACAACGTTCGCTCCAGCATTCTCATACCGTACACTCTGGCCGTCGACGATGTCTGCAATTTCTCTATATTTCATCTCCCCTGGTGTGCGCCGTTCGTTTGGTGCAGTCGCTCTGTCAACGTCAGGCGTCCATTCGAGCTTTTTGGACGTCCCCTCTTCGCTAGCGCCTAACAGTAGTACGGGAAACGGCCACGGCGTCATTACATAGCGTAATACCGACGATACGCGACATCGGAGGGTTCTAGAGCTGTATAATATAAACTCGCTCTGCAAGCGGGAAAAGGACGGTTGCTTCACACGCCATTGCCTACTGGCTGCCTAACATCTTCGCTCTTCGTCGCGCCACAAGACGTCTCTAATCAACGGGCGGCGCGCGGATTTTTTAAATCGCACGCCATACATCTTCTTCGACGTATACATACCTACATTGATTTCATGAATTTCTGCTCAACTAGAGTAAGAAATCCACCCTAACGGCCACCGTCGAAGAATAGAATTAAATCAAGCACCAAAACTTTTCATACAACGAAACACTGACGATAATAACTAACGTCTTATAGTTATATATCAAAGCTCATACATAAAAATTGAGTTTGAAAAATGTAATATGTAATTGCATGAGATTCATATACCTACATACTGCTAGGAAATTTAAAAAAAAAGCGCTTTAGTGTGTGTATGTGTGTTTGTTTGTACAGAGTAGAATTATAGAATATATCTCATCGAGTGTATGTATGTATGTATGTATGTATGAAACCTATTCGATCATGAAATGGCTTCACAAGTGTAACGCGGAATTGTTTTGTTTGCAATTTGGTAGTATTCCTCGGTTGAAGCCAGCGTCGGCGAGTAGCGAGGGCGGAGGCTCGCGCAAGCAGCAGCGGGTTGGTTCGAACCCTCCCGGCATGTGCACTGGCTGCCAACTCCCCCGTTTTTCCCCGGGAACGGCAGCCAAGCAAGCAAGCAGCCAGTGAACGACGAACAAAGACAGGCGCGCATTTGAGCGAGCACGAGCACTAGCGCTAGCACATCCATGGGAGAACGCCACGCCACGCCACGCCGGCAGCGCAGAGATAAGAGAATTGCACTGTCAAGCCGGAATGATATATTTGACCAACATTTCCATACAAGCCCGGGTCCGCGCGGGACGGATATACCAGGAGGGTATTGCCAGCGAGAGAGGATTTCCAATGAAACGAAATCCTACCAACACCACCCCCAACCAACCCCCCCCCCCCCTCACCCGACTGGCTGAAACGTGCGTAATCTCGCCAATTCAAATTAACACACGCGTGCACGAACTCACCCAAATATTTGGCTCACGATCGAAGCCGACGTGCAAACACACCGTCATTTGATCTATAGTCCAGTCTACCACCAACACCTTAACCAGTTCAAACTACCCAACACCAATCATAATCCTACCATTAACACCTTTAAAAATTTTTATATTTAATTCCAAAATGCACTTTTGTCCTCATTGCTTTGTTGATTAAATGGCATCATGGCCGTTGGGATAATTCGATACCGTCATTGGTTCGCATGGAAGATTATACCAAGTACACATACATATATGCAATCTGACTTATTTATGAATATTCTTGTAAACCTGTTCTCTTATAGCGAGGACTAGCCCAGGGTCAAGGACGAAAACTAATACTGCTCGCACAGGGCTTCATAACCATTACATATATGCATGCAGGTAGACGTTGCAACATTACTGTTCACAGACTTTGTTTATTCATGTTTTGTACTTGTATACGTTTTTTACCAAAGTAATTTTCTTGCATTTGCTGGGACATCAGTTTCGCAAGAGAGAGAGAGAGAGATACGACAAAGTATTTTTATTGCATAGTTGGGTTTGCCATTTATTTTACGTTGTATATGTTTTACCAAATTAACTGTTGTCTGTCTGTCTGTCTGTATGTATGTCTGTATGTATGTATGTATGTATGTATATAAAATGGACACATTGAACAAGTGAGCTTTCTCTGTTAACCAAAAGAGCTGCAAACGAATGTTACAGTTACAACTCTCGCCCCTAACGTTGACCAGGTGTACCACAAAGTATTTAATTAATAGCATTGCGCGTTTGTATCTCTGTCACTTTGACATTCTGTATATCTTTTCCATGGACCACAAACTCTACGGTGGTAAACAGAAAGAGACACGTACAGATAGAACGAGCGAGCAAGTGGCCTAGTATAGTACAGCTCATCGTAACTGTGTGCTGTATCAAATACAAGCTGAATTCTTTACGTACGTATGTATGTATGTATGTATAGAAGTCGTGTTGGATCTTTAGAAAATCGTGAGAAACGCACGGATCCATCCATCCATCTACGAGTATAAGATTTAAACATGTATGCATATACAGTGTGAGTCTGTAAACGCGACAATTGCCCAGCATGGAGCCAGCGTCCAACATATTAAAAAATCGGATGGGAAAAAAACTAAAAGAACGAAAAAAAATGAATTCAACCGCGCTCCAAAAAAAAAAAAAACATACTTAGCTTATATACATATATACATATTTAAATGTGTTTTATACAATTTGTATTTAATTACTTATTAATAAACATAAAAATCGAGAAAATGTATTACGAATATAAATTTCGCAAAAAAATAAATGGATTTTCATTTCACAAATAAATAAATTGGCAATTATATAATATTTGATTTGGTGGTCGTGACTGATCTAAATCTGTATGGTCATTGATGCTATAAACAATAATAATAGGTGTATATGGAATAGAAAACAAAAGAAATGGACTTTCCAAGAGCGTGTGTGTGTGTGTGTGTGTGTGTGTGTGTATTAATATAAAGAGAAAAAAACGAAGAAGACGAAGTAGAAGAAAAGAAAGAAAAAAAAAGAATTAAGAAATGTGCCTGGTGTGTATATTTGTTGGTCGAGAAGGCTCACCGCGTGAGACCGGCCACAAATCAAACGATGTCCGAAACGCACAGAGGAGATGGCCGCGCTAAGCTTTTCTCTCTAACTAGACACACTTGGAGAGCTTGGCATGCGATGCGGTATCTGGCCGCAGCCATCTCTGATCGACCACAGGCTCAAGATCGTTTTACACTTGTTTAAAATGAACTGGCTATGCTATGCTATGCCATGCCATACCATACCATGCTCCCTCCTGGTACATACATACATATATACCGCGATGTTTAGATACATCTCGATAACAATGACACTGTGATTCTTCAACTTGCATCATATACCATATGTATGAATACATCCTCAACAACCACACTCATGGATTAGTCTTTTGTAGCTGCATGAGTTACCACACTTGTGAATTATTAGTGTAACGTTTCATTTCAAACCAACACTGATTCATTCAACAATAGCAAATAAATGGTATAAATAACAAAACAACCAATTTTAATATATATATATTCCGTTATGGAACAGGATGATCAAATTTCATTAAAGATTTGAGCAAAACTTTTATTATTATTATTCTTATGAATTTTTTTGTAAAAGATTGCATGATATTTGATACGTATTAAACTCGCCGTGCATATGCATACAAGAACGCATATGGTAATGATGTCCTCTGGCAATGTTTGATCACTTTTAACAGTTAACTAGCCTCTTGTACAAGAAGAAGAGAAAAAAAGAACCATGAGCGTAACAACGAGGGGGATGTACTTCAGTGTATCACTTTTCGCATTATCTCCCTCCCAGATAATGCATCCAGAGCACTATTCCAACACAATACCTGCATTGTTATACTCCATTATCCGAACACACAATACGGATATTATCGGCGTAGCACTATGCATTTGCAATCGGATATGGTGTTACGTAATTTTTCCACATACACCATAAAATAAACTAATTGTAAGAACAACTATAGTACGGTACGGTACAGTAGCGTAATAAGATCAATACGGTTCGGTTTATAGGGAAAAAGTTGAGGTTCGTTGAAGTAGGTTCACTTCCTTCCCGTGTTAGTTCTCGTCAGTTGCACAAGTTCCGGGTGACTTTTCCACCGCCTTCTCAATTGCTACACCATTGTTCATCGGTGGTTTGTTGTGGCATTGGCTCTAGCGCAAGCTTTTCATATAACAATCCAAATTGCATCAACGAGGAGATTCTAGTCGTGTTGTCGTCGTCGGTGGCGCTGGTGGCGGTGCGAGGGCGCAGTGGAGCGCTAATGGTTCTGCCAGAATAATGGATGGAATTGCATTAAAATGTGATCTGCATAGCCTAGCCTGGGCGCACACATTCCGTTCGGGCTGCCCCCTCGACAGTTCCAGTGCCAACGAGACGAGCACTGCCGCAAAATGTAATTAGGATCTTTTTCACTCGACGCTGTGTTTACATTGAGCGCCATTCCGCCACCGCCACCAGCGCCAGCGCCCGCTTCGACAATCTCTCTGTTTCCATCAGCGCACGTCACTCTTTTGTCAATGTTCATTTTGATACGTTCCGGACGACGAACCAACAACGAAACAAGCAAAAAGAATACTCTCTACACATATTTACAATATGTATATGTTTTTTTTTTTTTTTTTTGTAAATAAAATACGTGTTCCGACTTTCTTCTATAGTTCTATCTATGTATGTATGTATGTATGCAACCACTAATTCACGCACTTGTTTCACCGCAAAGCAGCGGCATTATTCTCGTAATGTTTGAGCATAATTCAAACGTCTGTATGGAGTGTGTGGAGTTTCTCACGCATATGCGTGCAATGCTCGTTGAAGCACGACGTCTTCAAGTTTGCGGTGAAGCAAACTGAACCGCATGTAATTGGCGGCCGCCCTTTCACTGCACAAACACAATAACACCCTTCTTTCGACAGACACATCCTCTCACTGTTACATACGTACATATATCCCAAATTTTTATATGACGCATACACACTCTAAATCATCGAAATCAAATCCAATTTTCTATTAATCACAAACTATTTACATCCCTAAGATTTTCTAGAAAATTCATTTTTATTTTCTTATACATACAAAGTAATCTCGAAAGTTATTTGAATATTCCTCCAAACAAAATACGTATAAGAAAGTTCAGTGTATGTGTATGTTGGTAATAGCAATTACAGAGTAATTAAAAGAAATATTTAGTGAAACGATAGGTCAGGTGAAAGAACACGGTGTTTTAAGAGGTGTAATAAAGATAAAACACTCGTAAAAGTGTAGAAAAAAGTGCCGAAAATTATATATCTGGAATTGTAACCAAACACAGTAATAACCGGGTAGTTACTTATCGGTTAGCAGTGCCGCCGCCGCCGGGAAACCAGTCGGAAAGTTGACAAACGAGCCGTGCACATCTGTGTGAATTAGAATTGTGGTTGATTTGCGCACGCGTACACCATAATCGATACATGATCGCTGGGAGACAGGTGTTTCGGACAGGTGGACATGGACAACAACAAAAAAAAAACGAAAAATTCCATGTTATTTTGCACCTTGAGATTCGCATCCGAGAAACAATTTGTCATAAACTAGGACCACAATTAATTAACGATTTCAAAAAAAAAAAATCATTTATATGTTTAAAAATACTACTATAATAAATATATTCCCATCTAAGCTTATAACAATAAAGAAAGAAAGAATGAAAAAAAAATCCAATCTAAACGTAAGGTATGGTAATATATGCACTCCGGTACGTCTATCACGGCTGTTCAAAATCGTGTTTTCGTCTGGTCGGACAAGAAAAGTGCGTGTCGTTTTCAAATATAACGTATTCGGCAGTTATGCAAAAAAAAAAAAAAACCCTAGTGTATATCTGAAATATACAGGATTTAATAGCATTGTGATGTAGATAGAACGCGTGGACGAAACGGTATAGCGAAAGGAACTAGTCGTTTCCATGAATAAAAATGCCCTATGCATATGTGTGTGTGTGTGTGAACGAAACAAAACGTAAAACGTAAACGTATATCGGTCGTACAGTGATTTGTCGTTGTTGCGTTGCGTGCAATGCACCAGCACCAGTACCAGTACCAGCACACGACATCATGTCGAGTGTATATGTGCGTAATGCATGCGGTTGTTGCGGTGTCTCATTATTTATAGAAAGAGGTCCATCCGTACGGCGCCGTGTCAAACGAGGAGGCCGTTGTCAGTTACCACGAATTAATTTTTTATCAAGTGTGTGTGTGGTTTCACAGAAAACACGAAACAAAATATATATTTCTTTAGCAAAAACTTCCCCTGATTTTCTATATGTTAACGTTTTGAAATTAGCGCACGATTCGAATTATTCGTTTTATGTGTGTGTGTGTGTGTGCACGTCAGACGTGTGTTTATTTATTGCCAATGTACCAAGGATCTCACTTTTTTAACTCATATTTCGCCAGGGACAAGAGAGACAGTGCGTGCGAGTTAGAATGAAATAGCAAGTGTAGTCAGCTCTGAGGGTTATTTATGATGCTTTCCCACTTGTGCTCCGTATAAACACACAGCCCCAAACAACATAAAGAACGTATCTTGTGCGCTAGCTAGCTAGCTGGATAGATAGAAAAGAAGAAAAAAAAATACGGGAACGGTAATCCCGAACCTTGATGTATTGACGCACCCATGCTACACCATGTAACACCATGGGCCAGCAGCATATCCGTCCAAACATTCTTTTCAATTTTCGGATATAGTACAACATATCCAATTTCCCAAATGTTTCGTTCACTTTGCATCTCGGCTCGCGGTATGCAAGCCAGGTGTTGGTTCGCTCTATGTATAGATACACTTTCCAGATGCATTTTCAATGATTTCCTCCGAGACTTTATACTATATGTACGAATAGAAAATTGTTTTTAAGCGAATGTTTAATTTCAATGTATTCCAAAGTGGATTAAAAATGTAACATACTCGTGTAGATCAGTTCTTGTTTGTATCACGGCCAACAAAGGGTATGTGATCATCAGTGTTTGTCGATGATATCTGTGGTAGAGGGATAGGTTTCGCTCGGCGTTGCATTCGTATGTCCCCATGGGAAGCATTAAGGTGTCTGTAAACGGGCAGTAATTATACAGCGCGGCTTTGTACGCTGGTGGTGTGTGTTGGTGATGCAGCGGCGGCCAACGAGTTTGGGTTTCAGCGCGCTGATGAAGCTTTCGCGTACCCAGTCATCGCAATTAGCTAAATGGCAACTTAAGATATAATCCCAAATGGTTTATTCTCCCGGGGCATAATTACGTCTCCGGCTAGATTAGTTTCCATCTTCCGCGACCAATAATACCTACTATGTATACATATACATACAATATACAAAGGTCGTCACCTTACAGACATATATATTTCGATTTTTCTGCCGCATCCTTCGTTGACAATCATTGTATCTGCGCGCGAAATGTGTTTCTTGTCGAGGGTACGTTACCGTTACCGGGCGGTGTGCAATTTACGAGTCTGTTTCATTGTCGACGGGATCGAGAGTCAGGACGCTGCACGGGATGCTCTGCTCTGCTTTGGTATGGTATGGTATGGTATATACGAAGTAATGCTCTGACGACGGCGAATGGCTCTCCGAGGAGTAATATCGGGCCACCTAATAGCTTACCAAATAGCCTCTGAAACACCTTTTTAATGAACTATTGTAGCAGGAAATGAAAATGGGGACCGACGGGGACGGCATCAGCAGGGTATTGGAGATGTGGTATGCGGGGCGGGGGGGGGGGGGCAGAGGAAGGGTGGGGTGTGGAAGAAGGGAGGGTGGTGACGACGCGCGCTCCGGGAACACTAACGACCGAACGACGCGATCCGTCACGACACATAACCTTCCTGACTCTGCACATCAATGAATAACACTAACGGACATACACGACATCAACGATTAAACTTTACATATATTATACATATATGAATCATTCGATATCTAACTCAGGCATTCGCTCATTTAAATAAGCATACAACAACAATGAAAATTACATTGTTTTAAAGCTGTGATTGATATTACGTTATTCAGTCAGCGTTTTATAGACATTCTGAATATGAAAAATAACAAACGAAAAACGAATATGTATAAGGATAGGATAGACGGAGTGGAATGTTTGTGATGAATCGTTTGAAAAACACCACTGAAACTCTCATGCAAATCGAAACCCAAAGACCAAGAGACGTTGAAACTAAGCACAAAAAAGGCATTCGCCTTGAAAAGAAGAAGAAGAAGACAACAACGCCGCCGCCGACGACGACGACATCGTGAAAAACATCTCGTCGAAAAGACGTGGCGTTGTCGCCAGAAACGGAACGGAAAATATTCTGCCGTTTCTTCGGGAGTTGTTCTTACAGTCGTGTGGAAAGAGCACCCACACACACACACATATACAGTTGATAAGACCCCCTCGACAATTTATCACCGTTGCAGAAGCATTAACCCACAGCAGGTGAATGCGCATGCGTTCTATACTGGCAGCGAGAGCGAGATGGGAGACAATGGTGCGAAACGGTAATGGTGCCAGAGCAAAGCGCGTGGTGAAAAATGATGATGACACGGATTCGTGAATGAACGAAAAACTCCTAAGGGATTGCGCCCTATGTATTCCAAACTTGAATCTATGTCTGTATGTGTCTCTATGCGTATACCAAAAAAAAAAAAAATGGTCAGCATACTATTCTTATGGAATAAATGTAAAATAATGTTTGAATAAAAGAATTTATAATATACATTAGATTCTCTATAAATAAATATTGGTAACTAGGATCATAGACATTGTCAAGAATGGTATATCAAGTAACATTTGTGTAAAGGTATTGTCCGAATGCGAATGGAAGCGTTAGGCAAGCGTCCGTAACACGACCGGGGCAAGTGCGGCACGTTCGCGGCAACCACGTCCATTTCGACGGGCGAACGGACAGTAATCGCCCTCTTCAGACTCGTAAACAGGGCTAAAATGACCACCGAGACACACCGGGATGGCTCTTAATGGATTCCGAACTCGCACCGCGACCATACATACCAGAACAGATCCAAGCTCAATTCCACACTTTACAGTTGCTGCAACACCACCCATCTAAACACACATCTAAGACATTTCAAAAATCAATTGCATCATTTTCACTTCCCACCATTTCAATACAAATACTACTGAAACATTCACACACTCGCACCATTTCCGTATGCAAACTATAGAAATGCATGTATCTAAGATAATTTTGACTTTGGCCATTTCAATATGCAAATATCTAAGATCAATTGAATAATTTGCGCTCTCGCGTTAATTCAGTAGACGAAGTACAGAAATGTAATCATAACGCGGGTCCAGAGAGTGTATGGTATGGGGAGACACGCGCTCCGTGCATTCATAATAAATGATCATACCCGTAGTACAATTAGCCATAGCGCCTGGGTAATTAGTGTAAATTGTACGAGCGGGCCGCGTGGCGAACGAATGAATTACTATTATAAAAAAGTGTGTAATATACACTCGATTAAATCAACACATTTGTTGTGGTAAAATTATTTGTTAAAACGAATTTGTCGTTTTTAATTTCATTATTATTAACAACAACAACAACTACGTATTATTATCTATAGCTTTGAAATACTTTTATGGTATGAATTAGGGAATAAAAAAAATCGATCAAACAATTACGGAAAACGGCAGTCATGATGTGCTTTGCGAGAACCACGGTACTCAGAGGAACGGTAGCTAGCTACAGAGTACGCGCCGCCTCTGTACATAATCTCATTTGCTGGCAGCAAGGGACGGCCGAGATCTAATTAGGACGGGAAGTTGATCGGTAATTACTCCGATTAATCAATTCCTATCCCATTTGTACAAGGGCCCCTTATGAGGTGTGCGAGTTTGTTGCGTCATCTTACATTTAAGCTTTTGTGCGTTGTTTAAACATTTATCGAGTAAATGGTAAATTTCGCTCGCAAACAATTTCCAATAACACAAAAATCCATCATTGTCAATGGCTTTGAAATAGCTGTGGTGTGCGCGCCCATGAAAACTATTGGAATGCATGTTTTGCAGATGCGGTGCGATGCGAATTATTGCTAAACATAATTTTAAATATCAGCAGCGTGCAATTAAGCCCAGTCGCCTAAATTCCCCCACAAATTACGCGTTTGCAGTTTTGTGAACGTAAATTATTCGTGCGAACGAACGATGCATGTTGTTGCAATAAAATTTGTTGTTTGTACACAATACACCATTACACATAAATACAATTTCAATTTTTCATAAAAAAATAAAATAAAAACTCACCAATTGTTGACTTGAAGGATTGTAAGGCCCGTGTCCTGTGCCAGCTGTTTCTTCTGGTCCTCCGAAGGATACGGATGCTGAAACAATAAACAGTATTATTTATCGTTTCCAGTATTTTATATGAATATTAAATAAAATATACGATTTTTATCGTATTTATTGCAAACATTGTTCTTAGCTCATTTATAAATGTTACCCCTCACACTCCCCTCACCCCTCTTTGACCCTATACATATAAGTGAAAAAGGGTTGTGGTTGATGAATTTGACGACAAATACTATTATATATTTTAGTTGTGGTATCAAATTACAGATTTTAACGTACATTTAATAAGTTTGTGTGATCCACACATACACACACACACACACACAAGAGTATAGAAATAAACAAAGAATAGAAGTATGTATCTGTGTGAATGATTGACGGGCCCGTTTTTATTTGAGAGTGTGGGTGGGACAGGTGTACCTCTGGAGTACGTGTCCAGGGGCTCTTTGGCTATTGTCCGTGAAACACACCGGCCGGTGTCCGATTACACAGCCGCGACTTGGTACTACGTATTACTATAAAACGATTGTTAACTACACGAATGAAATATGTATTTTAAACAATATTCAAATAAACAATGGACTAGAAGTGAATAATTCATAATTTATTTAAATGGACGCCGCTATGGTCTATAAATGGGATTGGGTATTTGAAAAAAAAATTGCATGTTTGTGTGATTCGATGTGTGTTTGCTCTATGATGAGACAGAACGAGGGTGGCTGCTCAATGAGACAGAGAGAGCGAGAGAGCAATCTTCGTAATTGGCGAGGGCTGGACCACCCGACACTCTCAAACAATCCAATTCCGGCGAAAACAATAGCCATAAGTGGAACGCTTCACGGGACTCGGAGCGGCTGTCTAGTTGCCGTCACTGTCATTCCTAACAACGAGAGAACGACAAAGAGAACGACCCAGTACACAACACTACCCGAGCGCGTTCAGGAGGAAGAAGAACTATACTACATAACACCACCATGTATGTAGTGGTGTTAGGAGAGACGAATTCGCACGGCTCTTGCTCTACCATTCAACCGATTAAACTTTACTCTCCACCCTAACTAGCTAGAGATCATCTATATTTTACCAGCTAAATATATGTAGGTATATATGAAATAAAATTAGTAAGTACTATATTTTATAAATCGCCTCGTATGTATAATAAATTGAAAAATGTACGCGTGCGTAAGATATATAGTATGGATGTGCAAGCAAATAGTGTAAAATCGCGTTAAATGAGAACCGGCGCCGTAACAATTTGGCGCTAGGGTAACTGTAGACAGAACACATCACGTCTCTCCCCAAACGGCTTTGCTGGTGGCGCACAATGTGTACGTCCGCGACCTGTGGATGAAATTGCCAATAAAAGCCATCCAATAGGTACGAAACGACGTCAGGCGTCGCTCGCGTAGCGGCCTCCACAATGGGAGCGGCGGCGTGTGCTTAAAACACGGTGGCTTACACCCCTACCCCCAACACCATCTTCAATCTACGCGAAACAAATGGGATTTTGAATATCGTTCGATTATCCTTGCACGTATGCTTTCCATATGGACCAGTTTTCGGGGGTCGGTTATATTTTCAACTCATAAGGAGCTATCCATTTTTTTCCCCATTTAAAATAGCTTGTTGATGTTGAGATGAAGACGACGTATATAAGTATATGTTGCTTTGAATATATTATACTATAATCACCCATTTCCTTGACTATCGATTTTATTTGCGTCGTTTTATTTTTTCTAAATCTATTTCTTTGTGTTTTTACTACAGGGTCATTTACTGATTCTGCTTAACTATTAGAAAGGTATTTGTATCGATTGACATTCATCGTTGATTGATTTCTAAATAATTTATTGTTTCATTATGTTCAAAAATGTATTTATTTTCTCTAATACAATATCAATTAATTTTTCTAAATTACATATAAATTACTCATAAAGAAAGAGAGAGTGAATGGATTGTCTGTTGTATATAATTGTAAAAATATAAAGTCAATGCGATAAGGATGTTAAGAAGTGAAAATTGTATAAGTTTAAAAGTGAACGAGATATTGATGAACACGTTCAAATGTGACTTTAGCAGTGTGCCTACTAAAGACATGTATCATTTTTCACTTTGGTCCACACCCAGTAAATGATGCGACTAGTGAGGCATATATACATACATACAGGCATAGAAGTAGTAGAGAGGTAAAAGTCACACGGAGGAACCGACCTGTAGATATAGAGGGCCGGTAATGATGGCTGTTTTACCGATGGACTACCACGCCTTTCAGATACACGCACGTACATACATACATACATACATATATACGTAGTGAGCGAGCTGAAAGATCAGCAAGGGCACGCACACGTTTTATGCTGACTGTCATCGTCGTTCGCTTAACGAATGCCGGGGAGTCCGTGTCATCGGGTCCGCCCACGCTATTGTCAAACTACTCGGCGACGACGGCGACGTCCTCCTCTACGACTGTCACGTTTTAATTTCGACATGCGGCGGCTCGGTGACAATGGAAGCACAGCGGCACGATTGTTCCAAACGTCGACTTGCTTCAAACTGTCGTGCCAGCGTTTTTGACAGAGATCATGCTAATTTGTACGTCAACTATTCATTCGTTCGTTCCACATCGTTTGCGCAACCGATTATTATATTACTATCATGTGAATAGAAACAATTTCAAAAATGAACAATTATAGATTCACATTTATGAAAATTGAAATAACTCTCTCCCTATCCTATACATATATATATGCGTTGACGTACAAATTGTACAAACATATACATACATACATACATATGCGTTTGCTTATGTAGAAGAAGAAGAGATGGTGAATCTGGCGCAGGTTATAATTAGTAATGCCTTATTACCCAAGCTTCGTTGTTTAATGACGTGCGCGTTCGCTGGCTAGCTTAATTATTCATGTTGATTAATAATTACGCTATGTAAACATTTTATTCTAGCAGTCGTCGCGTCAGATGAAAAGATTAACCACATTCACAAATGCATCTTGCAAAGCGTCCGACCACTACAATAAAAGTAATGTACTATTTGTTTATAGAACTGGCGCTAAGAATGTGAGTCGAAAATATTCGCTCAATGATTATTCTGGATGATTCCATTATTATAAAAATATGCTTATGTTGTAATAAATCGTTCTTTTTAAATTATTATGACTTGTCTATGGGTTTTTTTTATTGGATATGAAATATATTGTATATGTGGAAATCGAGTAGGGCGAACGTTGATTGCAGTTGTAAATTTCGTGCATTCTAAGGTTGTGTGTGTGTGTGTTTGTGTGATGTGTGTTCCCGACGGTATGCTGAAAATCGCAACCCCTACATGACGTACTCAACATTTGAATACGAAGTCCATTTTGGAGGAGGAAAAGAAACCTAGAGTACAGTGTGTCAAGACATCCAACACACAGACACACACACACACACATGGATTCCCAACGTAATCATAAAAATCACTATGCATTCTGTTCTGATGCATCACAACATCAGCAATTCGATCCTAACCGAACCCCGACGGGGTGACTTAGGTGTTTTGGAATTGTTCTTTTTTCCCCGTTTCACTTGGAAAAGTGAAGCGAAGGGTATAAGGGTTATATGCAACCCCATAGAGAAACACTAGATATCACGAATGGAGGCGGGAAATGTAGCAGCGGGTTATGGGTCTCCGAGGTGCCCTTCCAAGGTGTGATGGGAAACGAATGGAGGACCTGCGGTGTTTTTCACGGTGGCTTCTTCGCGCGGATTCCGCGACTCTGCGGTGGCAGCTTAATGGCTGCCACCATCCTCTAGGGAAAGGCGCCGAGGGAGCAAATGGTGCACTACGTACTACTCGTACATTTTCCTATTCGTCGAACATTGCCTTGACAGAACCTACACCCACGATTATTATTCTTTCAACCGCAAATGCAATACTTTTTTTTTAATTTTATTTATTATTCCAGAAATAAAGCTTAGAAATTGTTATTTTAGAAAAATATACAACCTTGCCGCTTCTCGAAAAGAATTAAACAAAACGTCTTTAGTGCTCGCTCGCTCACTCACATACACCAAGTGGTGTGTGTGGTACAACTAAACGAACGAAACCCTAGGCAATTCATTTCCCCGAAAACTCTAAAAGGAAACGAGCACAACATGACATGCAGATCATGGCGTGTGGGGGTGGAGAAGAGTATCCGGTAACTGTGGAACAGAACAGCAGCAGCAGAGTCGCGTATTCCACGCGAGACGAACGGGAGACACAAAATGTTGAAAACAAACCGGGAGAACGTCGAGTAGGGATTTAAAGAAACATGATACCACGACATGGAAATACTGGAACGCAAACTGCCAACCACGACACTGCTATTGCTACTGCATATCGTCAATGTTGGCATTGGTATTTATATGTTATTTGCCTATTTTACTCTTGAATTATATAGCATTTGAATGGTAATGCGAATGATGGAAAAAAAGTATCGTACGGATTCATTAGTGATTCAATCGCAACAGTATGACCAAAAACATCTCATTACTGATACAAATCGATGAGGAGACCATATCGAGAGTTGTATACATGCTGTGAGTGTGTGTGTGTGTGTAGGTAAACTAACGACAGTTCGACAACGCGGTATACGAGAGAACCACAAGAGTATTCCTTGGGGATGCGTGAATTTCAATTGCCGTCGGCTGGTGGCCTGCAACTTTCATGAGATGTGCCCGCGCTCTGTCGGCCATCATTGAAGCTGTTGTAAAAATAATGCAGTCCCCAGGTCCCCGACGCGCCGTGAATTCATTTCTTTATTGTGTCGTCTTACGCCGATGTAGGTAGGTTGGTAGGTAGCTATATACGCCGCGACAACTGAATCATCCTTAGTCCCGCACACAGACAACTCGCAAATCATTTTTAATGGAATTACGAAAAGTATCTATCTATCTATCTATTGTGTTCTTTTTTTAAGTAAAATATAGTTGTACTTGAATATAGAAAATGGTGTCGGTAGGAGGCTATGCTACTGATCCGGTTGTATGCAATGCGGTGGCGTACAGCTGTCGCCTGTGACGTTAAGCGTCAACAATTGGTCCACAGACGGTGGTGCATGGATATACGCGAGAGACATAGCGCCGCTGACAGGAGACACTAACATAACATATCTAGGAGACATATCTCTAACCAGCAACCAGGCAGGAGCAACCAAAAGCGATTGTGTTCTAGTCCTGGCCTGGATATGCCAGCCAGTCAGCCATCCGTCCATCAGTCCCCCTGGTTTGGTCCTGGCGTAGGCAGCCACGGTTGTCGCTTCGGGTCGTTTGTCATTCCGTCCTTCTGGTTCATTTATCTATTGATCATTGCGTCACCGCTGCTGCTGCTGCTGCTGCTGCCACCGCCGCCGTTGCCGGGAGCGGGAGCCAGCGCGAGCGAGCGAACGTTCATTTTGTTTCTCTGCTGGCGTGTGTTGCGTTGATAACGCTGGTACTCTGTCACCGGTGACACTATCGGTCCTAGCCGACCTCTCGCGCTCGACCTTACGTAACCTCCTCTCTACCATCTACCCTTCGCACTACCCACCCACCCACACACTCACTCACTCTTTGGCTCCAGTGATGTTGAACCACATATGTGTACCGAGAGGGAAAGGAGCTTGCATATTTCTACAAAATAAATTATATCCCCGAAGAAAATACATTTTTAGAAAAATATCCCCGTGCTTGCCATTCAAATCAAACGGAATATAGGTATATTGAAACAAAGAACCAGTTTTGTAATCAAGCGTACACTAATCGGAAATAAGAATACACAGATGAAATGACGCGTTTTTCGAGGGACGCAGGTGCTAGTCGCTATGTCGGGCTTAGTGGCAAAGCCCTAGCACGCACCATGTGCCGGCACCGGCGACCAGTCACACAATTATGTACGTTATTGCCCAGGCCGTGAGTGAGTGTGTGTGTGTGCGCCCCCGTTTTCCATTCTCTTGATGCGCCTGGCTCCCTCATTGCCGAGGATATTTCATATTTTAGGGGATTTTTATGATCAGAACATATTGCAGTTTATAGTTCACGGCGGAGTGACCCGACATCGCGGTCTATGGTCCTAAGAGCCGCGTATCCCGAACGTGTGGCGGCGAAGGGAGTGGCAGCGCAAGGGGACTGGTAAATCCTACGTGGATTTCCTGTCGCGGAAAGCAGGACACATGTCGATGCCGGCTCCGGGATCTCTCGTGCCGGATAAACTGGGATAACCATACCGGAAATATAACGTGTGGGCGAGATGCACACACACACACAGCAACCGTGTACCCATCAGCCAGCGGAAATAGAAGAAGAAGACTATTTTTTCGTTTCACCCTCACAACATATCGAAATAACCGTAAAATTAACAGGGTGCTTTAAGGGATAAATGTATTATTATTTTTTTTAACTATCAAACTATTTGTATATCGGATATAACTAGATGTAATAGTTTGAAAGCCATTTTGGTAAAGCTTTATTTTGTTTGAGAGAAACGGAAGAGGAAGTAGCAAAAGAAGACGATGAAGAAAAAAAGGGGACATTTAACGGTAGAAGTCTCCGTAGGTATTAATTAAAACACTGTCACCCTGGCAACGTGAACGAACGAACGAACGAACGAACCCAACGGTCGTTTGGGTATTCTCATACTTCAGTTTTCAGCGCGCGCGTACTCCTCGGCTGCTTGCTTGTCGGTGGTAATTACTGTCACGTGACCAAGGTAACTCTCGCTGCAATTTCATTAGAGCTTAACGGTGTCCATAAATCGTAATGTCGGCGGCGGTGCCGGCGAAGGTGGCGGCACCAACGTTCCTCGGAGGCGCTAGATATACTAACGAGTCAGTCGCTGCCAAACCCAGATTCACGTTCTCGCACAAGGAAACCTAATCAAATGTATGATGGCTTTCTCCAACTCTATATACCTTACACATTCTACTTGTTTTATCTCGACATTATAAACAGTATAAAGAAACTGTCGCTTACTCGAGATTTATTCTACACTGTTTCACAGAGTATAGACTGGTTTGCCTTGCCATGCCATGCCATGCCATGGGAAATAGTTGGTTTAAAATATATTTAGCAAAAATATCTATGACGAAATGAAAATAGTTGGAGGGATACACGATAATTATACGAAGGGACATATCTATCGCACGTGCATCTCTCTCGGGTGTAGGATTAGCAACAGGGGTTAATGAGTCGTGGAAGTAATCCGGGATCAGTGCACCCCTCAATACTAACAGCGAGAGGGTATATACATTGATCTGTTCATGGACTGATGTCGTCATCTTGTTTACAAGAAAGTTTAAAATATCACACACACACATACATTCGTACAAGGATCGGTCGCTTTTAAGCGGGAATCGCCTGACGGTATTAAATATTAATCCCGATGCCGGTCAAGATGGTGGCCGGTGGTCGCCTCAGGGGACAGAGCAGCACGTTCACCGTTATCTACGGTGGGTCGCGACGCGAATAAGGTCCAATACTGGCCGGCCATCCGTTAATTCTAGCTGACAGGTAGACAGCGCACCCGGATTTCCTTCGGGAGCTTGCGATCTCAACTCAACCACCAACCTGCTTCTTCTTCTTATATCACATACATACACTAGATCCTCCGACCTGCTCGTGTATATCCACGGGGGATATACAAACTGTACCAACCGGCTTACAAATACAATCATATCACTGTACTGATTCGAACTTTCACAGGTCTACCACAAAAATTTACTTTCAACATACTACTCAAAATTACTTTAAAAACGCATAAACATATCCAACTAATTTAATCTTTAGCGAATTATAAGACATACAATTATCTTTAATTACATCAAATTATTAACTCGCAAGTACATTAAAATATAAATTGTGAATAAATTGTCATAAAAATGCGTGTACTCGTATGCAAAAAAACTTTCTAATTTTTACTGCCGTTAGTTACGAATGAAAATGAGTGTCTGGTGTATCAATTGCACTACACCAATAAATGTATTCGTGGTAACAACAACAACAACAATGACAACAACAGATCTAGTAGTGTTGAAGGTATTGAGAAGCCGTTAACAGGCATGTAAACACAACGGTTGGCAGTGAAGCAGTTGGCTTCGCGCCGCTGAAATGGGATAGATATTGCCGCGGCGATGCGGATTCAACGTCCGACTAGGGACCCCAAAAGTGGTTGTTCCTACCCTTTTTAACATTTCCTATGCAAATCCTTTAAGAAGCAGCGGTCACATTCAAACCCAGCGCGCACTTCTTTACGACGTCATCAAGATTCGTATCTTAATGTGTGTGAGCACAAAACCACGTTTTGTTCAAACTGGGGACACTTTGCAGGAGGGACTAAATTATTACCAGGGATAAACAATTACATGAAAACCATCTAAACGTTTCTATAAAACTCAAACGTGTTTCTAGACATTTTTGAACCATTTACCAATTTTGATAAATTTAAATGATCGCGTACGCGAATAAATGTGTGATCAAAGTTATTTTAATTGTTTCTTATGTCAAATATTTATTTGAGAATTTTTAGTGCCCGAAAAATATAAGTTATATGTGAAGAGTGCACGAAGGTCCCAAAGCAAAAAGTAACCAACGGTTCAATCAGTGTGAGTGCTACGACCAAAAGGTGAAGAAGCAGCAGAGTGGGGTAAAGGGGGTTTAGATTTGGGAAATGGGACATCGAGAGATGTTGTTATATACATGTATATATATACAATATTTAAGTGTGTGTGTGTGTGTGTGTATGGTTGTCGTATAGAGTATCGCATCGATCACTCACCGTCAGGTGCTGGAACAGCCACGCTCTCAGGATATTCGTGGCCACCTTGGGAAAGATACCTCGTTTCTTCTGGTTCTTCTTGCCGTTAGTATCGTCGTCCTCTTCGCCGGTACCTTCGCCGCTGCCTATGCTAGCATTGCTTGCGTCACCTGTAACACGAAAACACGAGGGTTTGTTTGCATATTTATAGATTTTATTTTATTTATATATAAGTATATAGATATATGGCTACGATAATTATATACATACTAAAGTACATATGAACCATTCGCATTTGAAACAAACATAAAATGTGAAAGGCCACGTAGTAGATGAAGGAAATTTGCAGGATTTAATTCCGAAATCGAAATAGTGATAAATTTCAACGAATTTGTTATTGTGTGCTGGAATATGTTTTTAATAAACAATCAAATCAGGATTCAAACCCCTTGCGAAAGTTGCACCTTATGGAACACAAGCAGTCAACAAATCATAATAATAAAAAAAACAAAACTGAGTGCGTGTGTGTGTGTGTGTGTGTGGGATGGTAGCAGCGTGTCATGTAAGTTCCCCTTCATTTCGGCACGGGCCTCTCACGGATTAGATGCGGGAGGGGTGAGAGGTGGATAATTTCACTACGCAATTTTGCGGGTGTCCTAATGGCACTCGATGTAATGTTTGTATGTATAACGCCGCGGAGGGGTAACTTAATGACTCACACACACACACACACACACACACACACCAAGAGGGGGGAAAAATCTGATTAGGGGTTCAGGATTGCGTAGCAGCTATGCAGTCCCACCCACCTCCGGTATATTTTACCCCCTTTTCGCATCATCTGCATTCTAACCGGATTTGCATCTATGTATGTGTGTGTGTGTGTGTGTGTTGAAGATAACCAATGGGCAATGGTCTCTGTTTATACGTGTCAACCAAATTGCCAACCAAACTAACCCTATAGAGGATGATAATCCTCAGCTTTCGACTTGGTAATCCATGCAAATGAAAAGTCATTTAATTGGCTCAATTCACGTATTAGTAATCACACCAATTAATTTATAATAAGATTAAATATTGCGTCTAAAAGTGTTGAATTTAAAATCACCATCAGAACCGCAACGCGAACAAAGACCGGAAGTAACCGAGTTCCACAGGTAATTACAGCGCATCAGGGTAAAAGTTTTACTTGCATCAGCAGCTATCTTAATAATTATCCGCACGCAGCTTCTCTTCCTGTGAGACGCACAAATCTACCTGAGAAGATAACACCGCGTTATCAGACCGTCGCGGTGCCTTCCGTCTCCCGTAAAATGCTTGTTTTATAGCAGGACGCCGCACCATCTCTTGTCACCACCGTAAAATAATACTAAAACAGACCTCTATCTAAAGCGAACAAAGCTTTCCCTCGCTTGTGCCGTGCGGGACTGATTTCAAATTCAATGACACTACCTGTCCTACCACCATTCAAAATTACCCTAATTATATTACATCATAAAACTATCATACTTAAACTTTAACCCTGCATTAGGTTTATTTATCTACAATTAATAATAAAAATCGTCATTATTATCTGTACATATGTAAAAGAAGGTACTACATTATAAATTTTGTTCGACAATGGAGCAACTGATTGCTTGAACAATAGTGGCGTAATTAACTGACGCAGAATCTCGCTCGGCCATCGTGTGCTCATCCGCGGTATAAAATATATGAATTTTTTTTAGCAGCGGTTGCGCGACCCCGCAGCCAATGAGTGACTGATGTAACCCGTCGTTATCTGGCTCGGCCTCCCACAAGAGAGCCTTATGGGTCAGCTACGGTTACCTGCAAAAGAAAACCCAACCGACCGATCCGCCGACGACGTGCCAGCCGCTAGCCAAAAGCAGGACAGTGGAATTATCGTTTTTTACAAACTGTTTGTCGATTGTGGGTCTCTGTTGCCATCAAAGGTATATTCAAATTTTACAAAAATAATAAAATTCATTTTAGATCTATTTCGAAAAATATCGGAATTTGGTTTGTTTTAGAATTGTGACTGTTTGTATTTAATGGTTTACAAGTATGTGTACGTTTTTTTGTTTTCGTATGTTGTTTTTTTATAATATTCTTTTTTTTAATTCTCCAAGTAATTTTCTGAACATGTGTGTCTTGTTAGACGGCCATTACCTCGCGCGCCAGTCCAAGCGAACGGACTTATGTAGAACTGAAAGATTCTGTGATTATAACCCGGGGCAACTACTTGAAAAGCATTATAGGTTCGAAACATATTATCATATTTTACATAAATTATATTTTTATATAATACCACATAAAAAACTTAATAAAACCGAGACTATATATATAAATAAATAAAAAAATATATATCTCACAAACCGATTCAGGTTTTTGATGAAACACATTTTTAAACTTAATCACAATATATTAATAGCTTAAATTCGTGGTCATGGCCGAGCAGATGCCCAATTTTTACCACTACAAAATTCACTAAACCAACTCTGTTATTATGAAATAAATAAAATTATTAAAAATTCTCATATTGTCTATTTATTTATTATTTTAAGTAAAAAGGGTAAAAATAACGAATAAATTTATTGAATAATAAAGTGAGTACACGTGTACTTGAAAGTCAATTTGCAATGGTGGATGTTAGTAACCAGATGGTCATTTAGAAATCAGGTGAGACAGGAGGTGTTATCTACACACACACACACACACACACATATATGCACATAGATAGACTTATGTGTAAAAGTAAAGAACCAGAGTTAAAAGTGTGTGTGGTGTATGCGAGAGGAAAGATAAGAAACTGATTAATTGTCGTTGGATATCCCGAATCAGACATTGGTGCACCCTTACCGCATCCGTCCAGCCAATTGGACAAGTGTGTGTGTGTGTGTGTGTGTCGGTACAGTTTTGTTGGCTTACAGGTTAGCTTACAGACCGGTTTTTGGGACTGATCGGTTTCGCAGATAACGCGAGAATGTTCCGATCGTGATACCCCGAACATACATACATACAGACATACATAGTTCAGCAATACGACTCGTCACACGGGAGAAAGAAGAACCCATCCGAAGATTTATGGATTGATACTTATTCTTCTGTTGTTGACTATTTTTTTTTGTTATTTCTCTCTCTACCGTTTATTAAACTTTAAACCACACATACTCTAGATGAAATCTGATACTTTAGACAAAAGAAATTGAAAATAGTGTCATGTCACCCCAGTTCCCAAAACATTTATTCATAAACGAGCCGATTCTCAAAACAACCTGTTCTAAAAGAGCCGTTCTAAAATGATTTCATTTTTTTTTTGTTGTTTTCAAATGACAAGCCTTCATTACATACATTCCGGCTTATAGCTCTTATTAAGAACGGTTGTGTTTTGAGAAACGACTCTTATATAACGAACGGCTGTTTTGAGAACGGACACAGGTGACTTACACTGACTGGCTTCTGAACCTTCAATCCATCTCTGCGAGACGCTATGTATGTGATTTGAGTCTGCGTCTAAAACCAAGCAAAACGCACACTATTTGTTTATAATCTCAACACGTGCTCTTATAATCTATTTCATTCCTTTGGTCAGAGGGATGGCGGGCGGTGGAGGGGGGAAGTGTTACAGAGGGGTTTATATAGACAAACGGTTTATTTGGCTCAACACTGCGCCGATTAGTGTTGGCCATGCAATAAACAAACAAACGCTAGTGAAGCCCGAGCGAAGCACTAGCGATCGCACATGTAAATCAATTAGTGTACTAATAACACACTTATCGGCACGTTGCCATCATCATCATATTATTTCTACCGCGAGGAATAAATATATGGACCATAACATAATATCTTATGTGTATTTATATAGCAGTCTAAATGACTAACATGTATACTTAAAAGTAGTTTTAATTTCAAAAATAAATAACCGTGTTACGTAATTAATGAAAGCCCAATGGTTTTTTTTTTATTATTCAATTTGTACATATCTCGAGATATCCTTGGTTGAATGTTTGATGTATGTATGTGAATGAAAGAAACGAGTGTTTATATTTGATAGAAAGTACAATAAAAGAAATGGAGCGCGCGTATACACTTCAGAATCTCAAAGTGCGAGAATGTGTAATTATTTACAGTGGCGCGATCGTTCTCCAAACATTTGGCGGATCACTGTCAGCCGGATGACATGTGAGTGACGGGTGTGCGTCCAGTGGCCAGGAATCAGTGGGGTGCGCACGGTGCGGGCGTCCTTCCGATCTGCTGCCCCATTATTCATGTTGATTATTTACGCTCTCCTTAACAACCGCGCAAGGAGACGCTTTGGAGGCTTTGTATTGCATTTCCGGCAACAACAATTCACACAATTTCGAAGCGATTAACCATGTCTCTCTCTATCATTCAACAAAACATCAAATTAATCCCAATTATTAGGGGCCGAGGAGTGGGGGGAGGGGAGGGTGGCACCAGTTTCTTTGTACCACTACAATTCCTAGAATTCGAACACGCTGCGCTGCGCCGCGCCGATATTACAGATTGATCCCAATCCGATGGATGAGGAATAATTTTTTGTTGTTTGTTTCGTGATGTCATCATTAACTAGTAAACGAGAGAGACTAAACCGCTGTATCCAATCAGCTGTCGATCTGAGAAGATGAGGTAAGCATATTTCGTTCGGAGTCATGGCTGACTGAATTTCGACCGCTAACGATACTTGACGGCCACAAGCGTAAACAATAGTTGTTCGTTACTTGCGAACGAATCTGATTAATGCGCGCCCTACGGTCACTATTTTGCACTATTGCTGCATGGCTGGCCTACGACGAATTGAAAGCCTGACTCAAGATTGATGGGTGACTTGTGGCGAGACATGTTGAAACGTCCGGCCCGCATTCTCACCAAGCGATGTGTCGATCAGCTGTCGGTGATCTCTTATCTTAAAAAATGACGGACCAAAAACCGTATAGGACACACAAGGACCGCCACTACGGACCCAAAAAAAAAAAGACACAACGAAGATGACCGCTTCAGATTACTACACATACATACGGTCGATACTAGTTTTTCGAAATGCATATATAGAAAGATTTTTGATTAGAATTACGCTGATTTGATATAAGTAATAGATATGGTATTTCGTTTAACCGTTTAATATGAATTGGCATGCACGCGTGTTTGTCAAAAAGTGCGCGCGATATTAATCACGGGTGTACGTAAAGTGCGATGAAATTAAACGCACGATTAATGAGATTGTTGAGAAATAATAATATTTACTTTAACAGATGAGCGCTGCTACGATAGCACGGGCACCGTCTGCTCCGACTAATAAATAACTCCCGCGGGTGTCACCTCACGAATTAACATAAATCTTCGGTATGTCAACTTGGAGACTGCTCTGCTGCTGCTACTGCTGCTGTTGCTACAACACACACACACACACACTACAGACCGTATAAAAACAATCTTATATTATTAGACAAACACAATGACGCTGCGTGTGTGTGTGTGTGTGTGTGTGTTGTACGAACGTGCTTTTGCACTGGATTATTCAAACGCTATAGTACGATATGTACTTAATAGAAGAAACACATTTTATAGTTTGGATTTACGGGGAATAAAAGCGTTTGTCGCTTGGTTGGGTTGCGTAGAGGGTATGAACTATGGGCTAGAAATAGACATCCCGGCGACTTGCAGTCAAAATAGTGGCGCGGCCAAGGCGTCGAATGTTTACACGGATTGGCGCCTTGAAGTGCCCATTTCGACACCTGCTCGTCGGCCGTCATTCGCAGCGCGCGTCTGTCACCGCGACCGTCGACTCGTAATTGCCCTGACTCGCGGAATTATAACAACTATGTATACACACACACACACACACACACGCGCCAATTGGAATGCAACAATTGACCCAATTATTTATTCGATATTACTTTTGCCATACACTATATCAATCCAACTTTACACTAGACGCAATTCAACCTAAGATTCATTATTATTGTGGCGCCGCTATTACAAATATTCCCCGATTTGTGTCTATCTATACTATTCCAATCAAGCCTTAACCAGCCATACATATGTATCTAGAATTCTATACTGTATATAGATTTGTATTTAAATTCTTAATAAAAAAAAATAGAGCAGTGAGCATTGGCCACATGTTAGTGAGTGCACGCTTCACACATATGCGCCGCCTGATGTGTGGTTAATGCGGTAGGCATGGATAATAAATATGTAGTAACAAGTGTAGAAATTTACGCCTGGGTAGTCGACAATAACACACATTTCTTTACAAATTCGAGCACATTTGCGAAATTAAGTGCAAGGCACTATTGTTACGCACAAAAGTACCAATTTCAACGTGCGAAACTAAAGATAGTGATTACAGAAACAACTGTTGTTTGCGGTAAAATATCATTCAACGATTGTGTGGGTTTTAATTCGTAACTTGATGATACACAATAGACATAACGCATAGAAATTCGCAGAATGACGCGACCACACGACACGCAGCGCAGCACCGTTTTAAGAAAGTGCATCGCGGTGTAAAAAGTCGAGCGCGGTTATTGTAACATCTTTATTCCGGCCGTACGAAACGAAACAATTATTCCAGTCACATACGCAGCGGTATGAGAGACCAATGTCACTGCAAATACATAAGCTACAAGCTATAAAAACAATTGGACTGCCAAAACTGTTGTATGTGTTTTTTTTATTGTCCGGCACATTTGACGCAGTAAATGTCGTCGTTCGAACTGTTTTTTAATGACCTGTATTTCAAATTTTTCGGGTTATAACAGTTCGTCGGGTGACCCATAAAAATGCGCCTGCGTTCACTTGCTCGTCTACTCGCTGTCTCGCTGCATTTTACTATCTGTCATTTTATGTAGTATGTTTTAGAATTTGTTTCATACATACATACATGTGTGTGTGTGTGTGTGTGTGTATTTCGTTTTTATGACCGCATTTGTGATGTCTCCGCCCCATTTGTAAATATGCTTCTTAATATAAGAATGATTTTCTCCCCTTCTGATTTGTGTGGAAAATTGATTTTTTATAGCTTACGATTTTAGATAACCAAAATATACGAGTATTTATTGTATAGGTATGCAGTTATTGGGAATATTTCATTCCAAATTTAGGGTACTTTATATTAAATATTACTTACTTTATTGACATTATTAAATAATAAAAATTGTAATTTGTTCTAATAAAAATTATTGTCTATATAAACTTATGGTTTTTATTGTATTTATTACAGAAACTATTTAAATATGAGTGTGTATAAGAGTGAATAGAATAACTTTAAGAGAAGAATGATAGTCATTGGAGTATGTTTTGTTCGGTATGGTGTGTTTTTTTTTTGTAGTGAGTGTGTTATTTTTTGGTTCATTATTTTATTATTTATTTTGTCGAACGACACACAGTCTTTATGTATGCATCCGTCTGACAGATATTATTTTAATTTCCAAGTCGAACGCGCTGGCAATGGTCCAGGTACGCGGGCCGAATTGTATTACATTCAGATGCGAGCCGACATCGCATCGCATCGAGAGACCAGCGACCGAGCAAACGAGCAAGCGAGCGAGCGGTATATAACGATACATTAACGTCGCGCGCTGCCCTGACTTACGACCCGCTTACGGGCGGGCGAAATTTTAAAATTAGCATTCCTTACGACAGATATCGCATACGATACATACGCTAGCCACAAACTATCAACACACATGATGCGACATACATACATAAACACACACACACACACACTTAAAGCGATAATTGATTTTATTTTTTTTTTTAAGTTTTTATTTCCATCATTTATTTTCGCTGCAGTACCTTCAGTTTGGGGTAGGTGTTGTTCGTTGGCGAAGCGAAGCACACAGGGAGTTCTTCATTTTCAGAGCTGTCACACGCAGACATACCGTATCGACAGAGGCACGTGGCCGCTTCATCTGCACGCGTTCGCGTACACACACACACATGCATATAGTAGTATACTGTACACGACGTTCTTTGTGTTTGGTGCCTTCGCCAGGCGACACCCTCTCTAGCCCCCCTTAGCGGTTAGTAATTAATTTTTACAGAGGACAACCAAACTCAAGATGAACGTGGCCCCCATCATTCAAAAATTCATTTGTATTTGTTTTATAATGATATCTTATTGTTTAAAAGAATCATCTCGCTTGTTAAGCTGTAAGTTGAGAACTGACCGTATGTATAGTCCATCTAACAAAAGAAAGAATTGTTGGGAGTTGTGAGATACCCTTTCACACGGTTTTAATTTAAATGGCCGCGAAGAAGACGAATATATGGGGAAAAAAAACGAAGCAACGATAATAAAGGGAATAAAAAATGGTGTTTTCGTTTTAAAATACCACACGGTAAAGTTCATCTTGATGTGGAATTCCATCATCTGGACGAAGCACAGACATAATTTTTTCCGTCGGCATCTCTTCTTCGTTCCAACAACCGCCGCTGCCGCTGCCGCGCTTACAGTCAGTGAATAGGGTTTAATTAGACGAATGCCTTGTGGACCAGAGTCGTTGCATCCTTTTCTGCTTCATCGCAAGCCCCGAATATATATATCGAATAGCGGCGGGCAGAGCAGCGAGTTGGTCTGAGCGACCAACCGACCGACCGACCCTTGGACTGGACGGACGGACTACTAGTCGGGATATTTGAGTGATGGGGCGAACCGTTCGTTGCCTAGGTAACAATTACCTCGCTCGGCCGCTAAAATGTTTCCACGTGACGGGACCGGTGTGGCTCCATGGGAACCAATTACGGTGTGGGCGAGTGATGGATGGTCCAATCAGAGGGGTTTCCTTCTCCAGGTGACCCTAAGGTCAACGCCGACGTCTAAAAACCATTGTACTAGTACTAGTACAAGTTACTAGCTATTACTATACACACTCTAGACCACTACCACGGATCACTCACATATTTATTTGCGTCCTTCTAAGATGCAAACTCTTCGTAGTTTTGTAATAGGCAATCAGAAATTTATGCTACCTATGCGTATAAGATACTTCCATGAATCTTTAAAAGAGAGAAAAGAAATAAAACTCTATTCATGTGGAAAATCAGAAGAAATGATTTGTTTCCAATAAGAACAACACGTATAGTTTGTTTCTGCCAAACAATAAGTGCAGTAATTTTCGCCAAAATCCACAAATAAAGTTGTGGAAGTCGTCGAAAGTCATCGTGTGTATGTATGTACACCTTACGAAATAATCACTTGATAAAGTACATCCGCAAAATCTAATCCGTTGCAGTTTATTCCATATATCAGTAGCATGTAGCAGTAATATACCTACATTTCGCCGCCGTTGCTCTCTTGCCCGGAATATTCCGGTGTGCCGTACAACAAATAATCCTTTAGGTTGTTACCACGGAGATGAGAGCCGGCTCTTACGTGCTGGTGCCCCACGCGCGAGCAAAGAGTGCGCGCACCGGGTGTGCGCATGCCCAGGCCTTTGCCATGGCCGCAAGGCGGGCATGTAGACGGTTGCCATGACGACCGCTCACTCTACCATCTCTGTCGCACACACGTTCGCGTCGCTTGCGCACTGCTCCCCCCCACACGGACAGGCGGGCACTCCGGAGTGCGCGCTTCGTCAACCGGATCGCAGAGGGGACGCGCATGCGTATGCGCGTCCCTACCTCCGACGAAGACGATCACGAAATGGCAAATGTGTTATGTTGCGGATTGAGGAGGAAATGTTATTTTTCTGTTGGCTTTTTGGTGTTTGTACCATAATACTTGCATCGTCAACTGGGCTTTTGCTTTCTTTTACTATCAATTTTTATTTACTATTCTCAGCTATATGTATATGATACTAGTACCTACGTATGTACCTGCTTTAGACACAAACATACACACTCTTTAAATTGGTAAAGGGAGTTTTATGAATGTTACCACCCAGATGACGATTCGAGATGCAATAGTGACTTACCAGGACTACCAAGGAACACAGATGAGTAAAGGACGCCTCTTCTCGCCGCGTCGCTTGCGGCTCGGGCGTCCGGAGGTGAAGACCATTCGCGCCGTGGACACCATTTTCCTGTAACAACATTATACGCATTCACGTTAACACAATGTTTCCTCAACTCTATTACAAATATAAATTAATATATCCCCCAGTCTACTAATAATAATAATAAAATTGATTTCTGGATTTTATTGAAATTAGTATATATATATATATAGTATATAGATATGTATGTACTATAAGGTATAGAGAGATAAATGATGTCAAAAGGAGAATGACAATGATGATACTCCTTGATAATCGATAGCCGCCAGATGACATGGCGCTCCCGCCAAGGTGCACTACATGTGGTCTGCAGATGCGCCGTCAACTTTTCGGCTCCTTCGTCATCATCTACTTACTTAACTTTGTTGTGGTGGTATCATAATTATATCAACTGTTTCTATACGCATCGCGCAACCGTCAATTATTCCGCTTACAGCAATGACACGCGAACTTCTTGAAAATCTACCATTAGCGCTCATAATTGGTGCGAGGCACCATCATACGTGTAATTACGATAATGTGACTACAACTTGTCATTTCCAATCACTATTAATATACGTACAACTATTTCAATTTCACCGCTGGCGCATCGCGGCGGCGACCACACTCATCATCATCATTTAAAACGTTTTCATATTAACACCAAATCATCATTTACCTACACAAACACACACACACATCATACACAAAAAAAACATACTACTCTCAAGACTTCTGGGTGCATTTTATATAAATCATATAAAAAAGTTAAAAGGGGTTATAAATAGTGAAATAATAGACACAGACCAGAATTGAATTAATGTAATCAATTCAATAACACTTATAAAATAAACAACCCTACGACCCTATTCATAATTTTTACATATACATTGAGAAGAGAGAGAGAGATTATTTGCATAATATAGTATATTATAAACATTATAAAAACGACACGTGACTCAAGTGTTTTTGGTGTTATGGAGCTTTTAAAATAAAATGAATTACTTTCTGACATGGGGACACTCATATATCTTTGATGATAATAGTTCGTTTCCGTATAGACTAAACCCAAAAACGTATTTATTGAATTTTTCCCGAAATTAATACGTTTCTATCTGTCAGTCGTGCGGTTCGCCGTTAAGATTTATCGCATACGAAAAGAACGCAAGCTTCTATAACATATATCTTCGAAATACACATTTATATATATATATATATATAAGTATAATATATATTAAATTCTAGTGTTGAGGTAGGTTTCTATATATATATATAGAGAGTGAGAGAGAGAAAAGTATAGTAGAGGTACCTGTAGTATATATGTATACATATATACCTGTTTGACATGGTCGAAGTGAAGAGAGAGATACACACACACACACACACACAGACAGATATACAAAGACAGACTTAGGAAGAGTGTGAGAGAGAGCGGCATATCACGTTTGAATTTATCGGCGGAATGATTTACCGTGGGAACACTTCCATCGCAATCCGAAACAATCATAATTGACTGCATTTTTGTTTTGTATGCTTCTCTTATATTCATCTCTCGCGGGGGATTCTTATTCTTCTTCCTCCTTCGCTTAATTAACCGTGCGCGCATTGTTCCTCTATATGATGTGCTCATACCAACACAATACATACTACACACTCTACTGCTGCTTACATCCACACAACACACACACACACGTACGAGAAAATAAAAAGAATTAGAAGAGAAATGATTTTCTGATTTTCTAAAAATAAAGCGAAACTGTAATTTAGTTTAGTCCCCGCTGTAACGTTAACACTGCCGTCACGATTCAAAAATAGCCCCTACACAATTTCCAAAGTGTCTCTCTGTGTGTGTGTTTGTCTAAACTATTAGACACATATGTTGAACGCACGCGCGCTGTTAACGCGAGCCGCCAGTTTTACTGACTACTTTACGGTCGAATTTGTTTAAAACACTTTAATTAAGTGGATCACACCAACATCTGGTCATAAAACCTTCAATGAAAATTAACCCAGCCCCGTTGCTCACAGATTACACATTCATTCGCATAATAACACTCTCGCGAGACATCTGCAGGTGAAATACCGAAACATTTTTTTAATTTACTCTATTTATATCAAAAATTATACCAAAAAGCTTAAACTGATTTTAAAATGCCTAACCCAATCGGAAGTTTAGTGCTTTACGTATTCGTCAATAGAGTTGCCTAAGCTTGTGTTGCTTGAGTTTATTACGTAATACGATTGACGTAATAATTTCTTTAAAAATAACAAATTTATTTATGTGTAATATATTTTAAAATAAAAGTTAAAAATGTTGATTATTTGTATTGTTTATTGTATACGTTTAATAAAGAGAATGCGAATAAATAGTTTATAAAAGTAAAATGAATCGTCACGATATAAAAAAGTAATACAAGGATTATCAAATCTATTTGATAAAAATTATATGTGGTTATACTATTAAAATAATTGCTAGCTTTAGTCGGAGAAAAATTACAAACTATCAAAATGATTACGGGTTGTTGGTAAATATAGGCTATTATTGGCTTCTCGAGTTTGTGTGCAGTATACATACTACATAGGTCACGTCGAAAACTCGAAATAAATGTGTATGCAATTTATTATTTGCGAAAGTGTGCGGGAATTATATTGTTAATTTGATGACTTTAAATAGAAAAGAATTACGAGTCGAGAAGTTGAACACGCGCGACCAACACACACATTTTATTTACGATGACACTCGTGTCGTGCATCGCTAATTGACTAAAGTGATTCTAATTAATTAAACCAACTGGTGTGTGTGTTGATGAACGCATTTTCGTTTTTTGCTGCTGCGATTTTTTCGCAATCATAATTGACCACGAAACACAACTGACAACATGCGCACACCAATGCGCACTAGACCAAATATACGCAAACATACTAAACACATTTATATCTATATAAATGAAGCTGTTTTAAAATGACTTGAAGCGCGGAGAAATAGTATAAATAATCTGAAACATTATTACTATACAAATTATACCCCGGCGAAGATGGGCTCGTATGATAATAAGCTACTTAAGCATATGCAGGCTACAACTCCAAGGCGAACATAGAAAAAAAAAAACGGAATGTTTTACTATTAAATGGAATGAGATAGCGACGGTGTAAATGAATAATTCAATTTTTATTTCCCTAACAAGAGTCTCTTTAACAACTGGAATATTAGGTTACAATTCGATAAGTGCGTGAAGGTCAAATGTGTAGCAATAAAAAAATATATATATAATATACAAATTGAAATGAAATTATCTGTTTATAATAAAAATGTTTACAATTATTAGCTCAATAAAATTTCGATATAAAATACTTAAAATGATATTTAAGTGATATATGAGTATATTTAAGCGATTAAAATGCTCTAAATCTATTTTAATAGTTGTTTAATCAAAAACACTTGATAAAATAATCAAATGTATTAAAAAAAACGAATAAATATTCTCAAATGAGCACACTTAGTTGAATGCTACCCCTCGATGCCGCCCTGGTAATTTTAATTTAATAACATTAAAAACATTGACAATTAAAAAAAAAAGTTGAGGATGAACGATTTATGCTATGTGTAATTACAACATATATTTTAATTAGTAGATTACTTGTTAAGTGATGTCATTCCGTACTTGAGATTTCAATCGCCAACGGCATTACATGAAATTGTTGCCGGTTTTTTTTTTTATTTTATTTTATTTAATACTTTTCTTGATTGCGATATTTCCAATGCTCTTCCGTCCTTGTCTATACCATTAGGATGGTTCATGATTTTTAATTAATTCATAGTCAATATAGAAAGTCTAATGTTGGTTTATGTTTTTTATTCATTAAAGCGATTAAAATTCGTATTAAAATATTTGTGTAAATAACAATATTTTTTATTTGTCGAGTATAAAACTGTATAATGCTGGGTAGTGTTCAAATGAGATGATAGCTCGATGACGTCATGACGTCTGTCGTTGTGAAACATGAGATCCATCTGGGATGAACGAATGAATGAATGAATGAATGAAAAGTGTAAGCAAGACACAAAAATGTGTGATGTGAAATTTATTAGCGCTTATAATAAATACCGTTGTTCAGATAGAATCAAGATGAAATATATCACAATTCAGTCGTGTGTATGTCGTTCGTCAAACCGAAATTTTGATACAATCTCCAACTGGTTCTTTTAAAAATCATTTACAATCATTCTTTACTGTAGTGCAAGAAGTTTTTTTTTTCTCTCTCTCTCTCACAAACACATATGCGTTATTATCACAATGGACGAGATTAAATTTGGTGACATACTGCCAACAGTTGAGACAGCCGACGTTTATTTAAGTTTCCGCTGCCGTGCAGTGATGAAAAACGAATCCAAAACACAATAATACGCATTTAGATTTCTCGTCTGTTTCTGGTCGACCACATACACACACACACACACATATTTTAAACAAGCATCACACACACACACACAACTAGCTAACGTCTTGAAGACGAGAGTAGAAAAAATACCACCGATACCATTGCCAGATGGTCGTATGCATACATATAACCAAAATGTTCTCTGCTCTCGGATACGCTGATTATTTCGGAGGCTGTTGTGGGTGGTCTAAGACACTCCATTTATAAACTCGACAACTAGATGCTATACACACACACACACACACACAACAGTTGCAGTTCAAATGAGACAAGAAGAACCTCATCCTTTCTCCGCGTACTACTATATACATTCTCAACAACGACCAAGTATTTCCAAAATACGTTGTTTTGTGTCGTTATGGTTCATTTGCATGGCTATTTTAAAAACAGCCACAAAAGAAATAGTTTTCAAGAATTTCAAATAATGCAAGGATGATTTAAGAAAATAGTACTAGTAGTAGAGATAAATGTGTAATCAATAGAAAAAACGGGAAAAAAAAGTGTATGTACACATGTCGGATCGTAAGTGGATTCATTTAAATCCATATCCGGTCGTATCCAACGGCGGCAGTAGAAGCCGAGCGAATTGCAGCTCGCGTCTATACGTAGAATAAAAGAGTGAAGAAGATAAAAGCAGCGATTTGTTAGTTGGGTAACGAGGGCGCGGCCGTCTCAACTGTCCATCAAAATCGAGTAAGCGACGCTTGCGCTACGACAGATGAAAAGAGACGCCCGACGTCGCCGTGGAAGTGTGTGTGTAGGTGCATGCGCAATGGTGTCTGCCAATAGCATTTGCGGCAGCAGACCGAGTGTTCGTCTTGCTCGCTTGCAATCTCCTAAATGGCCATTGCGATAAACTTTACTGTCTGAATGCTCGCGCCGTAAGGGGTAATTGTAAAATGCAGCTTGCCATGAAATTGACTGAGCCCGGACGGGACGGGAGTCCCACTCGTAAAAAGTCCCGAAAAACTCCTACACCTTGTTTATGCGTTCCTACATTCACTTTACAACACACACAAAAAGCAACAACAACCGTTACGACTATTCGCATGTTTATTTTACCTCGCAAACGATTGTGTGCTTACACCACAAAGCAATTGTCATATTTATTATTACTTACACATCCATATAGGTACATATGTATAACGCAACTTTTTTTATTATTACCATAAAATATTACCCAAAACACACACCAATAAAAAGAATCATCAAATCAGAATTCAATTTAATAAAATTATAAAAGGCGCCTAATGTAAAAAACGAAAGATCGCATTTAGTTTAGTAGGTAGTATCTTTTAGTGCCGTCTCTAGGACAACAGTCAGTAGGTATGTACATACGTACATGATATAGTATAATTTAGTAACTGGTGTCTGGTTGGTGGTAAATGCTACCCTATGACGTAATGCGCCTATTGATTTTCCACAACAAGGCTGCAGTGGCTCCTTTTTACCAACGGTCGCTCGTGCGCGTCCCTATACCGACCATCCCGAAAACATTCAGCTTCAGTGTGTGTGTGTGTGCGATAATATTACACACATCGCTTACCGTTTACAATAACAACACACACACACACACGTATATAAAACATAAACGTGATTTCAGCTCAGCTGATTTTTATGACAAGCTAGTTTATCCAATGAATCATTAAATTGCTCCAGTATAAATATATTTTAGTAATTCTTTCGAAATGAATTGCTGTTGTTTGTACTAGTTATGCGTAGGTGTATGTAGTTTTAGGTTGTTGGGTGACAATAATACATGTGTATGTATGTATGTATGTATGTAGTAGATGCAGTGATGTCAAGGGGTTAATAAGTGTAGTTATAAAAGCGACAACAATGGAATGAAGGGCAGGCATTCGAAGTCACCGACAGAGTGACACTTGTATTGTTTACCGGTGACAATAAGTTAAGAGCCACCGCCAGTGCCGCGTGGTAAGTCCCTTGGCGTAACTAATCCCTTCCTGCTCACTGCTAATTTCACAACATTCAACTCTATACGTATGTACGTACGTATGTATGTATACCACCCAAGTACCGCGATGTGATTAAAAAATAATTATAGTTTTAATTTTTAAACAATGATAATTTTTCACTCGATTTGCACTGCGACAATTTGTACAAATTGCTAGTGGAAAATTACCTTTTAATTTTAATGCCATACCCCGTATCATGCACACACACACATACAAGAAGTTGTAAGTATTTGAGAATGTAACAATTCGAAAACGATTGATAAAATAGTCAAAATAGTGTGGGAAATGGAAAAATAAAAAACAACCAAACTAAAATTAATATCTTTTTCCGCAAGTGACAAATGACATACAACATAGACGAAACAAATTAAATAAACACACATAGTATCTCCATCTTTGAGTGGTGTTTCGTTTGGGTCGCAGGTGGCCATAAAAACTAATAGCTTTCTAGACACTGCTTTATGGTGAAACATATTGAAAACACGCTCTTTCTGATTAATATGCAAATGCCTTGTCTTTTTCGGACACATGTGCCGGTTGCCTTTGCGACGCACGCGGGGGAGACCTGCCACCGCCACCGCCTCCTGCTGCTGCATCCACACACATATGCGCCGGGTCATCAGGCAGGTGCCCCGAAACCTGCCACGCGAATACACGATTAATCCAACAATGACAACAGCTCGTTTCCGTAAACTATAACAAACAAACTCAAAAAACACTTAAAACAATTACTACACTATTTCTAGTTTATAAAATCAACAACTTTGATTTCATCATTATTCCACACACACACACACACACACACTATTTAGAGTAGTGTGCGTGTGCGTGTAAATATATACCGCGTATATATTCACGTGATGTGTTTATTTCTTTTAATAACAACCGCAGCGGGTCGTACGCCCAGCGTTTGCACCTGAGCCAAACTGCAACCCCCAATTGTGTTCCAAACAACGCACGGTTATTGTTACATGAAACAAACACGACCTATTGACATGCAACACTTTTTTAAACTTTTGCATACTTTCATTTTCTATTCAAAAAACCACGAAAACTCAACTACAATTTATGAACGATATTGTGTGTGTGTGTGTGTGTGTGTGTGTGTGTAAAACAGCTGATGTGATAACTGTGTGATTATGAATAGTGTCCAGGTGTGAACACAGGTTCGCAAGTCACTTCCTTCGACGGTTTTTAACAAAAAACCCCACCAGTGCCACCAGGGCACTGTTCAAATGCCCATATGGAAGTGTAACACGGATAAATATCAAAATTACCTTCCAACAAATTGGTCCCGTTGTCCACGATTACCCAATTAAATATAATAATGTGTCATGAACGGGGACTGTACCTAAACGACATCAACGAAAAAAAAATCACTCTTCATTTATAATTATATCAAAATAAATGCGTTTTTACTCAATTATTTTATATTCATTTACATACAAGCTTTAAATATATAAATAGTGCACATAATTGCAATTCGTTGTCTAAAGTACGCACACACGCAATCCGTCAAGCACCACCACTGGTAAACTTAACCTCGTCTTGCAAATGCATTTCATCGATTTTAGCAATAAGTGTGTGAGAAATTGAAACATCAGTTACAATTTGTTGTAAACCCAACGTACATTATAGTGCTTGAAGCAAACGAAAGCCTTAGGTATCGGATGGAACTTTATACACAACTAACCCAAGGCCTAAAACCGTCAAGTCATTATAAGCACGTTTTTTTTTTGAAATATTTAACCGTTAGACGACTGATGAACATCTCACGTTAATATTATGTTAGTGTCAATAGTATTAAAATACCTTCGAGTCGAACGTGTAAAAGCGTCACATGTATTGAGTCAATCGAGAACAAATTGGTTGAATGTTTTAAATGGTATGAGTGTATAAACTGGTGCTTGATCTACATAAGGTGTGTATATAAATTTCAATTTGTCACTTATTAAGCGTAATTATGTACAATTTAATTACAAGTCAAACGGCGTCCCATGTTTAAGCTCCCGTGTGTGTGTGTGTGTTGTTATAATTAGCAAATATTCTAAATATCTCATCAAACTGTTGGTGCAGAGTTCCTCATAAATAAAGGCGGCAAATGGTTGCGCACACCTTTAATTACTCGAGACTGTTATTAAAATTACGTGTTGATGATTTAGTGGGGGCCGCGATCCATATATCTTTACACAACGTGACGTCATCACCAACCAATGCATTATCTCGTACCCATCAACTATTTATTTTAATCTACGTATAAGACGGACTAGTATTAATTGTAGATGTTTTATTTTGTTGGTGGTTTTTAATTTTAATACACTTCAACTGACACGCTGTGGGACTTGAGAATTTATTTGCGTATCTACGTGCTATAAATTCTGCAGCGCATACAAGACAACGCGATCGCCCTTTTGTATGTATTCCCTATATATACATGTGTGTGTGTGTGTGTGTGTGTGTGTGTGTTTTGCAGAACAAGTTCTGATTACAACAAAACGTATGTGAGCGAGATGGCGATATATGCATGCATGTCGCATACTGGAATCCAGTCCAACGGGTCACTGATTGCAATGTTCACTTTCGTTTTTGCATTTTGTTATCTTTTAAACTTTACAAATATATCTTTATTATATATATATACTTAGTGTCCAAAAAACGAACTAGCACTTAATATGAGTAAAAGGCTATTTTTTAAAATAACCTCAAATGTGAACGAATACGAATTTTATAGAAAATTATCTGAATTGTAATAGAATGTACTCAAGGATATGGAATAAATTCCAATAAAAATATTATCTATTTTATTTTAATCTGTATTTGTATGTATTGCGAGACAAGAATGAGAGAGATAGAAAACTGACGTATATACGTAATTCATGGAAGCTTTAGTCGTAGCACGGCTCAGTGCATTGGCAATTTGTCATGGCTCCCTTCGCCTTAGTGAACATCACGCAACTTAGCCGTTTTCCCTTTTGCCTTATAATAGTTAAAAATAGAAAGAATCGAACAGAAATATGTAAATATTTCACAGAGACGGAAAGACAACAACAAAAAAAAAATGAAAAAAAAAGCGACAAGGGTGATGGTATTCGTGCGTGTGTACATACATCGATACAAATATAGACAACTAATCAACGTGTCCTGAAACCAGATGGCCAGGCGAAGATAGCAACGGCCGTGCACACGTAAATTCACTATTATGGCACGCGCTCACCGAGCATCATCATTATTATTATTAAAACGTTAACGAACCGCTCCGGTACATCCATCGATATACAAAATATACCCCAGAGTCTTCAACTCACAGACACAACAACAAATGGATTACCAACACATTCAACAGTTTATTATAATTATACATATATATAGGTACATACATATTAGAGTTTTATTACAGTCTAAATTGGGAATGAGGATAGTTTTAGAGTTTAGGTGTGTTTTTGTGAAAAATAATGAAAAGCGGCATCCACAGATAGTGTAATATCAGTGAAATGGCGAGTGAGTTTGAAATGAACGACATTAAAATCTGTTTAGGAAATGTTCGCATTAGGCTTCTATACGCCATCGACCGTTCGACGTCCTTTGGGAGATCAGTTAACAGGTCTATCGCATGACCGGGATTAACTCGATGACTCAATAATTACCTACCAAGGGATCGCCCCAGCACTGACTATTAGTCTATACGAAAACACACACACACACACACACACATTCGTTATTTTTGTTGTCTAGCCTAGCCTACATAGATACGCGATTATTGTTAATTAATCGCATCACCAGTCATTAGAAAATGCACGAAAACTATTGAAATGCTTTGTGTTGGTTAATTTTCGCACCGCGCAACAAATCTAAAGTAATTGCGGTCGGCTGCGGCGGCAAGAAATAGTAATTACAAGCGTGCAAGTGACCGCCCAACGCTACCGGCCGCGCACACTAACCTCTAACCCGCTTTTACGTCCACCGCCACCGTATGGGACACGCTATATAGTACATATATAGATCTCACCCAAACCACACTTATGCACATCACCCATTATTATCATTTACTCAATAAAAACCCATCCACACCACGCTATAAAACAGCTATAAAATTGCGACACATGCGTTTTCGAATCTCGATAGAATTGTTAGCGATAAATCAAATGATTCTAGCTGCGGTAGGTTGTCAGCAACTAATCAACCCTCGTTATACAAATATGCAATACATGGAAAATACATGTTCTACTAGAACATTTGAAAGGTGTAGTAAAAGAATAAACGAAAATGCTGACAAAGTAACCGCTGCCGCGTTTTGGTCAGTCTCTAGAGGAACGCGAACGTTCGCCTCTAAAACATTATTAAATTTCGTTCCGTCATTTTTTTTTATATGGTAGCGCTGCTGTGGCACTATTTCAAACACCAATACATTTTGATGTGCCCTATTCCTCATCATTTTTCGATTGCAACCCATGAATAATTCACAATTGACGAAAATGTGTAATTATGAATTGAGCGCTAAAGTTAGGTTAGAGAAAATAAGCGTAAAACCAATGATGAATATGATCTGGACGGAGTATGGGGGCTTGTAATTAGGAAAGGACAAGTAAGCCCGCATGTAAGATAGGAATCTATAATTTAATATGTCTGTCGAGTGGGTTATTGATTATTTTATTCGCAAAAATAAAATAATAAACGTAAAATAGAAAGGTGTTTTTTGTTTTGTTTTGTTTAGTAAATAAGTCAAGATTTGTTTGTAGTTTTCGGTGGATTTGATGTGATATGCGTAGCACGTGAGACCGCACATCAAATCCACTGACGCTAGCAAATAGATTACGTGATCGGTGACATTTCAGCAACTTATACGTAAGCAAACGTACGTAGTTTGCTCACGCACGCGCTCACACCACGCTACAATTTCCCGGCAGTTTCACTCTTACATCACCCTGGTTATTATACGATAGCGTTTGTTTCGAGAAAGCCAGCGGGTTACCGGTATTATTAATGTATGCCGTGTGCACTAGTGTACACCCTGTATGTATGTGTGTGTATGCATATAAATATATGCACACACACACACACACACATATATATGGTATCTAATTTGAATATGAAAAGAAATACATTTTTGTGGTTCGAATTTATGGCTATTCTAGATCAGATGCATACATATATTATTTACACACATACACACGTTAACTTATTTATACACGACGCAGGTGGATCTAGTGAGCTGTTATAGTTTAAAAGTGAAAATTATTTTATGAGGCATTTCACTGCAACTCTACTAATCTATAACAACAATCTATAAGGGTTTGAAAGGTTTTTGAAACATTTGAAAGAGTTTTAAAATATTTCGAAACATTTGCGAAAAACTATTTGTGACTTAAAATATAAGAACGAATTGTTTCTTTTTTACTATACATATTATAGGGAAATAGTATTTAAAAGATGAAATAAAAACTTGTGTATACAAGACTAAACATAGTACAAAAACAGGAATGGCCCACAGAAACCGCGTCACCTGTCATATAGCCGAAAACACGATGCGAACAAGTCATCAAAAACTCATAAAATCGATCAAAACTCACTTGGAAAATATCAAAATCAAAATCTACGTCACTTTAACTTACGTTTACTACTAAAAAACGAATGAATAACGCGCTTTTTACCACAGTTTTTATATAATTTACACCCGAGGACGCGACTGACAAGCAGCTTCGCTGCACGACTACACTACTATACCATACGGGAACGACTATGTTATCTATTTGGGACGTTAGATGGGGCATTGATATTGAAAATTATATGTATATATATGTACGGGGAATTTTTTTTTTAATTAGTAAAGACTTCTTTTGAGGGAACATTTATTTATTTAAATTTAATAATTTGGGTAACCAAAATTAGTATTGATACAAAAGTAACTTAAATATTGGAATAGCACTTAATAAATAACTAACTGTAGTTTAAAAACGATTTAATATTAATTAGTAATGAGTATTACAAAATGTTTAAATATAGTGACCCGTGTCTATTAAGTAGTCGCGTATCATAACAAAATGAAGTTTAACTATACCTTTAGTAGAACTGGGTAACTGGATACATCGTATAGTATTTAGACCACTTACCAATGGCATCTGAAACAATAGAGATATCATGTTTAAGTAAGCGAAATCAATTAGTTTTATTTGAGAAAATAAATTTTGTGAGCAATTTCAATAATTCTAATCAAAAAATACGGCTTCCGACTTTCCGAGATAGTTTTGTGTTTAATAGCGCATAAACACAAAAACTATATAGTACTATATAAACAATTTAATAACGCGCATTGGATAAGATTTATCATTTCCATTAATTCAATTATTTCATAGGAAATGACGGCGTTAAAACAACTTGTACGTCACTATAGTTAATAATAATAATTATATGTATTTTTTATATTTTACTTTGAAACAAAAAGTAACAAAACAAATTATATATGTAGTGATGTTACACACACACACACACACATAGAACAGGATGATCCTGTTAGATGGTAAACACAGCAACAAAACGCAGTTTTTAGTATATAATTTTAATAAATGAATGCGGGAAAAATGTGACGACTTTTTAATAGGCTGCACCGCAACGGTAACACAAATAGATTTACAAGCCAGTAACACGGCAACTTCGCGTGTCACCCTATACCGCTAATGAATTCACAGTTTATTTTATACATATGTATGTATATACTCATGTTTGTGTGTGTGTGTGAATCGTGTACGAGCCTCGTATGCCGTGTGTGTGTGTGTTTGGGAAAGAATATGTGCCCAAATGCAACTATTGCTTTGGTAAGATGAGAAGGTATACAATTGAAATCCTTTTAAGTGATATCACATTGCAATTCTATCGCTAATGCAGCTATTATCCTGTAAACCATTAGGAAATTTGCTGTATTACACATAAATATTTAATGTTTGCGAAATTGCCAGGCAATATTGAAAATCTCTAACATTAAAACTTGTAACGAAGTTTGTTTAGACAAGGACATTAATTTATCGTAGAAACATGCTCTAATATGGAATAAATATTCTGTTATATTTCAATTATGTTATGTGTGTGAGAGACAAATTTCCTAAACAGGTTAATAATCGAGAAATATCGTTCTCTGGTTGTAGCAGATTTTCAATATTGGTTATTAGTTTCATCTCGAATGAATCCCATTAATAAATACGTTAATTAATAATTTCCATTTCGTAAGAAATCCAATTATACCGCGAAAAGAATCCGATGATAATTCTTGTCTATCACACGAGTACTATATAGCACGTTTCTATAAAGACGGAATGGTCAGGGGCTGGGTAAACTATACAAACACAATGGACAGTGCTGTCAATATGAGATGTGTATTTCGTACAAAGTGCGTGTGCATTCGTTTAGTTATAGGTAAATGACGGTCGGCACGCATATCTGTTGTTTGGCTTTACGACGGATGAGGAACCACTCCTTTTTTTGGCACGCCGCAGGCACTCCCAAAATTCTACAACGCTACACTGTATTCAACTATATTTTATCGCCATAAATTGTAATAATAAAACAATACATATTATACGGCTGTTTTTGGTGTATGAATGATTCAATATGCAGAAAATGTATGTGTGTGTGTGTGTGTTTTTGTGAATTATCGAGAAATTGTAGCTTATAGGAATATTTTTTGACGTAAATGTGGTATGGTATACTGTTGCGCTTGTCTGTAGTGTAAATGACTGGTGGTTTTTAGTATAGAATCGAAGCAATTTATTTTTTGTGCACGGGTTCGCCCTAAATGTTGGCTGGGCTACTGTTTTAAATTATTTCTGCTTGCTTGCTTGGCTTGAGCTGGTGTTCTCCTACATCACCCTTTGTTCTATGCACCCGTTTTCTTCCTTAATTAGTTTTTGAGAGAGAGACCGATTTCACAGGCACGTTGTTTTTTTAATTAGAATCACCGAAAAAACCATTCGTTGCTCGTATATGATGCGTGCGCGGACCAAACCATTCTCTCTCATACGTTCAACTACATGTACTGTGTGTGTGTTGATTCAAATTGGTATTTTTGCGTTACAAATACGAATTAGAGTATATATACGTGCGCCATCCGGCGATGGACTCATTTTATAGATTGGTATCTTTCGACAATAAAAAGACTTAACACATTAGCATTTCCTTGCCGAAAAAACCAGTTGAAAGATTACCATGATTGTGAGTGTAATTAAGAAAAAAAGTCGCGTTATTTGCACCGGTGTGTACCTACATAGAACGCTTATTTCAATCGGCCGTTGTTGCGATATCAAAAAGCAACCCTGAATAATTTCAAACTTGATTCGCCATAATAAAGCAAAAAATCGCTGTATACGCGTTGCATTCTTGATTGCAAATTTGAAAATCGCCAACGATAAAGAGTGCGGCGAACGTATGTATGTATGTATGTATGTATGTATGGGGACGCCATTCTCATTAGACATTTAAATTGCCAAGTTTTCCAGTAGGTACTATTGCGCGCATAAATTGTAAACCGTATTGCAATAAATAGAGACAACAACAACGACAACCATCTTTGTCTGTTTCAGCGATATTGAAATGCCATACAGACGTGATACGCGCCGTAGTGCAAATGTGTGTTTGTACGTGATACTTATCTCACACAAACCAGCATTCATCAAATTAAGATTATTTTTTGGAAAAAACCTCAAACGGGGCACTGCAATTAAATGCTAATTCAATGTTACACTATCAATCTACTAGGTGTGTCTTGTCCCAGTATCGTCTCCAGGAATTTCAACCCACCATATTGTCAACAAAATCATTTATTTTATTTGTTATTATTTTTTACTCTAATATACATAATAAAACCAAAAAAAAACCCACGACGAATATCGCGTTTTTTTGATCCTTAATGGAGTGTTAGATATATATATATATTTTGTGCAAGCGTCCATAGAGAGTGGTGTAGTTTATAAAATGATTTAAAGACGGATCTGTTGGTAGTGGCAACGTGGGCGCAGCAGTCTCAGTCCCTCGGAATATCTATCGGCGAGTAGTGTTATCGCAACAATGTTCGTTCGCTGGTCCGGAGCCCGGTGACACTTTAATTGCGTTTTCAATCCGTTATTGGTCGCTATCCAATCTTTAGCTCGTACATACATACATACATACGTATAGCACGCCGACATTCGGTTGATAATCTCTGATACCTTTCTCGAATGGTTCCAGCGAACATGACATTGCTTTTAAATTATGATGCACGGCAATTTCTAATTCACGATAACTACTACATACATATATATATATATAGGTACACGTATACTCGTACAGACTCTACAGATTCTATATGGCTAGTACCTATAGCAATTGTTGTAAATAAATAAATAAAAAATGTTTCCGGCTAATAATTTGAGTACGGCAGAGAAAAATGATGATTGCTAATACAAACAAGTACGTCATCACTCAATGTTTACTTGTCTAATGAGCTACAAGCGCACTATACTTTGATTATTTCCTTAGTGCGTACATACCATACGTACATACATACATATATCGGCATGCATCACACACACACACACACACACACACTATCTCCACGCGCATATATTGATATTCCCACATGATGGGATGGCAATAACCTGAAGGCGGCCATGACTATACGTACCTATATGTATTAAAACACATAAGTGGAATAGCATGTCTTCGATAATACGCATTTTTAAGTACGCGCCGCACTCTCACATCGCATCGCATCGTTCGCTCGATCGTTCGTTCGTTCGACTTGTTGTTATTCTTCATCATGAGCAACTCTGTCTCTCTGTGTGTGTGTGTAGTCGATCTTTTTGTTGTCCTAGCCAGTGATTCTGTTACCAACGCCTGATGATGCCGGCGGTTCTCGGTTAGCGAAAACAGAATGTGCATGGGGCCGGCAGAAAAATCAACAAGAATGCAAGGCAGCGGCGGCGACGGTGACAACGAATGCACACAAATACCATAGAACGTGCCTACACACACTAGTCACTACAAGCACTGGTGCTAAACAATGGCACAGCATATTTATTTATTTTTATCAAAGCGGTTGATTACAAAAATACCGAATTATTTTTACAGATCAATAAGTTGAAATTAGAGTATTTCTTTCGAAATTGTGACTTAATTGTGTTGTAATTACAAATAAATAATAAAAAGCAATTGGGTGTGTATGAATGTGAAGGTAGAGGGTGCAAATTAGCGATTACAGCCCCTAAACATATAATAATAGTATATCTGGTGTGGTGTAGGGATAATTGAAGAAATGCAGCGGCAATGGGAAAAGAAACGAGGTGCATATTCGTAGTGGGGTTGTGGATGCGCGAAAGTGCGCCATTGCCACCGCAGGCGGTCGCTACTGATGTCGTTTGCATAAGTTATTCGATTGAGACACTGAATTAATCCAGTTGGCTCGCAGAGGGCCGTAATCAGACCCCATTAAAAGCTATTATCACCCCAGGTATTTGGTTAAAAAAGCAATAGCCGCCCCATACAATTACAGCCTGTAATCATCCGTTTCCTTCCTTCCGAACTTTCCACTAACCGCATAACACCACGTAAACTATATGTACTACGTGTATATACGCACACGTTATTAATATTACTCAAACTCTGAGACTAAACTACTTTTATTTAATCCGAATTGGCGATTTAAAAATCATTATTTTTTTGCTTTACGACCTTTTGATCCCAACATAAGAGGATTTACGTTGTACCAGATTGCATCCTGTGCACGTATACTCGTATATGTATACGATGATTTGAACATTTTTTTCGAACATAAAATGACTAGTCTATAAAAAATGAATAATTTATATAGTAACTTAATTCCGCTTTTATATTTCGTGTCGAATGAGTATTTTCGTTCGCGCGTACAAGAGATGTTAACAGTAGCGTGTTTGATAATACCTTATCACTAATGTGCTTCCTTCATTTCGAAATGATTCCATTTCATTTCGGTGGTCCGACGTTGGCATTTATATTAAAATTAGATTGCACAACGAAAAAGACGCCAAAGATTCGGGAACTTTTGTTATTTTGTCAGTTTCTGGGTGCGTGTGTGTGTGTGTGTAGAGTAACCGAACGCATTATATGAGTGCCTTTAAGCCTAGGGGATTTACTGGTGAATTACGAGCCGGTGGTCTTAAGCCGTTGGCAGTAAAACTGTAAGTAATCCCAGTGTCAAGTAAACACCGCGAACGATGATTAGAAACGAGAGAAAATAAAGTTGATCTCGTATGGTTGGCCTATAGCACCTATAGACTAGTTCTCGGTTAGGTCATTTGTCCTAGTATTGCAGCATTTTTCGCTACTCTTCTACCAGTGTAGTAATCCCCAGGTATTTTCAGTGTAATTAAGTTTTAATCGAGTATTCAGTGTTGTTGTGGGTAATCCTTGGCGCACATCCATGTCCAGGTGCAGCAGTTCCCACATATCGACATGGTGCATGCTGCCAGCTCATAACGAGATATAATTTGAAAGATACCCCCCAGCAAATACATCATCGGAGGTGAAAAGAGGCCCGCCCGTGCCCGCCTTAACTTTAACGTTCGACACTCTGGAGGGTGTTGGATTGCACAATGAGAAACACCTCTTTGTAACACCTTTCGCGAATAGACAATACACACGCACATCGCGCGCGCTGATAGCACATGGTAGATAATCAATCAGTGTCTGTAGTCGTTATTAACATGAATTAAAATATTAAGTGCAAGTAAAGAAACAAATCAATCGATTCGAAATGGATATATTAAGAGGTTATGTGTGCGTGTGTGTGTGTGTGTATGTTGGAATAGATTACACTGGTAATGTGTGCTCATCGGTAAGCTGAGCCCGTATTCGTGTGTCGTAGTTTACGTCATTTTATCCCTACTGGGCCCCGGACATGTTTACTTTTATGGGCGATCATTGAACGCACACGGAACATTACGGCGATTTGGCACCGATGTAATTCACTGCACTCAATAATTCAATACATTTCTTCTTCTACTTGTTCGTGTTCCTCACACACTTGTAAACACAAAACATGTACGCATTTTATTATTTATAATCAATTTTATATACTATACACGCGTACATATATCCACAGTAATATATATATATATCATATATAAGGTATATGTAAACATCCTATATGTTAGGAATTAATTGAATATGACGCGTTTTATGGTGTATGGAAGACGTTTAAGAACGTTGAATATAATAAGAAATATGCTGTGCATTGTGTAGTGGATAAAATGTCCGAAAAAATATCTGTCAATATTTGATGCGACAAGTGAACGCGGGGTCGCCGATACCGACGCTGGCGTAGCCGCCACTCACTGTCACCCGGGATGTCGACTTTTTATCCCTGACAGTTCTCCAATCGGATGTGACGTCAGATAGAACCCTTTTTCCGTTTATTTTTTATCCGGTGCTGTCAAGCTAACATTTCTACATTTCCAGATATCCTGCACCATCTATACCTAGTACGAATGCTCTGAATTTTTCACAAACGTACTTCCTAGACGAAATAAAATTCCACGACAAAAAATATATATTTATTTTTAGAAAATGTATCAAAAATATATTAAAATTAATAACACACACACACACACACATATAATACATATATACACATATATAGACAATAAGTTTAGTTTGTCAGACAGATACACGTATCAGCAATGCAGTAGATGGTGTAGGGTGAGTAAGAAGAGCTTCGTTGTTCGCCACAACACGTTGATTTCATCTTGGCTCCAAAGGCTTTGTCTTCTGTCGGCTTCTTATCTTGTCGCTTGCGTCTTAGGACAGACAATTCATGCAGCCGGGAAATTAGAGGTGTCCTGTGCTGCCGTTACTTAATTAAATCCCCCCTCTAGTAGCGAGCGCGTTGTAGCGAAAGCTGTCAACTCAAAGTGAGAAATATCGTTCCTTGTTCCTTCACTCGACACACATTGGCACTGGAATTTATTGCTTCTTGCCCGCCGCAAACTACCACCTCTGTGAATATTACTAGCAGCAGCGCCATCAGTAATCAAAAATCAGTTTATAGTTGAAAGCAAACTATACTATACAGACACACAGAGACACAGTGAGGCGTTGATAAGAACAAGTACAACAACGGTGAGGCTGCATTCCCACCGGGGCACCACTGATAAAAACAAATGGGTCCAACGACGTAGCAGTGTTCCCCGATGGAAATGAGTTCGGTTCCGGTGTGGCCCACCATACTTACTTATTCATTCCACGAAACGAACTTTTTAAATTGTGTAATTTAGCAAACATGCTTCTTTTATTTTTCTTTACCACCCCACTAGCACGACGGCGTATCTCTGTGTAGTTGATGTGCGGCATTACATTTCATTTCGCCAGTGTGGCGCTCGCCGTCTCGCATCTCGCTTCTCGACCAACACACCGTATATAAATTGGCAACTTTAATTAAGATATCGTCGCACTGTCGTCGTTGCATGTACATTCGTTGCATTCTTTTGTTTTTCATTTCCTACGTCTCGTTCACTATCAAAACGGACGTGGATCCCAAACACAAACATTTCACTACATCATTTGTATTTTTAATGCAATAATATGTAGCGTCGTCCATTAAAAGTAATTAAATATCAGGTGGTGTTCTATGTCGGACACGCAGAGTAGTTGGTGCATTCATCTGTTGCGTGTGGCCCTGCGGATGGTTCACAGTTAAACTCGGATAATCATGTATATCATAGTAAAACAGAATTTTATTAAGGTAACTGGTGTCGAATGTGGCCCATAAAGTTTATAGTAGTAAGGCGGTCGTCTCGTCGTCTCTTCGTCTCATCGTCGTCTAGCGTGTCATCTCTATCTGTTCCACTACAGCTCCAGGGTTATAGTGTCTTTTTACGGGCGAGATTTTATCCAGCCAGCGTGGAAAGGTCTGGAATGACCTCTCCAACGGTGTCTTGATGGCGCACTCATTCCTGCGGGACTGCTTCGCGCTCCAAATTAAAGTGATTCCGATGAGTTTTACATAGAGTGACGACTCTTTTTTTTATCGGCACATCTGCGCGTGATACCACGCGGTTAAACTCTTCTTTCTCACTCTTACATCTTTCCATCTCGGTTACTTACTACTACCACGTACACTCTACCACTTTTATTTTATTACTATATAGGTACTTACTTTAATATATCAACACACAACTAGTGTTTGCAATTTATTTTTTATTTCAATTTAATATAATAAATATTTATTAAAAATTTCTTAAAACGACTAAGTATGTGTGTAGATTGTGCCTTGAGATTTTGGTCGATTTTCTTTTAACTGTCCGTAACAGCGTTGACGCGGCCGTCTAGTACAGATAAAACGTAACGCCGAATTCCCTTTTTTACGGCCGAGACTGAAATAATAACGCTATTTGACGCCGGCTGCCTGATGGTACATTAAACGCTTGTACAAATATATAAACGGCACGTTAGATGAAGCCGGACGACTCTCTTTGTGTTTGTGTGTGTGTGTGATTTCACGATTCCCAGAAAGGTAATCATCTATGTATGTAAGACGCTGCCTCTCTCTCTCTCTCTGTGTATGTGTGTGTTGAAAGTTACGTTGCGTCGAGATACGCAATGAAAAATGAGCTTTTAATTAATCAACACGACACAATGAATAAATTAATCTGTCAACTGGCTTCCGTATACACTAGTTGGGGTAGGTAGCGGTCACACAGGGTGCACAGATAACATATACTTCCGTTGATTCTAATTACAAACAAGACAAAAATATGTTTTTTCTTTTCTGTTTTGTCTTTTTGTATGTAAGTGTATAATTTCGGAATCAATTCCTATGCGAGTAGTGTAGCTCTGGTTGGGTGTTTAAATTGGCGAACGTGAACGCGTGGCCGATGGAATTAAATAGAACGTTTAGTATTCAGGGTGGAGCAGCGTCGAACTGTTCCGTCAACAAATTGGATTTTGTGGAAGCAGCCGAAGAAGAGTACACCAGATTGCAGCGGTGGACTTACTGCATGTGAATGTGACCACGCAACGCAACGTAACGTAACGCAACGCAAGGGGGATTCATCATATGAACGACGCTCGCTGGTGAATTATGGGGAAACTTGCAAACCCAACATTAATATACTTTAATAGATTCTGAAGCTTCCGCTAACTGAATTCCATACGGAAAACTTTACGCAACATGAGTTTTTATTAGATTCTACGCCGATGAATTAATTACACCACCAAGAAAAACACTTTTAAGTAACGCGTTGTCCACGGGTTTAAAATTCAGTGTGTTTTGGGGGGGGGGGGGATGTTTGCGTATCTAATGCCAAGCACAGACTCCAAATAATTGTATGTATGGTTAGATGTATGCCAGCTAGACACAAGACCGTTTATTTTTACCCCCACATGGAGCAATAGGGGGCTACGGAATTGCCCAAGGGGAGCGTACGAGTGTCGTATCAAAAGGTTCCTTTGAAGCCTACACCACAAACACAGGCAACCGTAAACGTAGCCTAAATATTTTATAAAACACAAATAAACAAATCAAACAAATCTGTTTGGAGTGCTTTGATTTATCGTTGGTTGCCGCAAACCGAAACCGATGATTGTGTGGTCGTACTGTACTAAGTAAACGTATCATTCGTGAAAAAGTCGCCTTAATACATACATACATATGTACATGCTGCCGACAATTGGTTTTACTTCCGTTGTTATAAGAGCCCCGCATCATATGTATGTGGTGCATCACTCTGACCTTGGCTACATGACGTCACTCTTGTCAAATAATAATAAACGACCGTGAACCAAAACTGTCACAATAATTGTGTTAGCATTAAATATAATCATGTGTTGTATTTTGATTTACCATGTTACTGATCCATCCGGATATATTAAAATTTACACCACATATCATCATCATCATCATCATCATTACATAGTGACCACATTTACAAATTTAAAAAAAAATGTGAAAGATTCTCAATCTGTATTTATTTATTAGTACATATTTGAATAATGAAATAGAGTGTTGTTATAAAACAACCGTCTTTCTCAATAATTGTTTCGCTTTTGTTTTGAAAGTAGCGCGTTCAAATAATAAATTCGCATCAAGTGAAAAACAAGTTCGAAACAGAACGCAGCAGTGTTATCATGAATTATTAAAATTACAAAGTTTCGCCGCGCTAAAAACTTTAAACAGAAAAATACAGTTTAAATATCGGGAAGGCGGCGCTTGCCAATTCGAGCTGTGCCCCAAGAAACACAAAGTGCAGAAAAGTTGCTAATATCTGTAATGGAAATGGCGGAACTCCCCAATATCATGGGCCATCAGTGTGCCGAAGCGGTACAGAACAATGAATCAAAGCGGAAAAGCCGCAGCCCAACCGGTAACGCAGCCAAGACGCTACACAGTGCTAGATTATTTCAAGGATGGCTGCGTACATGTATAGCGAGAGGGTGGTTGCACCACTTTTCTTCAAAACTGACGACTCGGAAGCAACTTGATCCGAAATGAACTTTACCTGAATTTACTTTCAAACCTGATTCAACACAAAACATTTTAACTGCTAGTAAGGTGGTACGCGTACGCGTTAAAAGTACAGTCCGTTACTTATTCAGTTACTTATGCAAAAATACGAAATTCAGTCATACATAATCGAATTACATTTCGAAATGTACCGTATGCCATTAATAAAATCATGACCCTGTTTGACTATGATTCTATGAGGGTCGAAAATCTAAAGCTATCCAGATGGTTGATGATCAGACTTTGTTACTTACATTAGTGTTACTATGAATTTCAAATCGTCTATACGGTTCTTTTTTATGAACGCCTAGTGTTGTATTACAAAGCATTCGCCCCCACTGGCACTAGTAAACCCTCTCGACTAGTGGCTAGATGTAATAGAAAATATCGTTAAACTATGCCGTGCACACCAGGACGTCTAGATATTTACATCTAAATGAAGACGCACGCTGATAACGCGCATTGGAAAATGATTCGTAGCGCCGCTGATGATGTTGAGTGTACTGTGGCTAATGGAAGTTATTTAAACAGGAGTGTGCGTACGTATGCGCTAATAGCATCGGCGTTGTTCGCCCGTAAGGATGAAATGGAAAACATTTGGTTTTTGCACGTCGCGACGCCCTTCGCCCTCTCATCTTTGTCTTGCTCGCCTTTTTGGTCGAGTCGCTATCTGTTTAGATAACGGGTCGCTCTTTTGTTGGAACGCGCCTGTGTCGTTGTTTGCACCGACTACGTCAATGGTTGTGCCCGGCCGACCACGGATAACCCTTGACCCTCTTTCGTATGTGTATGTGTGTATAAAAACACTAGTAGCTGTGTTCAAATCCTTTCTCAGAATTGTTATTGTATACACCACATATACTATAACAACACCCTACATGCATCCAAGTCCTATTATCACATTATTTAAACAACAGCAAAAACTTATCCATCATTTCACAGATTATACATATGTACTATAGCGCGTCTCCTTATAGATTTATTTACGCGCATATTGTTACGCACATATCCGTAACATGTATGCAATTCCATGTATTATGATATAAAATGACATGGGTCATAATTTCGTGTGTTAAAATCAAACGTGTGCATGCATGTCCATGTGTTTACATATGATGTGTGTGTGTGTGTGTGTGTGTATGGATAACGCGCTGACGTTTGCTAATTATACACTAGTAATAAATTCCGATTTGTGAGTCGGATAGATGTATTTGAATAATATTGAAGTGATGCATGGCCATTCCGTTTCTCCCTCGCATTAGCGCGCTACTCACATCAATATGCAGCCGTGATACGTGTCGCGTACTATACGTTCATTTAATTCAACGCTTAATGAAACTTTACGATCACGTATGTATGTACAGACAGGCGGACAGGTACACATCATACATTATATCGATTATTATTACACCAACAACCATTATACATACACACACACACACGACATACATGCAAATAAGGTACGTAAATATCAATTGTTCATGTTTATTACAATATATTAGTGAATAATATAGATAATATTCGATTTGTGTGAGTCTAAGATGTATGTAAAACAATGATTGGGAAAAGAGTGCTTTTAATATTTAAAGCAGCTTATGTATACGATGTGAATTAAACGATAAAGGCTGGTGGCACGCAATGAAAGTGTATGGAGAAATGGGGGAAATCGATAGATTTTTTCAATTAATTATGTAAATGCAGTCGTCGCCGTCGTTGTCGTTTGGGTCGAGGAAAACGGGGTGCTTGCGTCCGTGTTCAACAGATAATGACTGACTGAACACTAGTAATTGTATGTAAGCTCCAATGAACAATTATCGATTTAGCCATTAGCGTTATCTCTGTTCCCTAATGCGTACCTACATACATACATATACACTAATAACAATACCTAATACCGTGGCTTCTTTAAATCATCAACATACCGAAACACATTTTTAATAGTAAACAATAAATAAAAAATATGTATACACCCGCGTAATGTAACAATTGCTCGAACAAGAAAACAATTTGTTTGATAAGGGCAACACTTGTTGTTTTACAATTCGCATGATAATCAACGGATGTTACACTTGTACATTGTCAATCATGTTCCGTACTACAATTGCCGCGTAAATAAACAATGAATGATACACATACCTGGGTCACTGGCGTCTAGGCTTTGTTGTGAGGCAGGCGGTTGCGAGAGTGGACCGGGTGTCCCACCCGAACCTGGTGATCTGACGTCGTCGTTGACCGGGCCACCGTACGATAGCGACGACGAAGGCGGCCTCTGTAATCAGACCCAACACTTGACGTATAAATAGTCGTGTCCTAACTGTTTACCTGTATGATTACAAGGATATTTTATACATATATAGATATGTATAATAGAAATGAAAAGGAAGAAAGGATTTTTTTTTTAATTTCAAATATTTATTAGTGTCGCAAATATCATCATTTTAAATGAATAAAAATAGTAGAGTTTTCGTTGTAATTGAATTGTACGGGCGTTGTTGCCGTCAGTTGCATTCTTTGGCGGTGAACGCGCGCGCGCTACTGATGTCAAAACAATTTAATTCACTCAAATGATAATTGTACTCGTGCCTAGCACGTATATGTCTGTATGTATGTGGTGTATGTATAAATTGTCGTTTGAATTTTTGCAAATATACATAATAATATTTGTGTGTATTTGTGTGGTTTTAGATGTGTGCGTGATTAAGTTGTGTAGTGTTGTTGGCAGTAAGAGTGTGGAGTGTGGTCGGTCTCTCTGGTGTATGTATGAGAACAGAATGTGTGCGTGCGTGTGTTTGGCGATCTCGTGTTTTACCGGACGAACGCTGCCGCCGCAAGGACTTTGGTCGCCCGTTGCGTTCTTCGCTGTCCGATATAATTTATTTGGAATTCGATAATTGCGGTTCACCTCGATCTGGGGTCCTGCTCTGGTGCTTGCACTATGTGTACCTAGACGGTAATTACACAGGAATGCAACGCGCGCTATGTGTCACCATGCCGCATTTATTTATCGAGAATAAAATATCGAATCGATTCGATTCGATAATAAGATAGTGCCAAATATTAGTTATAGGTCGACAACCTGATGATAATATTATTTATAATAAATACGCCCTTGACCGATATATGTATGTATGTAGAACCAATGCTATTTTCCACTTACTCACTGACTGTCGAATGATGCAGCAAAAATGGTTGTTTTTCTCGCAGAAATAGGCGCGTCTAATTGTTATGTGCAACACATTAAACTTCAGTTCACAAACCTTACATGAAGAAGAACACTGAATGAAATATTCAAATGGGGAATACGCATATATATTTTATAAATAAAAACAAAACAAAACAGAATTTTCAAGTTATTTCGTTATGGAAATGAAGAATCACCAGAAATGGTTGGTGTCGTATGTCACCCCATGCGTCTATAGTTGTGGTTTTTTTTCTATTTTTTTTCCCTGAGCATATTTGTGCTTTTTGCAAGGCGGAAAAAACTAACGTACCAAACACCCTCTGGGATGCACAGTACACTAGATGAAAAGTGAAGTGTCGTGTTGTATGGACACCCTAGGGACTCGCACGCTGCAACACGGCGGAGAGTGGTACCACGGCACCGACACCAACACCAACACCCTACATCGAGCCCAAGTCCAATGGTTAACAATTTCAAGATGCACAACCAGATTAAAGCACACATATATTAAAATTAATGGAGAAAGCTGCTAACGTTATCAGTGATATTGAAAATTAATTCGTTTTAAGAAACTAATGGATCCAGTTAGCTAATTGATTTTACTAAAAATTGTCAGTCATCGTCTTTTTTAATTTATATTTATTTTTACTTTCTTATACGTTGTTATAAATAAGCATTGTGATCATGAAATTTTAACAGAAATATACTTTTGATCTTCCCTGAATCGAGTCTTATTATTTTAGAATTTATTTCTGTGTGTTTGTGTGAGAAGAAGAGAGAGAGAGAGAGAGAGTAAAAATGGCATATATAATTGAAAGAAAAAGAAAAATGAGTTATGTAATAATATTTGATTGAGTTTAAAATTGGAAAAATGAGTAATCTTATTAGCAGTTTAAAATCGAATAGTTTTTTTAACCTTGTATTTAATTAAATACTAATCAATAGCAGTGTAGGTTTTGATGGTATCTTTTAAAGTAAAATTGGTGTCATTAGGGACGTCGTTTAATACGATGTGTAAGTTAATGATGGTGAATTGTAATGCATAAATTTGTATGTATATATAGTATATATTTTAATAAAATGATTCTAGACTAATTTAATTTGTGTTTTGAATACATTTTAATAATGTTTAAGAGTTGATTTGAATGCGGTGTGGTTTATTTATAAAATGGTACGAAAATTCGCTTGCAGCCAAGTGGGTACCTATGTGAGTGTAGGAGTACGTTAAAAAACAAATAGATATTTTACGGCGCGATAAAATGTGAAATGGTTCTGAAGAAAAACGAACACTGTCGTCTTCTTCCTCTTGCGAGCGAAAAGAATCCGAGTGTCGTCTCTGTGCGAGCACGTGTCCCGCGTGTACGTGGCGGGTTATAATATCCTCTCGTAAAACTCGAGGTTTATGGGTCGCATCGCAATTGCAGTCTTCTTCTTCTTCTCCTCCACCAACACCATTCTTAGGTACCACCGCCAACACAACTCTTTTTAACAACGTATACAGTAATTTAGTCACTTTTAATAGATATTTCTATTGATTATCAACTAATTGAATCAATATAACGGGTGATTAGAATTCAATTAATAAAAACGAACTAAAATAGCGCATATATATAATATACAGGTCTCATAATTAATAATGGCCTCTGTAATTATACATGTAGCTTTAGTGCAGCACTAAAAGCAAAACCCGTATAGGTAGACGTGAATAGGAAATGAGAAATATTTTTATTTAAACATCTAAAGCGGCTATTAATATTTCTCTACCTACTGCACATTAATAATAGCTTGAAGAGCTTAAGTATTCGGTTGTGTAATAATATAATGTGAGCTATTTGAAAAATGTGTTAATAGTTAAAAACTACCTATACCATATAATAACAAGGCTACGATTCGCAATGGACTACCCAAAGCAGTTAGGGTAATCATTGTTATATATATATATACGAAACCTAAATAATTAAAATCAAATTACCTCGTTTTGAACACATGTTCGTTCGTCAGTTACACTGCACTGACGATCGATTAACACTAAATATCAAACACGCATTTGTTTTATTAAACTACTAAAGCCTACAAAATTACACTTAACCATCAACTTACTACTACTTTCATTAATTATATGTTTTTATCAATTGTTTAAATTTTATTGAGCGACTTAATTAGAATAATCTTAAAAGCGCTTTAAATCTATTTAAAAGTTATTATCACGTACGCTTGTGACCGTGAGTAAACAACAGAAAAATTGTTTTTCAAATAAGCATTATTCCTTGGAAGATTTTTTATGTTTACGATACACATAGTAATTAATTTAATCTTAATTATACTATGCATATATATATATACGGACTAAAAATGCATTATGTCACTAAATTGATAACGATACTTAAGTTAATCAAAATGGGCAACAAATACATATTTACGATAATACCCCTAAGACACGTAACAACTATATTATCAGTTGAAAAAAAAATCGCCTTATATGTTTATTTATGAGTGTGTGTGTGTGTGTGTGATCAAAAATTAGTGACAAGAGTGCAATTGATGTAAGAGTGTGTTAACAACATGATGATTGTTGGGAGTACGTCTGTATTTGTTTGTGTTTCCATCGTACGCTTATTAACGCGCGCGGTTTACAGCGGAAATAGGAAGTAACGGACGCGGCTCACTAAGCAACGCCGTGTGGTTACCGACGCGCTTTAACCACTTTTTGTGTCAAACACTGTCTATATCCGTATGTGTTGGCTATACAAATTAATAAAACATACAACACATCGTCGCGTTTGTTATTAGTTTATAGGGTTTTTTTATTATTTTGATGTGTGTGTGTGTGCTTCTTGTATATGTGTAATTATGTCGCCAACTGGTATAGCAAATCGAGCGTGCTGTAGAGATGCTTTTTACGATGTGCCGTACCGGTCGTTTGCAACTAATACCCGGTTACAATAACCGATCCGATGACCGTTGCTTTGGATAATGTCTCTTTTTTATTGAATCCCGCTTGTCTGTTTACATTTTTGTTGACCATCAAACCGGTGTTCCCTCAACGCCAACAGATGTGATGTTTTAGTCGCCTATATATATATATATTTTTTTTTTACAATACTTATAATTTTGTGAATTATTGTTTTACATTTCGCAGCAGCGATTGTGTAGGTATATCTTAATTTCACAACATTTTATTACTGAATTTGCACATGTTGCGTATAGAAAGGATTCGTTTCGCGGACTGGCGACCGGTAGCCTGGATTCGTACCAGTGCGAATCTTCAGCGACTACAATGCAACATCACCAAAGAAAAATGGATAAAAAGTCGAAGCCGACGGCTTGATGTATGTGTGTGTGTGTGTGTGTGCGTGCGTCTACCTTGGACCGTTTGCTTGCTTGCTTGCTTGCTAGAGAACCAGCTGTCGGTCGCCAGATGCCAGGATACTCGAAAAAGACCGCTTTACACTAACCAACAATCACATCAATTCAAACTGCATAACCATTATCACACATTTGTACTAGTTAAACGGTAAACACACTCGTTTCGAAAACCACTCAGCGACAGTGCTAACAATTTAAACCGCAACTTGTATAAATTCAATTATCATATTTTTATTGTTTTCTAAACGATCAAATACAATTCTTATGTGTAATTGTGACTGTATGTAAAACTTAAAGGAAAAAGTTACTTTCTGTTAATTTTGATAATAAATATTGAACCAGAATTGCGATGTAATTACGGCAAATATTTGTATAAAATATAATTTGAATAGAAATGCGTCATTTTTGACTCGTCTGGTATTGCAACAGACCCGAAATATCCCTAACATTTGTTTGAAGGCAATCCCCAGACTTCCTCTTGGTACAATAATCCCCTGAGCAGATTCTTCGAAACGGTTCCAACTAAACCCAGCTCAAGTTACATCCTGGACACGCTGTGCCATATACAGTCTATCCCTCACCAAACACTAGTTGGCCTTGTCTATAGACAGATATATATATATAAATGTATTTTATGCTCATAAAAAGAAAAAATCGAAATATCAGAAATGCCTCGCTTCGTTCGTTCGTTCGTTCGTTCGTTCGTTCGTCGTATGTATGTATATCAGCAACCTACGCCGTTCCAACACTATCGGAAACACATTAAGATATTCGTTCGAGCGACCTGGCTTAATACTTCCAGGTAAAAATACGCGTTGTTTATATGTGCGAACGGAATTATTGCATGACGCGAACGCCACATATCTGCCATGGAATTGTTATCTAATTGATTAAAACTTGACGATTAAGTTAACAAACACCACATTGCATTTTTACCGACTAATTGTATCTCGAAATAAGGATTCTTAATAAACACACACACACATAGACATAGACAGTTGGAGAAATAAATTGAGTAGAAACTTTACAGTAGTACAGACGGGTATAGTAGTATATGGTAGCAAGAGATGATGTCCCCCTTCAAAAGTGCGTCAAGTTAATTCGTAATTCGGTTGATGGTTCCAGATTAGATTTGCACCCGCTTTGAACACCCTAGTCTGCGACACCGCGTACTAGCCTGCAACGAGCCACCATTTTCTGCCATTTGGACAAAAATCAATTTGCTTGCCGTCAATGGCATTAACACCGACGATTTGAATAATTCTATGCGCACGATTGCACTAAAGTGCTGTCCATCTACGACGAAATTATTCCACGTCCCAATATTCCATATTTAGCAATGAAAAAACGTGGATTTATTTATTGTATAAATAGTATATGGTGTGTGTGTGTGTGTTGATGGTACGAAGAACAGCAAAGTATAAGAAGTGCATCGGCATCAGCTACCTGTATTGTAATAACAGTGTGAGTCTATTAAAGGAAATTAGTCCATTAAAATGCTATGCATTTATTAATTTTGATGTTGGAAAAAGAACAAGTGAACAAGCAAGCAAGTAAGCAAGCCCCTTCTTTCATAAAGAAGAAGAAAGACGGTGTAGAGTGAGCGAAAAGGTGTTCACGGTGTTTGTTAAGGGACGACGTGAGGGACGCTGTTATAAAAACATGGCAGCCAAGCAATTAGGCTAAAATGTCTCAGCGTGTGTTGTTTTGCCTCTCACACGAAACTAGATTACATGCATTACAATGTCACGGTTAATTTTTGTCCGCGAACACCGAAACAGATACGTACATACTCGTTTTCTTACAAACTCTTTATGGAAATACTATTCGCTATAAAAACTATAATCACGTGAAATGATAACGGACATGCGAAATTTATTTCAATACACTAACTCATATAATTATGTTTTCTTTTTGAATACGTGGGTGCCAAACAATGACGGACACATATGGTTTTTCATACATAACTTTTCGGCGTTTTAAAATTATTATTATTATCAATTCTTTTATGCAAGTCACATGTAACGGTTAACACCGTCATGTGAACAGGTGACAAATTTATTTCCTAATCTAAATTTACACTACCCAAATAAAAAAAAATTAGAAAAATTGTTGTTGAACCCTATCCAGTGTTGAGTGAACAAATATTCGAAATTAATATAGTATACACTGTTCGGTAATCAGTACGTTTATCACGTGTCATTCGATCAAACATACTGAATTTTAAATAGTGTCTCAATTTTGATCGGTGCACAAAAACATATTCGGCATTCTATACATTGAATATACTCGTGTGTATGTATGTATGCCGAACAAGTTATATACCATGTGTGTGTGTGTGTGAGTATTGCCGGTTAGTTGCTACAGTGGTTTGAATAAAAAATAAAAATACGAAACGAAAAATAAAGAATGGAAAAACAAGAAACAATCACGTATTGGTTCGACACACGCCATTGGCACATTATCATTGTTTCTCGATAAATTATTATTGGTGGACCAATCACAATAAATCGGGCGCGTTGCTATCTCACACCTAACATACATATACGTACATATGTATAATAATAATAAAAATAATTTCTAGTTTTCTCCAACAAAAATGCATAATAACGAATGAAATAATAATAATAAGAGGTCGGTTGGCAAACGCGTATTTGTGCCCCGCTGATAGGATCAGAAAGTTATATGTCAGCGCTGGACCGCCTACGGGGTCCGTGTCCCCGGGACGTCTATCCGAAATTCCAGAAAACCGGTGTCTTCGAATGGCCGAATCCAGGGGCCACCCTCATCACCAATTATCGGTGGACCCCCGTCGTAACAACAAAAGACATTGCTAGACGACAAAAAGGTTTCTCTGTGTGTGTGTGTGTGTGTGTGTGTGTGTGTGCTGGCTGGCGTTCCATCTTTTGTGACACACACACACACACACAACAAAAGAACTTTTGCCAAACGATTTCTGCAAGATTTATATTATTGTCCGTGTTTGACCGCGCTCATTTTCACCTATCTTTGGAAATTAACTTTTCACGCTCAGGTAGATGCTCTACCATTATACCTGTCCAGCTCCAAGCTTTTAACTTCTTCAATTGTCATTCTATTTCTTGGAAATTTTCCACTTCCCCGGATTATTCAAATACCTATTGCATTTTGGACCAATTCACAAACCAGCCCCCCCCCCCCCCCCACCGCATTAGAAAAATCACAGTTCTCTACTGAATAGAATAGAAAACATAATTAGATATGCGCAATGGCATAACTGGTCGTACTCATTCCATGTCCCTCTTCACACCCATTATCACAACACGACAAAGCTCATCGTTCATCTCACTTTCTCCCGCATCGGTGATCCGTCATCCGCCGGTTGACAGCCATCTTATCCCAAGGTCGGATAACACAGACGGGGTCGGGTCGCTCACAGCGCAAAGGTACAATTAACACACGCACCATATGCTCCAAAATGCATTAGCCATCATTGGATTTATGTGTCTCTTTTTTTTTTTTTAACGATTCGCTTATTTTAATTTCAACAACGAAAGGGTGCACATCCATCCACACTCCACGCCAAGATCCACGGAAGGACTAACGCATTACAGATTAACATCTTTTGGCTTAGGGCACCAAACGGACAAAACTGACCCAATTAGCTCCACGTATGTATTGTAATTAAAACTAACTTTGCACTAATAATAAATTTAGTTGGTTGCAATTTTTGAATCGTACATTGAAACATTATATGTGAACACTTCATGGCCTGCTGCCTGCGATAATGACTCACTAATTTTTCACGGTGTCATTGTGATGCGACAATTGTATGATATAAATTATCTGACACAATTGCGACTATAGTAGGAAAAAACAAAAAAAAAACCGCGTAGCAGTCCAACAGACAAAAAGGCACAAATAAAAAAAAATGTGTCGTTCGCTCGGTCGCGCGTACCTATATTTTACACTGTACACATACAGGGGCTTGTAAACACAATTCAAACGATTCGGTTGTTTGTTCAATCCGTCCGTCCGCTTCCGAACCGGTAACGTACAATAAAACTATCCGTTTTGCACTATTGATGCACCAGTGGACATCGACCGCTTTTTGCAACGCGACAAAACTCGTATTTTATTTCAACAAAACCCAAAATACGCGCTCATTACTTAACAATTGAAATAAAAATATATACGTATCAACATTTTTATTTGATATTTTGAATGAAAACACTTAAAAATTGTAGAGTAATCTCTGTTGTAAAATATGTTTATTTACACTTCCAAAATGCCGTGAGTGCAAACATTGGAGTGTTGTTAGGCTACCGGTTGTTGATATGACTAACATCACATTACAACGCGCCTGATTTATTAAATAGTTGGTAAAACTCAGCCATATGACACTGCATCATTGGCTGATAATGACTTTTAGACAGTGTAATCCATGTTTAATGAATATGCAAACATAACACGTGCGTTTTAGCGAAATTCACCCGTGGAATTACTCATCCGTATCTCGCGTTTTTTTTACGCTAATCTGTTGATTCTCGACAGCGACCAGATAAAAAAGTAAATCCCAACACTTGGCGCATTCATACATACATACATATGTATATATTCTTTAAAAATCAAGCGTCATATTTCATTTTGTCAGTCGAAAAATCTTTATCACATATGTATGAAATAAATCTAATTTTATTGTCCATATATATGTATTTTTCACTGAATGCCTACCAAATGACAATAATGACTGTAATGTTAGATTTATGGAGCATAACAACAACGAAAAAAGTCGCCAGCCGTTCCCAGATCTCTCCTACAGCTACTGATACAAGTGTTATCATTATCAGATTACGTTAATCCTTTTGATAATATTGTATTAAACAACACGTAGGAGCTAACTACGTCTCTTATCAGCAACCAAATCCTAATTTTTGATAAACGTTTATTTTCCAAATATTTGCTTTTATAAATTATTAAAACTACCGAGGAGCAAAAATTTATTATGTATATTAAAAAACTATTTCAAAACAAATTAATTAATTATTTTAGAATCTTTATTTTAAAGTTTTTTTTTATGGATATATTTTATAAGTTTTTTTTTTTTCGTATATATATATATATATATATATATGTTAAGCTACCTGTCCCGTTTTCTTCAATACATTTATACAAAATGTTAAGTCAGTTTTGAACATGGTTGAAGAATGCTATTAAAAAAAAATTCTACCTGCTAGCAAAAAAATATGTATATGCCCCAAACTGTATTGAAAAGATTTTGACAGAAATGGTCAAGCCTATTTTCTGAAATTTATGGTTTGTAAATGTCATAAGTTCCAACGAATTTCTCAAATAACGAACCAGTTAAATTCAAGTCCTAATCCTAATTTACGATGTGGAATTCCATTTATGAATTGATTTTTAAAGTAACACTTGAAATTAAAGTTTCGTATAAAATATGAGTGGAAGCAAATATAAACCCTGCGTTGAATGGCGCTGAAATAATTGAATAAAAACGCCATATGTACAGTGTCAGCGAGTTGTCCGCACTCCTAATTATGGTCGCTAATGAACGTGTCGCTGTGCACGTAACAATGCTCATATTTAAAATCACAAACACTAGACGCCATGTAAATGTGCATGCTGAAAACTATTCGCATTCATTTTCATAATGAACAAATTAAAACTTACATTTTATTCATACGTCATATACGTGACATATATAACTCATTAATTTAATTCGCTATTCGAGCGTGGAATTTTCCTAAAACTTTTTGTTTTGAATATTCAAACAACGAGTGTCGTCGGAAAATATAAAAAATAAAAAACTTATCATTTTCGCGTGCATTTTCTTCGAATTGCTACTAAGCAACAATCGGTAATATGGCCATAAATTAACTATGTCAATATAGATATAACATGTAACCATAATATTTATGAATATTACGACAATAACAGATAAAACGTTAACTTAATTATGAAGCGGCAAGGTCAAAAGTAGCACGCGTTTGAGGGCGGTTTTAGATGAGTGTAATTGTATAGAGTGAGGGGTGGCAGGGGGTTGTTTCATGGAGGAGCAACATTGAACAAAAATAGTCCAGCTAGCGAACATAGTGCGAATGCAGAACATCTGCCGTTGACGTTCGGAAACAAAGACGCCCGCGTTTGGCGTTGTGTTTCCCACACACACGCTGAAAAGAAGCGCGCGTGCGCGTGCGTGTGTCACGTTCATTCGACGCACTCGTAATGACTGTGATTATCTAGAACGCACTCACGCTCGCCACACAATACACAAACGTGAACGTGAGCCCGAGACCCTGATATGTGGCAAGCTCAGCTTCATATATCCGATTACTAATTTTTTTTTTTTTTTTCACTCAATCTCTAGCGGAGAGGCTCTTTGTTGGTTGGGAGATATGTGGTCATAAAAGCAGCTTAAACCACCAAAATATGTCTGCGGGTGATAATCTTGATTTATTGAAGACTTAGAAAACAACTAGGCCGCCAGAGAAACAGGTCTATTTTCAACCAGAACGAATTCCTATCTTGCGCTCGTGGTATTTCGAATAAACGAACGAATTTTGATTAAAAATTAGCCGGCTACGCTATTAATATTCATTACGTATTGATTTCATTCGAAAACAAAAACGAAACACGCCAGCAAAATAAAAACAAAAAAGAGAAAGGCGTCCTATAAGAAAACGAAGAGAACATGTGAACATCAGCAGAAGCAGTAGCGTAGATCCATCGGTGGTATGTGTGTATGTATGTATGTATGTATGTATGTATGTACGTACCTGGTAGAGCCAACTGGGAGCCATACATCACACGGGATCGGGCTACGAGATTTAGGGATAGCGAGAACGCGCGCGCAAAGGAGGATATGGGTATAGGAAGACCCAGGATACGGCAATACGAAGCTAGCGGCAACGCGGACCGATAAATCACCAGGACAAATTTAATTATCCTGCTGTCTGCGATAAAGGCCTGAGACGTTAGCGAGTAACGGTTGTTTCTGCCGCACCACCGTATATACCAGAGTAAGCCGGAGAGATAGAAGCGTCAACGAAGTCGTAGTCGCAGTCGCATTGCCAAAACCTCACGTTCATTCGTTCGTTCGTTCGTTTGTTGCACTTGTCACAAAATACATTGCACAACTGGTATAACGTAACACGTACCGTATACATATATTATTTATATATGGTGGCTACGTTTTCTAAAACGTTTTTATTGCTCGAATACTTTGTAGATTAAACTTTAGGACCATTCAAATTCATCTGACAATTATTTTAAGTATAGAAAGTTATTGAAGAAGATTAAAAATTCATAATTCATGTAAAGCTGGCTTAAAAATTAAAATAGATTCCCTAATAACAATTTGACTAGATCTACTGGTAGTTTGAGGATTTTTAGTAAAATATCTATATGGGGGGTAAAATGGGTGATTCAATTTGAACGTTACATCCATGGGGTCACATCATTACACGTATAGACTAACCCTATTATCGATCAATCCCATTATCACATTGAGAACAAGTCCATGCGTGTTCCCACACGGCTTACACACACACACACACACGAATCTGTCTCACCGTGTGTGTGTGTGTGTTTACACGACGATGTATGAAGCAAAGAAGATAGCGATAGATTGTCGCGTCGGGGAAGCATAAAATATTCAAGCCCGTAATACAATATCACCCTCTTCGCACCCACCGGGACGTTATCTTCGGTCGGGTGTCGTACGTACGTACCGCACTATGAAATTTTATGAATAGGTAATGTCGGTATTGATTTTAATATTCAAACAGGTAAAGTATGAACGTGAAGCAAGTCACTCGCTCACAGTTCAAGTGTAATGACGAGGGCTAAACGGTTATTAGAAAATGTGCTCTCCTATCTCCACAAATCGTTTGTGCATTCAAATCTTACACATCGCTAACAAGCTGCCGTAACGATTCGCGCCTCATGAATCCTTTAAAACGAAGAAAGAATATCTGGACACAAATGGTCACAATTCGAATTTAATTACGTTGTATGAATGTATGAATGCACGAATGAATGATTGCAACGGTGTCTATAATGCAATAAGGGTTAGTTAGGGCCTCTTAACAGTGAAACCTCTTCGGCTGGCGGGAGCGGATAATCGTCATCATGAGAGTGTTGGAGAGCATTAACTATTGATGGCCAATTATACAGGCTAAACACTTTGCATTTATGATGAGTCGCCGCGGCGGAGAACGTCGTTCTGCACGGAACTTAATTGGGCGTCGCACGATGCTATGCTAAATCCTATTAGGAGATTTGCTCACCATTTCCAGCGCACAATAGAACTCCAGCGTACTACAGAATTCAACGAGATTATTTTATAAACGGTAAATGCAATTTGTTTACATGTATGAACTACAGCATTGAAAATCCATTAGAAATAAATAGAACTGGCCAATCGGCGTAGGAGAAAATTCGCGATCGACTTGTGCACTCAGCAACGGCGTAGAGAAGCAGGAAAAAGAGAGAGCCATCAATCCTCACCGGATTGTTTCCTGCTGTATCAAACTAATGGTCCCAGTGGCAAAAGTAAACTTGGCCGGAGAAACAGTTTAATGGAATCGCGGACCTTAGGGACCATTAAAATGAAATAGTACCGACCGGAGCCAGGCCGAGTGCCGTCCACCTCCCGGAAACGCTCGGCCACTGATCAATCTCGATCCCCGCCACGCAACTACATCGGAAACCCATTGTTCACGCGAACTTGAAGACCAACGGATACTATACACTAGAGTTTCTTTTTCTTTTCTTTCTATCAAGCAAAAACAATTTTTTTTTTGGTTTGTTTTTGTTTTCGATTTGATTAAAACATCATCTCGATTTACATATCAAATTGAATCATAATAAAACGCGAATGTATTTGAATCATCAATGCGTACGAAACACCCGAACGCTTCCACCTGTTTGTTCACCTCTGAAATACTGACATCCAACCCAAACAGCTCAAATGTAACGTAAAAGAGGAAGTTCCCATTGCCGATTACAGGCCATCAGTGTCTCCTGAATTGGGCTGTTTCGTTTTCCCGCCGCGGCGGTCTCACAGGCACACCGTGCCTTTTACAAGCTATTTGGAGTCAATAAAATGATAATGCTCCAATAAAACCGCTCTCCCTATTCGGTGCGGCTGTTCTGACGACGACGACGACAGAGGATGCAAATCGCATCAGGAAGGAAACGAAGAGATATACACTTGTGTGTGCGATGTTTCTACAACCAGTGGCGACTCGTGCTGTGCGGGCTACTACTATAAATACCCTAGTGTTAATTGTACCAGCCAACTTTATGAACTGAGCAGGTCGTAGTTTGAACCATGTCCACAAATTATCTAAAAATAACTTGTATATCTTTGTAAATCATTTTGCGCGTTACTTTTGTATTTGTGTGTGTGTGTGTGTGTGTATGTGTGAGGGAACCGATTAGAAAATGAAAAAAAATATTCGTTATATGTACCTATATATGTAGTATATAAGAAGTTAAGGGGTTATAATATATGGGCAAAGATGTTGATAAGCAATGCTGGGTGAATGATGTGCCGTTGTCATCCGAGCCGTTGGCGATGTTAACGAGGCGGGGTCGACGTCGGAGAGGAAGTTTACCTCGTCCCCTCACCGGCCCCTCGACAGACATGAACATCATGACGGAGGTCGTCACTACAGGAATAGCGTGCTGGCGAGGGCATGGCACTGCGACAGGGAAGTGCCACTATTTTTGACGACGCAATGCTAAGAGAGACGCCAAAAATAGACACTGGCGGTCTCGTCTACTAGTGCATATATTTACTAGTAAACTAGTTGTTTCTTCATACAAAACAAAGCTACAATGCTTGCTCGCATAGGCGCTGCATATTGATGATCTATATTCGAGAAAAGTGCCCGAAAACGCGTAATGTGCGGTTGTATGTTATTATGATTGCAGGGCATCGTGCCAATTTGACGGGCAGGCACTAAGTGCGCGGGGGATCGAAGATGCGGTGTAACGCGAGCCGTCCCCGACGCACTCGCATGACTGATGCGTCAGACTAAATTGACACCAATTACCAGTAAAACTCCCTGCCTCTAAGCTGCCCGAGATCGGAGCTTGCTCCCTCGCTATATATATATATATATAGATATACGTATGCGAGGGTGCGGCCAAAGTTGCACTTTCGCAAACAGCATCAATGAAAATGAGCTAACACGCAGGAAGACCGCGCCCCACGCGTACATTCCAGTCACGGAATACAGTAGCGCTACCACGGATTCAACCAGAAAAAAAAACAAAACACAAATTCTCTTGCATAAATGATTTTCAATGCAAAATTCACTTTAAATGTACGCTACTGACGGACGATTTAGAAGAGAAAAAAAAGACTTTTTCTTCATTTCTATCTACTTCTATGTGTGTGTGTGTGTGTGTGTAGTAGCGCGTTTGCTCAGTTGTGAACAACCCCCTATTTTCATGCGACCGACCGCACAACGAAAAACAATTGAATTAAACTTGAACGTATTATGCAGTGTGCAAATGAAATAGAAATCCTATGCAAATAGGGCATAGGGAAATCCGTGTTACTGAGCCAACTAGAAAAGAAATTCTAAAATATATGAAATATTCGAAATGCCATCTATGTTTACATGTATGTATATGTATGTATGTATGTATGTATGTATGTATGTATGTATATGTAGTTAATTGTGAACGGTACAGATTATAGTATCGGATCGACGTCGGTGATTGGTGACGGCTCGGCACTGTAATGGCGACGGTCTCGGGGCTCTCTCGGGTCCGGTCAGCGCTCCGGCACCGCACCGGCATGTGCACGGTTCATCTGTTGTTTTTAACCGGAGGGAGGAGGCAGTGAACGCGACCAAGCGACCGACTAGCGATCAATATCATCGTAATTGCGCGCTTAAACTGTGCCGCTCGCATATAGACGCGCGGTAAAATGGCCGCAGCCATCATACAAAAGTGTATTTGGCCCAGGGTGAACATATCATTACATAACATAGGACGACGGCCAATCATGATGATGATGATGATGATTTTCAGAATTTTTATTTAAAAAATAGGATATGGTGTATGGTATATTGAAAAGGATAAGATTGTAAAATCGTTAAGTGAGTACTTACGACGTCCGGTGTACTGGCACCGTCCGTATGCGATGTGGAGTCGGCGTTGCTCCTGGTACCGCCATCCCCATTCGTCGAACCGGTGAGCTCAGGCGGTTTGGAAGATTCCCGCTCGTCGATCACCAAATCGATGGGCATTTTGCCTTTCAGACAACTGATGTATCGATGGCAAAAGTTATCACACAGTTCGTGCACCTGTAACAAATAAACAAAACACATACATACATATATGTATAATAGTAGAGCGACGTTTCAATATGTAGAGAATTAAACAAACAATTTATGTCTCAGATACAATTGCTGCCAGAATGCGACCGATTTATGAAGCGACGCGAATAATCCGTCACAAGTGCACTATATTATATAGTGAGAATTCTTAAACACGATCGCAATGTTGTTCACGTGACGATGACACAGATAGAGATCATCGGAATCGAATAAAATTGTCGAGCGAGTCGAGTTGCCTGTATAACATACAGCAGATCCTAATTTACGGGCCGTAAGGCAATTGAAATCGTTAAAAAGTACATAAAATATATTTGTATTGGGGAACGCGCGTTTCAAGAAATCGTAATGTCCGTACACAACACGGCGAAACGGAATGCGTCGAGAACACCTTGTTAGGTCGCTCGTAAAATTGAAACTGAATATTTTGTGGCCGCGACCAGTAACGGACACCTTACCAGTTCGACACCTGATCTGTTTTTTAGTGCCCCGGCCCCAGAAACACATACCTACGGCGGACACTGAACCTAATGTAGATGTGGATATGGATGGACTCTAGTCTATATAGTATGATGTAGGTATATGTACCTACATACATTTCGATTATATTATATATTGCATTGCAAATGTTTATCGTATGTATTATTAAATGAGTTGAGTGACGCACCGAAATAAAAACGTAAAACAAAGCATCAGAGCGACATCTGTTCGAAAGGAACCTCCAATGCGAGGCTCATTTGAATTTTATACAATGGAGCGCACGTATATTTAAAAAAAAGCAAAATTATGGAAATTTACGCCGAAAGCGGTCCAGGTTTGTCTGCAACTGGACGATACTTTGTATCGCAACATTTTGCATGAGACATGGACGCTGCGCTGTCGCGAAAGCACGCACTCAACATTGAATGTGTGCGCAGGTCTCGAAGCGTCATTTAAATTGCTAAAAAGGTCCATACTACATTGGACAACACAACGAACGGTCTTTTTTGCTCTTTTACTACACGTTACTATGTATACCCGCATATCTAGTATGTACATACTTTGCATTTTATCCTTTTCTAACATAAGCTCGCTCACTTTGACTCAAATATAGGTACCAGGTACATTTACGTAACATACATCAATTATTATTTAATAAAAACAGAAACTCACCTTTTCAAGCTCCAGCAAATGAAACCGCAGCACCTGAATTGCTTGGACCATCTGTAACAGAAGAAAATCATTGTAAATCTTATCTAGGTTGAATTTGTAACTTGTAAAAAATTTGGTTGTTTTTCTTTTTTTTTGTTACTACTATTACACTATAGGCGCATGTGTGCAATAATATCCATATCCAGTGAATGTATGATGAAATCGATTGAAAAGTTGTATAGTTAAGTGCAATCTCATGCGTTTGTGGTCAGTTAGTAATATGCACGCAATTGAATAATGGCACAAGTAAACTGTGTTTATTACCGACAAAATCGTCGACACGAACAAACAAATAATAAAAATATTTGTAATACACACACACACACACATACAGAGACAACACACAACGGAACGAATGAATTCATTTTACAAATCGTTTCAATTAAGACGCAGTACGACCGTGCCATCATATAAAACCACCGCATCATTCAACGTTCAAAATAAAAAATATATATATACTTTTAAAGAGCCATAAAGTCAGCACCATAGATGACACAAGGGAGACACAAAAATTCTATAACGGTGTCAGTGAAAAACCAATTAAAATTCGACATTAAAACAACGAACGAATAGTTTTCTGTGTTCAGTGTGTGTGTGTGTGTGTGTGTGTTGGATCACATTCCACGCATCACACAAGTTGGTGACAAAAGAAATTGAATGTGTGCAAGGGTGGCAGAAGGGGGGGAAAAGCATCCCATCACTATCACTAGTTGGTCGTAAATCTCAGCGCACGCTCGATCCAAGAAATCAGAAACATCCGGGATGATGACGACTTGTTCACTCTTGTGTTCATTAAACGCGTGGGTGTCCGATATACACATTGCTATCGAGGGGGACTCGACCCCGACCAAGTCCAAAAACATCATCGACAACGGGATATACAAATTGACACTTACACTGACACTCACACACACACATGCAGACATGAATACAGGATCTCAAGTTCAATGTATGGAATCTCATTTGCAACGATTTAGAAGGAAAAAAAAATACCACACCAGCCAGCCACTCAATTGCGAAATGGATAGCGATAAATGTAAGAAGCAACACTCCACTCCTTTCGCAACTACATTAACATGGAAATCGTTTCGGTATCAAAGTATCGTGGGATACTCTATCCATCTATATATATATAAATATAAAGGTGTTTGTGCGATAGTATGTCACTTGTAAGAGAAATACATCGTTTTCACCAGCGCCACTCGGCTTGAGCTTACTTTGGTATATTACCAGTGAATGTGTGTGTGTATAATAATAATATAACATATACAAGATGCGCGTGCATGTAACGGTGATTCTGAAGATAAAACATGTTCCATGTCTCTTACGTCCCATTGAGAAGTAAATAAATACGGTACATCTATTTATTTAGCGAGCATTTATCATGTCCAAGTGGCACATTCACGCCTCATCCTTCTATTTCAGAACCGCGATGCTCTGCTTTTTCCTTTCTGCACGCAGCGCACCTTGTTATAATAGCAAATGTGTAATCATATAGACCCGACGACATACTAACGCAATTACCCTACTTACGCACTTTTTATCTCTATCAAAAAATTATTAATTCAAATATTATATATACCTATTGTAGTATACAATTTAAAAAAATAAATCTATTACTGAACAGTTTCTGTTGTTTGTGTGTATGTATGTATGTATGTATGTATGTTTGTCAATGTAAGTTTAACAATTTCACACGTGTTATAAACGTTAGTGCATGGTGTTGGTTTGTCGACCACCCATCGTGTGTTTTGCAACGATTTTACGGCACGGCTATTGGAATCTGTCTGCGCGGCCGACCCCATCGACCCGATAAGTAATAAAACATTATTAGACCTAGAGATTTGTGTCGTGCAAATTCGCGTTTCGGCCCACCGGAACGTATGCAGTGCGGCTTCCACATGTACGAACTATAGCTAGCTATATGTAATACATTTTTTTTTTTTTTTCATTTTGCTCTTGTGTTTCGAGTCGTGACCAAATCGCATAGAATGGCACGTGAGGCGCGAATTTATTTAAAATTTCGCACCAGCGCCACCAACAGTGGCGTACAACAGTGATTCGGGGCCGGCCGCTAAATCATACATACTATATAAAATATGGGGGCGTCGTGATTTATTAGCACTTAGTGCGCGCCCCCTCCTATCTCCGGAGAGACCATCATCATCTCATTACTGTGTAGCTCCCTAAAACCCGCCGCCGACAACCCCCACCCACCTACCCAGGGGATGTACGCACGCGTTGTCCAAATGAGCAGTCGGGGAGCTGCATCAACGGCGGCGATGGAATTATTTTTAACACCCGGAAGGGTTGCTATTATATTTTTGTGATTAAATTAAGTCGAATGAAATTACTAGTAATTCTAGTATTATTTACGCGTTACGCTTTGGGAAACGAGTTTTGATCATTTTTCGGTCCAAGTGATCATTAATTCTTTACCATGACCACGGCTATCTACCAACCCGATGTAATTACTAGTACTGAATATCAAATAGAATTATTCAAATTGTTGACAAAATGTTGATCATATTTTATAATAGTTATAGGAAATTATTGAAAACTTTTCATGCAGGTCATTGAATATTCCCTACACGATACATTTGTGAACATATGTATGTATGTATGTATACGAGTTTAGCGCATTCATATTCAAAACAGTATATGTACCTAATTTTGGCATTGAGCCATAACATTAACATATGCTAATTGTTTTCAAACTTAAGTACAACGATACAACATGCCATTATATATATATATTTTAATTATATACTAGTAAGATTAGTATCTTGATTATGTTACCGCCGACAGTTACCAACGCCACCGCGGTTATTGTCGCTCATAAGAAGGTAGATCCCGGCTTCGGTAGCCGTGGATTTCGTCCGGTCAGCTAAATTAATACCAACGATGATTGCCATACGTGCTACCGTTTGCTTAATAGTTTTATACTCACACACACACACATCAAAATAACTATTCATCACAAGAGCCTAAATATACCTATATAAATTGAAAATACATCCCACAATTATTACAACAATTCCATCGAGTAGACGCGCCAAGAACTTTTATTTGTTGTCGTTGATTGGACGAATTGGAATATAAACCATGTGTGTGTGTGTAAAATTAATAAAATAAAATACGAGTGTAGGCAAACCTTCATGTCAATACCCACAATCAGGGCATTTGATCTATTTAAATTGATCATTATTTTGCATCACACAATATGCAAATTATAGTAGTGTATAAAAATAAATATGGAAACCAAAAAAAAAACATATTTGAATCGAGTACAAAGCTGGTTTAATTCTTATCGCGGCAACGCGAACTTGATCCGGCCGAAAGATATGTACGCTACAGTTTAATGTTGCGCGGCTCAAGATACAACTTTATTATTATTTCTATAGTTGCATTATGCGCCGTCGTGCACGACAACCATATATAAATAGTAAAAAAAAAATTGGGAAATTTACTCACAAGTGAGTCGACCTCTGGATCTGCGATGTAGTAGGGTTTCTCCTGGCGGATCTGAAACAAATGAAACATATTTATATGCAATCATAAATAAATCTTCATTACACAAATAGGAAGCATCATCATACTTGAGTTCAGGGAGCTTCCGCAACGCGGACGGTTATTAATGTGCTGCTTAGTAATTATTTGATGAAATAATTGTTAATTGCGTCATAAATTATTATTTTTATAACAACGGCGGTTGCTATGCGTGATTTGTTTGTTATACAATGGAATGTTCACCATGTGTAGGTACTAGCCGAGAAATTGATTGCATCTTGGATTTAGATCAAATACTACCTTAAGATACTCACATATAAAAATCAGGATCAAGTACCAATTTTTGTTTAAAAATAATTCAAATAAATGTTTATTTTTTATTATTATTCGTAAGTTGTATTGAGTAGGATAAATGAAAGAAATATTATAGCCATAACTGTACCAGTTAGGAAGGGTACCGGCTAATGACGTCATAGTGACTTTGGTATCGGTTGACAATTTGAAAACAAAATCGACCCGCGGTGGTGTGTTTGAGTGGGAGTGCATGCGACATTGACAAACGACGTGTCATTTCTCAAAAGACTGAAATCATAAGCAAGCAGTGTGTATGTATGTAGTAGCGAATGTGCACATACATACAGATATAATGTCGTGTGGGGGAGCTAAAATAACGTGCGCCCAAGTTCATTGAAGATGACTACATATATAATTATATGGCGTGCGCGGGGTTCCTTCCTTACGAACCGATGGTACCTACACCACGCCTTCTATCCCAGCAAGCACGTGCCTGGGTGACCACTTTTTATATGCTTTTCATCATAATTATAGTTATTCTTACGGTGCTACCTGTGTGTGTGTGTGTGTGTGTGTGCACTGTGCACTGTGCATACCTACCTACCTACCTACTGTATCAAGCATCACTTTTACGCTTTTTTAGTCGTCTTCCTATTACTGACGGTCCTTTTCACTCGCTTCCGACCACATATCCGTCAATTTACAACCAACATTACATAATGGTTTTCGTAATGTGCCATTCCTCAAATATATATCATTATCATTTCACACAATAACACACCTCACCATTACGCAACATTACAACAACATTTTGCGTTCGCTCCAATTTTATTATTTTTTAAATATTTACCGATATCAAAAACACAAATTATCCGCTTTGTATGGAAAATGGTGAATGTAGCCGAGTGTTATGATTGTGTGAAGTGCGTTGCAGCGTCCGTTGTGTTCGAAGCACCCGGTATATTTTTAGTCTGCGGCAGCATAGAGATTCCTCCTCGATTCTGTCATACAAAAGGAGCAACGCGATAGGGACGGAGGTATGCGGCCGTGGATCTATGTAGCAACAACGTCTGCCTCGAATACCGCCGCGCCGCGCCGCGCCGCGCCGAGCCGCAACAACGCTACATCGCTGCTATGGGAAAAACGCTTCGCAGACCATCGTCTCTTTCGATTTTTTATTTATTTATTTTTCTGATGCTCTCAAAAACGAACCGGGCGCTGCTGCAGCATTCTCATTTCACTGTTTATTTATTTATTGCAAACCTCAGGTGCCACTACACACAAACTACCATTTTTTTTTGTGTCTTCTCTACTATATATTATTTACTAAATTCGACGTCAATTACTTTACTAATCAACAATTGTGTGTGTGTGTGTGTGTGTTATGATTTTGTTTTATTGCTTCTGTATGTATGTACGTCATATTGTGATTTGAACCGTCGACGAGCACATGGTCGACCCTCTAAGTTGCACCACAGGGGCAACCAGAGGGGGCAACTGCTCTTTTTCATATAACAAAACAAGCCCTGTTGCCTTGCAATACAACCATTTTCTTTCTATATCTGTACTGGTGGCATACAACGTTGCCACTATGCCATTATATATTTATATATATATATATAAATCAATTAACGTTTTTTTTTAAATAAATAATATACGCAATTTATTTATTTATTCACGGCAAATGTACAAACAAATGAATGAATTATTATAAATAGTTTTATCTACTATGTAAATTGTGACACGGCAAACGCAAATAAATAATCGATTTTTTTTGAATATAAAATCTCAAAGTATAATAATATCCAACAAATATTTGAATATTATCAATAAATATATTTACTAGATCTAATGTCAACTAGGCATTTAAAATAAAAAAAAAACAACAAATCTAGCATGTAATTAACAATGAATTAATATTGAAAACGCATTCCACGAAAGCGGTGTCCATTTCAACAAAATTCCTCATCAAGTAATTAAGTTTTTCCATTTATACAAGAAATAACACATAAAAATGTTAAGCAGACGCGCATGCTTCTTCCTTATATGTCTACCGAGTACTCAACAACATATGCCTACTTATATAAATAAAATATATAATAATAATAAAACAGATCTAGTTTTTTTTATGCGATAAATATTCTACGTAATTAAGAAATCCTTTGTTCTGTACGGAATATGATTTAATAGCATTATAATTCACTATGAAGTGATTCAACTTTACATTCATACATACATACACACTCATATATATATATGAAATTTAATACATACATATATAACTGAGATAGGCACTTAACTGATTTTATTAAAATATAAATTAAACATTACTTTTGTCATTACAAATAAAACATTTATCTTAAAGGTTCCGCGATTTAAAAACTAATTTCGTTAGAAATCGATTTAAGAACTCTAAATGCTTTAAAATTGCTAAATTAAATTGAGAACTCGTATTATTTAGTAAAATCGGCAACAGCGCTCAAACCAGGTCTATACCAACAGGATGTTCAAAACTCACACACACACATATACACAGGTATGTACCTTCTTCTTCTTCTTATATTGCATAGAAAGGTAAGTGAAGAATAGCATATAAACTGTCGAGGTACCTATAACAGCCCTTCGACTATAGAAGGAGGGTATTGTGCATTTTCGAATCCCTTACAACAAATACATACAATCACACACACATGTCTAGATTCGCCAGTTCACTGGTGTCAGGTCTTTGTCCCTAGTTTTGTTGTTTGCTCCCTTAAAAGATGAAGAAACGTTCACTTAAATGGAGAACTGCACCCTAATACCGTTGCAATGCAATAGGTACATACATATATCATAAATACAAAACACTAATTTATCTATTTGTATATATGTAACCGTTTGTAAGTAGGAATATTATATAATAAAATGTGTGTGTGTGTGTGTGTGTGTACCAATTGAGTTGGGATGGGATGCTTATGGCAGGGTTGCCACGATTGATTGGAATTCTAGTGAATGTGTATTTTAATTATCTAGTTAAAAATTAAGCACTAAAATCAATGTTTATGTCTGGGGTACGCAATTTATTTTAAATACATTTCGAATCAGACAATCACAGATGTTACACCACACACAAATACGTCATGTTTACGGAATACATACATAAGTTAATTACTCATCAACCATCCGCATATATATTTAAGGAGTGTGGTTAACACTAGTAGTTGTAACGACGGATGCTTAAACGAAACGAGTTTAAATATTTACGCAAGTAATTTGATGTTTGTGACGTCTCATGTTGTTTTAGCAAGACTACCGTTTCTCACACACACACACACACACTACATATTTATATATATATATAAAACCTCAGTGATAACCACTGGAAGCACTTAATAATCGTATAATAAACATTAACAGCCCAAGTTTCGTTGATAAAAAAAAAAAATCATGATTACATTTACATTCTTAATTTTATTATTCAAACGCGAGATGAAACCTTATAATATTTTCGTGTTACAAGCCTAAACATAAATAACAAAAGTTGGCCTAGGCTTTTTTTTTTCTATTCGTTCCACTCCATCCTCGTTCGTCACTAAAGGATCAGGTAGTTATTTATAGTAGAGCGTATATTATTTTATTACACGAGCGTAAATTATAAGGTATATAGAGGGTTGTAAAACGTTAGACAGCTGAGAAGCAGGTGAATGTGCGCTCTGTTGGAGATGTACTTTATTTTCGAGCTGTAACGTCACTCGAAGCATTTACATTACATATTGGGGTATATGTCGCAAAAAGGTTTATTTGGAAATAAAAATCAAAAATAATTGTACTGTTTTTGTTCGAGAGAGTAAATCTACACACACGCACACACATGTGTCATTTTAGAACAAAGACGAATGCCGACCTTTGCGACCTTGTTACAGCTTTATTCGGAGTAAAAAACTTGAGTGAGTTGATAATTTATTCGAGTGTCCGCACATATATAAATATGAACGGATTTTAAAGTCGAATATCACAAGCGCTCTCGTAAATAACGAATGGCCATTCCATTCCATACGTCGGCCTTTTTTAATTCGTAATCAAAATGTATCTCGTAGATGTTTCGTTAATTTTTACATGAGTTTTTCACTTCATGTCCGATGCATATTTATTTTAATTTTATACGATGATGTTTCCAGTCATGCATCGCATCGCATCGCATCCGTCCAATCCGTTTGTTCTACGTTTTCGTTGTGTGTGTGTTTTTTTGTTTCGTGTTTACGACTCGCTATCTTTTGTTTTATGAAAGGCGACCGGACCAAAGCACTGAGACACAATTCGTTCTTGTTGCAAAATCATTTATTTTATTATATTTACTACTAATAAAGATCACTATGCATGTTTTCGTTTAATAAATAAATTGAAAAAAAAAATCGCGTGAGTGACAATGGCATGAATAATGCAATCGCAAAATGCACTTGGTTACAATTTGGTGTGCCATGCACGCACGCACTCGTCCGAAAGCACAGCGATTACAGGATGCTTCGGATGTCTGTGTTACACCCAGGAGCCAACGGTCAGCCGCGACCGGTCACTATAGTAATTAAAAGGTGCCAATTAATGTTGACAAGAACCGATCAGCACGACCGTTACCATGTGTCAGCTATTTGACCCGTTCGAACAAAAGCCGCTCGCAATAAACTAGCCTACTAAAAATCACCAATTCGCTAAACGTCCGTTATTTTCTATTAAATTAAAAGATTCCACATTCGGAACCAATGTTTATATGTGTAATGAGACATCTATGTGTGCCTATTTGGAGATTTCCAATGTGCCACCCGCTGAGACAGTCGGATTAGCCGCGTTCTCCGGTGTGCTGGGGTTCGTTGCTCATTTCTCCGTTCTGGCCAAGCATTAGCTGGGATTTACACAACGGGGGGGTACACACACACACACACACACACACAATCACCCCGCTTAACTTTTGATTCTATGGCTACCCCTCTTTTTGTGTATGGTTTTAAAACTGTCCGCAGCGTTTTTATTTTTTAATTATCCGCACACACGTTCCCATCTTTTGTTGCTCTGTTGCCTGTAATTACCCGCGTTTCATCCCATGGGTTTTAATTGTAGGGTGTGATCACCATTTCAAGGAATGTTTTTAACACCAGATGTAATACGAAAATGGTGGAAATAATATTGCACCATCGTATACCTGGCGAGGAATCTCCAAATTCGAGACTACACGGCGTTGAACCCAAGCAAACGAGCGTGGAATGATTTATTGTTCGCAGGGTGGGCAACTGTTTACATCAACGATGATATATCCTGGGTCTACCATTAATTTCACAAACATAAATATATATATTAGTAAGAATTTTCTAACACACTAAGTTATATTCTTAAAATATAATCTGCGGATTATCCTCTAACCGAATTGACCAGATGTGGGATATTTATGGTATTACAGTTAGACATTCTTTCCAATGCGAGTCTAAGAGAGTCAAGTACGGGCCACGGTAGATTTTTGTAAATGTGTATACGTCTGAGTTGCGGCCAGACTGTATTTGCAAGTATAATTAATTCGTAAACTTGTTTTTCTTATGTTATTAATAATGCATTTTCTTCACATGCGGATTGAAATTTTATCGATGCAAGCATGTTGCTCGGTCGCAACGTCAACTCGGCCAGCAAACTCTGACTCTGGTCGCGGCCAATTGCATACTTCTAACGTCCCTTGTTGTCACGTTGCGTTCTCGTTAAATCGCGTCAATTATTTTCTGGTTTTTTTTTTCCTATCTATTTCTACAAAAAAAAACACCGGCGCAAATAGGGTCGATTAAGATTAAATAATTATTGTCAAGAATGTCTCCAGTTCCGTCACTTGAACGTATCAATTAATATAGTGAAATGTATTACGAATTCAACGCTAAAATTCAGAATCTTTCGATCATGATTTTATATTTTTACTTTTTTATACAATGTATAAGTATTATAATCATGAAAAAATCTTGAAATTTGTGTGTGTGTTTGTAAGTCATTGCGAATATTTAAAGATGTTGGTAGTATTGGCCCTGGATGTGTTGTTGCACCTTGAAGTAATTGAAAATAATGCAAATAATGAAAAAAGCAACTTTGAGGAGAAGATAAGAACTTCATTTAGTTGGATGTGTGACCCTGAAGCTGTCAATTTTAGTTGTAATATAGCAGCTATTTTAATATAAATAAGTTGGAGTTGGAATGGTGTGGTGTTGGAAAGAGTGTAGGAATGTTTGTAGCCGTTTTAAGGGTTCAGTGCACCGCATCGACGGCCCTAGAAATGCACATAGTGAATAATAGTGAACGATGGCCGTCACTAGCAGGCAGGCTACAACCGCACTCGGGGCACAATAACGGGGGTTGGTTCCTAGAAGTCAGAGCCGCAGCGTGCACACATCTGTCCTTCAACGGATAGAATAGAAAATACCCTGAACCGAAAATGCTTGTTGCCGTTACCACGCCGCGTTTCGTACGTTCTACAGAAATAACCTGCCAAGCAGATAACATACACACACACACACATACACACACACACACAAAGATGCCTGTCTGGATGCCTTGCTTAGCTTGGGTCCCTTTGTACATTTCTGTTCATCCATATATGCTTTCTTCGTCTGTTAATTTTCTATAGAATTTATTTACTATATATATGTATATGAATATCCGTTCTGGTTGAATACCTGAACCGTACCACATTTCACACCGGGACACTGATCATTTCTCGACAATATATTGAAGTTTCTTTCGGTGCGTAATTGATAAAATAAAAGCGTCGCGTTTATACAATTTTAAATGGCTAGTGATTTGTGTGAGCCGTAAGCGACCCTTCCCGGACTACAATCGGCCATCCACAGCGCAGCACACAACACACACACATATATACAAAACACGACCCTATTCGCTGTAGCATATCATCATCTGCATTTCGCTCACGTACCTATAACAGAGCTTATTCTCTCTGCGCGAGATCCGATGTTCGCCTATCGGCACATCGGCTTCACGATTTTGACTTTGTAATTATGGAATCCTCGGGCGTGCGCTCGATTCATACTTGCTATGGTATTATAGATGTTGCGTCTGTCTATCTATCTGTATTGGCGAGACAAAGACGACTAACGATACGTTTATATTTTATATGCAACCAACAAAATGGTCGTAAAATAACTTTGCTTTAATGTGCGCTCGAATATAATTGTCGCTATCAATTTTTTATTTTATTACCTATTACCAACGATTGTTTAAAAGAGTCTCGTTCAACTAGGGTAGCTTGTTTAACAAATTGATAAACAGTGTTGTTTAGATAATCGACTGAGCGGAGCAGGTACACCGAGCAAACATGCAATGAGATCGTTGCTGTTGCAGCTTGCTTGGTAAATAATTGGCGCACTGGTGTGGACCGCCGCCGCAAATGCTCGAGATGTTTTACATGTGTTTATCACACTCTTGATGTTGATAACACTAATCGACAAACGATATGCTTGCCCTATCTAAAATAAATACCATCAGAGGCGGGTTGCGGTTTGTTGTGTACCTTTCTATACAATATTCAACAAACACACATTCTTAAACTCATATACAATTTGTTAGTAAATATTAATTTCCGTTTTGGATTTACACAAAATATTTTTCTTACATTACCTTACATATATTAACTGTTAATATATGTATATATTTCAAAATTAATATATAAATCAGAAAAAAATCTACTTATTATATTCTTATACGAAGTAATAAGAATGTATTGTAATAAATCGGTTTCTATATAACTTTTGACCTTCCCTAGAACGAATCTGACTATTTTAGAACGACCTGTGTGTGTGTGTGTGTTATATAATGTAAACTGTTGTAACTGTAAGTGTAAGATTTGTATGAATTTAAAGAAGAGTAATAAATAAATGTATTTAAGGCAATCTGTAAGTAGAAGTAAAATGTGTGAATGAAGTACCTGATAATATGTACTGTTAGACATGTGTATGTATAATAGTATAGCAATTATGGTTTGTATTGCGTGACAGTGAGATTCAGTTAGCTAGTCATCAAAGCGATTCCCATAAAATTCGCAGCGAGCGAGTTGAGTAAACTCCAAATATCTTGTGTACACGATGAACACCGGCCATGAGATGTAACATAGCTGGTATATACTATAGTGGGTTCATGTCTATTTACGGAACGACTGTAACGAACAGTGCAGATATACAAATTTAGGTGTCAACTGTAATAAAGGCAGAGCGCACCACAAGCAATGTCTTCATGGTTGATGGAAACAAAAAGGCATTGTAGACAGAGACCGGTGGGGATGGGGGATACGGATAGGGAAAGGACGTAGAAGAGAGGACGATATACCAAATGCCTTTTACAGTTTTTCATAATACGAAGCAATTTTATCTTATTGTGTTCTGATGGACTGACTCTTCTACACGAAAGAACTAATTTGATTATAGCTTGCTGAGCAACGACCGGAACACCAACGATTTTTATGCTGAAGAAGTACCAGTGCGGTAATAAAAACGATTTCCGTAAAGTGGATAATTATTACTTTCAGATAATCATGTCGCACACACGTGTGGGAGAACATTGTGTTGTTTTATTTTTTTTTTATTATTATTATTCTCTTGCAAAGCAACCATTGTTTTACTTTGACGTCAATCGTCAAATTTCAAGTCAAATAAATTACAAGCGCACTAGTTTGATCATCAATTATGTCTTACCTGTTTGCTGAAGACTGCAATGTCCTCATTGAAGGATTCCGATGAGCAGACGTCACCACCAGCGACGCCTGGCTCTCTGGGAGTACATGTAGCCAATTCGCATTTTTCAAATATTAACGCGAGTAGTGGAAATAAGGGATGACTGCAAAACAAAAACAAACAATAATTGCGAATTAGTATTAGGAATTTTCCATAACGCTGCAACGTATAATACGTAAAATAGTGTGAGATCATCATAAATCATTTCCGAGTGCATTTGTTTATAATAAATGAACGATTGGATGAAAAAAACTGATTAGCTTTGTATGATGCTATTATCGTTATGAATACAGCAGCTGATGCTGGGCAATCGCGCATAATCTTTGACCCGTAAATTATATCCAAGACGATGATGGCACACCATAAATAAATCGCAACATTTATGAATGTGTCCTGCGCACTTTGATAGACAACTCATTCATAACTTTTGTAGTAAAGATTGCTTTATTGATGTTTATATGTATGTATGTATGTACATATACCAGACGAACGTCCCTATACCATATACGTATATCTTCTCATATTTACACAACACCACATATATACCAAACATGACAATATTCTATTTATTACTACTACACTTACTTATTTTTTATTATTTTTTTACCACTCTTCTTATTAAACAGCATCATATTAAAATTGTTTCAAATTTAACTTTAGTCTACATAATAAACACGACACGGTTAAAACGAATAAAACATCGCGTTCTGTAAAGTTATATTCAAATAAATATTAATAAACTTCCAACAAAAAATCTAAGAGCGAATTAATTATTTAATAATTCCTAGACTTCATATATAAATTTAATTAAAATATATGAATTTAGTAAAAGTAATAAAAGTCCGAGCGTAGGGCCGAGCAGTTGCCGGCGAGCGACCAGCCGGGTGCGGTCAAATTCAGATGCCGACGGCCGCACTTTAAACATCCACGCACCATTTTAACTCAAAAAATACACCAGGTTGCTCTACACTCATCCACACATTCAACAAACGACTAATTTCATATAGATATTAATTATAAATCGATTTCTTATTTATATTTATCGTTAATTTGTTTAAGATTAAATATGTATAAATATTTGTTTAGCGGCGTTTTAAATTTATTTATTGATAAACTACACGAATAGAATTTAATAATTCATTTCAATAGCATTTACTATACATAATTTATTATGCACTAGAATAGAAGTAGTTTGCACTAATTTTAGATGAGTGGATGAAATTGTTATTTTTTGTAATTTTTGTTTCATAGGAATAATGAATTTAGTGTCACATTTTGAAGTATGTTTGCGTTGTTTTTTTGAAGAATAAGAGGTATTTTTGACTCACCCATATATAGCGTCCTTGTCCCGTTTATGGACATCGGGTACGGAACCTTGGGCGCCCATCACATGGTTGGCGACGGGCGATACGTGGTTGCCGGCGGCAGCCGCGGCTGCGGCGGCCGCCGCCGCATGGTACCCGTGCATCCCGGCCGCAGCGGCTGCGGCCGAGGCATGGTTCATCGCGTGCGGACTATGATGGGCGGACAGCCCTTGCAGGGATCCACGGTGCGCCACGTGCGGGTCATACATGGAGCCCGCAGCGTCCGCCATGTACCCGGGATGGATGCCATCGTCATACTACACCAAACAACCAAATACTTCAAACTCTAAACTCTACACATTTATTTTAAAACTAATCCTATTCAAATTACAACCATTTTTATTACATATTCACCATTAAAACACACTTAAAAACATTCACTAGCGACGTATTTTTCTAAACTTCATATAAACAAAACATTTTCATAAAATAAATGATTGAAACACTCGCTATAGCTTCACAAAATATATTTATTCACGACAACTTAAACAGTCTTCAAATCTTAAGATGGTTTAACACACGAAATTAGTCGTAAATAAATATATATACACTTATACGCGTATTCATAAACCTATACTAAATATCCATCCCTTTTAATTCACGTATGTACAACTATATTATATTAGCTATTTTTTATCAAATTTAATCTTGGTCTAAAATTGAACGCTTGACTATAATTTCGGTAGCAAAAATTTTACTCTATTTATTTATTATTAAAACATACAGATTTAGGAAATAAATAATAAATTTGTTTTCGCAATTAAATATAATGTGTGAAATAAAGATTCTTGGAAAGGTTGAAAAAACCTAAGAAATTTCGAAATAGACGAAGCAGTTAGGTCTACCCTACAATTTACTATATTTTATGGTGTAACGTAAAATGATTTTAGTATCCATCTGTGGTAAGTAATAAACTTCAGTAGTCCACTTACAGCTATATATATTTTCTAAGCTTTTCTCAGTTTAAAAACCGTTTGTGAAGCGTTATTATTATTTTATTTTATTTTTTTTTTTGGAAATTGTCAAAACACTCGTAGATAATGTTGGTGAATATATAATTAAACGTTGAATATTTATTTAAATTTGTACAAAAATATATAATCTAAATCACTTTCACGACGAAATAAAATAAAAATTCGGATTTAGAATGTTGTAACACTGACACGTAAAATAAAAATAATATTGACAGTTATTTCAACGTATTTTTTCTCTACAGCATCCATAAAAATGCGGTTATAAAATCTGGAATTTTTAAGAGGCCATTTAAAATATTTCAAATAATAATCAATTTTGTTTAATACTTGAATAACTGTCATTTTTATTAAAATTGTCGTTTGTTAATATAATAAATCTATAATTAGGACATATTTGCAAATAAGGGAACCGTTGCGAGACAATATCTATTAGGCGAATAATGAAACAGTTTCTTGGGTCGTTTACACCGACGTTAACGAAAATTAAAACGCCGGCAACGAGCATCTTAATACGGCCCGTCGGCCACCGGGTCCCGCACTCCGAAACCGGGCTCCGGAGACTGGATAAGGGGAGAAACACATTTCGAAACGACCGAAAATCCGACGGCTGATACGCACCATAACAATGTTTTGCGGGAAATCTAACGGAAATTGTAATACGAACAGGATTCTCTCAAATGGCCAACTGATATAAACGCGATTCCACATTCCATTTACAGAATATACTCCAAACCCCACGAAACATGTACTTTCATTTTTAATTCTTAACACTAATTGTAAAACAACTTTAGTTAGATCAATTTCGGCATTTATTTGTTTATTTTAACTATGGATGGGGGATATTATTCAAAGTGAGATTGACACAATGGCAATTGCAATCCGCATTGCTTACACAGTTTTCTTTTTCCGAATCAATGCACAAATCCAATGACATCTCGATGGGACCCGGATGCTTTTCACAAGGGGATATTTCGTCATTACCATATTCCAAGTATAAAACTTGTAGAAAAAAAAAACTCGTTTTTTGAAGTGTACAACAATTTCTTTAATTAAATAAACACCGACTATCTTTTATGTTGAACTATGACGAAAAATGGACTTTTGAATTTAATTCCCAAATATAGACAAGACGTAGTCAAATATTTCAATTTATTTGTAAAACTCTACAGAATTACAAGATTACTCAAAAATATTACAATTACTTAAACAACGAAGATTGATCAAACTAACCAGAAGTTGTAAATAAATTTCCGATAATAAAATCAAAGAGACAAATTAATGTTTAAATGAAATATTTGATTTTGTGAAATTGTATTTTCGAAAAAAATATATATGAAGAGTTTAGAGGATTTATTAAAAAAAATTATTTTAGTAGTGACACAGATTCGAGTTGAAAAAAAATTTGGCACATATCACGTAAATAGGCTGGCAAACGCAGTGGTAATAACTGTTATCACACTTTTATAAATTTTATCAACACTTTCCCGACGGCGCATAAAATTTAATAATTATTGAATGTAACGCTATTATTAATTATAACATTTATAGCCGAATGATTTATTCATTACCATTCGACATTGTATGTATATATCTGTAAAGGAACGCGCGTTTAACATATGTATAAATACTAGATATGCATATATATATATATATATATTCTAATATCTTTAACGATATGAAAATAATTTAATTATTATTCAAATTAAAACGCGATTTTTTTTTCTCGACCGCTTCTTTTATACGAGTAGTAAATTTGTTTCGTAAATGCCAGTTAATGATCAGAAAAATATATATCGAAAAATATTAAATAATAAATTCTCTGAATAACTCTCTCATGAACAACTAGAAAAAAATACCAAGCATACCAACCGTGACTGGTCGAAATACGAAAAACGTCGAGGATGACTATCGACTTTTGTTAGGCTGAGAGAACATTTTTAAAGCCTGTAATCAGACACTAACTAAGGGATCTGTATAGAGAAAGGCTACGCGGACGGTTTACCGAAAAAGAAAAAAATTGCCTAATCATGCGACTTGAGTGATCCGAAACATTGGTACCTACATACATGATTCAAATCTAACTAAGACAGTGATAGAGAGAGAGAGAGAACTCTATTTCGCTACTGGTACCACGACACAAAAACCAAATCCTAATCGCGGAAAAACACGGAGCGAATTCATTAGAATTGTTTTCTTACTTAAGCAATTAAAGCATTCTATATTTAAAACCTTTTTATTTAGATGTTATTAGTTGATGAATTTATTTGTGTATATTTAAGTGAAAATCGTATTGCGAATTTTTATCGATAACTAATTCGGTATTTAATTGTCTATTTGGCAAGTACCGGTACGTTGCAATTAGCCTAAGCTGAAGATTAGGCTAATGTAGGTAAACTACGCACTTTTGAATACAATGTTTAAATTAGCTTGAGTAATTCTTGGAATACACTAATGGAAAGCGCTTAACTATTGAAGAAATATTTAAATATTTCCCGAAGATTCACTAAACATTACTGCTATTATTGAGTAGAAATATTTTGCCTCAAAAATTTGTCCCACTTTTGGACTTACGATGAGTGAATTTAGTTTAGAAGGAAAGAAGCTTGTGAAGTGAGATAGTTTTAAAAAGAAATGTTATTGCCCTATTTCGTTGAGAAAGACCCCTAGATAATTTCCGAGTGGTATTATTACGTTATTTAAAGCGAAAGAAAATATTCCAAGTAGACAATTTGGTGAATTGAATTGGTGTAGGGTGTTGTATGTAGTTAGAAAGGTCCCTTAGGTATTCTAGTGTAATGATATATGTGATAACTGAAGTAAGTGGAAGTTTTTTTGGAGTATCGAATCGGTTTGGTAACGTTTAGAAGCGTAGATTTGCCTATGAGATATTGTCTGAGACGGAGAGATTGAAGCCAGGGTGAGAAGAAGAACGTACCCGTGGCTGAGCCATGAACGCCCTGCCCGCACTAGGGTACTCTGCGTGTTGGGCCACCGTTGAAATCGTGTTCGCAACACTCGCGCACTTTGCACACACCGACACACGACGATCCGATCACTTAAAAATCTTGTATACAAATCCACCAGCACACGGTTTAGGCCCCGGGGCCTCGGCCGAGAAGCACCGCACACAAATCCAAAACGCTTCGACGGACTCCCGAGCGAAGAAGTTTACCACAAGTGAAGTACCGGCATCTAAAGGCCGTGTCACCATCGGACGCAACAGCACCTGGACGACGTCATCTTCGTCAGTTGTAGGACAATACACCGCACACTTAATTAAAAACGTTGTTGCTACTATTTTGCACTATTTCATTGATTGGTTGTTATTATTATTGTTTAATAATAATAATAATATGAATAATATGAATAATAAAAGTTTGTTGACACAAACACTGAAGGCACACACGCGAATTCAAAAGAATAAAAAAACAGATGACGACCACGACCACGACGAGAACGAGAACGACGATGATGATGACGATTATGTGATATGATGTAGTTAGTGTTGTTGAATTGTCACTTGTAGTCACTGAGGTGAGATTGACGGGATACCTGGTGCGGCCTGTCAGAGATGATGTTTGATGGTGTGACCGATGCGACGGTGGGCTTCTTCACTTGAAAAACCGTCCACCACATTGGATGGTGACGGTGGATGACGAGCGTCAGTGCGCGGCGCGCGTTCGAACCGTCAGAAGGTGGGGTGGTATGTATATATATATATGTATATATATATATAGGTACATACATATATATATATATGTATATATATATATATAGATGTCGTATAGAGTAGAGAAACGGAAAAACCGATTGTTTTTGTGTGAGGGCGCCGCGACGGAGCTACTTCTGCTACTGCGCCGTTCCGTGCGAAAGATGGAAAGCGCGTAACACACATACACACACACAGACACACTCACGCGGCGGGGCTCTGTACACAACACGGAGATGCTGCGCGCTCCGCAGTCGTCTACCAACTGTCAATCACGGTCCAAGGCGGGGGCAGAGTGGGGTTCCAAATGAATGATCTGTCAGGGAGAGGTGAGCACGCCCCATCGCGGTCCCGCAGCCAATCGGCTCGCAGCGCGGCAACTCGCGTCCGCGCTGTGGCGTGCCCGCACGGGAACCATGTGAGCGTGCGGCGTGCGACTCGTCTGCCATTACATCGCCGTCCATGAAACATGTACTATATACCTACGTGTGTGAGAGGGAAACCCAAACCCGAACGTAAAAGAGTACGCGCGCGCGCATCAGCGCATCAGCCGTGAACGCGCGCGCTTTCTTGCCGTGCATTCAGTGTCAGTGCAGCTTGCAGTTTGCAGCGGTTGGATGGATCATTTGTTGTTCTCCAAACACACACACACACACACACACTCGCACGCACATCCATGTATGTAGTATACCACCTACCTGTCGACCGTCAAGTTCGACGTCATGCGTCAACTATGTGACGACGCGGCCGTCTCACCTCTGGCACTGTGCACGATGACAACTTGTCACTGCCAATCAGCGGCGGCTGTTGAGACGCCCGACCGACGACGCCGACACCGACGACGACGTCACCGGACGATGATTGAACGTGGCCCCGACACTGTATAAATCTTTCACTCGATTTTATAGTGACGTTAACGAGTGATATCTCAACACATCAACTATTTGACCTTACATATATCCCATCAACATACACACACACAACATTTCCTTTTATCTTACACGCATCACTCTATAACATTGCAACCAAAACTGCATACACATATAGTACTAAAATTTGTGCTATATCTCTGCTACATACAACAAATTCGGTTTAAATACTAGTGATTCCTAGGCACATTTCATACCAACAAACAAGCATTGTTACACATAAATAAACCAACATGTATAGGGGGGTATGATTCGTTATACATATATATACATCAGCCCCTACCAAACAGAAATATTCGTCAAACTTTCCCGGATGAGAGAGAGGATATTAATCTAGCTGCAAATTCCAATGTCCGACGGCCATACAAAACTGTGCGAAACAATACACGCTGAAAACAAAATCAAATTCCATACTCTTTATGTGTTTGTGTACATACATACATACATATATACATATATAGGTATATGGTAAGCGTAGAAATTTCAATTATTATTGCCAGAGCGGACTGAAATTTGAACATGCAATTAAAAGTGTGTTAAAATGAAAAATGTGTTGTTACTCGTCGCTGCGTTGGTTGAGTGAAAAACGCGTTTCTAGCATCTTAGAGCTTAGAGCAACAACAGAACATAAATGGACATACTATATTATGTATTTACAGCAAATCGATTTCGCGTCTATGCATAGTCTAGTAGTAATTCATTGAAAGTAAAGGGCGAAAGGGACGCAAACATACTTGTAACCACATCTGTGGGGCGACGGCCGAACTAAAGCGCTATACTATGGTGCAGCTCTGTTCGAAGAACGAACGATCCCCTTATACGTTGCTCTGGCAGTCAATAGGCATCCCCTTTGTCCATTGGATTTATGGTTTGACACTTTCGAATGTTATATACCACTCTCTCTCTCTCTCTCACATACACACGCACGCATACAATGTGCGCAAAAAAAGATGCTTTTGAGCCTTTCTTGTGAAGTACAGGGTATAAATCACTCGTTCGTTCGATCTTGAGGTTTCGACCACGGCGATGGAGAAACCTGAGATATCCAAGCGCGTTCCTGGCCTAGCTCACTCATCATCCACTCCAGATTGCTATATACGTTTCATACATACATACATACATACATACCATACGTTACGTTACGGGCATGAAAAGAATTATCTATTCGCCCCTGTTTAAGTGTCACCACGCTACATACAATATATAAACATACATAAGTCATCAAATATTTTTCTAAGTTATACAAAAAATTGTGTAAGTATACCAAAAAAAAAAAAATTGTAAATGATTTATACGATTATAAAATTAATAATATTGATTTGAAAATAGTTTACGATCACAAGTAAAACCTTTATTTGACGTGACAATGATTTACGAAACAGCTGGACCACTTTCCTAAATTTGGAAACCCCATGATTTTATGTCTTTTAAACGACTTTCGTACAAGATATTTTTAATAATAGTTTCGGAATGTTGTATGAGACCATTGGTCATAGCTTTCGTTTGGTTTAGGGCTGAAGGGGTGGGGTGGGGATGGGTAGTAGTATGTTAGTCATTGTTCGAGGGGTGCAGGTGTGTCCACCAGATGAGGTAGGAGGAGGAGATGAAGAAAAAAAAATGAAACGAAGAGATTAAGCGTATAAAAGTTTTTAATCCCCTTGTGTTGGCTGGGTCGAAATCCGCGTTTCGTTAAATGAGATTTTAATTAACTGTTTGTTACCGCTGGTTGAATTTAATGCACATCACTTTTAATTACTGCTGTCATTCTTACACTCGGTCTTATTACACAAGCCAACAAAAACAGCAAGTGTGAACTATTATTATTGTTATTTTTACGAATTCGTTTATTTATTTCATTTACGTTAATATATATATATATTTTTTTTTTTTTTGTTGCGTGTAAATATCATCATTCTGTTTACAATATGTGAACTAATTACAAGCGACTATATTACCATTAATAAAACGACGACGATCGAATATTTTTGCATAAATATGTAAACACAATTCACATGGCTATATAAATAATTTTTTATATATTCGAATAATCGGCGATATAATACGTCCCGAGCATGAGACCACTGCGATAAAACTCTATTTATGATCAATACAGTGACACGCATTTTCGTTCCTTGACTACACACACACACACACACATTCATACTTTTTTTTTTAATATATATTACCAACATAAGCACACACTACTCGGCCGTGTGAGAATTATGCAAATAACTATAGCCACATTTACCTGGCTGGATACCAACGCGGTTTTCTACGCTTTGCACAACCAACGATACAAAATTTTAACTTACGAGCCACCTTTTTTTTTAATATATTATACATAGAATTTCCTTTTTTACCTCTCATATACATATTTAAAGTAAAGTTTTCCCTTCATCAAGAATTGTCACTAAATATGTTTTTTTTTAGGAAATTATACGAAATATGTTTTGTGTGTGTGTGTGTGTGTTTTTGTTTTGTGGTTTATAGAAGAATATGGGAAATTAATTGACTGTCTTTTAATTGTATTTGGTATAATATATAAAATAATGTAAACTAAAGGTAAATTTGATAAAATTCGTCGACTATAATAATAATCGAGGTGTAAAAACAATTTAAGCGTGGTTGATTAAAAAGTGAATGAATAATTTTATTAGTGACAGGTGTTCGTGACGGTTTATTAAAACTAGATTTATTATAATCAATAAACTGATACGACAGTCAAGAGTAAACCGTCCCATGCCGACGCGACGCGGCACAATCTTTAACCGCACGTGTACTTATAATATCCATGATACTGCCATTTCATACATATTGCAATTTCTATGAGTGTATGCACGCATAAATTCAACGGAAATATTTTTCGATTTGTTAATTAGCAGAGAAAGATGTTAGTGTTAATTTATTGGTAGGGAATGTGGACAGTATGAGAAATGTGCACGAAATGAAAATGCGAAATGGTATTTATTTTTGTTTTTGTAGTAAAAAGACTTAAAGTCGTTTTGAGTGCGGTGTATCATTTTGGATGCTATATAAAATCCATCTATTATGGACGTAGACGTCATTTGACAGGTAGCCGATGATCATGACAATGCCGATGTGTTTCAACTGACGAAACATGACCCCATGTCACACATGTGGCACACGCAATCTCATGACATCTTGTTCCATCATACGTACATGCATACATACATCAATGTGCATTTAAATACACATGTATGTACGTACGTGTGCTCGCTCGCCGCGTTCTTTATTGCCACATTTAATTTTTACGTCCCTGTTACTGTCATTTTATTTACTTTTTTGTCATATATTAACTTTAACCATTTTTAACCGAGATTTTTACTCCAAACCACACCAATATATTATTTATTACAAAATACCTAATCATTCCATAAGCATCATACTCCTATTTTAATTATCTTTTTATGATTATAATTTGCAAAGATGCTATTAAATATTTTGCAAAAAAAGTATTTTTAATAAATTGGAATTAGTTCGTTTAATCGCTTTGACCAAATCGAATCGATTTACGTATAGCGCAAATAAATCTGAATAACGCTTGAGGTATGTGTGTGTGTGTGTTGTGTGTGTGTGAAATGAACCCCATGTGAGCTGAGGTTCACGTTTAACGTCTGTGGTTACATGTAGAATATGACAAGAAAGATTTACGCATAGGAATAAAAGAAAAACAAAAAAAAAAGCGAGACCGAAAAAGACGAAAGAAACTGTTGGAGATGACGCGGTGTTATGTACCGTGGTGTCAGGTCGCGCTGCTGTGCGGCAAAAATAAGAATTAAAAAGACTAACGTTGAGCATATCATAGAGATACTTCATGTAAGCTTCGAAACCTTAGGATTATATTACGAAACAAAATTAATTTGTTCGGAATACCACATAGGGAAATTTATTTTTAGAAAAATTACTACATTACACACATCCTAAATATATATACATACACTCTAAAAAATGGCGATACTATTATAGACTGAGCATTTATTTACATATAGACAAAGTATTAATTATAAATCCCGGAAATAGGTCGTTAATTATTTGTGTTCAGTTGATAAAATTTATTATAAATTTAATTAAAGTGAGAAATAAAATTGGGTTATATGGTTGAGTATGGGTTCGCGTAGTAATGGTTTAGATGGTTAATTAGTGACGTATGTAATATGAATAAACGGTAATTCTAAGATTCGATCCGGTCGCAGAGTCGTATTCATAAATTATCGATGGCGGGCTTACGAGTACTAGCGTACAGGCGCCGCGGGACGCCGAGATTCTACACGTGTTCCAGTGACAGTGCCGCGGTCACGGCGGCGAACATACTCAATGCAAGCTTTTCGAAACTTGTTGGTCACAATGGTACCAACAGACAAACCACAAATAAAAAAATACCGCCTAATCGAGCTGTTTCCAACCATACATCGCGTTAATAACAGACTTAAATGAGATATTTATTAAATATGCTCGTTGACAATTTATGTTTCCTCAACAAAAAACTGTTTTCTATTTCGATATTATTTTTGCATATTTTCTAACGGTATACACCAGCATGTTTCAAAAACAAATTACACGATTCACAATTTATTGCCCCAATACTTGAAGTGCTTAATAATTAAAATTCCGAGCTTTTAACTCAAAAACTAATTTGAGAATTTCGGAAAAGAAATTGAGTTCTTTTCACAATCAGATTAACAGATTCGTAGAAGTGTCCAGGTAAAGTAGGACGTAGCTAAGCTCCAAACAATAAACGAGGGGCCCTCCTACTCGTCCGTAAATCGGTAAGCCAACCCGATAAGTAATAATGGGCGATTTAGGAGTTAAAAGATTCCCAAACCATAATTATAATTTCTTTTGTTACTGGTACGAGTGCATCAGAAGGCAATCGGTTGGTAAAAGGGGTTTGTGTTATAATTGAGGTGATAAAAGTAAACGAATTGTGTTGTGAGATGAATGTAATTTGATTTGGGAAAAAAGTGAGTTTTGGCGACAAGACAAGGATAAATCATTTGGGGATAACAAATATGTATTCATAACAGTGCGATATTAGGTGGAACTGAGGGAGATGACACTGTAATAAATAGTCCAATAATCTGGTGGTAAACGTAGCTACGTCAACGCCGGTTGGGATATTGGGCCATGAGTTATAACCGTCATTCCTGACATACCAAGACATTTTGACCTGTGTGCTCTGTGCTGTGCTGTTCTCTAAGTAAAAGAAGACTTCCCAACGCACATTCTGCTAATTTCACATGTGTACAACATACGCAACACCACTAGTACCAAAGTTATCATTATACAAAAATACACTAATTAAATTTAAAAAAAAAACGATCTCGAAAATGTAATAGAAATAAATCTATTAACCTCTAAATTGAATCTAACTATTTTCGGAATGACGTGTGTTTGTGTGCTTGAATGTGTGTGTGTGTGTGTGTGTGTGTTGGAAGTGTAATGTGTAATAATATTTAAGAATTAATTTGTTTAAACGCATATGATGTATGCGAGTATAAATGGTGGCAGATAATTTGCGAATGCTGCAAGGCAACGGTGTGGATGCAACTATTGCATTTGCAACGAGTGCAACAGGTGCTTGGCATCAACAACTAAAATACGCTCGTGTAAGACGCTAAATGTTTATAACATCCGATGACGTCATTATAATTACGGCTCATATAATAGGTAATTAGCACTACATATGTTTAAATTTTAGTGCTATTTAAATGAATTCATGTCGTGGTTTCATTTTAATTACACAAAAAAATAAATTAACTTATTTGCATACGTATATTATAGATTAGACACATTAAATATCAAAACAAAAAAAAAGTTAGAGAACATCTGAAATTCAATATTACCTACCTTTTTTGCAACTAAAACCACTTTTAAGAACATTTTTTTACAAATAAACATTACCCATAACTTCCCCACACCAAAAGCACATAAGGGAAAAAAAACAATAATTTTTAAATAAGGGAAATTTTATTGTATTCTACATATAAATTCTAGAATATATACATATAGAAAAATCACTCACTAAATGCTCTATGCACATATAAAATATATATGCAAACATAGGGGAGAATGGGGATTATTTATCAACACAAAATAGTATTTCGCAATATAGATATCAATACAAATAAAACATACAAATACACACATACATAAAACAACATGGTCAAATGACATACCTAGTATCTAGAATCTTCTATCTTCCCGATCACTAAATTTCAACTGATTTTGAAACAACAAAGTTGATTTACCATACATAGCATAACTCTAAACACTATCCCACTATAATTTTAGTTTAAAATAACAGTTTAAACAGTTAAAACTATAAATGAGTGTAGAGCAATGTGCGCATTAATTTTTTTTGACAAGCCAACTATGAGATAGCGCGCTTGTCGCACTGCGCATACCTACACCATCATGTGCTTGTCATCAGACATGTCATCATTACACCTTTTCATTAAAATGTTCATTATTGTGTGAAATACATATAAATATTTAACGAAATGTGTTCATCAACACCTTCTAACATTATATTAGATGTTTGTGATCTAATTACATAGTTATCTCAATCGTAAATGCAAGTTTTATAAATATACATAGTTCGTTGACAAACATAGGCGGCGTTGCAAAGTTTTTACTGTGGGTTTCCATTCCAGGTATGTATATCCATAACTATTAAAATTATTTGAATTAAAGTTTGAATTGTTTGTATTATTTATATTCGCAAATATATAAGTGGATTTAGTTTGGTTGGTGATACAAGACATGTGTTTGTGTTGGGGGATGTTTTACAAATAATCTTAAACATCTGGGTGTGTGGGCGTGTATTTCGATGCTAAAACTGGCTAAAATTACCCTGACGATTGTGGGGCGAAAGGGGGTTGGGATTGAAAGGGAGTAAAAGTCATGGTGCTGGGTTCTCACCCCGGTGTTTCCTGTTACGAGACTAAAACTATACATCATCTGTTATCTATAAGGGTTTTATAACTTTTTAAAGAATATACTATTATGTGTCTATAGGCACTGTAATGCAATTGAGTTTTTATTTGAGATGCTTTAAGTTGTTTTTCGTTCCTGTAACGTTATAGATTTTTTATTTAAGATCCTATAAATTATCTTTGGTATCTATAAAATTATAGAAATTTTTGTCGCTAGAGCATTATAAGATTTTTTATTTAATTGTCGTAAATTAATTTTGGTCGCCGTAACGGTATAGATTTTTTATTTGAGATTCTGTAAGTAATATTCGGTCCCTGTAACGTTTTAGAATTTTTATAAAAGCTACCGTAAGTTCTTTGGATTCTTTATTTCTTTTAATATTTTTTATGCAAGATACCATTAGTTGGTTTTATGAGTTAGATTTTTTATTGGAGCAAAACTCTAATTGAGTTTGAGTACAATGAGAAATTGTATCATATTTTAGACTATAGGGCCGAAATTATGGAGGTTAAAGTAATTCTAGAGCTTTTATTTGTTGTGATTCTATGTTTTGAATTCAAGTTTTAAAATACTTTAGAGTCTATAAAGTTGCAAAATGCAATAAGGCGTATAATTGAGTATAATAGAGTATGAGTATAGAGATGTGATGTAGTAGTAGCAGAAACATGTAGATAGATGTAGATGTATCGTATGTGGGATGGCGTGTGGCACAGCGTTGTTCGCATCACAACAGACTTGGAGGAGCAGAATGATTTGTACTAACTGAATGATCCAGTGAAAAATCTCACACTCATTGGCCGACGTCACTCCAACTTGAAGTAGACAGACAATGATTAACGATACCTGTAGCGCAACGCAACGCAACGCAGCACAGCACTGCACAACACAGCGCACTGTCGGTGGTTGAATGACAGAATTAAGGCGTCCGTTATAACATCTTCATCATCATCATCCTCCTCCTGGTGTGTAGTCGCGCGCGAGCCCAACGATACACGTCCGCCTTCCTGATGCTCGCCTTGCCGTAGGTCGGAAACCCTAGTGGCAATGTCATCGCCGCTACAACAACCATTAATCGTTATAAATATACCCGCACCCGCTTTATTCACTTTGTTTTACATCTACTACAAATACATCGAACACAACCACCAAATATCCTTACACTTACTACACCTCCTTGTCTAACCAATCATCGAAACACAATTTTATTTGTTTTTGTTAATTACACAATAATTTATGTAATCCGTTGACGTTGCAATTATAAAGCCTAGCGTATATATATATGTAATTTGTGTAATGTTTGTCGCCTTGACGACTACGGCTAATAATTGGCGAACGTCACAATGATTTGCGCTGGCCAACTACTAATAATATTTCCCGTCAGATTTTAATGAACAAAAACGGGACAGAGTATAAAATCGTAATTTTGTTACCATATACACCCGTCGCGTTGCGTCGGTCCAGCGAAAAATTACTAACAAAGAAAAAAAAAACGAACGCGACAAACTACAAAAGCCTCAGAATCGCCGGTATCTATACTAGCTTTATACAAAAACGCGCGCATATCATTACTATACTAGATTCTACTTTCATTTCACAACCAATCTCAACTTCAAGGTCACACCTATGACGTAAACTCGGATAAAACATGGTGACCCACCCTTCAAACTAACTATTCTTAAAATAAACGGGCCACAAATAGACTTTTAGCTCATTTTAACAATAAATTTGTTTTAAATTACACTACATTAATTTTACAATTCTAAAGCTCAAGGGCACACCTTTGACGTAAACTAGGATAAAACATGGTAGCCTACTCTTTGATTAACTATTATTATAAGAAACGATATTTTAGATAATTTTATTAAAAATTCTCGACTATTAATTTGTTTTTGATTTTTTTGCCTTTACCCCTCTGCGGCTGTTGATTTTGTTGGTGGTAGGGTTGTATGAACTAGGTGGATTTGAGTGTAGGTGAAGCAAGGCTTCTTATAAGCAAGGACCTGTGCACTGTATGACAATTCTATAGCTCATGTGAAATATACGCTTGTATGGTTCGCCGGCGCATAATGTAATATGCAAATCTTGCATTTATATATTATATACATAAACGAATGCAGGCGGCCGGACGTTAATGCCTGCTAAATTATAAAAACCTAATAACGAATTCTGAATAAATACGTGTGGGTACACCGGTTCGGACACGCCCACCATATATATATATGCTATCATAACCGAACCCCGAAAAAATTATGAGTTAACGAAATATGAGCATTTACATTTTTTTTAAGAACCTAAATATATCAAATTTAGTTGAATCGAAAACCATTTTGTTTCGTAGTTTTTACTGCCCTTTCAATAGAACAAAAGAATAATTACATATGAGTGCTTATTGCGTAATTGGCACAACAATAATAATTGAAACTTACGGTGCACGTTACATCCTACTAGTTAATTACTTTTTATTATTTTCTAGATATATAATTTTTTTTTCGTCTCGCGACGACCTCGCTGACATTAAAAATGCCTAACGAATGTTTACCACTACAGATGTATGAATCATATTAACAGCTTAATGTGGCCATTAACATTTTTTTTTTCTTAGATAAAATACTTCTCTGCCTTTTTTATACTTTCATTTTTAATTAAATACAACAGGCTATTTTTATAACTCTCAATATTACTTCAGTCTTATAATTGTTTTAAAAAAAAACTACTTATTATTTTAAATATAAAACCAAGAATTGCAATTACTTTTTAAACATTTATTCTACACCAAAATACAAAATAAATAACATATTTAAAATTACAATTCGAGCTGAAGCAATTATTATTTATTGTAATTTTAAAGTAATTCACTTGATGTTAGAATAATTGTGTAAGGGTAAAGTGTTTTTTTTACGAAGTACTTCGTGATATTTATAAAAGTGACCGCGTGCATTGAAGTCTTCGTGACCGGCGGGCGAACGGTACAGCCCGACGGGGTGCCTTCGGGCACCCCAGGGGCGCCCGTCACACCGGCACTACGGCTGTCACGCGACCCATCAGGGGGTGACTGATCTGATATTTTCCACGTTTTTTTTTTGATATTGTTTTTAAAATTGTATTTTTTCGTTGTGTTTTAACGCCATTGTGAAACATGTCTTTTAATTTGTTGATCTGATCGAATACCTTACACTCAACTTAAGCCTGTATGATTTTCGACGTATGTCGATTCTTATATATCTTATATAGTTATAATCATTATTTTTATCAAAAGGTGAAACCCATATCTCATTTACAGATTTGGTAACAACTTCATACAAATGAAATTGGTAAGTGATTTTACATTATTCCGCAAATACCATCTTTATATTTCCTAATTATTTATTGTATTTATTGCGTCGAATTTTTTTCATATATTTTGCTTCGCATGAATGTTTTGCATATTATGATACTTTGAACTAATTAAAAATACAAATATATAACTATCAAATAATTACATACCTTTTAGATTTTCTCAACATTTTGACTACAAGATAACTAAATGTTCAAATATATATCTAATTTATATACATATGTACGTAAATATTCTATGCATGTAAATTTAATTCAATAAGAAACCAATACTTATAAAAATTCGTCATAGATGTCTCTACTTGTTTATCTTATTGGGGCTTGAATTTATTTCTTATATTTCTGGTTATTACGTGAAAACTTGTCCAAATTTGTTCGAAAACTACCAGTTGAGTGTCGACTGCCAGTCGTTGTAGTTCGGTATTATCGTATGTAATGCATATAAAATGCAATAAATTGATGAAAAATTGTTGCTACATAGTGCAAAATCATGTAAGGTAATATAGAAATATTGTAAACTATAGGGGAGTCATTCTAATTGCTAAGTTGCAGTCTTATATGGACTGTAGTGTGCCGTGGACCGTCAGCTATACGTCACACGACCAAATGTATGTAACTAAATTCATAAATAAACGGGGTAAAAAACGCGATTCTATTATGTATTTTGGTGTTAAAAGTTAACTAATGTAATGCTAATTGATATTCGATAACGCTTTTAGTGCGGTCGGATTGATTAAATTAGATTTTTGCGAAAATATGAAACATCTACTTCCTGGTTGTTTGAGGTACAGCGTGGCTTGACCATGGCATTCGTAGATCATGCACTCGCTTGCAAAATTCGTGTATTAATTTAATGTTTTTATTTATTTTCATTAACTTAGCACTCTAAATTGATTATTATTGTTTAATAAATATCAAAGAGTTTATGTGGAGTGTTTTAAATAGTGTTTAAATATTTTCGACGATTTCTAATTCATTTGCCTATGTTTCAGTCGACTCTACTCTGCAAATTTCGAACAAGTAAGTGATTTTTTTGATTTTCTATCATGTGCTATTTTTATATTTCCCAATTTCTTTCTTTCTATGTATGTTATTTTTTTATATGTATGTACTGTGCGATTTGTAATAAAGCGAGTTATTTTTTATGTGTGTCCGCGAGTGTTTATTTATTTGCAAAATAACTATGCCATTCCCTATACAGTATTATTGTCATAAAATTAAATAAATATTTCCCTTTCAGGAACCTGGACGTGAAAGAATCTTCAGGTTGTACAACGTTTAGAACCGGTAACTTTACCGTAAAGGTGTCAGAATCCTTGTATTAGGTTTAGATTTGATTCGAATAGTTGCGATTCAAATCCAATTTGGATTAAAGCAGAGGTGGTGCTCGCTTTTACTAACTGTACTTTCCCACTTACAAGTTATTTAAAGTGCATTTTCGGTCGTTCCAGTCTTGGTCACTGGACGGCCACCCTTAAAGAAATTTCGCGGTGTGTACCTTACACACTGCACCCTTTAACAGTTTAACTCGTCCTTTTCTATAATAGGAGGAAGTTACACATTTGCAATTATTTATGTTTTTATTTTTTATATTTAATGGTCATATTGGCTTAGGAGTGAAAGGAATTTCAGATTACTCGAATCGTGAAAATAACTAAAATTGTCCACATATTATTCGCGGTATTCCGCGGCATCTCGAGCCGAGATCTGAAAACCAATACGAAAAAAAAACAAACGTATCGGATTCCGTTCGTGTTAGCCTAAACATTCTTTGTCTGCGGTGAAATATTTAGGCCAATTAGATCAATCTACGATTTAGACATTTTTCCATGTTTATAAAAGTACTTTAACGATCGGAACCGACAGATTGAATCCATGTCGTCAGAAATAATGGTCAAATATTAGGAAGCACTCGTTTAACATATTTTTTCCTTCAAATGTGTCACACTTTCGAACACAATGATCAATCACACATTTACTTACTATAACCTACAATCATTACATTGCATCCCAATTACAACAAGTCCAATTTAAAATATCTCATAAACAAATTATAATAAAAACAAATTACAAAAAACGTTTATCGTTTCGACAAACTTGAAAACACAATTTTTTTATTATTGCAACTTTATGACTGACACATTAGCTACTTCTGAGAAATAAATGTGTTGGTTTAAAATTCTTAGAATAATTAGCAACTTATATTCGGAATCGTAACTTTTTTGGAATCAACAGACATACACCCACTGATTTAAATATTTAAAAAAAAAAACTTATTATTTTTTTACACTACCCAGTTTATATATTTATTTAAAAAAAATAATCATAATTAACTGATTACTTGAATGATAAAAAAACATCTTTAGTAGGCTTAGACGATTAATTACGAATATAATTGGGGGGAAACTACGAAAATGTAAAAATATTCCAGAAATAATTAAATAGTTGAGTAGGGTTGCCCAAAAATGTAGTCGTAGTGATTAATTCGTCATTTTTGACTTATTTGTTGGATGTTTATAATAAATCGTAAGGAATGTTTGTTATTATTTTTAATTGAAACAGCTACATATGTGCAATGTTGTTATTTTTGCATTAGTAGACGATAAAATGTATAACCAGTATGAGATAGTCGCAGATATGTTGGTAAAAATGAAAAATTTCCATTTATGAAAAATGTCTGAATCAATCGCCGCGACCGACGAACACTGGGCGTGTACCAGCCGAGCTCTTTCTTTCTGTAAGCTCCGTAAAGGTATATATGTATATATAGGTGTATATATACCATGAAACCTCACCTAGGCCATAAATTACACGTAACTTCATGTTATAACTGTTTGATATGGCCAAGATAACCACTTACATGTCGACGGGGGGTTCGGCCCCCCGCCGCCAGGTTCAGGGGGGACCGGACTTACTCACAATCCCCCCTACCCCAGGCATACGCGTATTCAACCAAGTTAGTTAGTTTTTTTTAGCCCCAAGCTATTTTTGTATAAATCCATCTACCGCGAGATAACATATAATGTCATCAAATTTATTGCAATTATATTCACATCAGCAATGAATTAAATAATAAATAAAACCGTGAAATTGTTGATTTATTTCGTTATTATTCGCGAAGTTATTAAGATTGTTTAGTGACATTTATGATTTGAGACATTTTCTGTTCTTCCCTGTGATCGTTTTTGTATGGTGTGCGAATATGTACGTAAAATTAATATTAAAATTATAATATGGAAGCAAACGAGATTTTCGTTATGGAGTATAAAATTACTATTAATCATGCACTAATCTTTCATCTATTTAACAAGATTCCAATCGATATAACCTTGGGGCTAATATATCTTGTTGGTTTAAAATACTTTAAATATTATATCGCTGTAGATGGAATTCCATTAATTGATTCTAATTGTAAGATTATTTAATTTATTTATCAACTCGTGTTTACAATATTCTAATTAAGTTATAAATTAATTATTTATATATATATTTGAACAAATTATATGTTTCAATATATTTCGAACCCTTTTCATTAATACGCAACCTAGTTGTGTGTTGTTCATTTGACCAGAAATTCATAATTTAAAAAATATTTCCAACTAAAAAATCTCGACTAAAAAACACCGACAAAAACACATCGCTCGAACAAATCTCGCATCCATCCACTGGTATCCCATAAAAACTCACGAAATTTCAGTTATTTCTTGAATCAAATGAAAGATTCGATCAACAAAAAAAAAAAATACCACGCTGCGCCCACTTTGATTATATTATCCTTTGGATTCGATCTTAAAACGGTTTTTAATCGTAAATATGGCTAAAATAGCTATTTAGTTTTAAGCTCACTAGACAAAGATATCATGAAGCGTTAGAAAAAGACGTAAAAGCATATAATATGGCACCGCGCTTATGTGTGTATGTATGTATAGATACGCCATCACGTAATACATCTACGTAACATGACAGATGTCAGATTTAAATTAAAACCGCACAATTATAAAAAATAAAAAAAAATGTAGAAAGATTCCGAAATGAAAAGAGTCGGAGCCGGCGATACAAGGAACTTACGGAATGCGACTCCTGACTTCCATGGAAATAAAATAAACGTCACGGCCAACTATGATGAGGGTCGTCGTTGTGTTGTATTCGAGAGTTAGGTTTTGTTTGGTTGTGCTTCGCCTCCAGCAATGTCCACCAGCGACACCAGTGCCATCTGGGGGTATCAAACAGGACTACGCAGGTGATCAGTACACATACATACATAATTGAGCTACCATAAATTTTCACACTTTTCTTACATAAATCGATTATCTTACACCAAAACAGTCAATTTTTAAAATAAATATTAAATATAAAGGCGTTTTTAATTGTAGGAAATATGAACGATTTGGTTTTTTTAGGACATAAAATGATTTTATAAATATAGTTGAAGAAGAATTTTAATTAAATGTAAATTAGGGTGCAAAAAAAGTTTTGATCATTGAGGCGAAAGTTAATAACGTCGCAGAAACACATGTGATAATTCGTATTCTTTGTTTGGTGTAGCTACCTGCAGTTGGTACTGCTTGGAGCTTACGCCCGCCTCGTAAATAACGCTTTAAATTCACTGTTAGCGCGCGATGTGCACCGCTTTTTTCCATTATTTCGTATCGCAAATAAAAATATTGTGTATTACGCTTGTTGAAACTTTAATACTCTTTATTAGATACTTTGTTACTAAGGTACTTCGCACTACTTTACATTACGCCTTTTAATTACTACGAAATTTTTTTCACCAAACATAAATCGCTATTAATACATATTTTGTGCTCTTATACATATTTTAATTTAAATATATTTAACACTATTTCGAAATAAATACAATTTTCGAAAATACTAATTACAAAATTATGAGTATAGCTGATACAAATAATGCGTAAATATTTTAGATAGTTTTAACAAAAAATTGCTTTATTGTGCGTTTGGAGTGAAAATATTAATATTGAGCTAATCAAGTTAGACATTTCTATGGGATGATTGTATATGGTAGATGTATGGTTTAATGAACGGAAATGGTGGTTTAGTGTAGGTAAGGTAAGGAACTATGTGATAAATGCTGTGGTTTAAGTGAGAAACGAAATGCATTTGTGATGCTACTCAGTTAGTGTATGGTGGTAATTTCGAATTTATATTTTTACAATTGTAAACACGAGTACTTGGACAAGCTGTCTTATCAAACATCCGGAACACATGTTCAGGTGGATGTTTGCGATGCTATTAATTCATCAAACATTGCACAAAACGCCAAATGTCAACTGTCACATTAATGTCATATATACTCGTGGAACGCGCCGTATATTCTCGATAAACTATACTTAGTACCTGCAATATTCATTCGCTCTATTTATTTTATATATATATATATATATATATATATATATATATATATATATATATATATATATATATATCCATATTCATAACTAAAACAATGCCTTGTGCCTTCTTGTTCGAATATATGTATTTAAAAACAAAAAAAAACATAATGAATAATAATATATCCTAGAATTTTCTAATATTTGTATATTAATATTCCTCCCATATTTAATTAAAATATGCATACTACGTATAAGAAAATTGAGTGTAAGACACTTTAAATTTGTTTAGTATTTCCTGTTTAATGCAATTATCTACAATTCAATTGCCTTTTAAAATGAGCTGTGTGTGTGTGTGTGTTGCAAATGTTTTTGCCGAAAAACCGACAAATAGACTCTCAAATGATTTGGAATTTGACATTTAATATTAATGTAAAAAATAAATTAAGTAAAAAAGTCTTAGATTAATAAATTATGCAAAATTTGTATTTGAGTATCCAACTTATTTAAATAATAAACGCAAGTTATAGCAAATATTTATTTATAATTGTAATAATAAATACGTGTAATACTGGAGACTGAATTGAATAGGTGTGAACATAGTATAGAATAAATCGCGGGTTGTACAGTAAATACACATTTATTTATAGATTCACACACGTGTAATTTAGGGCTACCATTTTTAGGGGAGCCTATATATCACCTCCATACGGCTCCTTGAGTTGTAAATGTATATTCATAATAGGTTATATGACATTTTAAAAGCTTACCCATTTGGTGGTTACATTATTATTGACACGATACTTATATTCACTACTATGACACTGAATCGTGACACTTTGACTACATAATTATCACCCAGTCACATATTGTGCAATAGCTCAAAAAGTTATCTATTTATTTACCTAAAATCAATTTCTTTTATAAAACATGTCTAAAGTATTTATTCGAGAGGATTTTTATTGTAATATAAGAAAAAAAAACTCGATAGTATTTTTAATAAAAAATGTAACTAGATCTTCGATATAAAATTCACCGGCGTACGTAATAATTGTATAGAAGCACCCTAACCAGTATGTTATGTAGTGATATATACGAAGTAACGAATTCTGTAAGCCCTCGACCGGATAAAATCAGTCCTGACAGCAGAATAGTAAATTTCTTTTTGTGGGGTCGACAATCATCCCTCCTAACCATCCAAGTAAGCAAATAAATAAATATCGATATGTTTTCATTCTCCTCATATTGTAATCATCTGAATACATCTGACACACACACACAAGAGTATTTTGGTCACTAATATTAGTGACACAGTATTATTAGTATTTGATGGTGGATTTTGTGTCCGCACCCAATTCGTGTAGTGAGTGAACGCGTTTATATGTATATATATATAGATATAGGTTGCGTGCTAAGTCATTGTATATTTTTGAAATTATCTATAAAAATAGAAATAAACAAGTCCATAAATACGATACGCTTCGCCGCTAATTTGCTTTCGTATAAATTAGTTTCTTTGCGGGTAAAGAAAACGTATATATGTTCGCATGGTGGTCCCGCGTGTGCTTCTCTTCGTGTGCTTATAACTTTTCTTCCTGTGTAGCACCCTCCACTTCTTACATATATATATACACCACTTTTAACCTTCTCTTTACTTCTTTACTATAGTATAACCCTCATTCTTAGTCAGTCGCTACGATCCCATATACGTATGCATGAGTGTTTAACATAATTAATTTACATATATTATTTTCTGATTTATCGTAAATTACTATAAAAACGTTACTTTCTTATACAAACCTATACAAAACTTAATCAAAAAAAAATCGAGCTCGAGATTTTTTTACAGAAATACACCTAACCTTCCCTGAATCGAATCTTACTATTTTTTTTAGAACGGCGTAAGGTGTGTGTATAATTTTTTAATATATCTAAATAAATTACGTATAAGAAAGTTCAGTATAAGATACTGTAGATATTATAAATAAGATGGTTAAATTTAGTTTTTAAATGAAGAATTAGTACAAAATAGCGTGGAAATTAAGTTGGATGTAAATAGTAGATCGATATCTATTTGTATTTGACGCAAAAGTCGTAACGACTTGAAAATGGTGTGTATGTGTGAGGTATTTATGAAGGTAAACTATAAAATTCTAGTAAAATAACATTTAACTGCTTGTTAAGCTGCAACCAAATCTACGCACGTAACAAATTGCCTCAATAAAACATAGGGGGCGATGTTTGATATCGCGAGTGCGATCTCCGTATACACGCTACACCACGTACACCAACGCTCCCGGGTTTGAACACCCCGTAACATGACCCGCGGGTCCATCTTAACAATATTCGTCAACTTTGCGTTAGGGTATTTTTATGTGTAGTGAAATTTAAATTTGCCGCTCGAAGCGCCACATGCAACGATGACGCTGTGCCGTATAGGTGCACACATACATACACGCCCATCAGTTGCACATGCATAGCCACGGTGTCGCGGATGTGGTACTAGTAGACGAGTAAAGGGTTGCCGCGGCTCACGGCCACGCCCATCTAACAATATGGCCGCCACTTTGATTGGTCGATGTACGCGGTGTCCTTGACGCCCACCTGCCGCCGGCCAGGATGAAGGATTGACGCGAGTGCTCCGCCCAAACGCGGCCAAGGTAGAAGTAGTGCTTGCCTAACGGGAAAAAAAACACACACGCATTCAAGGAGCGGAAACCGCGTACGCTGGCTGCGCGCGACAACTACGTGCGTGATTGACACGTGGATATATGGTCACATGGTGTACCGCGTGCGCGGGAACTGGATACGTTGTTGTTGTTATTATTCCCCAGCTCTCTTAAAAACATATTAAAGAATTTTATTCCCAATCTTAAAGATGACACTGATTGCGTGTTAAAATAAATCTTCTCAACACTTAAAACCGAAACTGTCCATCGATTCCCACATATTTATCGTTCCATGCTTTTACTATAGCTATTAAATTATTACAACAACATTTGCATATACTTAATGACTTGTATCTGCATATTAATAAATATATTCTAGAATATTCCCTTAATAACTTTCAATCACAACAAACCATAAATTATTATAATATTTATCAATTTTCTTCGCGACCATAATCAGTACGACGTAGCATCGATTATAATTGCAATTCGTAATTGTACGTAATCCCCGATTAACAAATTTAAATACACACCTAACACCAACCAGTGGTGCTGAATAAAACATCGTTCACGTCCCCTCAAAACTGTTTTTAATATCATTATCCGCATAAGTCAACGATGTGTATTAAAATATCAAACATATATAACATGATGCGTTTCTCAACGCTATCCTGCCGCCCCTGTCCGTGGCCATGTGTCAGGGACGTCCCTGGTGGATGCTCAAGTCCCTCTGGTCGACCAGCAGGGGAATCGATTAATAAGTTAAAATGAGCAATGCTCTTTTTCTCCTATTGAAATAACAGCCATTTTTGCAAAAAAGGTGTTGAATTGGAAAACGAGTGGACAAACTTCTTGTCTTATAATAGATGTGTGTGTGTGTGTGTTGAATATTTGAGAAGAGTATATGTGTGATGTATGTATGAGTAGTGGTTGTTCAACAAAAGCAACAACCCCATTCCATGTAACGCTTCGGATGAAAAAAAAACCAAACAACCCTTCCCCTATATGCAGACATGTCTACAACTACCCCTGTCAATCATTGACTGTGTTCCTGTGAATTCGTTTAAAATACCCCCCAATTCTTTATATATGTATGTATGTACCATTCCCTTCATCCGTTTCGAAATGTTTGTTTTTTTAAGTGTTCTCGTCCTTTTGCTGGTCGTTCTACACTGTTAAAATATTGTATACAAATTCATTATTTACTATTACAACATTTAAAAAATATTAAATAAAACACTTCTTAGCGTATTAATAATCAAGCATTTAATTTTAAACCAAGACCAATTTAGTAAATTTCATCAAGTACCAGCCCCACAAAAAAATAATATTTTATAAAAATATCCGCTCCGATTTTTAGTAACAAAATTACGCACAATTACAAAAATGTTTACTACATAAATAACAATAAAGTTTCATATATTTTAATGAACTAAATAATAAAATATACTTAAATAAATTTTGAGTTCACTAATTTCGTACAGTGTATTGAATTGGGATTGAAAGCGCGTGTGTGTAGCTTTAACACTTTTGAATTTGTAAAATGGAATTACTAGTATTATTGTGGCCAAGTCTTAACAGTATCCCATACAATTGCAAACTATACGAATAGAAAGAGATAAATACATTTGGTATATGAGAGTGTGACAAAGAAATAAATATGTGGTTTTTTTTTTTCATTCTATATACAGTTTAGAATAAGTCACTTTTATTCATGTACAATTGACACAATGGTGAAAATTAGTTGAATACATCCATAGAAATTACTGATGATTGTTTTGAAAGCTTGTCCCAAATAAATGTCCAAGGGTTAATATATTTATGGTGACGTTTCCATCAATAGTGTTTTAATCTAAAAAAAAGTGAATAAGTATGTATAAGAAATTCGCCCACTTGATGCGACCACCAGCGGTCGATGTTCGCGTGATACCCATCTATATAATACTCGGCATGTCTTATTTAAAAAACTAAATCAGCGGTGGCTGGGACCAACGGAGGGGCGGGCACTGTTTCAACAACGTATTTAGATATTCATAATTGATATTTTCATATTTATTATATACATTCAAGCGGTTGCTTGCCTGGCCAAAGATGCTGAACGAGATATATATTATGTACTCAGTTCAAAGATGATACTACGTATGTATGTATGTATGAGGCGATTTATTTATTGGGCACATTTGAAATATTATAGTGACCGAAGCGCTTGTTCGACGAATGTGCGGAGGCACAACCATCACGATATTAATTAGAGGATTATGGGTGATAAATTTACGGCTTATATTATATATTCAACTTTTGGATCAACCTAAGATACTAACAATTACTTATTTCTCGTAATACTTCTCAACATTTAGTATATTCGTCAAAGTATCCTCGTTAAAAGTATCATAAGACAAATTTCAATTCAATTTACGTTGTGAATTACATTTAATTTTTTTTTTATTAAATAAATAAAACATTTTTATTTCTTATTCGAAACTAAAACTCAACGTTTTGAGATTTTAACGAAAATATACTTTGTGCCCTGCCCTAAATTAAGTGTGTGTGTGTGTGTGTGTGTGTAAAACGCTCTAAGGCCTAAACGGTTAAAGATATAATTATGAAAATTTAAATTTAATATTTGTATATGTCTGGTAATAAAACCTCGTATTTTTGAAAATATATTCAAGCCGGAAGTGCTTGTTTATTTTTGCAGTTTTTTTTTACAATGAAATGTTAAAATTTGTTCATATTTTATTATATTTTACATAAATTTCAAACTTAATAAAATATTAAAAATAAGTTGTAGCGTGAGTATGTAATATTATGAAGTCAGATGGAGAACATCGATTTAGTAAATGAATCGCGCTATTAAAATCTAGTCATATTGACAGGTTTAATGCGATCGCATCGGCGGCCTAACATATCAAAACGTGAGATACATTCAAAGTTGAGTTACACCGGTTTCCTGTTCGTAATGCTAGTGTATAGTTTCGCTCAAGTCATCATCTGTTGCATTTTACCTATTTTCCTTTTGTACCATAAGATAATTAATGCGTTAAGTGGTCGCATGTCGTCCGAAACAATTGGTCGTAAAACATAAACTTGCATACAAGCAGTACCGCAACGACCGCCTATACATACATACATACATACAAACAAACCCTCGCCGGTCTTGTCACCATATATACACGACCAGACAAAATGAATGCACATATATTCCGAACGGTTTTGCATCCCATTTACCAAGCGGGATGGATTTCTGATGGCACATGATGGATCTTTTCCAAATTATCATTTTGCAACAAACACTAAGCAATAGGCATTACTGCACAGCTGTTACATAAAATATTCTAAAATCCATAATAGTCTTAGACGAAATGTACTCGTTATTTGTTTCTCAATTCATGATTTTATTTAGAATTTCTAGCTATCTTTGTGTAGAGGTGGGGGGGGGGATGGGTAGTGTAATATAGAACAGAATATGAATGTCGTCACATTCTCCTACATTCAGACAGGTATATTATTCGTAATCAGAGGTGACACATTCAATAAAGTATGAAAATGTGTCGCATGAAATATTCATAATGTTGGCGGCAGTTTCAGCGGCGGCGACGCAGGGGTCGGCAGGGGGGGTAACGTCTCCCTGGTTATGTACTGTCATCCGCGATTTTCCGGCGTTACTCGCGCGGAAAACACTGACAGTTATTGCGCGTTCCCACTCAATGCAATCGCCCTCTCCTGTCTTTCTATATTGTAGATATTCGCTACTAAAATTCTACACTCATTCCACCATACATGGATAACATATTAAGAATTCCATTTTATTCTTCTCGAAATTACTAGACTATAGGATATTTATTTTTGTTTTTTTTTATGTTTTGGTTGATTTGAAAATATATTGCGCGTTTAAATAGTTGTATATACAATGTAGAGGTATGTTTGGTTTTCTGACGAGTACGGTTCTGTGGTAGTGGTAGGGTCGGTGATTAATGACCAGCCCGGAGATTGGAAGTAATTAAAGCCCCGGAATAAATAGCAATGTTCCGTCCCGTTCCGTTTGGTCGCCGCCGCAGAGCGAACGCGGCCCGTCCGCCAGTGATATTTCATCAAACGACGCTCTATATACGTATAACGTTCACGTTATGTGAGAGGGTGAACGTAAAATGTACGTTCACGTTACACTGTCACTAGTAACGACTTAATAGTATATCTTGGTTTTACACTACTTTTAAATCGTTCAAAAAACCACAACGCAAATATAATTATTTACTGAATTTATATAGTTAAAATTGCAATGACCACTTTTTCCCTATTCCATTAGCATCTTACAACCCCCATCCTGCTAGAGTCTCCACCCTTAGTTGTACATGCGTGTATATGTATGTATGTATGTATGTATGTATGTATGTGTAGTAGTCATGATTTATTCATGCCCTGCCGAATTAACATAGCGATTGTGAACTAGAGCCGGGGAGCCGCTGCCGATGCCCGCTTACCCTGTGGCATCAGCGGCGAGCGATCGCGCCGTAGGGTAAAAGGCGTTAGCTTGTGAAATTAAGGGGTGTTGTTCTATTGTTGCTGGGCCACGGTTCGGAACAAACAATCACACACAAGTCACCTATACCCAAATGTACATACAACCGTCTATCTCCTACTATTGAAAATAGAGCATACATCAAAGTGCAAGTTTACTCGAGTCTTTTTTTTTAGTTTATACTCAATAATTCAGATTTAGAGTTTTAGTTTATACAGTATGGCTATTCACTAGAGGGTTGTAAATGTGTAGCTTAGACAAAAATAAAATTAGTTTGGAAGCGAAACTATATTTAAAATTAATTAAAACCCAAGACGTAGTGACGTAATATGTATTAGGGTTAAGAGGGAAAGATATATGACGGTTGGTAAGGGTTGCTCTGGGGTGGTAAACTATCAAAATTAGTAACTAGAGAATAGTAGAAAATGTTGGGTATTATTTATGAAATAAATAGTGTTGTTAAGTGTGTGAGAGTGCCCTTCGAATTTCAATTTCACTTAAAACCAAAACAATCCCATCACGGAGCACACAGCCATGGACCATTTGTCTAAATAGTGACGCTTGGAGTTTGCGAACGCACCGTTTCATCGGCGGCGGGAGCAGCAGGCGTCTTGCATCGGTTTCAATTTTGGGAAAGGCAAACCAACAGTTCGCTCGTACGCGGCGAAATATTCCCAGCGGGTTTAGCGGCGGCGAGCGACGAGCGGCAAGCGGCAAGCACCGTCGCCGTAATGGGGGCGAGCGAAACAGGCAGAGTAGAATGGTTCGCACATGCATTATGCACACGCTTGATGGATTAGTTGTATCCCCGCCAACTGCCACCCCCAAACAACCCTATCTGTTTTTAGAGTAATGGGATGCTTGTGTCTCCCTCTGGCACTTCTGTGGTTCACTGCGAAACACATACGGACGCCATCCTAATCAAAATGTAATTATTTCACTCGCGCCTATATTCCCACAAGTATCGAATGACATTGTGCAGGTTCTACATAACACAACCTATTTTACAATATTACCACTACATCAAAATTCAATTTCGCATCAATAACACATTAACATAAATATTACAACTTATTAAAAACAAACATTATATAAATAAACTAAATGACGCATTTATAATAATTGTGGGTTTATTGCACGTTTAAACAATTATATGAAATGCTATTTTTAAAATATTTAAAATTATGAATGATTAGGAACGTTTTTCAAAAAAAATCTACAACTTTTAAACGAAGGTATTGTTTTCGGAAAAATGCAAATAGCAGACGTAATTTGGTATATAATACAAAATTGTCTATTCACATGAAAGAATAAGTAATAAATTTACTCGAATCACCTGTAAAAACTGTCACAATGTCTAAATATGTAAATATAGTACTTTTTTATATAATTTTTTCTCATATGAATTTCGAAATGTTTTTGAATATATATAAACAATAACTTAAAAATAGACAACTGCTTCACAACCATTGTCAATATTTAAGTACGAATCATTGATCGCTACAACTTTATATTTTTAAGTCGTGAAAATGTATGTTGATTTAAAAAAATTAATTATCATGGATATTGACCCAAAAACTAAAATATGGTAACAATAAGATTTGTGTGATAATTATTAGACATTTTAAACAAAAACTTGTTATCTTATCTTAATTACCCACAATTCTGAAGGAAAACAAATTCTAATTGTTTTTATACTTAAAGACGTCTATATGAATAAACATTTCTTATCTAATGAACATATTAAGGATTTTAGTGCGCCAAATCACTAGGCAGCCAACTTGACATGTTGGCTACGTTCGAATTGACGGGTTTTAGTATTTAGCACACTAAATTTATTAAAAATTGTTTGGCGTCAGTATGGGAAAATGTCTTCTGCAATTGTACTATGGTATAGGTAAAATTTGCAAAAGATATTTGACTGGGGAGTCCGTGGCGGTTAGACGTGATTGATTTGACTGGTAGGTGATCACGAATCACGACGTGTACTCGTTGCATAAGTGAACAACTCCACGTGACGTATACCAACCTCTGAACCTCAGGACTATTGTACCTGCTACCGGGTGTCCCACATAGAACAATGCTTGATCGCATCAGTAGTCCACCAGTCAGTGTTATATCAAAAGCGAATAAAAAATACGCCAGCGGATTACTACAAAATGTTTTGTGATACGTTTCGATTGTAATCAATTACTGTCTACTTGGAGATTTTATTCATAAGATACATATATCGAAAACAAAACAAAAAATACATACACAATTATCATACTTGCACGAATTACAATACTTTTTTTTGATATAATAAAAATTAAATTCAATCTATCCTAAATATTCTAATAAACCTAATCAAAAATTTGAAACTTCTACTATTTTTTTTTCTTCTAAATCTTTATTGGTGGTCGTAATCCTGTGTTATACGGCTGCTTTGCTACTATCCGAATGGCATTCGGATCGACATATAAATCCTAGGATGGGTATCAACTATAATATCGTCTTCTTTTCCTTTTCTTCCCAAGAGGTAAAATGATGAAGTACCTATTGCACACTTTATTAAAAGTCTACACACATACACACACATTCAAAGATATACAGACACACATACATAGAGAAAGGAATATAGCATCGACCTGGTCTTTCTTGGGACCTCAATAAATTTATCTGTCGAGTGTTCTTCTTTCTTTTAACAATAGAGATCACTTCTTCGTCTTGAACGGCAAGCAGCAGCGCTGTGGCGGCGAGAATACTATACAACACTAACATATTTACGATTCGTTTGGCTTCGTTGTTAAGGCCGTAATACATCACACGTGACTGAAGTACGAGGCGTATATATGTGTAGCGTTCGTTTCTCTGGTTTGCTTTTAATTAGCATATTTGATTGATTTGTTATTGTTGCCGCTGTTATAATTACGAGTGAATTGTTATAGTTTTGCACATTTGAACATTTTTAAAATGTATTAACAAGTATGATAGCAAAGTGCGTTTTTTGAGTGAATTTCATCCGCAACAAAGCAGTCGTCATAGTTGAGAAGAGAAGAATAGTTATCGTAGCAAACCGAATGTCTTCTCATTGCTGTCAAATTAGAAAATTTATATGCGACCGTAACGATATAGGTGGAGTTTAGGGAAAACTAGGCGTGGGATTTCACCTGTTCTATGTTCGGGAAGGCGGTTTGGCGGCCGAGGAGACAGATTTAGTATCGTCGGTGGTGTCTCGGGACAAACATTCAGTGTCCCGTAACAATAGCACTTTTAACCAACCCAAAGAAGCATCGGTGTCTAAAATACACTGATCTGTGTGACACTGTTTCTGTGCATGTGCTCGCTCCTGATATCCATGGCAATATATTTTCATACGCATATGTATAGAACGTAAACGGATGTTACACATAGGGACGGACGGACGGACGGACAGACGCTGCTTTACTTTAGCGCTGCGTGGCTGGTTGGTTGGTTGGCTGGCTGGTTCCTGGTGGTGGTTGGTGGCTGGTGGTGGTTGGGATCGGGGTCTCTTTCGTTATTTATGACTTTACGGTTCGGAAACGTGGCGGTTACACTTTTCCCACTTAATTACACGCGAAATTATCTCGGTTACAAATTTGTACATTTTAACATCGCTCCACTGTTGGACCAGAACCAGATGATGAACGTCCCCATACCCACATTACTTTATTTCACCAAAGACAACCGACGCTATTTATTAAATGACACAAAATATCAAACATCTCCATTTATTTCCAAACAATTTCCATACATATTTAAATATGTACCTATATAGGCAACAAAAGATTTTAGAATAAATGCGATAAATATAGAATTTCTTCTAAATCTGACAAGATGAGTGCGTGTACGTGCAAATGATACCCATAATGCCATAGTAGTCGAATGACGCCATGCCATCCAAAGCTGTCCATCGTACCCGATTGTCCAGCACTAACAATTGCAATTTACGACCGCTGTCCAGCGTTTTCCGTTGCGCCCATTACCCACACCTCTTACCTCTTCTTCTTGTCCGCCGTATTCTTTACTTGGTCACAGCGACCATCACCGGCTGCATTTTTTCTTCGTGCACAGCCCAACGCTGCATATACATAAACGCGTAAGAAAACAAAATAAAAACAAACAAGTTATTTCGCTTATTTGCAAGATTTTACCATAAACAACTTGCAATTTAAACAAAACAAAAAAAATACTCTAGACTTTATGCGTTACGTACGTTATCTCATTTAATTGTCTTACGTTCCAACAGCAGCATTGCACAAATCAAATCATTTCTCAGTTACCATATTAGAGACTCATACAATTATTAAAAAGAAAAAATTATAAAAATCGTTAAACATATTATAGACCATCTAAATACTAAATATATTCATTGAACACAAATATGTTTCTTATAAATTATCCAACGTATATACATATACAAGCATAACTAAAATTACACACACATACACATTCTCTCTCCCTCTCTCTCTCTCTCTCTCTCACACACACACACACATAATATATATTTTTACAATAAATATTAAACGACCAATTTCAATTTATTTGAGTTTATTTCTGTTATTTACAAAAACACACACATACACACACACACATGCGACAGAATTTATTCAAAAAATAGTTAAAATCTCGAGATTGAATTTTGGTATCATTACAACACTTACTTATACATTCGTATAAGAAAGTAATATACAAAAATTGAAAATTGTTTCACCATATAAATATATATATATATGTATACAGAAGCAGTCGAGTATTATTAAAAAAATTGCACTTAATCGAACAAGGTACTAAATGATCGAATTACGTGTAATACGGGTATAAGTATAACAATATATCAATGATAATTTGCCGACAATCATCAAGATGACCGAATGGAATTGATAGGAAATTTTTTTCACTTGAGGAAGTGTGACATTATAATAATTAGGAATTAATGGGTGTAACAGTGTTTTTACTTAGTTTAAAAGTACCGGAATTAATAACGATGCAATGACAACATTATTAGTTCATATATAAATTAAACTGTAAAACGATTATATGGATATGTCAAGTGGTTCCGGTTCGCATTTAGACAATTAGTTATATTTTTTATGTTTGCGCACAAAAAAAAATCTGTTGACAAGTGCTCTAATGGTGGAAATGTATGAAGTACATACATTATAGCGCAATTATTTCCGGTTTTATTGATGCGTCGCAAAACATCCTTGCTAAATGAATGTAATGTGCAACAATACACACACACGCAATACCGTTATATATATATATATATATATATATATATATATATATATATATATATATATATATATATATATATATATATATATATATATATATATATATATATATATATATATATATATATATATATATATATATATATATATATATATATATATATATATATATATATATATATATATATATATATATATATATATATATATATATATATATATATATATATATATATATATATATATATATATATATATATATATATATATATATATATATATATATATATATATATATATATATATATATATATATATATATATATATATATATATATATATATATATATATATATATATATATATATATATATATATATATATATATATATATATATATATATATATATATATATATATATATATATATATATATATATATATATATATATATATATATTATATATATATATATATATATATATATATATATATATAATATATATATATATATATATATATATATATATATATATATATATATATATATATATATATATATATATATATATATATATATATATATATATATATATATATATATATATATATATATATATATATATATATATATATATATATATATATATATATATATATATATATATATATATATATATATATATATATATATATATATATATATATATATATATATATATATATATATATATATATATATATATATATATATATATATATATATATATATATATATATATATATATATATATATATATATATATATATATATATATATATATATATATATATATATATATATATATATATATATATATGTTTTCTATCTAGATTTTTAATATTTCACATATGCGTATCACGTTTTAAGTAGCTAGAACCAGTATCATAAATAGTCATAAAAGTACTAATATCTAGCGATTTTATTTCGTATAATACGATCATAAACTTTGAGGTATACTCAACGAAAACGATAAACATACGTATTTGTATAATTTGAATAAATATTCGCAGCAACCACACAAGTGTTCGGGTCGCACGTAATTTTCCATTTCACGCGCAGAACAACTCATGCAAATTGTTCAAACCGAACTCTACGAATCCGATCTTGCCATAATTCTTATGCTATGCAAAATGCGCACGTTGTCCTGTCAGCAATTCGCATTTGTTAAACACACACACACACACACAGAGAGAGAAAACATACTACAGATGGCATCACATGTAAAGTGATATATATATTTATACGGAGACACAACAGAATCTTCGAAAATAGACGATGATCCCATTGTCGCACGCACCGTCACGAATTCACCCAAAAATGTGTGTGTGTGTGTAATGCTCTATAGTCGAAACGGTTAAAGATACAATTATGAAACTTTAAACTTATATTCTATATATGCTTGGTAAGGAAAGCTATTATTTTAGAGGAGACCGGAAGTGCATGTTGATAATAATAAATGATATTAATGTATTGCTTGTCATTAGAATAAAATATTTGTCGTCGATTATTTGATATAATAGGCCCGTATATTGGCCGTTTTTGGAGTCAAAGTAATCACGTAATTAGCTGTGTAAGTGATCTTTGTTCGATGTGGGCTTCGAGTTGCACTGGGAAGCCGTAATTACGTTGTAGAGGTACCAGGTGAGTGCGCGACATCGGCTCCCGTCAACGGTGCCTACGGTGACGATGAGTTATTATTCCAGCCAAGCCACGAAGCAGCAGAGCAGTTGCATATTATTACGCCGTTCTTGAAATATGACAGGTGCGAAACCGATTCCAATAAACATCGCAGCGTTTTGAATTATACCACTCGGAAACGCTAGAACATTCATATTTAATTTGTTCATTTATAATGCGCGCGATTATTACTCAACTCGCAGCTTTATGAATTTCAAATGTCGCCCAAGGTACACATTTCACAACAATTACACACTGAATCAAAACGTCGAACAATCGTGACAGTTACACACGGCATTGCTTTCCGGTACAACATTAAAATTATCAATGTCATACCTCAGCAAAAGAATGATAATTTTTAAATAAATTACTTAAATAAAATGTATATTTCGGCAAAACGTATTTTGTTTAGATATTTACGTAATTCGATTAGAATTTCAGAACATAAAATGAGCTTCAAGGATTTTTAAATATGAAAACTTATTTAATATAAAATATAAGTGTGCATGAATTTAATATGGTTTCTTTGTTAAACTATGAAAATGAATCCAATTGGCCTGAGGTAAGGACGTACGGCGGCGCCATCTCGTTAGTAAAATTGAAAAAATAATCGCATGGTCATTAATTCCTCCGGCGTTGAAAGCTCTGGCTTCTTCAGCCTTTGATTTATACCCGAGCACAGAATCACTTTTATCCGAGTCAGATCAAGCTACATGCTCCCAGCGACAAGTGAACAACCCTCCAAAGCTGCTCATAAAGCAAGCGTGTGCGGAGCGAACGCATATGTTTATTTGTTGTTCTTTTGATGTCCTATGTGCACTGCACTGCCAGCAGGCCTAAGATGACGTCTTCTGGATCAACACCAGCCACCTTTGGTCAGCAACTTGTTCTTTAAACGCTAATTAAACCGTTTGTTTAACCATTCCGAGCGTCCTTACTAGTTATTTCATAATTACCTACCCCCTTAGCGATCTACAATACTCAAATTATCGTAATTATCGTAAGAAATTTATTGTTTTTTGTCACTATGGTCACAATGTGTCGTAGATATAAAAACTGGTTCCCATGGGTGGCTAGGAGGGTGTCAAAGTCGCGTTATAAATAATCGCGCGTGTCTGTAGACGCGTTGTTATTTTTGGGCCAAGTTAACGACATTCCGCGCGGCAGTTATCAGACACCCCAGCGCAATATCGGGTTGGTGTGCTGCTGCTGTCGTCGCCGGAAGATTCCTATTCTATGTTGCGCCACAGATTTTCCAGTTACTGGATAGCCAACTCAAGAAAATCAACAATTCCTATATAAAATACTGATAATCTTAATGCGGTACCAGGCAAATTTAGTTTGAATTCTTACGCGTTTTGAGTAAGAATACATTTAGGGCTTTTGTGTTTTATTGAGGCGAATGGGTTTTGAGTCCAGTGAGTTTTGTGTCTATGATCGGCACCCCCAACTCTGGTCTCTGGTATGCGGATATTGTTCGCCACCCCCGCCATTATAATTGGTTCGTGTAAATCACGGAACGTCCCGTTTGCAAGTCGTGCGCCCGTTTCCCTTCGGTTCAAACGGCAGCGTAACCGTGTCTGTGTCATCCTGATGACATAAACGCTATTGTGAACGACACCTTGCCGTCAAACTGGAGGATGCTGACATGGTACTTCTTTAAATTCTACTCACTCACCATTCCCTACTATCGCTTCCCTAACGAGTATTATTATTTTTATTGCACCTAAATTACTATACAATTTTTTATTCACTTGGTATTTTATTTACATATAAACATTGTGTGTGTGTGTGTGTGGATAAGAAATTTAAGATACGTAAAAGAGTAGAGAAAAATAATCACAACATTTGTATCTTTACAAGAATGAGTGTCGTTGAGATTCAGGTTTCCAACGTATGGTTGATTTATATTTTGAAATGAAAAAAAAAAAAAGGATTCGCTCGCGCGCCGCGCACCGTATAGCGGCCGTGCCGGGTCGGGTCGGGCTGGCTCTTGGTGGCAGTAACTTCTTCACTGTCACTCCGTGGTCGCTTATCTGCCAGCCAGATCGACACTTAATTGTTTATTGTAATTAATGATCCACCACTGAGCGAGGATGTTGTGTGCGATTCGTTCTTTGATCCAAGAGTGCGCGGTGAGAGCAGTTGTAGGAAAAAACTTCAAATTATGTGTCTGGCTTGTTTTGCATATCAGCCATTGCCATCTTGATCCAACGAGCTTCACTCACAGAATTATACTATCGAAACGAATTGCGCACCGCATATTTATTTCGTAAATTTATTAACAAATTGCGTAATAAATGCATAAAAATAAAACGGTGATCTAGTCAACATTGATCGCTGGATGTGAGAGTAGTGAACAACGTTGCTGACAATTTCACTCGTTTATTTGGCGAATGAACCATTACCAGCGTACGAGTGTATCGTACAAAGTGCACTTCGTTGTAATCTGACAATCGTTGGCAGCGGCCGGCCACTGCTTTTACATTATATATATGAAAATGTTCATTATTCGCTTTCATAATTTTTAATCGAGCACACGCATTGTAAATCTCGCTCCACCATCGATTCGACACTGTTAATGCATACATATACTCACATAGATTTATACGCTACAAAATTACCACTCATGTTCCACCCAAACCATATTATTCCCAATTAAATTCACTTTAAAAAAACAACTAAAATCATCGACTACGGGAAACAAAAAAACAATGAAATAACTAACGATGTGCGTCTACAACAATCGAAAACCTCATTCATATGTTTTTTTGTTTTTGTTATCAAACCCAACCTTTCTAGCAAACGTCTGTTGTTGCGTCTTAGTTCTTGTGTTCATACCACTTGCCGCTCTCCTAACAATGCAAAACTATAGAAATATAGGCCATATATAGAGAAACGCGTGATCAATTTACACGAATGTGCAATTATTATTCGATTTAACAAAATTGTGTCTTATATACCTACATAGAATAGATAATTCGCACTAGTGAAATTTTGGGGTTTTTATCGTGATGTTATGATGAATTAGATAAAAGTTGCTCAAGGTAATAATATGTTAACAGTTATGATTATTTATCCCAAGTTGCCAGCAGTGCGGTTCTAGGCGGACTGCCAGAAGAAATAAATCAACTGTGTAAGGTAATAAATCTTATAGGGCACGCGTTCTTATAGACATACCGCTACCGATAATTATTATATTTAACTTGTCAACTATCATTTTCTATTGAGATATTTTTAACTCTTAACCAGTTGCGGGACATTTAACACCATATCACCCTACCGTCTAGTAGTTTCAAATTATTATTGATCACTCAACGAACCATATTACTCAACGTAGTTAACAATCTTTAATTTTAACAAAAAAAAAACGTTTTGTAGTAATTAAAGTGAGAGTGTTTTGTGACTACAAGTAGAACAAATTCATAGAAACTTTCTTTATTCATAAACAAATAATAACAAACAATTATAAAATAAGCAACAAGAAGCGATTAACAATAAATGGTTTCGATATTCTTTGGTGGATTGATATCGAAAACGAATAAATGATGATAAATGATGGATGAATGATGTGGCACCGTTAGCGTTTAAGCCCATTTGCTTTGGTGCTTAGGCGCATGATGGTAAATGTTCTTGTAGACCTAAACGCGGAACGAACATTAAAAAAACTGATGACCCACTAGTGTGAATGATAACTTACCGGAACTGGGACTGGGATTGGTTTTGGTACTTCAATCTTGAATGGCTTCTCAACAGTGTACGGGACGATTTTCTCAACAGTATAAGGAACACGCTTCTCGATTTCTTGGGGCACCAACTTATAGATTGGAACGGGAATGGGTTGGGGTACTGGAACATGAACGGCAACAGGTTGCGGCACAGGGACCTTAATGACGTAAGGCACCGGAACTCCTACTGCATGTGGTACAGGAACTCCAATTTTCTTGATAACAGGCACATGAACTGGCTTGGTGTATTCGATAGTCTTCGTCGGTACATGGTGATGTTCAACTTGTGCAGAGAAATCATGGCCGCCTCCATGTCCACCACTGTACCCATAACCTCCATGACCGCCACCGGATTCATGGCCTCCTGATAGTTCAATACCTCCACCACCACCTCCTTCATGGCCGCCTCCATAACCACCAGAGCCGCTAGTGTCTCCACCGCCGTATCCGCCAGCGAAGCCTGCTCTAGCAGTGCAAATCACCGCAACTAAAAGAACGGTCACCCTCTACAAATTAAAAAAAAAAATGCGTTAAAATACTTTTCTAAGGTGTTGATTTATTGGAGTTTTCTTTAACTTACCAAAGCGTTCATTGTATTGTTGGTTTGGTGTGGTAACACTGGAACTAGTCGAACCGACTGATGTTGACCACCTGGCAACTGGTAGTTTATATATCTGTGCGAAGATTCATCTAGTCGCTGGCGGGGAGCTTGTGAAAGGTCCCATATAGATGTATGTGTGCAAAAAATTATCACATATTTCAGTGTGCATGCACGAAGTTCGTTGTGCTTCGATACGCCCTACTAATTAGTACAGTCTCCCAGCATAGACGTTCACCATTCTTCACAAAATATTCTTACACAGAATCGTATCTTTTACAATTTTACCACTATAAAAGTACGTTAGATACACCAGAGCTTAAATTATCGCATGGACAATATAAATATATATAATTACACTAAAATTCATCGTGTTTATATATTTAATACATTTATAAAAATTAACCGTTTAACTTAGTGAAACATTTTCATAAAATAATATTAAAATACTCGGTATAGTTTCACAAAATACTTAATTTGAGACTAATTTCAGGTATGACCTAAAGATTAATTATTATTAGTTTTAATTCAGTAATTTCAAGTAACTCACTAATTCAATGTTGATATATGATTACAAGTGCTTTAAGCGTCCTATTTATAAATAAAATACAAGATACTTAAATATATTGATTTATTATTGTTAATTTGCAAATAATATACAGCTTATATATAAATTTTGATTTGAGTTATATATCCTCCTTGAGACGGTCCATTTAGGAGAAAATTTCTTTTATTCATATTTCCGATCTATAATACCTAGCTTCCTTAATAACAATTTAATATTCTCGTTTTTTTCTACTATTAAATTATCGATCTATAGTTGTTGTTCTATTTGAGAATAGTTTTGATTAAAGTCATACATTCGCTTCGCAAGCATATGTAAGTTGTAAGATTCTTTTAGCAATATTGTCTACACTTTTAATTGTGCGAATCGTTGCATTATTTGTTAGTTGTGTATTCTGCTTTTATTTATGAAATGCATTGTGTTGTTTCGAACTATGAATTTGTATGTATGAAGCTGGTGAGCAAGTGTGTGCTCGTGTTGACCGTGACCTAGCGCAGACATGAACTTCTAATAGTGTTTTCACTAACGATGAGGCTAGATGTTGCTGGCTGGACACGATGTGTCGGTTACGCTAGTGAAAGCTATGCAGACCAGTGAACGTGTTATTCCAGTTTTCCTCTCATCTCGTTGCCGTCGCGGCTCTTTTAACTATTTCTCTAACGAGAGGAAATACAATGTGGTCGATTCCAAAACCAAATACAAATATCCGCAACGTATCTTATTTAAATAGGAGAAATATTCAAATAGAAATTTAGAATTATTCATAACAAATCTTAAGTCTAGAGCTCTTTCTCTCTCTCTCACACACACACACACACACATTATGTGTGTATATTTTTAGGAATATATATTTTACGCTCTAAAATAGTTTTGAAAAAGTGTGTATTAATTTATTTAAATAGCGTTAATAGTAATTGGTGTTTACAACTAATATAATTAAATTTAGAATTTAGTAATTATTCATAAAATCCTTTCAACTAATTTTTAATAGCAGCATTACTTTGAAGCGTGCATAGCAATAAATTAAGATGTACAGTGTTAATTATATAATTAATGCAATTATCTCAAATTTCAATAAATTTTGAATAATTAATTCGTAATTCAAGTTTGCATGGTCTGAAAGGCTTAACAATTGTTGTTGACCACTCTTCGTACTCATAGTAGAGAAATGAACAATTAATTAATCTGGCAGCGCGTAAAAAAGTGAAAGTGTCTCTCGGCGAAACAGCGCTAGTTTTTTTTTCTTTTTGCTTAGCTTTGTTTTGTTTTACGCTCATGTCCGCTTTGATTGATACAGAAACCATCACAGGTGTGCGAATATGACCTCGTTCATGAAAATTGAAACGCTAGCTTAGTTGCAATTTCTAATCATACGATTATATACGCTATGTATGCATGTACGTATGTATGTATGTATGTACGGTCAACGGCCGCGAGTTGCATTCACCTTTAGCAAACAAATTTCATTTTATCAATTATTATCGTACATTTCGCAAAAATAATCATGGGAAACAAGTTACTATAAAGATGTGTGGCAACAAGATAATGTTATTAGCGAAACGAGTTTGCAGTTTAGAACGTTTCGCAGAATATACATACATACATACATACATACATACAACAGCGTTTACCTGCCTGCCTGTGAGCAGCGAATGACTAAGGCATTTCGGATGTTACTAAAATAATTGGAATTCCAGTTAACAGTTTCAAATCGCTGTGACAACGGATGCGACACTTTATATATACGTATACCAACAAACGACAATTATTTTCTAAACCAAATAAAACATATTTCATAAACAATCAAACTCTATTTTATTTCAAATATATATACATACATAATAATTTAAAGTCAAAAATAATTGATAGGCCTTTGAAGGAAACGATTTTTACAATCGCTAATTGAAATATATCAAAAGTGTTTTGCATAACAGGTGCGCCTAGTTTATATATATATGTATACGGGCAAGTGTTTTTATTTATTGATTATTCACCAAAAATTAGTGAGATTTATAGATAAATATGTAATGAGTTGGCAATGTTCGTTTTTGTGTAATAATATATATGTATATAAATAGTGTAGCTGTCGTAATATCGCATATGTTCCATTAGAAGAAAATCCTTTAAATAAAAAATACAAGGACTGATACGATGGGGAACTGCTGGGTATATTGGACTAGACGTCATCACGAAGATAAACCAGCACACGCACATAGAGCGCACGATATGCGGAATAGCATCGCATTCGTTCGTTCGTTCGTTCGTTCATTCGTTCAGACAACACAGCACAGCATAGCATAGCATAGCATAGTAGAAATATATCATTAATCACAGAATAGCGGCGCGAGTAGCAGCTGTATCCGCTGCCGAGCGTACTGGTGGCAGCAGCGGCGGCAACGGGCGCATTCTTCATTTGCAAAGATAATTTCATTTGCTGTTTCGAACGAGTCCACCGATTTAATCGTAATCTCGCGCGAGATGCATATAAATGGTTAATTGAAAACGGGATTATTATCAAAACGATATTTAACATTCTATCTCGCTTCCCTTCCCTTCCCTTCCCTTCTCGACACTAAAACATCTATTTCCACATTTATTCCTACAACCCAATACTACTTTTTAAATTATACCTCCTGTTACTAACATCACACCCAATTACAATTGCTCAACTATCCGCAAACACTTTTCATCCCTAACGAACTGATAGACAACTAACTGTAGTTTAGTGTTTGACAAAATTTTCATAGAGAATATAAACCTATAGTAAAATAATTTATAAATTTCCATCTTCTTTCAATTGATTTTTATTATATTGGTATATAATTGTTTAGAAACGTTTAGATTTTAGTTTTTCAAGTGGTAACAATGATTGAGTATCGGTAAACTGTTGGTTATGACTAAAAATGTTATTTGGTATGAAAGTAGGGCGTTTTGGGGTGATTAGGGATGTCGCAGGGCCGCGTCTGGAAGGGATTTAGTACAGCGAATGGAGATTAAACGTTTTGCTTATTTTCAAATACGATTCAATTGCGATTGCCACGGTGCTTCTCGTATTTATGCACTGTAAAAATATATGAATTATTCAGTAGCCCGATGCCAGTCAGCCGGTGCATCGCAACCCAGTGCAATTTATAATTATTTGTTCTAGCCCAACCAAGCGGTGCTTATATCTACAGACAGGCTAATGGATTTAACAAAATATAAATATAAAAAAACAAATCCGATACATTTGATTCAAAATATATAAATAATCAATATATATTATTACAGCTATATATGAGCTTTTACTATTTATTTTTACTATACGTAATTAGTATTATAATCATTGAAAAATCTTCAGATTTTAATAAAAATATAACTTTTGACCTTCCCTGAATTGAGTCTAAATTTCCAATAAACAAATACGTCAACTGACGTCATTTGTAATCTGAAATGTATATATATTTTGTAAATTAAAAAAAAAATGTGTCGTTAGTAAAAAATATATCAAAAATAGAATTTGGGAAATGTACGGTTTAGTTACGACGTAAAAAAAAGGACAAAACCGGGAACCGCATGTGATATTTAGCGGTTGCGAAGAAGTAGAAGGCGAGCGTCTGTTTTTCTATACGTTCATTGCTGATGTGCGACTGTATGTGCTCTGCTATGGAAATGATTAAAAACAACCATAAGTCAGTGCGGCAAGTGGCGGATGCTCTGCCAGTTGACGAGGGTGCACTGAAATGCCTTCTGACAGCACTAATCTCTGTCACTTGCGGACAACAGTGCTGATTGCAACCGAAAATAACATCACACGTGCACACACAAACTATTTTCTCTACTCTCTCTCATCCGTACTATTTATATTCGAATATTTCCTTTACGCTCCAACATACAGGGTGTTATTACTATTTATTAAAAAAAAAACCCAATTTCACTACAGCAAACATTTTTATTGGCATATTTATATAAATAAATACAAATTATTTATTTTAAATTTAATACTACAATAAATATATGATTTAACATTTTGGAACATACTCTATGTGCACACATGTATGTATACATACATATATACCTTGACAAGATCGTCTATTATTGGAGCGACACTCGCCCACTTGTGAAATTGTCGTAACATGAATTAGTCTCATTCAAAAATAGTTTCGCGTTAATTTGACGCAGACGAATACCGGGCATATTTCAAACGACACTCAAAAACACCACCCCATTCGACAACGAATTGGTACAGATGATCACTCACCACTATCATCAACGTGATCTCGCCCAAAACGGGAAATCGTTTTCGTTGCCGCGGTAAACAATCAAATAATTCTCGTTTCGTTCGTTTCCCTAACGCACACACACACGCCGTGGCGCCACTATATACGATCTAATCCAGGAAACGTTTCGCGTTATAATTCACGAAAAAATAAATAAACGTTCATGTTTTGCTCGTTGCTGTTCAGCAAACGGTCGTGACATTTTAAAATATACTCCACACGAATACCCAAAACAGTGATTACAAAACGGTTTACCAAAACCATCCACAATTGGGAACCCATTCATATATTGACCCTAACTGTTAATATATTATGTTATGTTTACGTATAGGGTAGATTTAGTAGATCTTTGAGTTAGTTATAGTTTATTTAAAATATGTGTACACTGTTTCCTGACCACTTTTTAGCTGGAAATATACATACATCGTCCTCGTGGTCCTGTGCACATATGCACATCGTCAGTGGCCGGTCTGTCGCGTTGTAGTCGGTTGTATATTTGTAAAATGGTTCGCCTGGGACCGTTTGCTTTTCGTTCAGATCGTTTCAATAAATCGCTTCGCGCCCGCTACTCTAAATATGTAACGTGTGTGCGTAAATACGACCCACGCGCTCAACGTACATTATTACCACCGTTTTTCTTCCTCTTGTCATGTTATTATATTAATATACACTCAAATACCTGATCATGTTTTGCTTAATTAACAAATCGGGCCTAATTATTCGATCTATTAGTATCTAACTACTATATATGCGAGATATAATCTAAAGAATGTTTGATTATTAACGATTTCAATTAAATATTCGTGTCCGAATTAGTCAATTTGTATTCTAATATATCTAAATATATATACAAGATAGATATTTTAGATGATTTTTTTATGAAACATGCAACGCAAGACTTTGTTGTTGATGACTTTTTGTAAAGATACACCGCGTTAATTTACGATCATAAATTTATGCGCGGTGCACGCCCGAATTGTGGACGACTACGACAATGGACACGGACATTTCGCAAGACACACACACACACACATGTATGCAAAGAATGACCAAGAGTCGCTCTAACGATGCAAACGACTATGGCATGGCATGCCACGGTGTACACAAAACACATGCAGAAATGTAACGGCGAACCCAGCAACGAACAACGTGAAATAGTAGTCGGTCACGATCAAATAATGACCAGTCTGATCCACGACAATAACGTCCATTCGCTAAACAAAAAAAACAAAAACGAACGAATAGCAAAAATAGTAGACAACGAAATGACATTAGTTGCAAATCCGTAAATAAAATACGCTTAAAGGGAAACGAATTGAGCTATATAACTATTTTATTATCGATTCTTTAAACTAACATGTTCCATTAAAATATTAATTATTTAAGGATATCATTTATTTATTTTTTTATATACATATATAATAAATATTTTCGTTGGTGATTTTTAGAATGTTTAAATTGAATATTCATTAGAGTTATTTAATAAAATGTGTTTTCAATTTATGCGGTAAAGCCTGTTGGAGGAGTAGTCAAAGAATGTGAAATTTAAATGTAAAATCGTTGTAATATTCATGTGGTTCTTCTGTCATATTTACCAACCCCCTGCTATCCATTTGCACAATAACAGTGAGCTTCCCTTTGAGCCCGGACAGAAAGCTTGTTGTGTGTGCGTTTCATTTCGAGTGAAACAAATCCTGGGATGTCCATAAATCATTGTCGTTGCACGGTCGCTTCTCGCCGCCGCGCCGCACCGCGCCGCACTGTTCCTATTGCCGTCGTATACACAGCGGCCAAATGCACGCGGCGCTTGTGTTGGCGCGCGCGAATAATAATTACAAAGCTCGTAAACGGGCAGCTTAAGTTTGTAATTAGTCCCATCTGGTGTCGTGTGCTCCCATCACCCAAGTAATCGACGAGCGCCAGCTTCACACATGAGACGCCGCTTCGGCAAAAGCGCGCGCGCGGGGACCGCTACGATTGCTGTTCACGTTACTTACTCGCATTTGCTAATTGTTCCTTTCGTATATACATATATATATTAAACAGTTATTCTATGTGTGTGTGTAGGAGGGCGAAACAACAAACACTGTCACGATAAACAATCAAATAAAACGACCGACTGTTTCATGTCTTCAAGACGATTAGTACTTGTTTCGTATCATTAGACTAAATTTTGCCAACACAAATATTGGCCTACTTTTACGTTGTTATTATAAATATAGACATATATAAATTAGTTGAATTTTATTGTACCGTATCAGGGATTGAGTATACAATTGTGGTTTAAATGAAATGATGTATTAGATGTGAATTAGAGTTGTGTGTATGATGACTGTTGTGTGTGTGTGTGTGTGTGTGTGTGTGTGTTTGTGCTACTGATTTGTTTGTTCTTGGACTGAGTAATGATTGGTGTAGTAGAGAAATGTAGTGTAGCACACAAGAGCGAAAGAAGTTGAAATACGTGCCTTAGCTACCGTTGTTGTTGTTGTTTGTTGTTAGTTGGGCTGTGGTATGAACTGTGCGTGTTTGGCCAGTGAAAAAGGGTAGGAGTTGAAAATGACGATTTGTGCCTAGTACGCCCCGGCGCCGTCCATTGCCGCGGGCGGCGGTGGAGGAACGGTTAACGCGCCGCAAAAGTATATAAATATTCATGGGGGGTAGGTTGGTGGCGAGTGGCGGCAGGAAACGTGCGCCCATGGGGCGGGCCACAGCGATACAGCACATGCAACCTGGCCATTAATTACACTGGAACCCTGTCAGGGGGGCCACCCCCCACTGGCCACCACCAACCCCCCCGTACTTCAGGTGCTTTTGCCGTCTTGTACCTAATAGTACATATATGTGTGCGTTACTATACCATCCTCATATCCATGGCTCTGTGTGTGTGTGTGTGTAAGAGACCATCGAAATGAAAGACTTCACCCAGAAACATACAATGAACGGATGAACCAACGGAACGGATTTTTAGATTTATCGGTGAACCCGCATTAAATACATTAGGTAATTAGTTGGAATCGTTTGAGTTTCGAGACCGCTCCCGCACTATATATCTGTAACCCAAAAACACGTGTTTATTATAACTATATATATATATATAGTTCCGATACCTGTCTGTAAGATATACAGGTATCCGTAGCACGAATAATCCATCATCATTACAGCGAACTCTTCATCAAATTGACTTCGAGAATCACATGCAATCGTGTTACAGTTCCCTACTATATTTATTCACATACATACATACATACAGAACATCTCTACTGCTTTACATTTCATACAAATCACCAGTTTTCGTATTCATATTCGAAAATATTCCTTAATACACTTGTACAAACGAATAAAAATTTATACAAAAAAATAAATATTTCTTACATACAAATATAAATAAATTAAATGTGTAAAAAATAGTACTTCGTATTAAATAAATGTTGAATTTAATTCTAAATTTTAAAAAAATGCAATATACAATAAGTTAGGAATTGTTGGCGCAATTGGAATATATACGAGGTGCTATATCCCACCGCCCCCTAGTAGCAACTTCCTATATAATATCAATGCGAAAACAACATCATAGTGACCATGGTGCATATAGTAACCAGTATGGATGGCGTAGATAGATTTACGTGGGGCGGGTAAACGCAAAACAACAAGACAGGTGAATTACGGCCGCCCCTAATAGACTTTTCACACGGCACACACGAACACTAATGATTTCGACCAGCCGCCCCCGCAGTATACTTTATCGCCCGACAAATATATACGAACGCTGATGGAACCTTCGCCAACTTACAAACGCCACCCAATCTATAGGGTTCATCAAACCTACTACACATTTATTATTTCAAATAAATACAGTACACAAATCTATTTATTAAAGTTCACACATGTTAGGGCATACAAACAACGATAGTAATCAATGGTGTACGTACATAGAATGGAAAAAAAATAGAAGACGTTGTTTGTTGGTGGGCGATCGCGTTTACGACACCCCGGCGTGTGAACCTTCGATATCATCAGATTCACTCGGGCTGATACGCGACGCAGGACAATAAAAATTAGTATATACCTGTAGTGTGTGTGTTGGTGACCGAGCGATAAGCGACAAGGAGACAAGGAGTCGTACTACAACCACCGGAAGGTATCCACACATATACATCAGCGAGCAGGTGCACGGAATGAAACAACAACCGAATAGTTATGCGGTGCTGTTTATTTGGGTGCAGATACTTTATGGCTGCGCCATCTGCTTGCTTGCTTGCTTACGTACGCCTTAGTTCCGTGTTCATCGTGAACGATGAGATAACGTTTATTGCACCTTCGCTCGCATATCAAATTTTTACTGTTTGTATACTTATACTAAGTGTATATTTGAATAAACAATTATTTTGAGTATTTCTGCAATTGTCACCTTCTTTACTATCTACTATTACCACTTTTCTTATCTTCATCAGGATACAAGATCACTAAATCGATTCACATTTTTATACACACACACACACACACACACACAAAACTAGACTTAATTCCAAAAATATTTACTCTGCATATAAGAAAATAAAAAGTACTTCTAAGAGCACAAAAAGTATAAGTTAAGAAAAATAGTGCTCTTTTTAAAAGTACATTTTTGAATTTAGAAATTATGACATGTAAAGAAATAAAAATGCTCTTAGAAGAATAAATATATTTAATAAAAATAGAATGTAGTTATTAATAGTGTATTTAGTGGATTATTTAGTACGGGAGGTTATTTAAGAGCGTATAAATGTATGTGTATAAATGCAAGAGGCGATTATCATTGTCGACTTTTGTAAAGAAGTAAAAGCAACGAATCCTTCTAGCATAGCATCTGAAGTCTAGATACGATCTGAGCGTTGCATCGCCAGGTACGCATGGACACTGATTTATGGGTAGAACTCGCACACAAACACACCCATACCAATTCACTTTTGTTTTCACCAAATATGGTAACAAGCTATGCAAGAAGTCGGTTTCACCTTTAATTAAGTGGCAGATGAGGTTCAACATTTTCGCACACACACACACGAACACATAGGGTATAAAAAATCAGCGTTCTCTTTTTATGAAATATTAGTAATTCTAAATAGAATCCGCATCGCCATCACGCTTTGTACGATTGAACGGTTGTGCTAATTACGTATGGTAATTAATGCCCAGAATAACTGATGGTTGCGACTTGTGTTTATTCTGTAAATGCTAATTTTGGTTCCGGACCCGGCTATGTTAGCGTAGATACCACGGCTTCTTCTAATGAATACATTTCAACTTGGCTTCAACAACGACGCGACGTGCAACCAGGTATATATGTATGTATGTACGTTCCTATTTAAATGATATCTATACACGTTACTCATCAACATACATGTTACATCTCATGCATATGCACGCATTTTCTATGCTTTCTCAACAACAAAAACAAACATTTACATATTATTTACCAATATTATTCGACAATTCTATCAACTAATATTATTGATTTATTAATAAATATAAATAACAACCACTTATTTAAAAATTGCAAATTATATGCACCATAGGATGGATCTCTTGTATGTTATTTGAAATGGTAAAGTTGTTACGATTTAACAATTGTATGTAAATCAATCGGTGAAAAGCAATGCAAGTGCGCATGAGGGATTTGTGAGAGTGCCTCATAACCGGATGACGATGTGACGATCGTTACCGCGATCGCTATCCCGTTCCTGCGATCCTGCGAATGTAAGACTGATAGCCGGTCGAACGGCGAACTAATTGGATGCCGGGGCCGATGCACGAGCACACGCGGATCCGTGATTGATGAAGACGTCAACCGTGCCCACGTGAGAATCACGATCGACAGCGTGCGGAAGAGCATCTTGTGCGCCGTGAGACAATTGTCAGATCAAAGCACTGCTGAGACAAATGTCAACAGAAACTCAACGCGGTTAGATTTAAGACCCCGCACCGTTACTTATGATAACCATATCGGACCCATAAATTTAATATTCAAACAGTGTTGAACAGCAACGCGCGCTAGGTCATCTATTATACCGGTATACCATAAAATGCGAATTAACTTTTTATCGAGTCTCACAAGACCTTATAGTGATATATTCCTACGTATCTACGGGCCCAACGTATTTTGGTCGTATAGAGTATGAATGGAGATCGCTCTTATACTCTAAGGAAAATTTAAATTACTGCGAAACAAACAGAAATTTATGAAGTTTACGCAATAAAAATTCGTTACACTTTTAAATATATTATAAATCTTAAATATTAATAAAGTATTATTTAGCTTTTATCACAATTATTTATAAATCCTTCTCTCTCTCTCACACACACACACTCACACACACACTTACATACATATTTATATTTTGTTTCATAATAGACATTTGGTCCAAAAATGGTAAAAAAATCTCGAGATTTAAATTTTTTCATGATTATAATATTACAACGTATAAGAAAGTAGAAAATAATTTTATGAATTTTTCTTGACTGAACTGTTAAAAAGGCCTAATAAGTGTTGTGTGTGTGGAGTTATCATGAATGAGAAAGTATTTATAATAATAATGGACGCGAAACTAGATGTGATGTCCATTGTTGAGCGCGGTGTGAGTCACTTGTCTTAGCTAATATATTCAAAATAGTGTTTGAAGGCGAGGGAAGGAGTTGGTTTTTTTTTTGAATAGGAAGGAGGGCAGTGTAGGGTTGTGACGTATTTGAAGGAATATCCAAGCATCACATTGGTAGTACGGTCATCAGCAGTGCGTGTTGACGGACAAGACTCCGCCTTCGACCACATACGACACTTAAGTCTGCAGTCAGGTAAGCTGCAAGCCCTCATAGGTGGAATCGCTTGCACGCTATATAGAAAACACACAACACGCGAACACACAACCACGTAGATGCGACCTCATCATGTGGTCGACATTTTCACTGGAGATGAACTCTATGGGTGCTTCACCCAAACAATTAGATTTATATTGCAATTAGCGGCTAGCCAACTCCTAATTTATACACGTAATAAAACGGAAACCCGGCACTGGACTCCATCTTATTGCACCTAAGAAAGTTTTCGACGAAAAGACTTTTAACTTACGATAGATAAATTTTAATACAACCCAGAAAAAATAAGTGTTCGCAGTCCATAATTCACCTTAGTCGATAATAAAGTGAGCCGTTACTTGTCCTCTAACAAGATGCATAGCGCAACGCCTGCCCCGAATTCCAAAAATACTAAATAAATAATATTCCCAAAACCCAATCACTACTATAATAAAACGCAACTGTACTTCTAAATGCATTTTAAGTGCATATGCATGAATATCTAATGTGCAATCGATGCACATTTATTTTAAATATATGTAAACGAAAACAAATAATCATAAACATTTATCACGGTTCATAAATCTACACGTTATGACATTATTATTAAATTAATAAATATTAATTACATAAATTAATGCTGCACTTATATCATATGCTGCATAAAATTACATAATTCCTGTCAACTCCATCGGCCTCACTGGTCATAAAATGACCAATCGACTTTTTACATCTGATATAATAACTTGAACAATTTTGCGAGCTCATAATTCTTAAATATATCAAAACAAACGCACATTGCAACCTTCAATTTTCGGCAAACAATATTTTTACGATTTAAATATCCACATAATGAACTAGATAACAATCTTAATAAAACAATATATTCGCAAACCTATAATTTATAAAATACAAGCTCATATCTAATACCCATTCAAATTTCTATTATTTTAAATAACATAATTACTAAAATATTACAGACTCTAAATTTCCGTAATAATACATTAAAGTGAAATATAAACGTAAAGTGTATTAAAATACGTAAAATATTCAGAATGTTGAGGAATATAGTATAGAAAATTGCAATATGATATTTTGGCTCCCGGTTTTTGAGCGGTAAATGAATATTTACGAAGATAATATATTCATAACTTTCATGTACGACAACGTCTGATTGGTTTTGGAATAATAATTACGGCGTGCAACGCTTACGGATACTGTGGTTCGTTTTAATAATCGAAAGCAATTAAAAAACAAACGAAACATGTTCAGAGAAACAAAACAAAAAAAAGGCGTATAAGAAAAAAACGTGTGGATGGACGTACAGACATACGGACAGACAGACAGACAGATAGACGGCCCCCAAAATTGGACAAACTTTAAAACTCACCAAACGGCGAATGAAAGAATGAACGCGCGGCGGTTCTGACCTGCGTCCCGGTGAACGTATATACGTCATATAAAGAATATTATTTATTGGCATGGAATACAATAACGGCGTAATGGGCCACATTCGCCCAGACGAATTGTGCTTCTTCGTTAACTTATATGTATATACAGTCTGTTCGGAAACACACCATAGATATTTTCCATCATATAACAATAATTTTTTGTTTAAAACAATTAAATACTCATACAAAAAAAAATTGGGAAATTCCTCTCTACTATAATTAATTAAAACGCCTAATTGTATGCAATTTGCAATACAAATAAAATAATAGAAATGGTGTGGTAATTTGTGAAAATAAACAACTACTAGCAAGAAGAATTAAGTTTGAGTAGTACACCCATGTTTTTTGAGGATTTAAAAACATAAAAAGTCAAACGTCCGTTTTTATCTGATATGTTATCTGAAACATACTGTATAACAATCTCGTTGGACATTCCTGGACAGTGTTGAACTGGGACGCTGCACTAAGACGCATACGCTGGTAAGACGAACGAACCCCAGATGCCATCTACCAACAATATTCCGTTTAACTAGCTCTCATCCGTTGCATTTTCAAAAGAACAAACAAAATGCGCCGATGCCGCGCTGCCGTGGCACCGTAGATGCGCTGCTCGGCAACCAAAAATGAATAAAAATCATTTTCTGTTTAACAGCGTGCTATAGGTAGGTTCCATCAGGAAAAAGAACGACTGACCGATGCTAGTATACCGGTACCGGTGCCGGTACATGGTAACGTTACCCAGACCCCGCGATACCCGTATATACGACCATGGTCACGGCGGCGGCACTTCGTTCGCGAACCTCCCTATATCAAGATGGGCTATTGGGAAAATAAGTCTAAAAAAAACACTCTGTGGATTCGTTACCATATCACTGTCCCTAAGGCTCCATTTCAACTATGTCAGTTAAATTTATTCGACAGTTAAAACTAAGAATAAATTGACAACAACACTTTTTTTTAATTCTACATACAGTACTACAAGAGAACTTAAGTCCACACACACACACACACACACACACACACACACACACACACACACACATACACACACACACACACACTGTTCGTAACATTGAATGAATCAAACTATTATTTCATGGCAATTTGCGTCATATCACTCTCAAATCATATATTAATATAAATCATATATTAGTCACCACTTTTCCTCTAAAGATATTCACCCCCAAAAACTGGAGCCCCAGAAATCATATTTATTTTCAAAAACACCAATTTGCTTATATACTTTATATACACATCGACAAAAAAAACTATATAAATACATATTTACATATTTAGACTAAAAAACTAATATAAGCAGCAATATAGTGCAAATTATTATTAATAAAAAATATAGATAAAAATAATCTAAATAATTTTTATTCACAAAATTTTGAAATATTTGCACTATATTTGATATATGTAGAAAAATATATAAATTGATTTATTTCTAAACGAGCTATGTGGCGATACCTATTGACGTCTCCGCGAAATAAAAATAAATGATGGAAATATTTTTTGATTAAAAACTAAAACTACTAAATTCAAAAAACTATCTTAATAAAAGTTGTAGATACAAGAATTATAAATAATATTTGTTTATAACAAAATCGTCTAAGCTCAACAGTTTTTAAACTATAATTGAATTAAAATTTTTAACTTTAACTTTAGAGTACAACAAAATATTCTTAATAAAAGTTTTAGATAATAAATTAACAAATAATGTTTGATATTTACAAAAACTAGTAAGCTCGACACTTTTTAATATATTACTAAAATTGTTTTGAAATAGTCAAAAACTTTAAATCTAATAGGATTTTCGCAAAATATACTAAAAATGTTTAACCAATTATTCAATGATTATTATTTTTCAATACATATTATAATATGTGTTTCTGTTTCTGAAAAGTCTATTAAAATAATAATAAAAGATAAAGTATTATTAATAAAGCAGATAAAAATAAGCGAAATAACTTTTATTAATAATATTTTTGATAACTAGCTCAAGTTCAGATATATTTGGAAAACTACGAATATATTTATTTCTAAACGAGCTATCTGGCGCTACCTGTTGGCAAAGCACGGAACTAAAAATGAGTGATAGAAATATTTTTGAAATTAAACTAAAACTTCAAAACTCGAAATAACTTTCTTAATAAAAGTTATAGATATAAATGTCATAAAGAATTTTTGTTTATAAAAAAACTCTCTACTCCTACTTCTCTTTGAACTATGATTAAATTAAATAGTCAATTAAATATAGTCAGTCCAACTTGTTAAAAAGCATTGGGTGCATTAATGCATCAATTTTAGAAACTATATTCGTCAATAAATAAATTTCATATACATATATTAAAGAAACATAAGCACTAGTGCTTCCAGCTACTCGTTACTTGTAATAATTATGAATTATTTCATCAGTATACTATAATTTTGTGAACGATAATATAAGTCTTATCCTTCTTAATTTATGATCAAAATACGTTAAATATGTTTAAATTAGCTGAATCTACTAAGAATTTCGTAAAATAAAATAATAATTAAACGTTTTAAGATATAAATCAATGAATAATTATTGGTGAATAAATATGTTAATACTTTAATTTCTGAGATACATATCATAGTAATTATGGCAAAGTAGAGCAAATTAGTAATGGTGGTAAATCCAAAATAAAAATATATTACAAAATCAAAATTCGGAAAAACTTTCTTAACAAAAGTTCTAGATAATAATTTAATTAATAATTTTAACTTATTACAAAACTTTGTAAGCTTATTGGTTTGTGAACTATAATTAAAGTAAAATTAGAGCAAACCTAAAATTTCACAATTCAGGATAATTTTTTTAATAAAACTTGTAACTTTGTTAACAACAAAACTTTGTAAGCTTTTGAATTAAAATTCAATTTAATATTCCAAACTATATATTATGTTTAATTTATTTATATATAAAATTAAATTCAAAATAACTATATAAAGATATTTATATATTTCAAATGAAATATGAATTTTTTTCTCATTATTAACGAATAATCATTGACGCAAAAGTGAGTATTTAAATCTCTGACACAATCAAAAAGATACATGGTCTCTATTTTGAATGTCAAATTCATGGTCACTATAGGTATATTTGAGGCCTTGACCGTAAGTATGTGGCTATAACCATCACTAAGAAACGTGCTCTGTGGCGTATCTGATTCTTGTTATTGTTAAATCGACAATTCGATACGATTCGTTTACTTAGAATAACAGGAAATAAAATTTTTATCTAAAATATAGTTGTTGATTTTTATACCTTTCTATTTTAAACTATATATTGATACCTGTTTCAGAATTAATGAGATATCATCAAATTTATAATTATTGTTTGTTCTAATCGAGTTTTGTAAATTGTGTTGTATATAGTAAATTCAATTGTAGAATTAGAACAATATATCATTAAGTTTTCGTTAAATATATGTGGGAAAAACCCAATGGAAAAACAATTCTAAGAAAGTCAAAATAGTTTTATTCTTCACAATCATATAAACGTATTCGCTTTAAAAGTTGCAAATATTGTATAATATAAGATTATTAATGGGAAATTAATTAGAATCTCGTAGACTATTATGAAAAATATTTATTATCGCTGAATCAACAAAATATCCATAACTTCTTTGAACCAATCTAGCATCTGAAAATGTTTTATTTCCGTGTGACACCCAGCGGCTATGAATTGGAAACACCGTTAGCCAAATAGTAATTTTTAATGTAGCGAAAATTCCTGAACAACATCATCAATAAAACTATAAAAGCATGTCGGTCCTCGTGATCTCATCCCAACTCTGAACACGAATTTATCAACAGCAGACATCACGATAAAATCACCAACAGAGTAAAACCCATCGTCAGTTGTTCTTAGTGCTTGCACCACACCACACCACACCATCATCAACGTCATTGTCGTGCTCCAAATCCAACGAAATGGACTGCGGGTGCGATGCCCCATACATTGGGCCATCACTTGAAAACAGTTGTGGGGGCGGCGCTTTTATCCTATTCATGTCCTTATTGGACACATTCATAAGAAATCGATGCGATATTTCCGATCCATGCGGCAGAGTCAAGCATAAAGTTGTGCCGGATAACGAGTATGATTTTGTCGTCATCGGTTCCGGATCTTCAGGAGCTATAGTCGCTAGTCGATTATCTGAAAATCCGGAATGGAAGGTGTTGTTGTTAGAGGCTGGTGGTGATGAGCCCCCAGGTGCTCAAGTGCCTTCCATGGTTATTAGTTACCATGGAAATCCGCATATGGATTGGAATTATAAAACGGAACCGGAACCGGCTGCTTGTTTAGGAGAAGAAGACCAACGGTGCACTTGGATTCGTGGTAAAGTGCTTGGAGGATGCAGCGTACTCAATGGTAAATAAATATCAGTAATACTTGATTTGTTCCAACTAGTTGGTTTGGTACTTTACAACGCATGCGCTTTCGTTATTTATAATACGCATTCATTAGTTGGAACAAACTTAATCTAACGCCTGTACAAATACAACCTGCAGTGCGTAATAATGACTTAAAGAAAATTAAAAGTAATTTAAGAAGTACGAAAGTTCTAATAATTAATAATTTGCTCATAAAATACACATTTAATTACGAAATTTGAGCAATTAGAAAATATTATTAGACTTATGCCCGGTATTATAAACGTCAAATAACTAAAATACTCGGTAGATTTGATTTGGTAACCAAGTAATATACTTTACTCTATAGTTTTCCGTATTATAAACGAAAAATAAATTTACTTCGCTAGTAAATCTCACAGTTAAACTACTCCCATGAATTTCTAGCTAGTAACATTTATTCTGTCAATTACTTGACAGCTTCGTGTTTTGTTTTTATTTCAAATATTATTATAATAACCGATGCGAAATTTGCAATATTTATATATTATTCATCTATTGATGAATAGATAAACTAAAATAGTCGGTAAATCTCCTATTAGTTAATTTACGTGTAAGATTCTTTTATAACACACAAAATTATATTAACTGTGTAAGTAAATTTAGTTCCATAGTAACTAATTAACATTTATTTTGTTCATTATAATACCGGGCCTTAGAATACTATAATTATTCTAAGTCTAATACTATTTTCGGTATGTAGGTATGATGTATATGCGTGGTCACCCGAGGGACTACGATAACTGGGCAGCGATGGGCAACACGGGCTGGGGTTACCCAGACGTGTTACCATATTTCAAAAAATCTGAAGACAATACACAAGTGGGTACGTTAGTCGATAGTAAATACCACGGCGTTGGCGGCTACCTCACGACTCAACAATTCCCGGATGCCCCAAAGTTGGCGCATGACATCGTACAAGCAGCTTTAGAAGTTGGCCTCGGCGTCAGCAATGACCTGAATGGTGATCAGATTACAGGATTCGCCATCACACAAACGAACAACAAGTAATTTTGTTTTTTTTTTTTTTACTCATATATATAATAATACCGATTCAATCACTGACCATGAAAAATGCTCGTCTCTTATCTCCCATACCGATCTAATGAAGAAGTTTAAACATTTTTGCACAGTTTTGTTAAATAACTTAAGAAACCTATAAAAAAAAACACCTTTTACTCCTCAAAACTATTATTTCGAGGTCGTCTGCCTAATCACCTTACACATAACACCTTTCACACAATTCTTAATAGAACATCTTTAATAAATTTAAACTAATAAAAATAATAAATATTTGAACAGAAATGGCGTTCGAGTGAGCAGTGCCAGTGCTTTCTTACGCCCTGCCAAAGATCGCTCAAATCTCCACATAATGCTGAACTCAACCGCCACGAAAATATTAATCGCTAACGAAAACATAAAGCGGGCTTACGCTGTTGAGTTTATGAACAACGGTAAAACACTTACTGTAGGTGTTAAAAAAGAAGTTATAGTATCTGGGGGCGCTGTTAACTCACCTCAATTATTACTTTTATCTGGTATTGGACCTGCAGATCAATTGCAATCATTTGGAATTCCAGTCGTGAAAGATTTACCAGGTGTAGGAGCAAATTTACACAATCATGTCGCGTATTTTTTGAGTTTCGTCTTAAATAAAACAAACGGAACAAATGACTTGAATTGGGCGAACGCTTTAGAATATATTTTAAACCATTCGGGACCTATGTCGTCTACAGGCATGTCACAAGTGACTGGAATAGTTAATACGAAATACGCAGACCCAAGTGGGACACATCCAGATTTACAAATGTTTTTCGCTGGATACCTAGCGAACTGTGCGGCCTCTGGAGCTGTCGATGCGCCTGCAGATCAAGACCATCCTGCCTCACCAACACATGTTTACATGTCTCCTGTAGTCTTACACCCAAAGAGCCGAGGTACCATATCACTAAAAAGTGCCGATCCCTTAGTTGCGCCATTAATCCGAGCCAATTACCTCACAGAACCAGAAGATATGGCTACTCTTATCGAAGGAGTACGGATCGCGCAACGTCTTGCTGCTGCACCGGTACTAGTACAGAACTATGGCATTGAGCCAGATAGAAGTGATGTCGATGAGTGTAAAGCGCATCAATATGATAGTGATGACTATTGGGATTGTGCTATTCGACAAGGTACAGGTCCTGAGAACCACCAAGTTGGTTCTTGTAAAATGGGACCTGCTAGCGATCCGATGGCAGTTGTCGAACCGGATTTAACAGTACATGGTGTGATTGGGTTAAGAGTTATAGACGCATCTGTAATGCCGTCAGTTGTCTCTGGTAATACAGCGGCCCCAGCTATGATGATCGCGGAAAAAGGATCGGATTTAATTAAAGCCAAATGGAATAAGCAACCTTTAAATACTCGTTTTGGTGGTAATAGCGCGTTTAGTACACAACCACCCCAATGGAATACTAATAACCAGAATAAATGGACTTCACCACCTCCATTGATTCCTCAACGGTACCCAACTACTCAAGGTTATAAACCGCATAATTATAATACGCAACACACTCATAGTCATACGTTAAATGAGAATAATGGGTTAAGACCGTATTGATATATATTGAAGAAAATATGTAAATGAATAACAATGTTTTTATTCCTAGTATAAATAATAATAAAAAAAAAAAAATTAGTACGAAATTTTAATCTTAATATATACAGACTTTTCTATATAATCTAAAATAGTGCACAACACAAAATTTATTGTATTGCATATAATTTATCTTTTCTTCTGGGGCACTTCAGGTTCATCTTCTGGACATGGTACCTTCTCCCGGCCCATAATTTCACTCAATTGATTGGAAATTTTCGTAGTTATGCTATTTAGTAAGCCGAAACCGTTCGAAACTGCGCGATTCCATACTTGGCGACTTTGGAATACTTTCTTCTCTACAGATGCAGGATCGCCAGGCTGTTAATAATAAGAGGATATAATGACGCAATTTTTGATATTACATATGGTGTGAATTAAACAAAACACATGCCTTGGGTGATTTTTCGTCATTGCAAACACATGCTTCCTTCATAGACGTATATAATTGTTCTGATTGACTAGCATCGCCCCAAACGCCTATATCCCAGGTCCAGTAAACGACGGCGCATGCAAGCATCGATTTCAATCCGAAACCAAGTCCTTTTTTGATCATACCGAAGAATGTCAGGGGTGGTGTAGCTGGCGGGCAACCACACATCACTGGCGGACATGTTCTTGCCATATCTTGAGCGGTACACATACGGATCTTTTTCGCTGATTTCGGTGTTGCTTTCACACCCACTTAACAAACAATTTTATTTTATTTCCCCCTCACTCATAATAATCAAATAACATATATATATATATATATATACATTTTGTGTTGTTTAATACGCACCTGGTAGTTGTGCTCCGCAAAATGGTACACTTGGATATTTTTTCTCATACACCAACATTTTCGTTTTCGCATCATGACCTTTTGCTAAATTTATCGTTCGATCATTAAGGATTGTCTCGCCACAAATAATTTTTGTTTTGTCTTTAGTCATTTTAGATAATTTTCAAATAAAATAGGAGAATTTTGACAGTTATTTACAACAATTAAACAAATATAACATCATAATTTCCCTTTAGTTACTATTTTGACAAAAGTAATAACAATTTCGTAACCAAGACCCAAATGATAGTCAATTTGCATAAATATAGATTAGTTCCAACGTCTAAAATTTAAAAAAACTCATACATACCATCACTATTGCGTTTTAACGAATGCGCATGCGTCCTACAGTTTCAAATTCTAACTTTAGTTTGAACAAACCCATTAAATAATGTTTAATATATAAAAAAAAACACATTTTGTACATAAGTATATATTATTTATTTTTAGCATTCCTTTCATCAATGTTACATTTAATTTCCGGAACTAATTCCAACAATTGATTAGCATCCGGTTTGAAATCATGTTCAACCCAATACAATTTCAACTCATCGAGTATAGCACCCATACTACGACCGTTTACATAGTTAAACTTATCCCTAAGTATATTTCCATTAACAGGGAATTTCGGTGGAGTCCACTCTTGAAATTGCTCCAATAAAGAGCTATTCTGGTACTTCAGCACTTCAATCACCCACTCCCTAGTGCTTAAAGACTTCCCTTTACTATGCACAACCAACTTTTGATAAGGTGTCAACGGTTTTAAATCAGGTTTAAGTTGACGATGTTTAATAATAAAATGCGCTAAATCCCGATCATACGCCGACATTTTCAATCGATCATTCATCGTTTGGGCTTGTTCACTATTTTCTAATAGCGCCGCAAGTAAAGTAATCGGGTGTAGTTTAAGATGGCGACTAGTTTCCCATACTCGTGTAAATTCATCAATGTTTGGCGTAGCTGGTAGACCACAATACTTAGCTAACCCCACATGTAGCATAGTTTTCATTAATTCACCAGCGAAACGACCTTCAAGTGTGCGTTTTAACTCAGACCATATCCGTTCGCCTGAAATTTGCTCCAAACCACTTACATTTTGACTAATTACACGCAACGTTAACTCATCGTGATTATCCGGTTGGTCAGCAATTCTGCCGTAGAATCTAAACATATAAATAAGAAAACATCCCACGTAGATATTTCTCTAAAAAAAAATTACCGAAAATATCTTAAAATTCTTAAGTAGTCTTCTTTGATTCTTGTATCTGCGTCACCGACGAATCGAATTCTACGCTTTTGTAGATCTTCGTACCCGTAAAAGTAATCATAGACGTTTCCGTTGAGATCTAAATTTAAAATTAGGAATACTTTATTTAAAAAATACATTGAAATTGTTTTTAAAGACCTAAAAACATGGAATTTATTGTTAGATCGCGGCGATTTGCGTCTAGTATCCAGTCGGTTGTGAACTGGACTTCTGCGTGTCTACCATCGGTGGTGACGTCTATTCGTAGAGTGGTGACTTCGAAATTCTCTTTGTCGTTTAATCGCGCAGTGATTGTTCCGTGTTTTTCGCCTTTTGTGTTAATCATACGGATTCCTTCTGTATTGAACATTTGTTTCATTTGTTCTGGTGTTGCGTTCGTGGCGAAGTCGATGTCTTTTGGTTGTTCACCCAAAAGCAAATCCCTATTCATTTAATTAAAGAAAAGAGCAACATGTAGGCATATACAAACCTTACGGCCCCACCAGCAATTCGTAACTCATAGTTATATTTGGTAAACAACGAAGAAAGTGAATTGATTTCATCGTTAAATAAATTTTTAAATTCGGCACTCTCTAATTTTTTAACTATAGGCTCATCCCTAATTTTGCTCATCGCTCTCGAAAATACACCGGTATAATTAATAACCTCAACAAAAAAAAAACAATGGAATAAATATAACAATTGATATCATTGGGAGCAAACTTACTTTACTCAAAGATTTATTACTCGCAAACGATAAATTTATATATTTACTAATTAAAAACATAACTCAATTTAAGTCAATTTTATTAAAAAATAATTTTTAAGTATATATATTGGCAACACTGGTATATTAAGTATAACTTGCTTATAACTTCATAGACATCAATGTTAATGCACAGCTAATATGATCTAAAGCATAATTTAGCACATCTATTTTGCTCTAAAATATGTTTTAGTGCGTCTATTATAGTTTAAAATATAATTTAGAATATTTTAGCACATTTATTATAGTCTAAAATATATTAGTTATTCGTTTTTGATGCTTTAATAAAAATATTTAGTAGGAAATTTAAGTTAGAATTTATTTTATGGTTGGTAATATATGTTGTTAGGAATGACAACCAGTGTTGCCAGTTAGATGAAAATGGATGCTAGAAAATAATATAAGGGTGACGTGTTAGAAAATTACTATATTTTTAGTTTGACGGTACCCTTTCGTTCTAAAATAGTTTTTAATAATGAATTTCAACGCAAATGCAGGTCAGCGACAACGTAAGTGTTTTAAAAAAACGTTTTTAAAAATATGTTAGCCCAATTCGCTTGAGAGTTTTAGGTTAGTTGGTAAATATTGTGATTGTAGCTCTTGGACGTAAAGTTAAACATGTAAGGGATGTTAATGCAATGGGGCCTCCGGCCCAACCCCAATTCAACACGTATAATAACCCGCAGTTTTCAAACGGAAATGAATTTAATCAACATGCACCTGTTTATGGAGGTGAGGAAATAATTTGAGTTCCCAAAAAAATATATATATATTTTATTTCGTCGTATTAGATTATCAAGTACCCCAATATGGGATCCCACCACCGATTTACACCCAAAGTATGGGGACTGCCGGTCCTGTTCCCCAAATGCAACCAACGCAATTCAATATTCTACAGCAACCTGTCGTACAAGATATGGCGATGCAATATGGGCAACAAGTATATATTTAAAAAAATTATTTTATTAATTGAGTTACTAGTTTTGTGGTTAAGTTGGCAGATACTGGGAAAAGTATGATGAAAACTGAGCTAGAAAAATATGTGCCAGTATCAAGATTGAAGTATTATTTCGCAGTGGATACCAAATACGTTTTAACGAAATTGAAGTTATTATTCTTTCCATTCACACACGGGGTAAGTTTGTTTGTTGATAGCGCATGCGTGATAAGGTGACCAATTTATAATTAAGGATTGGTCGATCAAATACGAACAAGACAATCCAGTGCAGCCTCGATTTGAAGTAAACGCGCCCGATCTATACATCCCAACAATGGCCTACGTCACATACGTCCTAGTTGCTGGTCTCGTTCTAGGCATGCAACGTCGCTTTTCTCCAGAACAAATCGGCATCCAAGCATCATCGGCCCTAGCGTGGAGCGTCGTAGAAATCGCAGTATACGCCGCCACCTTATACATCACAAACATCCGCACACTATTGCGTACGTTTGATTTGCTTGCTTATAGCGGTTATAAATACATTGGTATTATCACTAGCGTGTTGGTAAGCCTGGTTTTCGATCGAACTGGTTATTATGTATCGCTTATTTATTGCAATATTGCGCTTGCGTTCTTCCTCATGCGGTCCCTTAAGGCGCAAGTTGTACCTGAAGGTAGTGGCACTACTGGTCAGAATACACCTCATTATTATGATACTTCCACGTCGCATGGGTCGAAGCGAAAATTATACTTTTTGCTTTTCGTCGCTGCGATGCAACCATTGTTAAGTTGGTGGCTCACATATCACTTGATATCAGCGCCAGTTGTTGATAAATTAGTAGCACCATAAATTATATGTTTCAAAATAAATATTTTGCAGTCGATTTATTGTGTGTTTTATGCTTAGTCCGGTCCTGGTGTTTAGGTCACGTTGGTAGCAGTGAGTGAGGTCTGTCACTTTCATGTGTTGCGACTAGCATTGATAATGCAGTGTGTTGGTGTAAGTTGTATTGGATTAATACCAATTAGGACGTCGGTGTGGTTTGATTTATTGTATTTTTACGTTCGTAATAAACCACCATGAATATCAGTATTAATACAACTGTGGTGGTGCAGCGCAATTATTATTTCACCACGGTGGATTATGTCGTTTTTGGGGCTATGTTACTACTATCCGCGATTACTGGCATCTACCATGGTTGTGGTGGCAAACAAAAAATCACAACGCAAAAATATCTTATGGGTAGCAATATGCAAGTATTCCCAGTTGCAATGTCTTTAATCGCAAGGTAAGTGAATGCATTTATCACAACTTATACCACTGGCATATGTTAGGTTATATTCGAATTACGAAATAACCACCTTAAACTTCTAAAATATACATCAACGCGTTTGATTATTGTTTAAAATAAATTTACGCTTCAATTTTGCATTAAACTCATCCAATCTATATCAAAACATAGCGCAGCTAATATCTAAAATATATTTTAACACATTTATTATCATTAAAAACATAGTTAACTGTTATCTATTATAGTCATATTTTAATACTTTATTATATTTCAATAATAATTAAAGCTCTGGAAAAAAAATTATATGTCTCATACATTTTTTTGCAAATCTAAACATAACTTCGCACCTCTATTATGGATCTATAACATAATTGTGCTCATCTATGCTAAATTTTAGATTTAATTTTGCGCATCTATTATAGTCGAAAATTACTATATCTTTAATGTAAAACATAATTTAGCACATCTATTACGGTCTAAAATGTAATTTAGCGCATCATACAATTAAAAACATAATTTTTCACAACTAAAACACATTTTTACGCCTTAAAAACGATTGATTTTAGCTCATAAATCAAAGTTATATTTAATATACAACATAATTTAGCGCATCTATTAAGTTCTAAAACGTAATTTAGCGCATCTATTCAGTTCTAAAACGTAATTTAGCTCATTTAAAACGATTTCGCACTTCAGATAGACCTAAGATTTAATTTTGTGCATTTATTTATAGTATAAAATAGTAATAATTTAGCACATCTAACTAAAAAATATATTTTTGCACCTCCTACATAAAAACATAATTTACCGCATCTATAGTATTAAACATATTTTAGCGCCTTAACCACTGTTGAATTTAACATATTAATTATCGTTTGAGCATATTTAATATAAAAACATAAATTGCACATCTATTATCTTCTAAAATATAATTTATTGCACTATACTAATCACGTCTATCGCAGATCTAAATCACTTTTGCATATTTAATATGTGCGAAAACATAATTCGTAGCTATTTAAATCTCTGACCTAAAACATAATTTAGCGCATCTATTACGGTTTAAAATATAATTTATCTCAACTATTACGGTTTAAAGTGTAATTAAGTGTGTCTATTACAGTTTATAATATATGATTTATCGCAACATATACGATTTGTGTAGGTGTAATTTTTTGAATTATCGGTAAAATTGCACTCTTCTATGCACTATTATTACGTTTATATAATTTATTGGATTTTTTTTTTGTGTAGTTATGTATCCGGGGTGACTATTTTAGGAACACCTGCAGAAATTTACAATTTCGGCACACAATATTGGTTGATTGTTGTCGCTATTTGGATAATGGGTGGGTTGGTTAGTTCGTTATACTTACCGGTGTTTTGTGCGTTAGAAGTTAGCTCATCGTACGAAGTAAATTTATTAAATTATAAATCGACTATTATATCTTGTTTATTGTGGTTGGTGTTTTTTTTTTAGTATTTGGAATTACGTTTTAATCGAAAAGTGAGAACCGTTGCGTGTTTAATGTTTATTTTAGATGAAATCATGTTTTTACCAATTTTAATCTATGTACCTGCGTTGGCATTTAATCAAGGTATGTTATTCACTCATTTTTTTTTTCATGATTGTGTAATAATTATAATTTTCAAATATCTTTTTAGTGACTGGTGTCAGTATACATGTTATCGGAACTATTGTTAGTGTGATATGTATTTTTTATACTGTAATTGTAAGTTGTTTTTTTTTTTTCTAGAACTGATTTTGGATTTTATTTGGTGATTTAATTCCAGGGTGGACTGAAAGCTGTCGTTTGGACTGATACCTTACAGATAATCATCATGTTTATTTCAGTGATAGTAATAGTGATAATTGGAACAATTGCCGTCGGAGGGCCAACCGTAGTTTGGGAAAAAAGTCGAGCGGGCGGTCGATTACAATTCTTTAAGTAAGTAAGTTAATTTTTCGTACAATTTTGAACACCATGACCCAATTATGAACCAGTTTACCAACATGCAAATTCATTACGATCATATTGCAAACGTATGAATTTTATAAGATTAAAATCAAATTCCTCTTAAAATAACACGCGGTAATAAAACGCTAGTTATTAAATGTAATTGTTTTAAACAAATAATTCATTTAAGCGTGTTGTTAATTCTTATCTTGATTTGTGTAATGTATTAAACTTTATGACATATTTATTTAAGTATTCGTTTAATATATATATAACACAGGATTATGAGTAGTATACGAATTAAACAAAAAAAAAAACGAATAAAAAAAATCTACTAATATGTTTAATAATTTATGTATATTATAAATAATTACAGCTTGGATCCAAGTATGTATGAGCGTCATACGTTTTGGAGCGTGCTCATCGGAGGTACAGTATTCTGGACGGCGTTTAATTCCGTCAACCAAACAATGGTGCAACGCTATATGTCGTTGTGTTCTTTAAAACAAGCGCGAAGGTATTCATTAGCCCCTTTTCGTCACAACGGTCGTATATTTGTCTCAGATCGTTGATATTGTTCACAGTTGGCGTAAGCGTGTTCGTATCAGTGTGCTGTTACGCTGGCCTTTTAGTTTACACCACTTACATCGATTGCGATCCGTCTATTTCAGGTCTAGTTGAGGCGGATGACCAATTGTTGCCGATGTTTGTTATGCAAACTGTTGGTCATCTACCCGGCATTCCCGGCTTGTTTATTGCGGGGGTGTTTGGGGCTGCTCTTAGTTCATTATCAGTGGTTTTAAACTCGACAGCAGCTGTTTTATTAGAAGATGTCGTCAAGGGTAAGTCTACAATTATTAATTTTCAACAAGATAAAAACATATAGTTGTCTCTATATATATATACGCACGCAAGTGATTAAATATAACTATTGTAATATATGTGATGCAATTTATTGTTCTTTACATAATATCGTTACATTGTTGCCAAATTGAGAAATTATTAAGAAGTATAAAATTAAATGTGTCGGTTAGGTTTATAAAATATCTGCAGTGTCATGCACCGAACTTTCTTATCCGCATATGGGTTAAACCATATCGTAGTTACATTATTTTTCTAATTTATAATATTTGTTCTAACCTTTAGATCGCTTTTACACTAAATATGTTTCTTAGAATAAATATTAAATGTCAAACTTCAAATTATTTAAGTCTATTTTGTTAAACAATTGACAGGCGCAGATGATAGGATTTATGTAACAATATATATAATAAGCAGAAATTTATTTTGAAACCAGTACTTTTTTTGGATAAAAGTTTCAAACAAAAGTTGTACTAAATATAAATATCATTAATTTTTGTTCACAAAAAATTTCTGTAACTGTAACCATTTTTGAGTAATTGCAGAAACTGCAAAAAATGACTAGGGTAAACATGCACTTCCGGTCGGAATATGGTTTTCAAAAATAGGAGGTTTTCGTGCCAGGCACGTACAAATCTTAAGTTTAAAATTTCATAATTTTCCCCTTAGCCGTTTGGGCTGTAGAGTGCTCACACACACACATACACACACACACAGACGGACGTCATTCCAAAAATAGTTGGAATCGATTCAGGGAAGGTCAAAACGTATATTTCCGTTAAAATCTCGAGTTCGAAATTTTTCATGATTACAATACTTACTTATACTGCGTATAAGAAAGTAAAAATGTTGAATACATATTTAGAATTATATTAGAGGTCAAATGAACAGAATTTGAACCTTTAGAACACAACAATCTTAAAAATAGACTAACCTCTGACGTATCCCGAATATTTGATGTAATTACCATTTATATATTAACCGATAACGTTTTTTAAAGGTGTATTACGACAAAAACCATCAGAAAATGTCTCGAGACTGTTCGTAAAAGGTTGCGCCTTAGTGTTAGGCATGATTGCGTTAGGATGCCTGTATATCGTCGAGCATCTAGGCGGCATCTTAGCAGTTGCGACAAGTCTAAGCGCGATTGCAGCAGGCACGACTTTCGGCGTTTTTACTCTAGGTATGCTTTGCCCCTGGGCAAATTCCACCGGGGCTGTTTTAGGGGCGCTAACCGGGGCTGTTTTGTCTGGTTTGGTGTCTTTTGGATCTCAATATGCTGCAGCTACTGGGTTATTAAAATCCCATAAGTTACCTGTGTCGATTGAGCAATGCGATGCTGGTGTGCTTGCGCCGAATGCGACTGATTATAGTTCTGAATCGGAAGTGTTTCCTTTGTATCGATTGTCGTATCATTGGATCGCACCAATTGGTGTTTGTTCTGTTTTGATTGTTGGCGCATTAGCTAGTATCCCTGGGCGAAAAGCGCAATTGGAGAATTTGGATCCGAATCATTTGTCGCCGATTGTTCGATGGGCTTTAGAGCGAAAACGACAAACTTGCAAACTTGGATCAGCCCTTAATTTAAAAGTAAGTTTTTACCACAAATTATAGCTACCAAGGTACCTTAAGCACAATAAACTTATTTAATAGTAATTTTTGAAATGATTTAATTTGCAGGAAACGCATGAATCTACGTTTACCGAAACCACATGAGATTACAAAACAAATAAACCGTTATGTATTAGTAAAAGATATTCTATATATATTTGTTATACTGTATTGAGTACTTTTGTATTGTTATAAATAAAGATATATATTTTTAAAGTTATTATAAAAGGATATTAATATTCATTTAATTTTATTAAAAAGTATACAGTTTATTTAAATTTGTAAGATAATTATTAAAAACGGTTTAGTAATGTTGCCGATTCAAATAATATAGTCGTTAGGGATTTAGGAGTTATTTTAGATATTTCCTTCATAGTAGATTGGCAACACTGGTGATGTTCGGTGTGAGGTTAGTTGTAAGTTAGTATTTTGGCGCCTTTTGCTTTGCATAGTACATGCAACCAATGAGATCGTGTTGTGTTTCGTTAGATTCATGTTGTAAAAGTGATAAATTAGAATAGAAAATGATCGAAATCGATGATTTAGTAAATGAATTTGAGTTTATTGGGATAAATTCCCCTCCAGATATACTAAATAAATGTAATTTGGATACTAGTGTAATTAGCCAGTGCTCTAAACGGTTGCTATTGTAGGTTTGGAAGTGTGTACCATACACAATTTAGATGCGGAGGCATTCGTCGAGGAATGGGTTGCGTTTGCAGAAACACACTTAGGTGGTAAATTAAATCCAACGCTTAAAGGACTTGAGAAGCTAGTGAGAAAATTATCCGATCATGTGAAATCGACCGTTAAGGATACCAAAGTTTACAACAATCCAAAATCGTATCCTTTGGTGCATAAATTCAAAATTTCCAATCATAAACACAAAATTCCTCAACTCGAAACAGCGATGTGAAGATTTTGAACGCGTACAATCCAGCCAGCGAAAAGGTAAGTTTTTCTTTTGTTAATTTGTGTTGGTGACCCGTTCTTTTTTTTTCACCATTACACCACCAATCCCTGCTCTCTTACTGGTCACGTGGTGTCAGTTTGTGGCCATGTGATTGGTTGAACAAACTGAACGCACGTTTAAGTGAAAAAAACGTGCCTCAGGTAGAAAAAGAACTTTACCGCCATAATGCCCATTACGTTTTTGAAATCAATAAATCGCGTACGTCCCTAACCGTCAACTAGTACTAAAACTGAGTGAAATGTTGCTGCGTAGCGTGTCGCAACTAGAACGTTGCACTTGGGTAAACTTGAAAGTTTCTCAGAAAAATTATCAAGGTCGTATGCCTTAGTCGCCATTTGTTAAAAAAGTATTCAAGAAAGTTATAAGCATACATTTGTACGCTGTAATATTTATAAACCAGTGCATTTTATTTGTTATATTTGTGTTTTTCGGTGTTTATTTACTTGCATGTTTTATATTTGGGGTAGAAAATATTGGAACAACCTGTTGATTCATGCAAAGAGCGTTTAGGTTTCGAGGTAGATTAGTTAACAAAAAAAAAGTGATTTTATATGCATTTTCTCGCTGAGGTTTTCTTGTTAATGGTTGTTAATATGAGGGATATTGTTTAGATGTTTTTAGTAATTGTTGGTTATTAGCCCGGCGTCTTAATGGCTTCGTTGTTAACATAACGGTTATTTTGCATCTTGTTGTGTTTTGTGAAGAAATTGTATTTCTGGTTCTATTTCGTGGGTGGGGACCTAGTTAACATGATTTTTCAATTGTGACTAGATCCACACTCATCAAATATGATCGGAATGATCTACGATTGATTGATCTGCGACGTATCAACAATTTTTTCGGTTTCTGTTGGCGGGTGTTGGTCTGGTGCACGTATAAGTTATTGTGACTAGATCCATACTCGTCTATAGAGGCTCCGATATAAACACACATTATTACTCTTTTTCCCACAAAAAAAATGGAGTAAACCTTTACAACAAAATCCAACACCAAACATTATTTATTCATATTAATACTCTTATGTCTCAAATAAAAAATTATTCAACATATATCTCTATTTATTTATTTTATTTATCATAAATATAAATTAGATTACATAATACAATCTTGTATTAGTTTGTCGATTACAATTTTAATTTATGCGATTCTTATTCTTTAATAACTGTTTGATTATAGTAGGGAATTTTTTATCTTCTCGGAAATTATTACAAAAATAAACGATTAAAATATCGAATTGCAAAGCAACTTCAAGTTACCTTCATCTTCCAAATATATAATCGTTTCTTATACATTAAAAATATAAGTAGAATGAAATGTATAAAAAAAATCTGTATCTACTTAAAAAAAATATATAAAAATAAAACATACAATTTTAATATTTATTTCATTCAATAATCATAATTTAAATAAAACAATAACAACCTATTTATTGATTACAGAATGATTTACCACAAATAAACTTATTTAGAGCAGTCGACCAAGACAACAGTTTTATCCCAGCTAGTTACAGTCAATCAGCGTACGCATTCAAATCCTAAATTAAAAACCCAAAATTAATCACCACTTTTCGCAGTGTTAAAACATCTGCAAATTACGAAAAACGCACAAACGCTGGCTCGATAATCACTACCTATGACCCGACCAACTTATTACAATCCGAATCGGTTTTCAAACACCAACATGTAACAATTCAATTGTTCGATGAATACAACATTAAAAACATGCCATCGAACACCAATTACATGTTTGAAGTGCCTGAAGACGAGCTAGCAACTTTCCTATCAAAAATCAACCGTATTGCGAATATTCTCAACAAAAAATATTCATTGGATCAAGATTTTCCAGGCGCTGATGCGGTTGGTGTACGTCGTTCGTTATTTATCATAAATAATAATTGTAGCAACTTATAGGATTCGCATAATATATTATATGGTCGGGTTCGTTGCGATGGCAGCGGGAAATTAAATTTATCATCCGTGCTTTTGGAAACTGTGAAATATAGAGGGAATGGTCGGATTGGTCGTGTAAATCTAGATAAATTGCAATCATACTCGTTCTATCCGGGACAAGTGGTTGCGATGCATACTCATGTTAATCCTTCTAATATCCGGGATGTTTTTACACCGGATGTAGTTTATATGGACGCAACACCAGATTTACCGATTAAATTACCGATGATTGAAAATTCATTAAAACTTATTGTAGCTTGTGGACCGTTTTCGTTAATGGATAATTTAACATATCAACCTTTACAAGATTTAGTCAAGTAAGTATGAATGTGATAAGATTGTTTATATGTTTGGTAAATATTTATTTATGAAGGTATGTAGTGAAAGAGAAACCTGATGTTCTTATCCTTGTTGGGCCTTTCGTCGATGTTCGCCATGGGTCAATCGTTGATGGATCACTAGCAGAGACATTCGGTTCTCATTTCGAGACGTTAATGTCCGGTGTTTTATCACCATTACACGATACGCATGTCCAAGTCGTTTTAGTGCCATCATCAACGGACGCGCATCACCATAATTGTTACCCCACACCCCCATTTGACCCGTTATCGAAAAAATACTCGACTAATGTACATATGATGCCTGACCCGTCGCTGTTAAGCGTGAACGGGGTGATTATTGGGGTTACCAGTGTAGATGTTGTGTTTCATATCGCGAAAACTGAAATGAACTATCCTGCAAGCAGTCCAGATCGAATTGCGCGATTTATATCGCATTTATTCTCTCAACAGAGTTTTTACCCCTTATATCCACCCGCTAAAGATTTATTTGTTGATCAAGGATTACTGGAAAAATTTGCGAAATTACCTATAATACCACATTTGTTAATTTTACCCTCCAATTTCGGACAATTCGTTAAGGTAAGATAGTTTTAAGCTACAAGTTAAATCATTACCCAAATTTTATCTCCCGAATTCCTACGATTTTTTTTCTTATACATATGTGTGCGTTAATAAACCATCCTGATATCCATGGCTGTGTGTCAAATTGGGGGAGCAAATTTTAAATTACGATTTTTTTTTGTTTTTTATTGTGTAGAATGTTAAAGGATGCATTGTAGTCAATCCGGAACGTCTATCTAAGGGCTATGTGGGTGGAACATTTGCGCAAATACAAATATACCCGAAACAAACGAGCGCATCGCTTGCAGACACTGTGACGTGTCAAATAATTAAAATCTAAACTGTAACTTGTAGCAGGCTATTTTTTTTTTATAAACAATGTACTGATATAATTCATTTATTTATCGATTCTTTTTATTATAATACGTTTACAGTGAACATAAATGTTTATTTATAAAATTGTTTTATTTACAATATTTGCTGCAATTGTTATTGCAAGTGAATTTCATTATAAACGGTCGTTTCGCTCGAATAGTTTAGTACATTGTGGAGCACTTGAAGATGTGAACAAAGTTTTCCGAGCTCTTATGATCGTGACTTTTATATTCTTTATCTTAATCATGCTTGGTAAGAGCCGCTCATTCAAATTTGTTGCGTATTCAAATCATGTTTGAAATAGGTCTGATAAAAGCAATAATTGGATGCTGTTGCTTTCAATTTGTTGCCATATGCGGGTTGAGATTTTTGGTTGAGTTACCACGGAGTTTAAACCAATACCACGAACGATCTTTGCGAGATTTCGAAGTGGTTTACGACGATGAAGGGTGGCCAGTGAATCCGAACACGAACCGAAGAGTACGTCCGTTAGAACAGTTAGTATCGCGTTTTGTCAATCCAGTACGTTGAGTGTTTAAAAAATATATATATATATAATTCACTCAACGTATTCGTTCCCTATATTACTACTAAAGGACATTGCTTTTGAAACCATTTTACACTCGTATTAAAATACAATTAGCACAAGTTAAAAATAATTAGTATATTTAAAACTTATAATAAATAACATAAAAACAGAACAGTCGGTTACAAATCAAATATAAAATTTTTATTCTCGTATTTATACTTCGCTATCTCAAAAGCAAGTTTAGCTTTTTTCAATTTAATTTTCTCTAATTCTACATCTATGTAACGTTCGTAAAAGCTCTTAATAATACTATTTAAATCATTCGCAGCCGATTCTTTGTTCGTTTCCGTACTTTCCGTTCTTAGTAGCGGTTTCTGTCGCGTACCGTTTAAAATATCTTTTTTTCTTTTCGACGTGTCCGTCTCATGCCCCGGTGACAAATCATTCAATTGGTCAGTTACTTCCAACGGATTGACGCTAATTTCAATTAATTCACCGTCGGACACGTCCGAATTTGGTTCATATTTAAATAAATCATTATTCGATGTTTCATTCTCGGGTAAATTACTAGAATTCGATTGAAACTCAAAGCCGTTATAGTTTGTAGCTACTTTCCCGCCCCATATCGCCATGCCTCGTTCTTCCAGCAAACTTAATTTCACATCCTCGATTCCCGATTTGATCTTCAATTTCCTATACTTACTTCGCGTTGCGTATTTCCAATCGCCAAATCTCTAAAATCACATTAATTCACCATTAAATATATTGTATCAAGATCCTCGCCACTGCGTTATTAATTATTGCGCAGGCGAACCAATAGACATTTTAAGTATTATATAAATACTTTTTTCCATTCCTCGACGGTCAAATTAGGCCCATCTCCTAACGCATTCAATTTTATTGTCAATTTGTCCCATTTATTATCTACGTAATCGGGCGGATCATTTGTGCCGCTTCGAAAACGGGTATCAGTTTCCATACATGATAAATATAATTCGTACTGTTCTGGAGTTGTGTTTTTAGTACGTTTACGTTTATTTCCACTGTTAAAAGCATAAATATTTGGTTATAAATTATCATATTATTTATATTAGGTGTCTGTTGTTATAGTTTTAAAGAAGTATATATTTTAGTTTCGAGACAATGTTTCTCGTAAGTACCTCATTATTATGGCCTGTTATGTATAATAAAATTGTTTTTAAACAGATTTGAACTGTCAAAATACATGTGAATATAGCTGTGGACCAATAGGTCTCCGGATTAATCCGGGCGATTTTTAGATGCATAATATTAAAAAAGCGCTTTTTGGGGTCTTAGATCATTGTTTTTTTTTGTATATGATTTTGATTTGTGAATTTATGTTTTTATTTGTTTTGGTTTTTAATTTTTATGAGTTGATTAAATCGAAGTAGTTATGAGTAGTTTAAATCGAATCGACTTTAAAGATCTATTAGATATTTAAGTTAACTTGCGGATACTTTCTGAATTAAAATTTAAATATTTTACTATTTATTTATTTTTATGAGCTATATAATATACATAACACATAAAAAGTAGATAAATTAGTTTTAGTATTTATTGTAAGATTTGTGTTTTTTCTTTTAGGAATACGCAATTTTGTTTAAACGTTGTATTCTTCCTCGTTATCCCGTTTGCGTTTATCCACCACATTTGTAAAATGAATTATTGCGTCGAATCGCAACGGCCAATGCAGCATCGAACGAGGCGATACCGATACAAAATGGACATGTACAGCGACGAAGAAGCGGAAAACCGTGATATGAATTACGTTTTGCAACAAATGCACAGAAGCGAACAATCTTTAAGATCACCAAGACGTTAAATACGCAATAAATAAAAACAAATTATAATTAATTCAAACACAACAACCATTTTGATTAAAGCTGTCTATTTATTCAATTATTTTTAACAATAAATACACTCAATAGAAAAATAGTATTAATTAGTGCAAAACATTCAAAGAACTCGATTCCACTTCGCCGTCCGCGTTGAATTGCGACGAGACCCAAGCAAGGCCCCATTTTAGATTTGTCAACAGGAATTTCAACGCTTTTGTCCATTGTTCCTCTGAGTTAAATTGTATTCTATATTTAAAAGAACAATTATTACGTCATATATTAACTTGATCCTATATATATATAATAACTTACTTGATCGAATAACTATTTCCTGTCGCGGAATCTTCAATTTTCCCTTTGTCCATTCGATACGGAAGACAAAAACCGGAATCGCCTTTCTCGACTTCTTCTTTAAATTGCTGTAAACAATCCAAGAACGCGACCATTCCTGCGTCGAATTTCGTGTCCCACAGGAACCGAAAACCACCTGATCCATACAAGGGTAGTTCTCTTCGTTCCGATAGTACTTCTATATATGAATGGTTCCCATAGGGTACCAACTTGTACCGGTGGAACACCATGTTCATTTTGCGTGCGAGTGCCGCCAACAACAACGCGGTTTGACCCCAAGCGGCGTTGATCTCGGACCAATCGACTGGCGCTGATGGTAAACGACCCAAACGGAAGTTGTTGATCGTCCCGAAGTGACCCGAATGCCAAATGTGAAATGTCGCATTGAACACATTCGTTTTCTTCAACTTCTCAAGTTGGGCCTGCGTGTGAACTAATTGACATTCCAAACTGTGAAGAGGTTAGTTATAAAGTAATTAGTTGCTTATAGATCATATAAAAACCTTTTATGTTCGTCATCTGTAAGCATGAGTTCTCGTCGATGTTTTGTGTATTCTTTCCAATAACGATGTTCTTCATTGCAGAGCCGTTCGTACTCATTCTGGTGCTCGAGTATCGCATCCAATGTCGACTTTTCTTCGGATTGCAACGCAGTTAACTCAGCAACCAAACGCTGCTCTTCGGATTTCAAGTCATCGAGTTCTTTCTCCAAACAAGCAACGCTTGGTTCATTCGTATCACATTCTAATCTACAAGTTAAGTATACAATTTACAACGAGCCCTAACTACATATAGACACTTCACCTTTTTAAATACTCATTATAATCATTGAACTCATTCTGAGTTAACCGTAACTGTTGCTCCATTAGCTCCAATAAAGAATCGGTGCATTCGTCACATAATGGATGGTCTATATCTGAATTACAAGCTAGAGTATCGAATAAACTTGCAGTTATCTATAAATAGAATATATTATTACATTTTTTTATGATTACAGTCCACATTTACCCGCATTTGATTGCTAATGCCGAGACCAATACACTCTGTTTCATCATCCACAACTAACATAAACCCATTTGCACCATTGCCGGAATCGGACAATTTGTAAGGGGGCACAAAGTGATCCAAACTGGCAGTTTGGGATTCCAAATCCACTTCGGGATTCGAATGGATTGGTACTAGGTGTGTTAAGACGTTAGTGATAAGTTGTATGATGGTGTTGCGATGTAACTTACAAGATAATTCAGCTAGTAAATGTTCGCCTAGGTTGTTTAATGATTCGTCTAAAGTGAGAGGTTGAAGACATCGTTGACAAGCATATGATATGCTCATTTTTATCACATCTGCCATCATTTAAAGCTAGTTATGTTTATAAAAAATAGTATTCGTTTTACGAAATACGTGTTTTATTACCGAATATGAATCATTGTATATGTATCAAATTGTTTCGTATGAACTTAAAACTGTTGTGAGAACACAAATGTCATTTTGTTTTGCCAGGGTCGGACTCTATCTGGACGGACTCATAAATTAATTAGGAGTACATTTTGTTGTAATATTATTATAATATATAATATATATGTTTGTATACTCATTTGTAATGAGGTATTGTTTAGAGTTTCTGTATTAGTATTTTTAAAATGTTGAAATGAGAGAAATTAATTAGGAGTAAATGTGAGCTCCTATTATTTTACATGTGTTTACTCATTAGTAATGAGGTATTGTTTAGCAGTTTCAAAATGTATTCTACTGTTTAAATGTTTGTTTCATAATTATTATTGTAAACTTAGTTGTTAGAGATTTTCTATGATGATATGTAATTCTTTATATGATTTTAAATATTTATACTCATGTTAAGTAGTTTAAATCTTTTTACTATAAGAGAAATTGTATGATTAATTATTATTTGTATTTGAATATTTATTTAGAGAAAATTCTATATGTAATTATAGCTGTAATAGCGATTTTTGTACATGTAAACTTAAATTACTTAGTTTTAAATAAAAACAACTTAAAATATAAATATAATCTTTTATTTAACCTTAAAACTCCTTAAAGACTACATAAAATAGTAATTATAATTTTTAGGTTAAATCTAACCTTAAAATTTTAATTAAAATTTTTGAGGTTAGAATTAACCTAAAAATTTTAATTAAAATTTCACACCTTTTTCAATTTATTTTGACCATTTGGTGAAAAAAAATCTCGAAATTGCTAATTAAAATTTTGAGGTTAATTCTAACCTCAAAAAAATTTTGAGGTTAGAATTAACCTAAAAATTTTAATTAGCAATTTCGGGATTTTTTTTGACAAAATGGTCAAAAAAATTTGAAAAATGTGTAAAATTGCTAATTAAAATTTTTAGGTTAATTCTAACCTCAAAAAAAATTTGAGGTTAGAATTAACCTAAAAATTTTAATTAGCAATTTCGAGATTTTTTTACACAAAATGGTCAAAAAAATTTGAAAACGGTGTAAAATTTTAATTAAAATTTTGAGGTTAATTCTAACCTCAAAAAAATTTTGAGGTTAGAATTAACCTAAAAATTTTAATTAGCAATTTCGAGATTTTTTTTGACAAAATGGTCAAAAAAATTTGAAAAATGTGTAAAAATGCTAATTAAAATTTTGAGGTTAATTCTAACCTCAAAAAAAATTTGAGGTTAGAATTAACCTAAAAATTTTAATTAGCAATTTCGAGATTTTTTTACACAAAATGGTCAAAAAAATTTGAAAACGGTGTAAAATTTTAATTAAAATTTTGAGGTTAATTCTAACCTCAAAAAAATTTTGAGGTTAGAATTAACCTAAAAATTTTAATTAGCAATTTCGAGATTTTTTTTGACAAAATGGTCAAAAAAATTTGAAAAATGTGTAAAAATGCTAATTAAAATTTTGAGGTTAATTCTAACCTCAAAAAAATTTTGAGGTTAGAATTAACCTAAAAATTTTAATTAGCAATTTCGAGATTTTTTTACACAAAATGGTCAAAAAAATTTGAAAACGGTGTAAAATTTTAATTAGTATAAAGTTTTTTTAAGTGCCAACAAGCACATTTTTAATCCCTGAAATGATAAAGAAACAAGAAAAGGAAAACTCTTAGAGCAATAAAATCAAACAACAATATACAAAGAAAACATATTTTATTTATAAATTTTGTACATAAATATTATTATCTTATTAACACATATAAATTCTTTAAACACCAAGAAACAGTTTATTCCTTAAAATTAACAACAATGAATAAATTAAATATATTAACTGACAATAAAATAAGAAACATTTATATTTGGCAAACAATTTTCCCAATGTTTATTCATATATATATTAAAATAGGGCATAGAAGTTTTAACTCGTAATAAATTTTAATCTATGCCCCATAAACAGACAAGTAATTATTTATATTTAAGAATAAATAAACAAGTTCATATAAAAATATATACATAATATTTAAACCCCATATTTTAACATAATTATTTAGCAAACCATTTATATGTACAGTAACTGCCTAATAGGTCCAGATCAATTCATAATATTACCCCGATTTCCGAAACCATTTGCTAGACACCCAACAAAGTATAATAATTAAATATTCCGATACTTTCCCCTAAACAAGAGAAAACTTAAATAATTAAAATGAAAAACTACGCAAAGTGTTGACTTTAAAAACCATGCAGGTACATCAAGAAGCATGCGTTTACATCCATGTAAAATAAACAAACAAACACAAAATATAAACTACAGAGAGTCAGAAAAAAAAAAAAAATATATAATAACTATATTATAAACGATAATTATTGCACATGCAAATTAAATATGAAATGGAAAATATTGCACACGTAAACATGGTATGAACTACACAAAAATATTGCACGGGTGTAATTGTTAAAATTATCGTAATTGCACAACGAACTTAAAATAATACAATAATAGGCAAGATTCATTCAATATACCTATTGGTCGTTAAGCCTAACTTAAACAACTAATATTGCTTGTAATCCTAAAATTACGCATTGCACTGCCGGCCCAATAATATCACAATCAGCAAATCGTTTCTCTTTTACAGAGATTTGATTTGAATTGCACGACATTAGGAAATAATTACGTATTTACAACAGTTAATCTAAATTATATCATAACTTAAATACACCAACAATATTCATCATTTAAAAAAACACTTTTTAGTTGTTAACATACAAATTTCAATAAACAATACAGATTGAGTCGAAGGAACTTTAAAACAAATAAATTTTGATACACAAATTACGCAAAATTAATTTTGTACTGAATATGTTTCATGTATGTACTACAATTATATTAAATATATCGATATAAAATCACGTCTTTAAGATTTAGTAATTTATGCTTAAAATAATTGTTTATACAATCGAACGCTAATTATCCGATAACATTTTGACGAAACTAGAACTCAAATAATTCATTTTTTTTATTATTTAATACGTAAATAATCTTAATTAATTGTAATAGAAAACAAATAAGGATTAATTGACTCATGGATAATTAACGTAACTGTATAAACAAACTAAACATTGTTAATCGTTTACAATTAATAAGGAAGGTTTACTAATTTAGTAAAACAATAACAATTATGTTCATACAAATATATAAAAATTTTACACGCATTTCTAAGTAAACATATAAAAGTTACGCTGACGAAATAACATTCTTAACATCGTTACCTTGCTCTAACAACACCACCTCATCGGTATGTCGATCTGAACCCACCCCACTATCAATCGACTCAGTGATACGTGCAAATTTGCGATAAGTCCCAAAAAACACTGAATGCGTCTCTATACTCTCAGCACCCGACTCACTATGCCCATCCCCTGAACTCTCATCCGTTTCACTCTCTTTATCCGGTTCCTTAACCACTTCATTACGTTTACGCGATTCATTCGAATCCGTACTCAAATACCCTGAATCCTCTTTGTGCAACGTGGACGTATTGTCTACTAATTTCCGCCATGTTTTTTTCACTGAGTCACTTTTGGTTTTATCGCGCATATGTCTATCGATGTTTTTCGCGCCAAAATAATTTTCTGGCGCTTTGGGTGGGTTGGTGTATATAAACGATGTATCAAATGTGGGATGGGTGGACGCGTGCAAGATAAATTGGTTGTTGACGTTATTTTTGAAAACAACGTCATCTGAGTGTATGAAGTCGTTTAAGATGCTAAGTGTTTTTTCTTGATTGGTTTTCGGGTGTTCGTTGTCCGAGGTATTGGAACTATTGGCAGAAACACCGGAGGGTTGGGAAATGGTTGAGAATGGCGATGAATTATTCCTTGTTGAACGTTTCATACTAGTGCTTCTGCCATTAGCATTTTTTGGTGGTAGGGGGGGCTTGAAGACTTCTACTTTTCGTGGTGGTTTTGGGTGTTCGTAAATTGGGGACTGATCGGGAGATGGGACTACGTCTGGGGGTATTTGGCGGACAGTACTACTAGGCGATTGTCTTTGGCGTTTCTTTTGTCGTTCTTCTAAAGTCAATATTTTACCTTCTTCGTTTTTAAACTTATTCCAAGATAGAGTCTTTTGGAACAGCTCGTTTGTTGGACCAGTAAAGGTGATATTATCTAAACTGGGTCTGATGTAACACCGCGTTTTCGCCTCATATATTTCCCTCAAACTTCCATAAGTACGATTGAAATTTGAATTTAAAGCATTACCAATATCAGAAGAGTTATTTAACGTATCACTTTTAAAACTACCAGTAGTCTTTAATAATATCTGCCGCGGTCGTTCTAAGGAATCAATATAATCACTATTCGCTTCCGAACTCCCAGATTTCGACTTATTTGGTTTACGGTCTAAAGTATCCGGTTCAAAACTATCCGAATCCTCAACTCGAATATAATTATCCGGACAATCTTCAACTTCTATTGTTAAATGACCTGGTTTCTCATCAGGTTGTTCGTAACGGATTTTCGGTTTTCTATCGTCTAAAGTCGAGGCATTTGAGTCACTTGGACTTGATGGCGCACTACCGAAATTATAACCATTATTCACATAAACTTCACTCACAAGATTATAGCCATTGTTGCGTTGTAGTAACTCTGGCAAATGATACAACTTTGGTACCGAAACAGGTTTCTGTTTTTTCAAAACAATAAGCTCATATTCATGTTCTACTATTGGTGATTTTCTAATATCTAATATTTCGTTTTTCATCGTAATTTCTTCATCTAAAGGTAATGTAGAGCTTAAAGTGGGACTAGGCTGTGATGATGACACATCTGCATAATCTTCAGGCGTGCTATAACCGTTTTTGTTACTTAAATTTCTTTCCAGACTATCTGCTTCGTAATCTAATAGTTGTTTCTTTAATATGTCTGAGCGTAATGGTTTCGGTTCTATTACATGCGTGAATTCGTTGATCACAGCCGCCATTTTTTGTTTGGTAATTTGAGGAATTTCGACCACCTTATCGACGGCACTAGCTTCCGTTATCATATCTGGTAGTTTTGGTGATGGCGATCGAACGTTTCGTATAACGTCGTAATGGTGTGAAATATTAGGGTTTATATCTTCTGCACTGCGTTTCGATTTTAGTGCTTGATACACCACTTTAGGGTTTTGATTCGGAGGTGGTGGAGCTTTCGCTTTTGGAAGCTTTTTAACCACTGGTGATTTAACTCTTTCGATTTGTTGAGTTTCTAGCTTTACATCTCGTTTCTTCTCTTTAATTACTGGTCGAATCCGCTCAATCCTAATATCACCAGCGATTGAATGTGATGTGCCAAACGGAGACATACTCCTCCTAGAACTAGGACTCCCTGGCATCGACATTGTTGTTAACGATTTCAACAATGTTGTCTCATCGTCAGTGTCTTCTCTGGATTGTTTCAAAACAGGCACATCTTCCAACCACTTGCGGATGCTTTGCTGTTTGGATTCCGTAACGGAAGTTCCGCTACATGTTTGGCAAACTGCAACGCTTGGGAATTCTGGTAACTTCCCACACAGGGATTTCAAGTCGTTAGGTTCACAACCTGGACAACCACTACATTGCGTTACTTTTCGCCTACTATTAACCCGTTTTAAGCTAATCATACTACTGCGACGGCTACTAGTTGCCCCCATTGGATATTCGTAAATTATCTCATGGTGGCGATCTTCTTCTGGGATACCTAATAGACTTGGGGTAAATCGTTTCGACGACATTTTATGCTTGGCAATAGAAATCACTTCGCGGATTTTTGTTAAGAATTCTATAGCTGCTGGTGGCGGAGCCTAATAAACAAATTCCACCATATTATAATTGAGTAATTTTAAAAATCTTAAAATACTTACAAGTAATAAATGTGGTTCAAAATAAGCTGGATTAAAATATAATTTCCGTCTAGCTGTAGCGTTAACGATTGTTTTCACTGTTTCTGGTCGTTCCTCCCTCCCTTCTAGCGTCTCTATAATAGAAACATTTTCTTCTGGAAGTCTTTCATTGGATGAGTTATCTTGATAATTTATTGACTCCATTGAACACAACGACATGGCGAAGTTGTCGTTTAAAGGATGGATAATGGCTGATGTGATTTGTACCTATAATTAATTTATAAGTACATGCGTATTTATTAAAACAAATAAATAATTACAGTGTTAGATTTGGTGCGTATGTCTTCTTGGTGTTGTTGTAAATCGGGAGCGAGTTCAGTTTCAGAGCTTCCTGAATCACTAAAAGCAGTCTCAGGTCCAGTGAAATGGCGACCAAGACTCAATAATGGATTATTTTTAATAACTCCTTCATCACCAGTTAAACTTTGGTCATCGCGTCCTTCAACGTCTTTATCCATGCTTTTCCGTCGTCGCCGACGTATATGTAGGTATAAGAACACGGACGCTACGTAGATGAGGCCCAAAAGCACTGAACATATGCCGATTGCAATGTATTCAGTTACGGATAAACCTTCAGCAGTACCGGTTTCTGCAGCGTGAGCATCTGCTGAGAATACTACTTCGGTTATATCTAGGAAATAATTTATTTAAAACTTGTTCTACGGTGTTGAAATAATTACAAAACATACTACTGATGTATTTGGATGGTGTGCCAGCAACTCTAAAAGCGACGCAAGGCGTAAACACTGATGATAGGTCAATTGCAGATGGGTCTTTAGCGATATCTTTACATAACATTTGCACTAATATTAACCGTCCCGACATTTTTGCACGTAACTCTGCATTGCCTAACCACTAGAAATAATATTTGTGTTATAATTTAAAACCGTATATAGATCTAAAATGTTGTAGTACCTGCAAGAATGTCCTGCCTTCATCTCTAAATAATCTAAATGGTACATCATTATCAATCGAATTCCGAAGCTCAATCCATCCACTATCTGTTAAGAATTGGGCACCGGATACAGCGCATACTGGCGTTTTTACTCCTATCACCAAAACAGTCTTTAGTAGCAGAAATAATAATGCCCATTATGGGCACGTGTAAAATTACAGATTAATTATGAATATGTGAATGAATGCTCAGTGAGTGTGAGATGGTATATGAATCTGATTAGCCAGTTATCAACCGGAAGTACGGGTATATGGTCAGTGAGAAACTATGAATTGTGAAATTTATTCAACCCATCATATGAATCATATTCTAAGTCTATGCAGTGTGAATAACCTGCCCTAATACAACATCTACTACAATTAATATTTACTAAAAACAGCACTACGTTCTTTATTACTAATAAATAAAAAAAAAGTATAAAGATATACTTATAATATATAGTATACAATTCGATTAAAAAAAAAATAATAAAGAAAACAAAAAAACTGAGACAGTTACATGAAATTTGCATTATAAAATGCACCAGCATATCTGGTAACTGGTATAATGTTACTGTTATACGTTCCGGCTACAGGAGAGATAAGTTGGTTGCAATATGTTCCATATGCTGGTACCGTAAGTCACAGTTTCTTTTACGTGATCACAGATCGCCCGATATCATTCATTAATATTCACATGATTTATTTTGGTACGCATTGTTTAAATATCTATATATATATATATATACCTGCAAAACTGATTTCTTTACTGGGGTGGATGATTTGACCCTTGAGTGGCAGAAACACAAAAGGTATTTGCTGCGATGTTGAACCGCTCACAAAAGGCGCCAATGCACATTCTATAACAAATTTATTAGTAAAATAAAGCATATTATATCGTTTTTATTTATTATATATTTATATAATTACATAATTATAGAGTTTATGTTAGTTTAGTAATACAATAATGGTGTGTGCTGTAATATGGAATGGTTCCTGTTTAGAGTGTTGTGTGTTGCCTATACAGAGGGGAACTAGAATAGCCAGTGAAACTTCCAAAAATGCGTAACTGTTTTATGTTTAGTTGCTTCTGAAGCAACATGTGCGATGTCACAACAAAGTTTTTATGGATCAATCAGGTGTTCTAATTGGTTAAATTCGTCTATATAAGATTAATTAACATACATTAGAATACTAATTTTGAGACAGACTTATCGAAATAAACACGCGTTTATAATCGAATACATTTCAACATAATCGTTACTAGATCATAAAAAAAGTATTTTGATTATAAACGACGCTTTGTAAATTATATATTTTGGGGTCCTATTGAAATTCATAAATTTAAATGAGTTTTTTATATGCAAAAATGGCACCAAAAATAAATGGAATGTTTATTTTTGTAGACTTAAATAAATAAAGTAATTGGTGGTTTTTGAATTAAATCGCATATAAAAAACGGTATACTGTATCCAATCATGTCACGAATACTTGATGTGAAATGTCGTGACGGACGAATGTCACTTGCAGTAATGCAAGAGCCCCAATTGACAGTGATTCATGTGAACATGTTGGCACAGGTCCGCTTAATAAGGCCAGTTGTTTGCCAAAATTATAGAACTCAATTCCACTGTGAGTTCGAGGTTCGTACATAATTTAACAAACGTAAGCGATGTAGAAATGTGGTAAATCCAATGTGTAATTGAGTATATGTATACCCAATTTAAAATCTGTCCGCAAAGACCGGTTGCGGAACGTAACTCAGATGGTGTTGGTGTTAAAAAGACTTTTTTGCATATACCAAATAAGCGCAAAATAAAAGTACTCTGTTGCGTTAAACGGGTGTAATTAAGGAGTAATGCGAGTGTAAATTCATCTAGACGAATTTTAACGAAGAGGTTTTTCGAAATGAATGAATACAAAAAAAAAAACAATCCAAACTGGATAAATGTGTAAACATTTCCAAGTGCCGACTTAATAAACTTCTCAACAGTTGCAACTCGATAAATGTCTTTAATTGTAATTTTTATAAGAAAACAATAAATAAAATATGGTTTAATACATGAATTTTAATTTATTAAAGCGTAATTAATACTTATTTAAATTTCAAATCCATAGATTGAGATTCTTAAATTCTAAGCATCAATTCTTACTTTATGAGTTATCAATTTTTTATTTATATTTATATATATAACATGAATTTTTATGTAAAATAATGAGGTTTGAAATAAAAATAAATTGCGATAAATTGAATTAGTTTTAATGGTGAATTGCGACAGTGAAGGTGAGTTAAGAGCGATGTTTGCTAGAGGATGAAAATGATAGTAATAAATATGGGTATGATTACACCTGCAATGACAGTGCGTCGTGTATCTATGCGTGCCAAGTACGCATAGTGGTGTGTACGCGCGTCGTTTGTCAACTAATGTCACCGGTTTTTTCTGTTGAAATATCCAGTTCCTGGTTCCCGGTAATGGCGAAGCCAATATCCGATACATTGCCGCTTTACGGTTGATGGTAGTTAAACTCATAGCTAATATGATGTACATATCAAACAAGTGCGTGTACTTCCGTACTAGTGCACAAGTGCTGTTTTGCAAAAAAATACGTTTTCATTTATAGTCATAATTATTTCTTACATCGCACGTTTATGACTTCCCTTTAAAATAATTTACGCATTCAAAGAACCGACCTTCCACAACGTCAAGACGAATAACTTCCCGGATAAATCAAAGTTGCGGTTACAAAATGTATGTTAGTATACCAGACACCAATGTACATTTACTTTTTAAACTGTTTCCGCCGGAAGCTCAACGTAAATATAAAGTGAAAACAGTTTCACTAAACACCCATAAATATGTATTTACCAGACGCGATTAGAGACATGCCCATCGGGTCTTTTGGTTTTATACACCAATTCCAACTTATTTTCAGCCTGACTAGTTTCGTAAATTACTTTTATTGACCTCAATCCCAAGATTTCTCATTATTTATATACTATATATAAACTAAATTGCGTTTTAATTAAAAAAATCACATTATTAATTAAATCAATAGAGCGCATTTTTCCAATAAAATAAAGGCGCCTATTGTCGTACAATTTCACACTCTTCGATGCAGTCGAGTTGTTCACAATAGCGACCAATGCACGTGGCTCGAATTCGAAACACATAAAGGGAACACCTGTCTACAAATACACAACCTGATAATGAACCCTTTTGTAACAGACAATCACAACAAAAAAAAAACCCCCCATGAAAGAAAATCGCACGTGCTAAATCAAACAGCTAACTAACTATTATTACCATTACATATTCACTAGGAAAAAAAAAGATTTGTTCTTCATACACAATAAAAACTATTTAAATATAAATATATTTCGGAAATAAATTGACTTGTATAGATTTTAATATGAATATGTTAATAACGCGATAAGTGTTTCACTATATACACTTCACGACTACGATTGACCTTTTGACCTTGAAACGCATATCTTCTCTATGCGTACAACACTCGTGTACATACATAATCGCCAATTATACATTAATTACACGTACATTTGCAATGTAAATTATCACTTGCTTTACCGACTATTGATACGCAATACATATTAAATAAAACGAAACACTAAAGCATCATTTCAAATCGTAAAAAGCTATTAAAATAATACTTTCGCGCAAATTTTAATTGTAATATCATAAAACATGCACTTAAACTAAATTTGTTTCCACATTTCACACATAGATCTGGCGATAGAATTGAGAACTAACGCATAACGGGTGCAGAAAAAAAACCACAATATTAATTTATCGGTTATTTGTACATCTAAGCGTCTAATTACATATTATATTTTATATTTACTGTAGCTAATAAACATTTTTGCACAAATAACACAAACGAAAATAAATAAATTAATAAAAATTTTAATACTTAAAACGTGTTTATAATTTAAATGTAGGCATATATTAAATAAACGTAAATTAATAGTTCCAATTTATGATTAGTGAATGTTCCATGTGTCGTTTATTATAAATTTGTAAAAAAACGTAAATAAAATATGACAAGGTGTAAACATACTCAACATTTTATCTGTACATATATGGCATACACGTATTTACGATAAATTGTAAACATATAATCGTTTATTGTTCGATTAAATGCGATATATAATGTTTGCACATTTATGTGGACAAATCGGTGCAATTGTGCACTGAAGACATTTAAAATAGTTTCGCTTTTTATTTTTTGCGAGAATTACTGACGTGCGTATAGTTCGATATGGGAAACAGTTTTTCGAAGAAATCACGGTTAATTACAAACAAACAAAAAATGTTTAATTCATTATATTTATGAGTTATTTATGAGTATAAAGTATTTGTGTAAATTTCAAATGGCTTCAGATTTGATCTACTTTTCAGCTCAATTATGTATTCATATTGATTTTATTAATAAATCTATGAGAGCATAACAGATATTTTTCAGTTTCTCACACTGATATCTAGATCACAATTTGTGGTTTTCTACGTTGATTTGTAACAGTGAAATGACTTTTCTGCACCATTACATTACTTTAAATTTAAATTAGATAACTGCTCGTTATTTTCAATATAATTTACTATCATAGTTTTCTATACATTGCGCGAAAATAACTGTAGCAATTTAGTGAGTAATGACTAATTCTGTCACCAGTTGAAATATGGAAACGGTCTTAATTGTAAATTAAATAAATATTCATCGTTTATAACGATTACTTATAATGAGAATATTGAGGATTTACCGACGGTAACTGTATTCAAAGCGGCTTTATAATATAAACCAACATACTAATTACATCTTTACATCTTCTTTTATATATTTTACGAAATATGACTAAAAATCTCGAATACTTTATTACTTTTTATACGAAGTTATATAATAATTGTAAACATGGAATAAATTCTAGCTCTATATTTTAACGGAATATACTCTTTGACCTTCCCTGAATCAAGTCTCATAAGTTTTGAAATGTGTGTGTGTGTTCCCTTATAGGGACGAGATTTAAAAAAAATTGAAATTTCATTATTTTTATTTGAGGTCCCCATATTAGAATCAAACCAAGGTCAAATGTGCCCCCCCCCCCGACGCCACGTGGCGTCTTCACGGTCCTGTAAGGGTTAAAAAGCGGATCGACTGCTTAGATTAGTTTCTGTAGAAATGTGGTTGGTCAATAGATTAAGGCGTATTACTCGAAGTAGTAATTGCTATTGATTTAAGTGAGTGTCTTGACGTAATTGTTCCAGTGAACAGTGATTGATAGTGTTACAGGTAGCAACAGAGGCTACATTGAACAATAACATGAAATAGATCTGCTCATTAACAGCAGGTGATAAAACACCTAATTAGTTATAGAAATGAGAAATATGTGAACTAACGCAGCTATTCAAGTAATTATGACTATGAGTCCGGAGGGTATTTTATTCAAAAAAATGCAAGTTAGCTTATAAATGTGTAAATAGCGTATTTGATTTACAACTATGACAGAATTGACAATTATTTAATATCTCATCATTCGTTGTAAAAATAATAGTCACGGAAGAATTTGCAAATGCCTCACACAATGAATGATATGAGTAATGTATTTTATGAATAAGTAATTTTCTATTATGGTACCGTAGAGGAACCATACAGTATAGAACCAGTCTTGCACTGTAGTAGGTACAATAGTTCAACAGGACAAGAGAACCCTCTATGTATGTACAATGGCGAAGCACGATTTGCAAAATATCTTAAGTGTGCGAAATAATTCATTTATCAAAAAATTTTATGAAATCTTGTCTTGTGTGTGTAGAGGAAACGGTATGCAAGTAGGTAGCGAATGAAATCATCGATTACCATGACTGATCACTGCGGAATCATCAATAAATATATACACTCCCAGCTAAAAACATTGATCGTGCACATTCGGCTTTGATAAAAGAGAAAATGCATGTTCGCTTGGGCGCTATGGCTATAAACTTTGGAAGCACACGGTTGCCGGGAAGCTGTTGTTGTCTACGAAGCAGATGGCTCTCGGCAGATTTGTGTGCGAGTTCGTATCGGCTATATAGTGGTTAGAAAATGCATACCTATGCTTTACCGTACAATTCATGCTTTTCCTGCTCTAACTCAATGATAACACGACTTTAACGTACCTCACGAACTGTTAATTTATATCTAGACACATTTTTGTCAATTGTACGAGACATTTTACGCAACTACCTAATTTTTAAAATTCCAAACCAAAGGGTTGAGCATGGTTTAGCGGTTAAGCCATCTACCCACAATACTTCAACTGTGGAATGGCCCTAGTTCAAATCCCGCCTAAGTAATACCCAACGAATACAAGCGTCTTAGGTAATTTCAATTAGGGTAGCTTAAGTTCGGGTTTAAAGAATTACAACACACTTAGAGTAGCTTAAGTTGCGGATTAGGTATATAATAATAATTGCAATTAGGGATTTGCGAGATAATTTCTAATATAATAAATACAAGAAAGTAAATAAGGAATAAAATGCAGAATGTGTGAGTAGTAAAACAAGTGCGGTAAGTGAAGTTCGATTAAAGTAGATATAAATTTGATACACATTCCTATATATACATAAAACATATATAAACTAGAGAATGTCATCTTGACTAGTAATATGCAAATGAAGTACGTTGCGTCTGTGTGACGCCATCGGTGCTCATTGCTATTAAAACTCTTATATTTATGCGCTTTAATTGCCAGTGTTTAGTAAAGCAATGTTTAAGTGACCATGACCATGAAAATACGTTTAACTTATCTCATAATAGAAATCACGCGAACTAAAAGTCTGTATAGTAATTAAACATTCGTTGATTATAAAAATCGTATTAGTCGTACTTATAAATTTATATCCATAATTTGTTTGGCGTTAAATTGAGAATCTTGAACTATAAATACAGAATTTCAAATATTTCCTACATCTTAGTGGTATCTCGTGTTTGTTTTCTAAACATATTTCGGACTAGTCGTAAAATTGATATGTTTATAGCAATTGTTACTACTTTTGAATTGTGTCATGTATAACGGTACAGATTTTGTCAAATTTAGTCTACAGTAGGAAGCTTGTTATGAAAAAAAAAATTCCAATTACTGGTGGAGATAAAAATTTATTATGGGGAGTATCTAGTCATATGGTACATGTAAGAGGTTTATGTGTGGTGATACTTGTAAAGGCAGTTTAGATCGGAGCCGGTTTTACGTTTTTTTATTCAATTGTTAATCGTGTCGGGAAAAATCGTAAACACCTTAAAGAGACAATCTGTGTACTATAAATATTTACTCACAAATACCACGTATTTGTTTTAAAATGTCTGTTTTAAGTTGAGTGTTGGGTATGGAACTGATTTAGTATTTCGACGCATTAGTGTTACTAAATGAGATATTAGGTGGTAATTAAGACTTGTGTTGATAATGAGAAGGGAAGTAAAAAAATGTGAGGCATCGATCATGATTTATAGTTGTTAAACAAGCGAACGATGTGAACTAATGAGTAAAGCGCATCTTGCGCAGGTATTCACGTTTTTTGTTACGTCGGTGTAGAAAAAGCGTCATGGTTAATTACGTGTCAAATAATGTGTGATGCACAGATGACTTAACTATATTTTACCTTTTTATAATAAACGTAATTTAATAAATCGATTGACTACACTCAAATAAAACATAAGCGACGATGATATTCAATTATTCATAATTTCTAAACACGCTTCGCGTTTAATAATTGTAAGTCCTCTAAAGGCAATATCTTTTTAGAGTGAAATATCTAAATTTTTGCACGAGTTTAATTACTTTCTCTCGTGAATGAATTTCACTTTAAATTCCTAATGATCTAACTGACTATATACATATGTGGGATTACTGTATGAGATATGGAGATGATCCTTAATAGTTCGTCTTTTACCTTAACGGTGTGAAAATGAAAGGCTGTGAGCCTGATGGTGAATGTGATGATTGAAAGTGCATTCAACAAGCACATTACTCCATTGTGTATTATGCTGTGATTAATGTTATTAAATATATTCAAAGACTTTTACTTTTCCTATCATTATAATACACAAATAGAGAAAATAATACCGCAACAATATTTATTCACAAATTTAGTGTGCTTTGTAAGGCCGTAAATCCTAAACTTTAATATCCCAATTTGGTAATTTACTATAGATCTTAGTGTATGTAGATTTAGGACACTAAAATCGAATACAGGATAAGTCAGTATTAAAGTAGCTTGGTGTTGTATTCAAGTAATAAACAGGTACGTGACTTAACTATAAAAATGTAATATGCTAAACGAAGGCTCTGTGCGTGGTCGTATAAACACATCAAGTACTAAAAGATACCTATCTAGTGTGCTATATGATATGTACTTGTGATTACAGATATAGTTAATTTGTCACTACAACCACAGCTATAATATTGTCTACACGAACAAGTACTTAAATTCTTAGAATTGTACACATTTTAAATAGTGTGTGTGTGTATTTATATTTAAGCGCTCTAGAGCCTAAACGGCTAAAGGTAAATGTATGAAACTTTAAACTTAAGATTTGTATATACCTGGCAATAAAATCTCATAGTTTTTAAAATAAAATTCAAACCGGAAGTACTTGTTTACGTAATTGTAACGGTGCCAGTAGGCACGCTTTCAGGTAGTGTTCCGATTTGGGATGGTACCTAAACGTTAATGTTACGCTTGTGGGCCATATTATTTGAGTTATGACGTCATATATCAAAGTACCTTACGCACTACTGTGTGTGAGTGTCGTTAGATGTGAATAGGTGTTTGAAAGTCCGTATAGATCAATTGTATTTGTAGTAGTTGACGTAATGATATATACTAAGTCATAAATAACGAAAACAGTTGATTGATTCTTTAGTAAGAGATGTGAGTGGTAATAAAAAATGTTGTAGGAGTTATTTATGATGATATAAAAAGTGGTTGAACATTGGTTTATAGATGCAACACAGTTGTATTTACTTCCGTTTCCCGTCGTATGGTATTAACGAACAAGAAGTATGGTATTAACGAACAAGAATGCGTGATATTTTAATGGCTGTCGTAGAAAATAATGATTTTATTGCAAATTATCCAAAAAAAAAGACAAACATATTATATTTAATAGAAATGTACATACATATAGGAAAAAAATGTTGGTATTGATGTTTACTTATATGATAATAATAGTAGTGAGAGCAATTACTAAGCGTTCTTATAGATGTATGGTCATCCAGGTGAGAAAATCCACGCCACAGGAGGTAATCTTTTTCATGCAAACAAAACCGTCTAATTAATTATTTGTGTGAAAGACGCAATTAGTGATCGAGGCAGCTTGGCACGGTACGGACAAGTATCAATTAGATATTATTCATATCGAGTGCTAGACACGTGGAAATCAGTAGCTACGTATCTAATTATCCTATTCAATAGAAGATACAACAAAATGAAATAATCAACGCGTGCCTTTTTGCTGCACAAATGCATATTACGTCATTTATATACCGTGACGTTTCCTCTTCTTGTCACCATGATTATCTTTTTATTTGCACACTTAAAAAACTAGATATATTCAATAAATCTATGATTTATTACACTATTTATTATCCATGCTTAATTTACATTTTATACTTTTTTTCAAAAAAATAAATATAATAAACCACATAAAAAATCTATATTAAAATGCACGAATGCACACCTCTGTATTTGTGTGTGTGTGTGTGTCGTTTGTGTTTGGAATTTCTATAAAAGAATATGGGAAATGAAAGAAATAAATAAATGACCGATAACTTATGGTCTTGAATGCGTATTGCGATCGAAAATATATAATGAAATACAATATATATTTTCGCTTATCGGTAGATCTATAAAAGTAGTATGATTTGTAAGAAATTCCATAGCATAGCTGTAACAAGTGACCCGACCACCCTGACTAGTAAAAAATCCCTTAAAAACGGTTATCAAATTAGAGAAAAAAAAAAAAAGGGGGAAACTCTTAAATATCTCTATAGCAAGTCGTGCATTGCACATCGGGCATATAGTAGTGGTAACTCCTATATAATATACAATAACACCAACCTATACTTTCCACAATCATATTACAACGTTCTACTCAAGCTAATCGCAATATAACAATAGCGAAACCCAACAATTAGGTACATACATACATACATACAACCAATCGAAGTCTTCTAGAACGAACTTCACGCAGTTTCCTACGACATTCTTCAATACCACACCTAAAATAAGTGTGAAACAATTCCTCATCCATTCATTCAACACCACTCAATTCTATATAGATAAAAAAATATTCACTAAATTAAAATATTACACATTACTACTCCAATCTGTTGTTCTTTCCATATATATATATATATATATAGGCGTAGAAGTAAAAGTAAGTCGATGGTAATAATATAGGAAATTCGTCGATTTCGCCGTCATTACGACTGGCTAATCATTCGCAATAAATCTCGATCGTACGCCGCTCCTTCAATATGTGCGAACGTGTACGCCTTAACCGATGTCTAATCACATTTGTGTATCGCATTGACGCTTTGCTTGCGGTACACAAATAGATAAACACACGTTGTCATGTGTTACAAAACACCATTAACACCCTACTACCATCCATCATGCGTTCATAAAACGCAAAATTCAACTTTAAAACAATCGAAAATTGCAAAATTTCTAATATTATTCAAATATTACAATTCTAATTCATAATAAACTACGACAGTTTTTATTTATTCATTTATTTAAAAATATACTATTTAAGAAACAAATTCGTATGAGATATTAATTGAGTACATAAATTTAACATAGATAAAATCTAGTAGTGTTTTCTTGCACATAACAGCGCTTATATACATAAAAATGTAGAATTGATCGCGGAAGTATCTAAACATTGCAATATTGCACCGAGGTAGCATCTGTGATTGATACTTGATGTTTATTTACCGTAAGACACAGAAATTCAAATCATATTATTTATACATAATGCAAATTGCAATGTATGTAATTTAATGATGAAATATATTTGATTTTTTTTTGTATTCATTTCTCATTTTACGATTTATTCAAGTAATACATTAGCATATATCGCTAATGCGTTAGATATTAAGTTAAAGACCATATTACTAATTATATAAACACCATACGTGTTGAGGAATTGATTAACAGTGCGATTTAATTGATTCGTTCAATTATCGATACGTCAATATGAATTAGTACGAAATGTATTAATCGTACGTATTAATATATATATTTTTCTGACGGTATTATCGATACAAACACCAAAAATTGTTTGTTATTTGTACTACGTTACAGAGTTTGTTACCTGTAGCCTTTTATGAAAGTGGAATCTGTAGTCTTAGTTAAGAACTATATACTTATGCACTGGTTATAGTTATCTAGTCGCTTGATGCACTTCTGGTTCAAGTGAAGCATTTAACCGTGGTAATCTTATTATTTAATCGCACAAGTTAGTGAAAACGAGAACGATTCGTGTAAGCACTATATTCAAACAAATCTGTTTAGTTTGTAAAACATATTTAATAATATTAATATCTGATGTCTTATTTATAATACACTAAAAAGTAATATAAAAAATACATAAACTAAATTAGTTTTCGTTTTTTTTTTGTTTTTTAATACAGTTTTCACTATAAATTTAAAAAAAATCACCTGTAGACTCCAACGATTCACACCACACTGACGAAATTATTATATTTACATCACAACTTGTATATTCAAGTTTTATCCGATTTGAATAATAATAATTGGATAAATTAAAATATAGAAATTATACTTGTACAATAACATAACAAAATTTTTTTTTTAATTTGAAAGTTACTAAATGTTACGAATTTTATATTATTTTATTTATATTTGCATTTGTTGTTTATTTAGAAATCTAAATTTAATCTAACTTTAAATAAATTTCTAAGTTACTTAAGAATAATTTTATATAATTCAATAAATTATTATCGAGAAACTAAAATTATGTGAAATTGTAAAAAATTGTAGAAGTAGTTTAAAGTGTCTTTAGTTGTTATATTTTGAATTTACATTTATAAATTTAAGATTTGGTGTTGAGATTTGATGAAATTAAGTTTAAGATTTAAATGAGTGGTTGTAAATTTCGTAATTGAGTTAAAATTGAAATGAATTCGAATATGTGAATAATTTCACACGAGAAATGTTGGTTCCAAGTCATTTCCAATTTGATGTAAATCAGTCGGTACAATTATTAGTTGAATTCACTCACATTTGTACTTCACCGCTATGATAATGATAAGTGATTTTCTCACAGCTGCGAATATAAAAAGAAATTGTCGCCACTGGCAAAGGTGGTGTGTAAGTGCATGCATTCCACAATCAACCACCATATTCACAATGCAATGGAAGCCTCCGATTCGGCCCCGAATGCAAAAAAAATGTTTTGCAAACATGTATGTGCCTCGTAATAATAGCATAAGGGATACACAATATCCACTTATAATTGGATCAGATTATTCGCCCTAGGAGTATAAAACCACGTCGGAGCTTATTTTATTTCTCTGTGCAACTACACAGTGTTGCACACATCGAAAAATTACTATTCTTGAACTGTCTGTCAACATTTTTAACGCTCTTGGGACAAAACATTTTTAAATCCAATAGTCAATACATTACACATTTATTTCAAACAATTCAAGCGTTACTGATATATAAACAGTTCAAATAAAAATTCATCTAATCCATTATTTATTTTAAAACGATTTGTAACATATATTTTTATTAAATAAATCTATAGTTAAAATGCGATTCGGAATAATTGGCGACTCTGATATGCGCAGAAAACTTATTTTATCGTAGTACTCCTGCGCATATTGTCGATGTATCAAATTATCGTAATATTTGATTATCAAAATAACGTAATTATTCGTTATTGAACATAAATCTTTAATTATGTAGTATTGACAGTTCTGCAGACAACATCTTCATTATATAATTGGAATATTGGAAAGCAACGAAATAATCATATATAAGCCTGAAGTTCGTCACGGAATGAGTATAATTTCCAATAATACCAACTGATGCACCAATACTGTGAATGCATTACTGTAATACAGTTATTTTAACGAATTTCGGCTTCGCCGAAAGTACTCAATTACTACTCTGTTTATAATAAATACGTAAAAGAACAAATTATTTCTTTTATGTTGAATACACCTTTCATAATTGTTCACTTTAGAACTTCCAGGAATACAATTAAATGTCATTTGTTGTAAACAGAGTTTCCGTTAGCGAAAATGGATTTCTATGTTTATTATGGAAATATACGGCTTTTTAAGCTGGTTTTTTGAGGAGTCAATAATTTTGATGTTTTATCCGATCGCCGAAAATCCGCTCGTTCATATGCAAATTGTATGCTCAATTACGTGCATTTTGGATGATTGATGACATGATTGCATAGCTGATCAATGGTCATTTACGTCAATTTAAACAAAATAAATATTGTTGAAGACCACCGAAAACTGACTATATTCCGCTTACGGCTACGCCGCGACCCAAGTTAATTCATTAAAAACCTATTAACTTAATCTTAAAATCAGTAACTTTGCAATTTCGCCGTAACTTTTACAGGACTTTCGACTTTTATGCCATTATTTGCTTTAATGGTGGCTTAAAAACTAACAAATTTTCAGTTCCTTATCAGATTCAATGACGGAATGATTCAATTACGATAATCGTATTACGATTAATTTAAACGCTCAATTAATTATTGTATAAATTTATTTAATTCGTAAAAGTCATACATATTTACACTTAAATCATTAATTCTATTTCGCTTTGAAACACCATATAATTGCCTCAAATATGTCATCAATTTTAAATGTGGTATAATTTTTTATGAGTAAATCATAATATAATGATTAATATGTAGTTAATGGGTCATAAAAAAATTGGGTCGAAATAAATTGGACAATTTAATAATATGTATTAACGGCTCAATTTTAGATATATCAAAATTTCAATTATAAAACGAACTGTCACTCTTAAATATACGTTTATCTTTATATATAAATATATTTCGAATAAATGTATAGAAAAATGTTTGTAATGTTTCCTGTATCATTAGTATTTGTCAAAATAATCGATGATAGATTAGCTTAAGGCGGTATTCATATTACTGTGGTGCTTGATTAAATATTTTATAAGGCGTACACCTTTAGGGATGCTAAATTATAAAGCAGTGGGAGGATTTAGATCTTAATATTGATTAAAAACGCTATTATTACATACGGTTGCATTCCGAAGTTTAAACAATGACGTCAACAACAGCTTTTGTACAAAACTAATAAATTGTTTTTAGTAAAAACTGACTATACTTGCGGTGCAATCCAATTAAACAAAAAAACAAAACTTAATTGGACAAATACTTTGGCGTTTCTTTTCATCCTCATCATTAACTAAGCTTATTAAAATATTTCGGTATTATACTTCCTTTACCCAAGAATCTATTATAGTACAAAAATAGTGCAAAAAGTTATATAATTGAAATAAAAAAAACACTTGGAACAGTGCAAATTTATTGATATCGTTTCCATGCGTTAATAATATTTACGTTCGATGGTATAAATCGTTATTTTACACACGTACGCACACACACACACACGTACACACGCATATTTTAATTAGTACAAGTTAGCTATACGAGCTATCAAGATTATTCTTAACATCTTCTTAAGTTTGAAAATCACGCATGCGTAACGTTTATATAAGTGTATATCGATATATTTATTTATACTGTGGCGTTTTGAAAATAATTAAAATTTGTATCATAACTACGAATTCATAAATTAATCTATGCAATAGGAAATAATTAACTACCCTCGTAAATTAATTTAATAAAATAAAAACGAAAATTTGTTTAAGATTTATTAAAAAAAATCATAATTAATATTCAATATTAATTATGGAAAATGTATAATAATACAAGTAATAATAAGCGATAAATAAAAATAGTAGCTTTATTGAGATGAAGTTAGTTCGTAATTTTTACCGCCAGATCTACGTGCGAGACTAGTTGCGAAAACGAATTAAGTTATTTAATTAATTTAAACATATAGTTGCGATATTGTATATGTATATATATATATGAACTTATCAAATTACCGGGAATCATATCTAGTGAATTGCATTTCTCGTTTTAGTATATATTGCAAATCGCAATTATCATTCTATGCAAGCACATTGCGCGTCTGTGCGCTGACCGGATGCCGCGAGTTTGTAAATCACGCGTACGTCGAATATCCATCTATTACATCTATATATACGTGTGTGTGTGTAACAGTATAATATATAAAATTGCTTAGAAAAATCACCATTTTTTATTACTAAGCGTTACAAATTAAAAAAAAAAACTTAATAATATACTAGAAACTGTATTTAGGGACCGCTATTCAATTTATTGCGCATCATAAAAATCTTGTTCATAAATATTATAATTTAATCTAAATTAATTCACTTTGGCTTATTATAATATTGCTCCATTATAATAAGTTAGAATATTAAAAAAAAAAAAAACTGGGAACATTAAGAGTACGTTGAGATCAAATACCATATAGATAATATCGATATTATTACAGAAAATTACTTTTCTAGTAATTGCAAACTATATATAAATATAAAATAGTCAGTAAAACCATTTTTAAATCAGCGTAAAACAGTTTTATTACTGGTTTAGTATATTAAGTTTAATTTGGTTATTTATATAAATTATGATAAGATTAGAAAAGTAGGGATTTAAAAAATATAAATGGCTTAGAATAAATGGTAGTTGTTTTGTATTAATAATAATAATAAATGTAGACTGGATATAAATTGTTGTCGCGTATGAGAAGTAATGATATGCGGCTAGTGTATGGAAAGAAATAAGAATGATGTAAGGAATGAGATCACGGATATGACAACATGGGAATAAATGCCGTTGCCGTAGCGGCAGCAACACGGTAAGGTACGCATTAGTTTAGTACAGGTGCTGACCGCTACACAGCGCTTTGTGTCGTATTTAATTAACATATCAACGTGCTGTCACGATTTTGATCACGCAATCACGGCCTTATCCCATACAATAATCAGATTGTTGGCAGCAACATACATTGCAAACGATTTTTGCTCGATGAAATATTTAGAGCAATTATTCACTAATCGTGACTTCGTAATTTTTCATAATTACTGAATCATTCCACAATAGCGCATTTTTAAAGCGCAAATAAATATTGTAGTTGCGATTTTTAATGGATTTAGAAAAGTATAGATTATATCCTGTACAGTATTGGCGGATGATAAATTCTTAGGGTGTGTCCTGTGGCATGTTAGCTGCCAACCTATAGAAATACTCACCATAATTACCAATGTCACCGCCATATATTTATGTCTATTGCCAATGAAAAATTACGGCGTGCGGTAGCTGTAGTCTGCATAATTAAACGTGCGCTATTAATAATCGTACGCGGGCTGTTTAAATCGTTTACTATTAATGCAGCCATGATTCTAATTAATTATCAATTCTATATAATTTTTATAACTAAATACACTAACGAGGACACCACACATATACATATATACTACATAGGTGCATTATTTATCTTACGATATTAATGCATATTTTGATCCATTATAGATTTAATATTTTATTTGTATTTATCCTATTTATACAATAAATATTTTTTAACAGTGTCTATTTTTCTATACGAAAATGTTCCAAATTGTAAAATAATTACACACACACACCCTCATATATGAACCAAAAATCTTAGTATTCTTCACATACACTCACACAAACACGCGCGCGTACGCGCGCGCACACACACACACACACTCATATATATACATATATACATAGCAATACAGACATATATAATCTAAAAAAATAGTTATATTAAGTTTAGATTGAATTGAGAGTTAATTTGAAAAAAATCAAAAATATGATTCCTTATAGTCATATATTTAATATTTCCCTACTATTTAGATTCTAATGTTGAGAAACGCGTCTCCTACTTGTAAAATGGTGTTTATGTGTCTTATATGTAATCTTTGGTGGTAAGAAGTAACGATATAGTGATAATAGAGATTAGATGTGTAATTATATGTAATATTGTCAGTGGAGATTGGTAAACTAGCGTTTGGAAATGATCGAAAGAAGATTTGTGCGAGAAGAGAAAAACGGAATAGCACAGATGTCCAGATTTATCGAAATAGTACATGTAATAATAAAGTCCATCACGTTTCCGAGTTCGCACGTGTATTGCACGGTGGCGACGCTGCATAATGCGAAACGCAATAGAATGCAATGGATGGAATGCCAATACCTTTAAAATTGCGCTTCTATTGTCTTGGGTATATTTGCGAAACAGGCTGTCGTTTGTAATTTACTTATACCGTTAAATGTGCGCCGGGCACGTATCACACTAACTCTCGACTAATCATCCGCAACTGTAATCTACTAGCGAATAAAAACATCCGAAACACATCATTGAATTTAACACAAATATTTGATCGTAAATGACGAGAATATTTATGAATTTTTCTATTAGTTGCGTATGGTGTTTGGTCATTTCTATGCATACATTAATAACTCGCCGAGAATACGACACGCACGAATGCATAACTTACAGCCATGCACGTTCGCACGTACACATTCGCGCATACATCAAGCGAAATACGATAATTTACAGTGTATAAATCATAGGACATTTGCATACCTATAGACCGTCTAACAAATTTCGCACAAATGCATCATTGGCACTAGAGAATGCTTGTCAAATTGCGACTCAACTAATAGCGAATTTATATTGAATTACGGGATTATTAATATTTAAAAAATAAAAAAATAAATCGATCAACGCATATGAAATTGATCACGCGCAAAATGTTGATGGGTATCAGTGGTTTCGGTGTATAAATGTAATTTCGCAGAACGTTCACAAACAGAAAATTACGAAATGTTGACGGTATAATTTTAATGGTAAATCAGTTATCAATCGTGATTAATCTTGGCTCGCAAGTAATAATCAGGGTTGACACTGAGTCAACCTTCATCAAAAAAGCATTATCAGAAAAAAATGACGGTGTAAACGGTTTATTTAAAACGTGTGAGTGACCCGACACAGCATCACTGTTATACTTTATATATGTATTTAATCGCCTGATGGTTTCTCGGTAAGTATGCTTTATTTTTTTTTATTTTCTTCTTTCTGTGCCTCTTCGAAATTGAGATTTTATATCGGGCATTTAAAAGCACTCAAAGTCGTATCAAAATGCATCCATTGCGCACTAAACCCATTTGTGATTCAAGCTACGACTACACTTTTATACTAATAAGGGTAAACCTTCATTTATTATAAATTATACCTGTCTATGTAAATGTTTAGTATCTGTTTAAATTTTTCCTATTTTATGCCATTTTATCATCAACCGTTTAAATTCTAAAGCACACACACACACACACAAACATGCGCGCGCGCGCACACACACACACACACACAAACACAGAAGCAGACGTAATTCTAAAAATAATCTGTAGATCGAATTTTATCATAAATACAAAGCTTACTTATAACATCGTATAAGAAAATAAAAATTTGTAAAGCACAATAAAATTGTTAAAATGTTTTATTAATCAAATTCGCGGTGTATTAACGAACAGAACAAAAAGCGTGAATTTTTTTTTATTAAATTGTAAATCAATTATTGATATTTAAAATTAGCTACAGAAATAATTGAATATAATTTATAATAAAGTGTTTTCTAATGTGGAAATAATCAATGGATGATTTATTAACAGTAGTCATTGTGGGTTAGTTCACCATTTTTACCGCCAGATCTACGCGTTATGAGTACATATATGAAGCGTTTACACGAAACGGAAGTTACGTATCTACTATTTATTCATGTAAATACGTTAATATATGATAAATATGTTTATATATTGCTTATTTTCTCACGTTTGTTAATAAATTGTACATAAATAAAATTTAACAATTATTTCCTAATGTTTTAACGATTATAGACATTTATGAGTGGACATAGAATGATTACACTTTTAAGGATGTATTACTAGGAATAAATCGCAAAGATGTATAATAATGAGGTTTGGTAAAGTCTAAATGTGTAACCTTTTGAGATTGTTTTAATTAACAAGGGACAGGTAAATAAAAATAGTTCGGTAATGAATGTTGACCGTCGAAAAATGCGGACTTGGACAGTCCGAATCACTAGCCAATTAAAAAATCTATATACTAAGTATGGTAAACTCACCATGTATATCGTCCACACAGATGCGTAGGTCGTCCCTGTATGCAGACAGGTGGTCAAGACATTTGCAAGTGCATGAGCGTCCGTTGCCAGGGCGCACTGGGGCAGCTGTACCACTACTCAAACCAACGCACGTATCCACATTGCATATATCACCTGTAATCGAAAAACAAATTTCGGGCGCAATTTTAATTATAGTGAGAAATATAATAAATGTTTCAATGTTTATTCTTTATATTCAAGGTGTTCTAATGGCGTAGAAGCGAGTACTAATAATGATAATCTCATGTTGTATGCTGAAGCCGGTTGCGTGGGCGTCTAATCATATACATAATGTTTAAGTTTATGTGAACCTGTGTAATGATAGTGTACGTAATTTGTCATATATGTAAAGCATGCTGATTTTTAGTGTTGGTATGCTTATCGCATGTTATGAGATATTATCGCCGCGTAATCTCTGATATTATGGTTTTTACGAATTAAATTATGAGATTTGCATACTTAAATAACAACACTGCAATCATATCTAGAATATATTTCTATCGAAGTACTAACGTTTCCAATTAACTAAATATCACGCATCGCAATTTTAATTTGCACTTTTAACCAAATAGGTTTGAATAATATATAGATTAAATAATCGAATTTATTTCGTATATAATCCTGTTATATACTAACCATAAATAATAATAAATATAAAATGTATTTTTTGCACAAAATAAATATTTTCAAATTACAATTCGTATTTGTTTAGTTTAATATAAATAAATAATAGTAAATTTTAAATTTAACGTCTAAATATTATTTATACAAATACTACTATTATTAGTGTATGTGAGTATTTAAAAAAAAATTGAAATAACCCTCATAATTTTCTGGTACTTTACAAAAATAACAATTTCCACTAATTGAGTAGCGATGCACGCGTATATATGCAAAGTGTACAATATGGAGAATGCTGTTTGTTTTATAGAAAATAAAAAATTGACAAACGGCACTAACGCAATGCTGTCTGAGTATCCAAGTGCCCCTTAGAACTAATTAGGAGTGTAGACGTTTACCAGGCAACTTGAAGCGCGAAAGAGTGTCTAAGTATAGGTTTTATCCAACGAAAACCTTTTCGAAATAGAAAAAAAAAAAAACTTAACAGTTGTAGACTCCGATATGCTTTCATCGGTTCAACAGTTTGTTGATGAAACAAGCAAATATAAAATAATGTATTTGTTCAGTCTGCTTAAGTCTATTTCATAATTAGATACCTGGTGCAGTGAATAGATCACCGTTGTTCAGTCTGGTGATGGTAACAGGTGCACCAGGTGCTGGTAGGACCGCATCTCCAGGAGTCGCTAACATAGCCAGCGTCACTAACACTGCGACGCCGGCTAACTTATCACTATTTACCATCGTTTCGCAACTCTATCCTTTGGATTCTCATTCTATAACAAAACAAATAAAAAAAAACTATTATTATCTGTTCATGTATTTCGAACTAAAATAGATTTGTTAGTGCTTGAACGAACAGTTCATTGTTTAGAAAAGGTGAATGTGACCGACGAAACAATTTGAATTATTTCTATAAACCTCTTAACAGGACGAGGACCCCCAAATTTAACTATCAAAATCAAACAATAACAAAAACCAATTCATCAACATGTCTCAACGATAAAAATAATTGGCTGGCATGAAAGAAAACGTTTTCGAAAACATTTTTCATCTGTTTTGTCATCCATATTAATAATTCTAATTCAAAATCGCTTTAGACGACGTGTGAACATTATCTTGACGCCACAATCACATGTCAAACATTCATAGATTCGACTGTTACCACTTATTAATCTAATTAACACACGTAAAAGGCTACAGTAATTAACATTTCTTATTCAAATACATTTTTTATTCTACATAACTGTCGACACATTTATTAATCATACATTTCACACAATTTAATACATTTTTAACATCCCTAACTATAGATGCGTTGCGCACGCGTATAAGCGTCACGCACGCCTATGCGCGTTGCACACCTACAGTGTGTGTGTGTGTGTAATTTTTGTAAAATTATAATAAATGGTTTCGTATCATGTGGTCGGAACTAAAGCAGATTTCTATCGCGAACAATAAATATCTCCAGCTAAAATTATAACAGCTCTATCAATGCAACATTTACGTGCAGAACAGCAGTACTAAACATATTCCTTCTGGCACACCATAATCGTACGTAATGTGACGCCACATATGAATTTATGGGCGAATGTCGCAAACGGTTATTATTAACATTAACCCTTCGCGCAAGTTATCTATACGTACGGTAATTCCGCCGCACAAGAGTCGTCAATAAACGATATAAATAATGCTATGTGCATTTATAGTAAATAGCAACTATTTTTATAAAAAAAAAATAGTTCCCAGATGAAAATATTATTAACTTTCAAATTAAAAACACATGTTCTGGCATTTGAATAAAAAATATATATGTGGTCAGCTAGTTTTAGTGAGGCGTCGCAGGTGGTCATAACGTCCAATTAACTCCGAAAAATGTTTAGTAGAAATTAATACGTGTCCTATTATCAGTTAAGCATTAAAAAATATATATGAAAATGCATTATTATGTTTTGTATCGAGCACGAGATTTCGTATTTGGAAATATTTACATATTTCTGGCTTAGAACCGTTAGCGGTATAATTTTATGCGAATTTGATATTATTCATTATGTTTATCACGTTTTTATAGCCGCTAGTTTTTAGTCTTTGGACGTTAAGTTATGGGTTATATCGCTAGTTTTTCAGACTTAAACAGTTTTATAGTAATTAAAAATGCCTACGATTTTTTTTAGTACTGCACCCAGCCTACTACGATCTTTGCATATATGATTAATTTTCAAATGGTAGCCCGTGAAAGTTTTACTTATCATATATCACAGATTTACAAAATTTAATCGATAAAATATTAAATAACTCAATAAATTGCGCATTTTTATGTCATACAAAGTCAAATATTTGTATTAAATTAAATATATGGCATTTGTGCCAAATGCCGCTGGGAATCCAGAACTTTTAAATTCCTAGCGACATATGAGGAATATTTAATATTAAATTATTATTTAAAGCTGTAAACAGTAGAGTAATGCTTGTCTACTCTATATATACCTTAGTATTTATTCTCTAATTAAAATATAACATGATTTTGACATAGATTTAAGCTACCGTTCGGTAATGATTAAAATGGAGAGCTAAATGTATTTTAGCGTATTTTTTTTTTGTGGCTGTGAAATCAAAGGTACATCTGTCTCGTAATGAATTCGATACCGTATGGAAATGTTCTGCCATGGCGAAGAACTGAGCAGCTTATTAAGTATTTCACAGCGTGTGGCTGCGGTAACGATCGTTAGAACGACTCCTGACTGGGCTGACGAAATTGTGTTCGGGGAACTTAAATATATGTATAGCCGCGTTAGCTGGTGCGCTATCGGCGTGTGGATCTTCCGCTAGATGGGCTCTTCTCGACGTTTCATGATTTATAAGTGTTGTTCGCTTCAATGTTGTTGGATTAAATGTTTTACCGTTTTCCGATTGGCTATTTATGGATAGATCGCGTTACTGTTTTTTATTATGTTGGTCCACTATTGAAGAGAATACATTTCCAAATACGATCATAGAACAAAGGTGGATTAACATTTTTAGGTTATATAATATAACCTAAAAATTCTAATTAACTTTTAGTTTAAAGGATTTTTAAAGTTTATTATAAAAATTATATTTTCTTAATCTAGTCATATGTATATGAATATCTTTCTTATTTAATACGTATAAGACAGTTAAGTGTAAGTCATTGCCGATATTAGATTTAGTAAGATTAATCTTTTTGCAATTCTAAAGTAGAATAGGAATTGTAAGCGCCTAATAATTATTAAATTGCGACAAAAAATACTTTGATCTCTAATTGCACACTTAAATAGTGCAATTAAACGTGTTTAATTACTAGTGTTGCCCGTAATAAGCTAATAGATAATACCAGGATAAAAAGCGTAAGTTTTTTGATGGATGTAATAGCAGTTGATAACTTAATTAAAGGTTTTTACTAAAAAAAACCAACTCGTTCGTCATCTTATACTCTGTGATTAGTTTAAACCATAAAATGTTATGAGTTTTACCATGAAACTGCATGAGATTGTTAATTTACAACAATTATTAGAATAGTTACAGAATTCGTAATAAAAAATATATATATGAAATATAAAAGAATTAAAAATAGACAAATTTCAATTATGTATATTATTATTATTCCGCGCACATATTGTGTAGGCAATAACTTATATTTATTGCTATCATTACGGATTTTTAATAGCTCAAGTACTAACATTGTGTTTTTTTTCTGTTGTTATTAAAGATTTATAATTACAATTAGAAATTCTTCGCTTTTTGTGCTCGGCTATCGATCATATAAATATAAATTAATTGATTTTGAATTATTTGAAATTTTATGTCTTTAATCAAAAACCCGTTTATAATCATCATTAAAAAAATATAACTTGCCGTTGTTGTTTTATTCAAACAACGTGAGTCGCATATTAAATTGCGTTTACTATTATATTTTATTATTATTTAAAAATTACAAAAAAGTGAGTTTTTATTTATGAAACCACCATATGTTTCGTTTTAATAATTTCGCCAAATAGGAATTTACAGTATACGCATAATTGTACTCGCAATTTACTACAGTATCGACAATTTTCAATGATTGCAGTGAATTATTTTAATACGTATTAAATACGTAATGAGAAAATAATACGAAATGTATTTGCGATGCCGATGCATTTGCGCTCGTTATTATTCAATAAGCAATTGCATCGTAATCGAACATAATGATGGAATATGAATGTGTTAAGTTGTGAGAACGTGTAGCTATTTATAGTTATCAGTTACTGGCGATACGAGCAATTAAAACTTAAATGTGCACTTTGCAAAGGACTTTATGGTCACCAGTAGTTCACACGTGTACAAAATATATATCAGCACATATTACGATTAATTTACACATCCGGTAATAGCGTAAATTATAATATTTTATAGTCCTAAAGGTGCTAAATAGATAATAATTTCAAAAGTTCAAAAAACCCCTTCTCTGTTTTAGTCGCTATAAAAAAATCTATTAAACACAGTAAACCACATCTGTTATGGTTACATTATTAACCGTATGGTTACGGTAACACGAGCTAACGTTTTAGTGGTCATACCTGTCGTAGTTTAGTAATATTTAAAGTTTGTCGTTAAATTAAAATCACGCAATTATTCAATTGAGGCATTTTTTTATTAACCGTTAGATATCTATTACAGACAATTTTTATAGAATATTTAACTATATTAATCAGTTTTTTTTTATTTGAAACAAGTCTATGGGAATCTGTATGTGATCAATCAGACTTGCAATACCATCGATTACAAATAGTGTTTGAAACTTAATGGTATTAACAGTTGATCTATATTGATTGGGTAATTGGAAACGGTGTAAGTGCAAATTGATGCAACACCAATGGGGTGATTAGGAACGTAAATGTACAGTTGTAAATATATCGAAATAACTGTCTGCGTTGATGGTGACGCGTGAAGATTATTGTAAAATAGTGCGTTGATGATCATGTAATGATGGATTTTAATTAGATGTGTCTTGGAAATAATTAAAAAACTGACTGGACATCTGATTTCATATCGCAACCACAATAGAAAAACATTGATCAAATGCGATAGTACATTAATTAAATTCGAAATTTGTTCTGCTTCGAATAATTATGTTAATAAGACTTGCCGCAAATTACCATTTTTATGATACACTTACTTTTTTCACCTATCTTAGACAAGATTTTATAATCATCAAACACATCTATCGCGAGATTTTAATGGAAATACACCTTTTGACCTTCCCTGAAACGAGTCTAACACGTGTATGTGTGCGAGAGAGACAGCGAAAAAAGTTGTTGTTTGGGTGTAATTTTTTTTTAAAGTAAGTAAAGAAAGAGGTCATATGTCATAAAGACCGCTAAACTTGAGTGATTTTAAAGATAAGTTGAAAAATAAATAAAAGCTCGGAAATTGACGAAATGAGCTCTGTTGAAAAACAGTGAACCATGAATGTAAACTAGAGCGAAAATAAATCACAGAAAAAAAATGTGAAAGACTTCAAGAAACTCGAAATGTTGATGTGGACATGTCCCATTGAAATTCACAAACAGATTGCGATTGCGGATAAGCAGAAAGCAGGCGCATAAAACAGGTATAAAATACACAAGTGTGGTGTACACGTGGCACTGTCTGTCCGTCTGTATGTATGACCATTCAAATCCGTACGTACATCTTAACTACTCGCGCCATCAGACATTAAATATTTTATACACAAGATTACATTTCTTTTGTTCGTATCACAAACGCGACGATTCCAAATACCCCTGCTCACAAGCATATATTTATTGCGGCAGCATCCCAAAGCGTTTGTGTAACGCAATTGTTTGGATAAACTAAACAAACATGAACTGCTACTTCTGCACGTACTGTATACTTAGATATTTCTACGAAACGTAAACATTTACGACTGTTTGCAGAATTCGGCTGCGTAAAACTCATCATTAAGTGTGAAACTAACATTTTTAAATTACCTACTATCATCCATATTACGATACGAAATAAATTCGAAAAATGCGCACCACGTGCTGCGCAACCGCATCACAAAAACCATTGACTCTACCAACAAACCGTGTTGCTGATACGTTTCCGCACATATTCAACTACAAACGTTTTTGTGCCAAGCCACAGAAAATATTTAATGATGTTGCGATGCTTAAAAATTGATACACACAGCGCGCATTCAAATATAAATGAGCAACATTTCATCGCTTGGCATTCGTCTACATTAAATTATAACGTTAACGACATAATAACCGCTTTTAATGCTCTCGGCAATCAAATTTGTTTTTCTAGTACTGTTAAACTATGATTAGTTAATAAATTAAATATTGTTTAAATTACATCTAAAGCAATATATAAACTTCATTCTTTTTTATTTTTATCTCACTTAATACATATAAGGTTTATTTAATCACACACACATACACACACACACACACACACACACATTATTTGGTGACAAATCTTCCAAAAATAAAAATTGCAACGTATTTATATAAAAAAAAAACCTATTAATTTTCTATGGTTTTGTTAAGTGTTTTTAGTCGTTTCAAACATTTATTTATTTTTAAAAAAAAAAGTATGTGAATTCGTTGAGTTCCGTTAGGTAAAAAAAGATTTTAAAAAAAGTGTAAAGCCTTCATGCAATTTTAAATTAGCAATAACTTATTAGAATTGCCATAAATTATTATTGAAATAAATAAAAAGCGATGTCTACGAAATAAATTTAATTCATTAATGATAATTGTGCTAGGTAGAAATGCGTCTTGGGAATTTAGGTTTTTTTTTATTTTGGTGTTTAAAATTAATAGCAGGTTACTATAAATTAGAGATGTGTATGTGTGTGAGATATGAAAAATTAAATACTCGTAAATATAAGCGGAATTGTGAAAGAATAATAAATTACGCGCTTATAAATTAAAAATCTATTTAGTTTTTATTATAGAAATGCTTAATGCAATAATACTTAGTGGAAAATGTATTTAGTTTTTGTTTTATTCATATGAAGTCTTTAGGAAAATTAATTCAAATGTATTAGACAAAGTATAAATAGTGTATAATTATAATGACAACGCAGCACGTAAATTTAATAAAATGTCACATCAAGAATTGCAATTTATATTCGATTTTCTAGTTGACAGCGTCGAGTAGGAAGAGAATTATATATTTTCACAATATCTCAAAAACAACTTAACTTAAACCAGTTAGTTAGACAACTACTTGTTAAGTCAGTTAGTTAGACGAACAGCTCATATCCTTCAAACACGCACAGATAAATATTACGAGCTCCTAAACTAGATACACATCTACACTCTATTCCTTTATCCATTTACAAATTGGGGTTTTATTTAATTTACTACAAAATCAAAAAAATACAAATCTATATTCCCAATTAACGACTCAACTCAAATAAAAAAAAAACTAGACTCACAATTCTTAGTTCTACATTTTTATCGTCAGAGCTTTGTTAGTTCCGAATTTTATCGCCAGATCTCTGTATTTAGCTCGATTCGCGTTATATTAATTTATTTATAAAATAGACCAATTATACAAATTGGAAATGGATTTAAGTATAGAATAATTGAAAAGTCACGTATCTATACGTTTTAATTTTATTCGTCACGAATTGTTTATATTTTAATTAAATATAGTAACTGAATATTAATGGAATTAAGTTTCGGATTTTTTTTAATAAAATTTCATGTCAATAGATTTTATTATAGCTATATGTGAACGTGAGGTCAGTTGTTGTATCTATTTTAGATTTTGAGGTCACATCTCTAATTTTGATTCTAAAGCTACATTTAAGCGCGTCTGCTCACCATAATCAGCCAACATTTTTATGATCGCAATTACTTTTAAATAAATTTAAATCGTAAACCAAATAATTAATGATACTTAATACAGTAGCTAGTGCTTCTAATTTACACATATTTAAAGTAGTATTTCTCATAAAGATTACAAAAAAAAACGTTAATATTTTATATCTCGAAACATATTAAAAAAAAAATGTTACAATAAATTTAGACATTTAATTATTTAATTTGAGCTTACATATGAATTTAAAAAAATACTCAAAAATAAATTTATTTAGTATCTATAAGATTTTATAAATTTTACGATTGAGACATGTTAAATAAATAAAATTCGATTTATTTCTCGTAATTATTTTTATTTTTAACAATTATATAAAGTAATAGATGTGCTTGAACGTTATAAATACACTGTAAATAAGTGTAGCATTTAAAGTTTTTACGTAAATAGATGTATGTATGGAGTTAGTTAAGAATAATGAATAGCGTAGTGATAAAGTGACTGATGTACTGTCAGCAACCAGTTAACATTTTACTTGAGCCTTTTGTACTTCTCCAAGCCATAATTAATTATATATAGGTAATATAGAATAAATTCTTGACAAGCGACTGGTATGTCTTTTGTTTACGATGACGAATTGAATGTGTGGAATGTTACACAAGATACTCAAGTGACTTGATTTTCAATTCAAATTACTTACTAAATAGTCAATCTAATCTAATTTCTTGAATTTAATTCAAATGTTCGGATCATGAAGCAATATCAGACTAACTGTTTATATATGTGTGTGTGTGTGTGTGTATCAATGAAATATGATTGGAAAATGTTTGTTTTAATTAGTAAACAGATATATCTCCCACTAAAATAAATATAGAAGACAAGATAGGTTTCGAGATAATCTGCACAAGTTCAATATTTATTACGTACGTAGTTATGTATACGCAATTTTTAAATGCTAGTGCCAGCAAGTGTCGTTATTTTTACCAGTGTGTAAAGATGATTTATGTACTAATCTCTATCCCAAACTGATACGATCGACTTTAAAACCGGCTTCTGTAACGAAAAACGTTGCTACACCAGAAGATCTATAACGTTTTTACCACGCCTAGATTTATTAAGATCATATAATTAAGACATTCAAAGTGTCTCGACGCATTTTAATTGAATTTATTTCATTCATATCGAAAATCTTACCATTTACTAATGACCAATATAATGAAATTACATAAAGTAATTTATCAAATTAAAAATTACACCCCAAATCCTTAAATTACTATTTTACGTGTAATATTCACAAATCTAGTATTACGATCACAGAAATCTAAACGTATTATTGCGTGTTTGTAATGAATTAATTGCATATATGGCAATTGATCGAAATCTAATTATATTTATTGTTGCTAAACGCGTTTACATATTAAGTTACAGTTGTAATGTGTAATTTCAAGTACTGTTAATTGTTGCATATAAATTATAGACTGCACGTTTGTATTATAGTAATTTAGAAATAAATATTGTGTATTTAATCGTTTTATTGTGGATGAAAAAAAAAATGGTTGTAAATTCTGCGTTGTACATTAACAGCATTTTTGAGATATTTCTTTTTTGTAATTTAACAGCTCGAAGATGGCTCATATAAATAGTCGGTTTAATGTATCGTAAAATGATATAGATATCTCTCGGGAGGAAATTTATGAATGTCGCTTAAAATTATTGCCTTAGTAAAAACATTGACAATCTTGCAAATCATTTACTTAAAATTTAATTTCGATGCTTGGTTCAATTGGATGGATTTTAATGAAATGATTTCAAAAACGTGTAGACATTGAAATATACGTTATAGGTTATGTTGTGACTATTGCACCTGGCGATATAGGCATTTTAATTTATTTCGCATTACTGGAATCGACAAACACTTGTTCGTATATATGTATGTACGTTTATTATAGAAGCCGGTATTTTGCTCCGGATGTTATTATTTTATTTTGACGTAAATGTACGTGATAATCATTTATTGTTTTCATCGATGTACAACAATTTTATTTTATTTAATAAATAAATTCAACACTTAGAAATAAAACTTGACAATTATTTAGTACTGCATTAGTACTGAATTTGATCGCCAGATCTCTGGTTTTTGCTCGAATCGTGATATATTTATTTATTTATAGAATTTAATATACATATATTTATATTTATTTAAAAGGAACCCAGTCGCAATTTCGCGATTAATTCTATATAATTTGTCAAATGAAATGATCACACTTGAGTGATCAATCAATTGTATGTACATCTTTAAAGTCTCGCATCAAACAACCGCCAATAATCGCACTTGTGTGTGCTCGTATGCCGTACAATTTTTTTTATTTTTTGTAATCTTTGTGTTTTCGAAAACGATGCAATAAATTGTATATAAATTATATAGGTACGTGTAAATGTCCTAACGAGTGCGAGTACTTTGCAGATATGTGTTGCCTAGTGAATTGCAATGTTTGTGCGCGCTATGTACCTATGTGGCATATAATAAACGGTTCGAAGCACAATAAATTCTAACACTGCCCCGTAACTATAATAACACCGTGAACAATAAGGCTTCCGTACAAAGGCCTATTTGCCATTTTTAATCCTACACCCAGGCTAAATAATCACCGTTATTTTATGCACGAGTTACCAATACATTTTTAAACTATACTATAATTCATTTTTATCCAAAATTGTTAATTAATCTTTCATTTTTTTTAATTAATACATTTTTTTTTTAGATTAAATATATTTGATTTAAACTAACATATTTGTAATGATTTAAACTGCAATGACTTTCAATCATTGATTAGTTCATGTAGCGGTTGCTAGCCGTGTAATTAGCGCTCTGTTCGCAGTGGAGCTTTATTTCTGCTTGTTACACCCACATGTTCATGTGGTTTGCGAGCAAATCTCGATGTGTGTATGTGTGTGTGTGTAGCGATGCCAAACCAACTGGAAAACTAATAAACTACTCAAACGTTACGAGAGCACGTTTTATAATAGAGAACAGAACACACGAGACCACCATAAATTAAAATAAATCTATCCGCGGGCAATCATTTTGCCTAACCGTAAATGTGTTGGCAGTGAAAAATTCGAATCAGCTACCTGCTGATACAAATCGATACTAATAAATCAGCCGAATTTAACGATCGAATAACTTCATATTAATTTCTTAACGCTCTTACTTGATTTCTTACCATTTATTCAATTACTCTTCCACATAGTTACTTTCTATTCTTTTTAAGAAATAAATATATATATATATTTTTTAAACAATTATTAGTGCAATTATGCAATTTATTTAATTAAACTCAACACACACACACAACCGTGCGTTCATATGTGTACATATAGACCAAGGACATTTTTTTTTGTAAGTTACGAAAAAAGTACAAAAGCATCGATAATCCAAAAATTACAGGATTTTAAAACTTAAAGTGTTCGTAAAAAAAATAAATACATATACACGCATAGTTATTTATGTATATAGAATAATATGTTCGAAACCAAATACGGTTCGCAGATAATATGTTATGCGCACGTGTCGCCTATATACAAGTACATACATACATGTAATAGTCGCAAACACGCATTTTACGATAATAAAAACGAAATACAACGCGTACGTTTCGTATTTGGCGTGAGTAAGTTGGTAGCAACAGGTGGGCACTAACATCCGATCAGTACCAACAACACACATTTATTACAACACCCGTTTCCAATTAGAAAACCTAAATGAGCTCGAAAAGGCGGCTTATTAAAAAAAATTAATAATAAGTTTATTAAAATTATATATAAGCTATTCTAGATAATAAAGTTCGCGAATGATGATTTTATTTGCGCGTAAATGTCTCAACGCGTATTAAAACCGAGCAAAAAAAAAATATGCATAAAATCTTTTAATTTAATCTTCCATGACAATCTTGTTATAAATAATTAAATGTGGGTGATTTACGGCAGATATGAATAATAATAAAGAAATTTTTGAATGCGCTTAAAAATCGTAACGGTTTTTAAATGATTTTAGATCAGGTTCCTTAAAATAACGATCTATGGTCGTTAATATGTAAGTTAGTAACTTGTTCCGCTTCTATCGACTTTAAGTAGCTGATTATCGTTTAAATATTTTTATCTAAACGGTTTAAGCACAAATCTAATGATATACTTGGTAGAAACTATATTTTAGTTTAATTATATTGGGTTTGGAATGTTAGGACATTCTTAGGCGTACTGTTTGAGGCTTAGGTTTATGATGTACTTTAAATTATGGTACTTATTCGCCTTTTTTGGATGTAATATGCAAATTAATTGATAATGATTGATTAAAGTTATCGAAATGGGTGTATTTTAAAAAGTGCACAGTGGTTCTTGAAATATTTAAGTATGAGTTAAAAAATTGGTTTGCGTGATTATTTGAATATTTATGGAATTTTAAGTTTCTATAAATATTTATGTTTGAGAATGTTGTTCATGTCTCGATTAATTTCCGCTGCCTATGATATTAATTATCTAAAAAATACATGTTTTTTTGAGTGTTTGTTTGGTTTTTTTTTTTTTTTATTTGGTGAACCGCACCATCTAAAATATGTACAACAAATCGCAAATGAAACCGGTACATTGAAGAAGTACGTGTTAGGTCTTAATTAACGAGAGTTTCAAATGAAGACGATGTGAGAAATGTTTGGAGATATATCATAAGTCGTTTTGTAAGCACGATGAGTGCTCAACCAAGCAGTCACTTTTCAAAAAGTAAAAAAAAAAAAACATTCATAATTAATGAACTAAAACGGGAACGTATCTATTCAAATGTGTGATACAATGTTCAAAACCATTCAATACACAATTATAGATCATTTTATTCACTAATTATTTCATTTTTATTGATATTTTACACAAAAATAAACATTTTTATTTTCTTATACGAAATAATAAATAATCGCGAACTTTTAACAAAAATATTCCTGTCTGTCTGTCTGCCTGCCTGTATGTATGTTTGTGTGTATGTATATGTGTGTTTGTGTGTTTGTGTGTGTGTGTGTGTGTGTGTGTGTGTGTGTGTGTGTGATATCTTATTTAGAATCAAATCTATTCGAGTAAAATGAAAATCACGTATTTATTATAAAATATAACAGTAGTTTATAGGTGATATTACAAAAATATTAAATTGATACGGAAATGTTCGATACATATCGATATTTGAGTTGTGCGATTACATACAGATGTATATAGATGTAAATAAATAAATAAATGTAGCGTTGTACACGTTTTGTGTGTGTGTGTGTTCGCATTTATGATTTACGCATGAGAGTTTAGAAACCCGTTACTAAGAAAACAATTTTCATAAGTTTTTTTTATATGATTAATATTTACGAAATTTATTCCGAGTAATCGATACATAAACTAGTTCTAGAAACTCGCGTCTAATTCACCGGGGATTATTTGTTACATATAAATAAGTATTTTATTATTCTCGGGAAATCAATAAAATCAACACTTAACACTATTTTATTACTACAGATCCGTATTCAGACAAAATATACTAACAAATAAATGACCTACGAGTTTAGAATCGATAGGACTTTTATTTCCAACTCAAATCCGTTCCTGTATTTAACTAACCGCGTCTAGAATCAGTAGCATTTTTTGATGACCATTACAGCTAGTGGAGATATTAAAATATTCCCTTATCTCCAATATAAATGTTATATCAGGCAATAAATTTTAATGTCTATAATAATACAGCAAGATCTGTCTGCTTGCAATAATTGGCCCAAAGCTTAGCGTTTATATATACTTGAATTTACCACAGTCACTCAATGATTTCTCGTTTTGCGTTTTACGAACGCAATATACAACAAACCCTATTTCCATTTCAATCACATTTTACACGTTTCCGCAACATAATTGACTTTTGAAATCGATCGAGTTTACATTTATATATATTTTGATTTAAATGAAATTAAACCCTCTTAGAGACTATATTGGGTTTGCTCAAACAATTTAACGTGTTAAAGTATTCATAAGTTATCAGTTTAAAACTGTTAATGGACGCTCATAAAAGTTTTTGTATTAAAATTAGCGATTTTTCGCAAGCATGAACATTAGCACTTAAATTGTATAAAAGGTTTGCATATACGTAACTGCTTTGTATAGGAACAATAAAACGTTAATATTCATAGTGTGAACATTTTTCTAGTTATGTTTAACAATCATAGTGTTATTTCACGCAGTTATTTTTATGCGAAATAGTCATCATCATATAAGCAATTCAGGTAATTTACCAAATTATAAGCACTGAGGTTTTAAATTGCTTTACCACGATTTATTTATTACGTATTTAATTCGCATAGTTTTCGCGGTTTAAACTAATTAATTCTAGTGATAAAAATGTGCTATGCAATATTATTAATATACGAAATAAACGTATTAATTAACAACAAGCTTTGATAAGGGAAGGTCACAAGAGTTAGACCTTTTATTGGTGGTATTAAAGTGTATGTATGTATATGGTGCAAGTGTTATTGAAGAATCAACACAGAGGACTTATAGCGTTGTTAAGACTCGTAGAAGAAGAAGAAGTTTACGCAATTCTTGGTATTCCGTACCTATATTCATGATCCTGTGATTTTAACCATACATGGATATCGTTTGATCGGACATTGGAAAACGTTGACCACCACACACTGACATGTTTATTACAGATATTCATTGCGCATTCAATCACTTTTTTTACGTTTTAAAGTGTTTTCCTATATATGTATGTGTGTGTATAAGATTCTAAACGAATATTTCCGTATTTTTGTAAATAATTTTATTGAAAAGTAACTTTCGTATTTGTTCTGTAAATATTTAGGGAGTGTGTGTGTGTGTGTGTGTGTGTGTGTGTGTGTGTGTGTGTGTGTGTGTGTGTGTGTGTGTGTGTGTGTGTGTACAGTTGATTTGTAAGTGTAGATTTGTGTTTGAGAGTGAATAGTTTGGAAAATCAATTTGTTATACGAAATGGCGTTCGTTGCAATTTGATCGTAATGAATACGAAAGTGTTGGAATGCACCTGATGTACTGTATAGTATCGTATGAATCAGTCAATGACAGTCACTTTATATGTACGTTCTCGTCAGTGTACAGTACAGTACAAGTACAGGTACAAGTACAGCACCGGACATTATCCGCATTGGAATATTCTCCCAGGCATTATTCGATCACGATTCTTTTCAAACGTCAATTAACGAAAGATGAATCATTGATGGCGATATGAATCAGCGGATTCTATTAGCGATAGCTTTTTTAAGAGAATCACAAAATTTATAAATGCCATATAGAATATGTTATTAATAACGAACGTAAATTGATTACGTAAACTTCGACTATAAGAGTTTTATTTTAATGCGAGTTACTGACAAGGTTTTGAATCTTGCTCGAAGTTAGTGCAATATAGATGTGAGTTTCGCGTAGATATAAAATATAAAACGAATGTCTTACGATCGTTAAACGGACTGAAATTGCGAACCGGACGACAGTTTGTATACGAACGGTCATTATTACCGCAACGATACGAATGGGCCAATGAACATTTTACAGCTTTATAAATTCGATGCTATTTAGACTTGCCCTGTCACCGTACCGACGATTATAAACATTTCAAAAATATTAAATACGACCAGACGCTTATTAAATTACACATTCATTTTTATTTAAGAACCCCAATAAAAGAAAAATACGTTATTTCACCCGACAAAACTCAAATATTCAACCCACATTTATGGAAATTTATATATGTAAATATGTATTTATACAATTTAATTACGTAATACAATAATTAACACATTTTTAAATTATTTAGTTTTTTTTTATATGTAGTATAAGCTATCAATTGTTTACGTTTTTAAAACAAGTCCATTGATGTCGTATATATATGTATGTATGTATTATAGACTCTATACAATATATACAAATGTTTATGGTGACAGGTAACGCAAATGCCCGTGCAATTGTGTTTATATCTAGCGGCAGTACGCTTTAGTGTCGATGGCGGCGCACCGTACTAAGTGAGCTTGTAATCGGAATCAAGATCGTGTTATTTTTCCTACGTCATGTTCCAGAAATGCTTTATATACATATACGTATGTATATTGCGGTTTGTAACAACTATACACACACACACACAATGCCGGTTATATTCAAACTCGTACAACTCTTGCTTTTATTCCGCAAACATATAATTGTGCATGACGCAACAAATCATGCTTGAGCTTGCATAAACCGCACCCGTTCCACTCATCCAAAATGTTTAAAAAGCGTCGCGCGCGCATGCGTATCACACTCATAAAAAGCTTTTTTTTTGATACTATCGCGACTACCATATAAGAGCATATGCAGATATAATGACGCAATTATTTCACTTATTTATATTATATCGTACTACGGATTGTATTTTTATACACGTCTGATTGAATTATAGCCTCTTAGCAAGTGCAGTTAATCCTAGATATACTCTAACGTCACATTCATTATCGCAAAATGGATTTTAGAATATTTCTAATTTATATATATATATATAAATTATAATATATCACAAATACAATTAGTTACTAAATAAATATTTAATAAACATTTCTGTCGTTTTGCATTTTATGATAACGTAGAGTTTATTTATAGTTAGGATGTTTAATTTTTGAAAACGGAGTTCGTTTCGATTTTTGCGTGAAACTTACGGTGTGAACTATGCATAACTCATAAGGTGTATGGTGTCTGACTATTATAATATGAAATTAATAGCGACAGTTCAGGACGTTCACTGCATGTGTGATGCTAAACATTTACCATCGATAATTTGTACGTTCAACAGGTGTATGTGTTTCCATGCATTACTAATTATAATCGCTAGTTTTGTATATTCTTCATTAATCTTAGCCCATTCGTCATAGAAAACAGGGTATATATTAGTAATTACCTATAAATATGTGTCTTACTACATTCATATCTATACGCTACATTCACTACGTTTACGCGTTTTTATATATTTTACGTCATTTATCTATATCACATTCACATATACGTAATTTATACTGTTTTTTATATATAATAACAATTATAATTTCGTTATTTTAACAGAAATATACCTTTTAACCTTCCCTGAATCGAGTCTAACTATTTTTTAAAATAATGAATGTGTGTTTGTATCTACGTATGTATGTATGTATATGTGTGTGTGTATGTATGTATATATGTATGTATGTGTGTGTGTGTGAGAGAGAGAGAAAGAGAGAGAGAGAGTAATATTTGAAACGATGAATGTTATTAATGTGAAATTAATAATTTTGGTCTATTAACATCATTAAAAGCAATTAAGTATTCAACAAGATTTCAAATAAATATAATAGGGGTCATCTTCATAAAATCCATAGATGCAAAGCAATAATTTGTTGTATAGCTACACGCAAACAAATAAACAAACAAAAAATGTAATTTAATTTCTAATTAGGCGTGCTCAAAAGAAAAGTCTAGAGAGATAAATTTAATTTAATTAGAAAAATGATAGAAGTCGAAAAAGACAAAAACGCACATGTATAAAAGTTCTAATGATACCTCATTTGAAACACAACGTTGCATAGTACCAACTAACGAGCCTATATGCTCAAATAAATCCGACTTATATGGTCAAAAATAATTTATGAACCAGCGATTAAACATTAAAATGAAGAACGCGAACATGATTTTAATTAATCGTAAATTACAACTAATTACGTTTTCCATTCAACATTTTATAAACCTACATCCATTTTTTGGATTTTAAAATTATCGCATAAATCTTAAGGTTTCAATATAATTTTTATTTAACAACAACGTCTGGTTAGAATTACCATAAAATAATAATGATTTTACGAAAACTGTCACAATTCGCCTGAATATTGTAAACGACAACATATATTTATGTTTTGCGCTTTGCTCAACAAAAAGCACATATATTCTCGTAGGTGTGACGTGTTTCCTATTATTGGCAACTACATAAATATAATTCCGTAGTGTTGCCCATAAATATTATAAATCAAACAACGTCGTTTGTGTTAAACAACGCAGAATCCAGTACCCTATTAGCAGCACGTAACAAGTGTACCATTTGAATATGTTCGCCGATAAATCTACAGTCACTTGCATTCGTGTGTGGAAGTGTTGGGCCGCACGGGAATTCCGACAACTGAACAATCATTCCAATTTTACAGTACCGTATCCGCGATACAGTTCTAAGCATACATACTTACAGTACATATTTGTCGACATGGGACTAAACCACAAATTGACCAACGTCCATTATCGGAATTTCGATTTCTACGCCATTAATGAGCTTAAAGTTGTAACAGAATTCTAGGAATGCGAAAAACTACTGAGTTTATAGATATGTATTTTAGGATACTTTAAATACAATAATAATAAATACCTCATCGAGAAACTTCACTAACTTAGATAACAGTTCTTAGAAGGCAAAAAATGGAAGAAATTAAATCGAAAATTGATTGCGGACAATTATAGCGAATAAATATAAAGAACATTTTAGGATTAATGGTTACAAAACGCGGAAATTAGTTATATTGGTGTGTAAAAGTGCTCTAGATTACTTTAAAAGCATATATGTACATGTTTGATTTGTAATAAAAATAGAAAAAAATATGTAGTTATGTTTTTTGCATATTTTTGTTTTGTAGATTTGTAGGTGCTATGGTAGAGTAAGTATAGGAATATCGTATTGATCAGCTACCAAGTTGTTCGGTGAAGTGGAAAGCAACAAAAAACAAATCAATCGACCTCAAAGTAGATCGAAATCTCTTGCAATACACCTCTAGTCAAAGGTCTGTTGAAGCAAAGCAAAGCCGTTCGTAAGTGGCGTTGAGCCACGGGCCACAAATGCTGATTGACACTGGACCGAGAGCATGAATATTTATGAACGGCGTTTCTAGCGTCCGATACTGGCGTTCGCGGTATTGGTTGCCCGTGTGCTTCGGCACAGGTGTAACACCCACAGCTTTAGGCGCAAAAGCGCGCTATTTTAGCTTCTAACGTCGTTTTGTTGGCTACCGGCTTGCACGAGGAACGCTACCGACTCAGGCATGAACGCTCACGCAGAACAATGACTTCAATGCGCCTGCACTATACGTACATACTCTATAGATAATTTTACGTTATTACATATGAATTTTACATTAATCGCATCTCTAACTATCTTTACACACACACACACATAGACGCTTAGACACACATACATAGACGCTTAGACACACACACACACATAGACGCTTAGACACACACACACACACACACACACAAACAGGGAGAAACATACAAATACACACACAAAGAAATAAATAAAAATATAGGCAGACTCAATTCAGGGAAGGTCAAAAAGCATATTTAAATAAGCTTGTAGATTCTCAATCAATGTGCATTTGAAATTTATACGGATTGTAATATATCAAGTCGTTAAATCAACATTGATTAATTAGGTTTTTTTTTATATATTAAAAATAATAAACGAATATAATTAGAATCACAGAAAATTTATTACAAATCAATGGGACGAATAGCCGCTGGTCAAGTGTCTATGGTATCAAAAAAAAAACAACACGGAGAAATGCATGATAAATTACAAATATCGACTAATGAAGTAACAGTTTCGGATACCAATATGTATGTGTACGTAGGCGTGCAAGTTTTTTATACACTCAACACACAAATGTATGGACGCCTAAAAAACACTGAATGCGATAGAGAGAGAAATAAAAATCATAAACTACATATTAAAAATCGGTAGCCGCTGTGTTTGATACCAATTTGAAATTGGACATGTGTTTTAGCCACGTACTTCAAAATCATACGTTATTAATATCACCTACAGCACACTGTAGCCTTAAACATACATGTTACAGTTCCATATAACAAAAAAAACTAATAAACAAACAAAAAAACACTCATATGCAAATACCAGAAATAACTCACTTGTCAATTATAATTGGAAACTGTTTTTTGATCGATTTACTCAACAAACAAAATAGACAATCCTCAACCAAACAAAGTATCCAAATTAAACAACTCAATTTACATACATACTTCAAACACATTTACCAATTAAACATTATCGCAAAACTACAAGAATCTAATTTCCTTTCCATATAAAACTACAAAATAACGAAAGGTGTATATAATTAATTTTCCTTCGTTCGTACAACGAACGCATACTAATAAGTAGTCGACATAAAATAACTTGTATAGTGAAAGAGATTTTGAGCGATACTCCTACGACACTTCAGCTAGGAAATATTTAAATAAATTTATCCATGAATATCATGTACTGTATTATTATTAATAATATTTTCTTAACACATTGAATGCCAACAGGCAACATACGTATTTATTTTGTTGCTAGATAACAGGATCGTAATTCGCAATCATATAATAAATGAAGTACGTTAGTCGTACATGCAGATTCGCGTCGTACAGTATTTCATAGTATTTTTATAGTCAAATCACAGCTAATTTCAAATCAATCGTGAATTAAGTACGTTTTGTCGTATAACACAGCAAAGATTCCCTATAGTTGCGCACTAGTGTGGGCGCTATAAGGTAAATACCCTATTCAGTGTGCTGTGCTGTGATTGGTCGAACTCAAAGCTACCCTGATTGGCGCTTATTTAATATATTAGTGTCTATTAAATGATTTGGAATCTTTGTAAAATAACTTTCATATGGAATGACATACTTTTAAATTCTCTCGACGATATTTATTTAAATAAACAGTTTACTGTCATTTTAATTACAAAACGAATAAAAAAAGTTTGAGATTTATGACTTGGCTGAAACAGGTGGTATACGGGTAAAAATCGTAGATATTTCACGAACTGTGAAACTAGCGATGACCTATGATCGAGAGGTCTAATTGGATATCGAACTAGCGTTTAAATGCGGATCTATGGATCCATTAATCACTGTTTTTGTGTGAAATATTCAAACGTGTTGGAAATTGATGATTGAAATATTTAATTGTAGCGAATATCAACTATTGATTATGGTTTATTTGTATGAATTTTGTTTTACGAGACAACCAACAATATATCCTAGTTTTATGTGGTGTTAATCTATTACACGTCATAAATAATATTGCGCGTAGCGTATGATGAGCATAAATTTACCACTAGATTTTTATCTATGTTCTACCTACACTGTCATATGTATGCATAGTCGTTTATTTTGCATTTTTAATACGCGCATTTCGAATTAAATATTTCGTTTTCGAAACTAACTAAAAATGTAAATTTTACATTATAACGGGTGAATTTCACAGTAGGAGTTATAATTTATTTTTAGATAGTTTTCAAATTAATACGTAAATATTTTTACGAGTTTATTTAAATATTCGATTTATTTTATTTTTTTACCGATGGGATTTGTCTACACGTATTATAAATTTTGTTGTAGTACTATAAATAATTAATTTAAACAATAAATAGATTTAATAATTGAGTATGTACACTTTTATATCTAATATAAATTTGTTAGCTTTGTCGGAACTTTGTTTGGTTTATGGTTTTATTACAATAATAAAGGTCAATTATGTAACATCTGTTCAAAAAGTTGGTAAAAGATTCAAAATATTTATCGTAAATCGTAAATAAAAACTGAGGTTTATTTCATAAAATTGAAAACTGTTGACACGTGCCGCTTAGTGCGGATTAATGAATTGTGAGGTTTTTTAGTGTTTATCTATAAAACTTGATTATAGTATACGGGTAAATGCCAGTGGCGTCTAGTTTGTAAGGTCAGTTGGGTCAATGCCCCATCGGCACTAACAAACAAAATATATTAGAGATTAATAAAAAAAAAAACATTTTTTCTCCATTTATTTTCGTCATTTTTTGGATCTTTATGGAATTTAAATGTACGAAATTTTTAACATAAGATAAAATAAATTATATATATTTAAATATATTTTATAAAATTGTACGAAAAATATTTCAATTTAAACAAATTTTATTACACAAATTATAATTGATTGAATTGAGAAATTTGAGTATTACTATTTGAGTTATATATGTATAGAGTGTTTTTTGTGACTATTTGAGGAAAGTGCAGCCATAAGGAGTGAAACTAGCTACAAACCGCATCTGTGTTTATTAAATAAATAATAATTTAAGTACAACTGGGAAAGCTGCAAAGACATTTCACTTTTATTGTGCGTAATCGTATTTATTTTAATTGGTTCATACATAGGTAGTTAGATATTTAATCAAGAAAAACAATTTTTTTTATTTATATAACAGGCACATGCATATCTAGAGTATGTTTAACCAGTTTTTACATCTTTATTTAATATATTCTAAAACCTGTACACCAAAAAATCCTTTTCTAGATCAGTTTGTTTTTTATTTCTGTCGAATTTGCTCCGAATAGATTCTCACGACCGATTATCTATTGATTAACAGTATTTATGAGATAAAAACTATAAAAATACTTCGAGACCTATCTCATTTGCTAATGCTTATGAGACATAAAATTTGGGCGTCTTTTTTGTCCAATTATAAAAAGTACGTGACAGTTTTGTGTCAATGCTTGGTCTATACAGTTTTTGTATAATGTCTACAGTCGCCTAAATTTATCATAAAATTGTATTTTAATTAAGGTTAATGACCCTATGTTATGACTATTTTTAGAATATTAGATTAAATGATCTAATAAATCAGTAGAATTCAGCATAAAAAATCATACAAAAAATAGCATATTAATGTCAAATTCCGAATTGGTTAAGACTTTTTTTTTTATTGTGTTAAAAAAATTATATCTGTTAAATTAAGATTGAATTTTTTTTATAATTAAATATGTGTCGCAACTAAGTTTACTTATGGTAACTGTTTTTGTTTTAATTGCCAAAAAATTAAACTCTGTGTACTATAAGTGTAAAGCGTCTAGTTAGGCCTTAAAAAAAAATTGTTTTACCGTGGTCAGTCACGATTTGACCTATGGATAACTATGCATCAACACTAACTATATTTTAATCGAATTAAACTTTAGTAATTAACTAAAGCACAAATCTAAATCTATCGCGTCTAGAAGCACCACATACACACAATTTCGAATCGGAGGCAATACATCTTAATAGCATAGAATGAATCAATAAACTTCACAATTACGGAAATAATCATGGAACGCAAAAATAATTATAATTGCCGCAACATTCCAGAGCATATTTGATCGGTAATAGCAACGCCAAATCATCGCAAAATAAAAACTAACAACACGCAAACGCTATTGCACCTTGTTATCTGGATTATTTAAAGATCTGATCTATTTTAATATCCTGTTCAACGTCACGAACACACTTCCGGTTTAATATTTAATATAAACCAACATATAAGGGAATTTACGTATTTGTTAGAAATCATTACGCAATTGTTTTACTAGTATATATATATGTGGGGTATAATGACTTGTATATCACAAAAGCACACGTGGACGTTTATAGATTTTGTTTTTATTTTAATAAACAACTAGGAATTCGATAGCGCAACGTGTGCTGGTCGTTGTAAAATCTCGCGTTTATTACTGCACCAAGTGAAGTAATCATTACCAAGGAATTTTACGTAGATTTATTAGATATTTTCATACGCAATTATCTTTTATACGTTGAACAGTATGAAGAACATGTTGCGGTAGCTATTACAATATTTTATGCAAACCACCCTCAGATATAAATCATATTCTATGAATTTCAATTGAAATCAAATTTAAAAAAAAAACTCTCATTTATTACGACACAACTAGAAACTGTTATTTATTACACTCCTAAGACGTTTTTTGATAAAAGTGAATCAAAGATAATCTAACTAATTTGTCGTGCAAGTCAAGCATTATCTAGAGATCAATTAAAACACTTACAGTACTATTTGTCATTGTGCGAAAAGTACATATTTCCTACGGATAAACTATGACACGGTACACAACAAATCGCGGTAAATAAATTGAATTAAATAATAGTGCGTTGTTTTATTCAATATATGCTTACGGTAGAAATAAAATGATTGACAGGACAAAGGAAATGACTGACCCATCAGATAACGCGTGTATTTATTGATAAAATGTTATCGAAACAAATAGCTAATTTTGTATTGTTACGAAAACAACATTGAGTACATTTATAAAACAGCTATAAATACGCGTTGACACCAAAAAAATTTAGCATGGAATTTTCATTTAATGGATCTGCGAAACATTCCGAAATAATAAAAAAAACTATAGTTTTATCGGCGACATACGGATAACGCGCGAAACCAACTCGAATGTTGTTTAAAACGATTGTAAAATTGCATTTTTACATATATACCAGCTATTTACAAGCCATGAAAAGAGATTACTGTTATTTTCGGAATTTTCACAAGTTCATGATACGTAATACTGTTGTCAACTTCAAGTGCTTTTTGAGTCTTTTACCACTCATTTTTATCCAGTCGACCGAAACAGTTCTATTAAATTACTAACATCATTTTTACTTTCATTAAATACGTTTTAAGCACCTTAAACGCATTTAAAAACTATAAATATATTTTAAGCTTCCCTTAAATAGATGTTGAGTGCTCCTAAATATATTTTAAATTTCTTTGTATGCATGTTGTGGTTTTGTAACGACAGTTAGTTTTATTTTGTTAATTTACGCAAATTCACAAACGTGCAATCAATTATTTCTGTTTATTATTTTATTTTTTATAGAAAATGTAATGATTGATGCGACTGTAGCTTCTAGCGTGATTTATATATGTTATACAGCTAACTTCACGCATTAATTTTAAATTGTCGTGCTTGGACATAGAGCAAGTTTTTTTTTTGCAAACACCAGCGCATGCGACTTTCAATTTGTGCGCAATGATAGGTATCTCGTTCATCATATCGCTAACTGAATTTATTCCAAATAAAAGAAGATACAAATCGAAATAAATTATTATTTACCAATCGAACACACTTATATTGAACTGTAATTTGTTCATAGAAGTTTTATAATAAATACTTATTTAGTTAAGTCTTAAAGTTGATTCAATGAGTAATTAATATTTGTTAATTACGTTAAATATATAGTAGACGCGAACGTGAGATGCTTTCTTATGCGTGTGGCAAATGTTTGAAAAATGTTGTGAATAAGGTAAAATCACCATACATTGGTTAAAATACATATATAATTTCTCTTTTTATTCGTAATACAATGCGAGCGTTACTGATGCACAAATACTAAGTATGAGAAAAGATTGTAGATATATTTATAAGATGAGACTATTGACATCTACTTTCCAACCAGATATACCTTATTATATGCATTATTCGCTTCATTAAAATACTTAGAATTGCGTAGAAAGTAGTTTTCTTTTATATCGTATTGAAAATCCAAAAAACATGTTTGTTAACATATGTAGGACACTCCCAATTTTATTATAACAGTATATATTTAAACACACACAAAAAAAAACGATACTAATGAATATAATTACTAGTAATTATGATTCATTGGATTAATTATTAATTAGGCTGGTATTAGTTACTAATACCAACACGTGTATATTTAAAGAGGCGCTTTAATAATTTTAATTACATCTAAATATATGCAATATCGTTTTACTCAATTTTGGATACTTTTTCCTATTTTGTACTTTGTTACACAATTAAATAGGTACTCAAGGGCGAATATGGTTTTTAAAAAATAATAATAATAAAAATAAAGTCATCAATTGGCCATTGGCTTTGCACGGTTAAATATTATAGCAAATTAGCTAACCTGTGCAGACGTGTAGTGTGCTTATTATGTTTGTATTATGTTAGTTGGAGGACTTAGGATGGTAAGTGTTTGTTTAAATACTTAACCCACCCACCTGTTAGTGTGTATATTTAAAATATGCGACGGTGTAAGTATTTTATTATGCGTATAAAAAATAAAATGACGAAATGTATTGCAGTTAAAAAATGATAACTCTGTTAAAAATAATTTATTTTTAATGTAACGAGACATAATGAAGTTGTACGGGACTACGAATTTTTAAGTGGTGCCTTAAGGCGCTGGTGTTTCAATGGTGCATTTTAGTTTTGTTGACGAAGCGCCGAATGAATGTATTATCAATTTTTTAAAATCAAGGTTGTGTGTATATGTATAAGTTCAGCGGTGTAATTGGTTGTATGTTGCGGTAGAATGCACTTTAAATATAAAAATAAAATATATGTGGATTAAAAAAAAGCTTACGTTTTGTAAATATGTTGGCCACCTCTGAGAAGTCGCTTGCGAATATTCGTCGGGCTAAAACAAATTTTAATGGGATTTAGTGATAAGGTCTACACAAATATGTACACGTATAAACAGTTTTTATTCGATATTTTTATAATTAACTTATTCTATACAAATAAGTTGATGAAATCTGCAGCTGAGGTGCAAGTTCAACTTTTGTCAAACGGCGGAAACTTATTTGTACACCTAATATATTTCGAACAAAAGAAATAACAACACACATAACTAATGACCCCAAGACATTTATTGCGATTTGATCAATGCATAAATTATTTTTGTTATTATTATTATTATTAATATCAATCAACATAAGCGCGCGTGCGCGCACACGCATGTAAAAGTAAAATAAGTATGGACGAGTACCTAGATAGTGAAATAAATAAAAATGATTAAATATATAGTAACGAAACTTTCATGTGACCTTAACCTTAAGAAAATATTATAACGACATGTTGATATCAAATTACTAATTACAACGTACAAGAAAGTTACTTATAAGATGTCCCACATATTCCCAAGAAAAATCATTTTCCCTGCGAAAGTAACAAATAATTACAGCTTTTTCCGACCGGAAAAACTAGTATATTTTGCATAATTAACACAAATCCTACTGGAGGCAAATTTAATAATCTGCACATTAAATTTATCGACTCTAATAAAGCGCAAATACAATTATCGTAAATTTCACCATAACTCATAATTCACTAGAAAAATCCTATATAATCTTCTAACTCATACTATAAACACTTTTTCGTTTACTCAGATACTGGTTTTTTATGTTAATATCTTCATCTAAACCGTCGCTTAATTATAATCCTAAGAGATTTACGTTATAAAATATTTTTAATATTGTGATACTAAAGTGTATGATTGTACCAGAAGTGCGTGGCATTAATGAAAATCGTATTTAGAAATAATAACAATGATTTATAAACAATGCAAAAACGAGTGCGCTATTATTAAAATTAATTTTCTAACAACTACCGCCTGCGTCTATTTTACGCGGGTGAGGAAGCCACCAATTATGATATAACTCTGTGAAAGCGACTAACTTCACTTCGCACGAGGCATTTAAATTCTACACCACACTTGGAAAGCTTATGAAACTATTTCCTTAAAAAAATTCATTACTCAAAACTGGGCACAACTAAAATATTGCGCTTTTCAAAAATTACTAAATAATACTTTATTGATAAGAAAATAAATTTACAGTTTAATTAATTTAAAATTATGGAAGTTATAGGCCTAAACGTACTTAAACGTTCATGGACATATTAGTACGAAATTGAACAAAACTCAAATCTTTGGTTAGAATAGTAAAAAAAAATATATGTATTATGTAATATGCTTAAAAATCATTTAAATGTGTATAATATTTTAATTGTGTAAATTAATTATTAAAGATTTTATTGTTTCAGATACCATTTGTGTGATAGAATTCTTTAAACTTTAAAGAATTATTTCTACGAATTGAGTACGTATAGAGAGTTGTAAATTTTATAGATTTATAGTGAATGTTTAGTTAATATGAAAATAAATTTTCAGATAAATTGGGTGGAAATTGGGGGTGGTGCAGCCCTAAAGGTGTAATATTGTGCAAAAATAATCAAGACATGTTTAAAATTATATTAAAACAAATTGTTATAACGATTTAAGCATGTTGAGTTGAAATTAGTTGGAAATGAGTTGAAGATTGACGATACAAAAAAGTATAATTAAATAATATTCAACAAACGCAGAATAGACAATACCGATTTGTGTTGAAGAGAGATTACGAACTAACAAATTTAAAAAAAAATGAACAGCTACAATATGGAAGTTTCGGCGTTATTTCTATAATATATAATTAGGGTACGGTCAAAATCACAACTGATGGCTACTAATCATAATTGCAAATTCTTTACATCATAAGCACCAGTGCGTACATACATTCGACCATCGCTCAACCGTAAGGTTACTCATCGTTTTTATTATCCGAGTTTTTTCAAATCTAATAATGGTGGAGCAACTCTTTTATACGCGATGACCGGTCAGATGGTCACCTTTGTCTTATCGCCACAAACAATACTTTGATTAGGAATCTCAAGAAGCGCCTTTGTGCTATTATAAGTGTATAACTCATTTAGAATATTAAATATCAATAAAAAAAAATCAATCTAAAACGCTTTCTATTAGAAAATATATTCATTTGATTTATTTTAATGCCCTTATGGTAAACGAACAGATATTTGATGTGTAATCTGGGTTTAAGATAGCTTAGTATGTTTTATGAATAAGCGTGGCACGTGACGTTAATATGAGCTTAAGTTAAGTCGAGCATGATTAAAAATTAGATTAGTGTTATGTATGCATTTTTTGATGGCAATAACCTTTGATTCGAGTGCATATTTCGTTGAAAGTAGATGTAGGAAAGTAAAAATTGATAAATCAGTGAGTGTTGTTTTTATTTCTCATGGTTGTACGTTTCAAACAAAACAAACGGTGGCAGATTATTGGATTTTATGAAAGTGTGATGATGATCTAGTTTCTTATATTATGGTACGTGCGGTGACGGCGTCATTGGTTTCCCGAGCGGAAGAAACTTGACCGAGTTTGCGTTGTAAAACGACGATTCGATTTATTTGTATCGATTTGTTAGAAAATTTACTATTTTGTTCGTTTACTCGATTAGATTAATCTATTTACATGTCATTAGTTATCAATGCGTAGAAATGTCTACTCATACTACAGAATTATAATTTTAGTTATTAAATTGTATCAAATGTATATTTATATATTTTTAATGAATATAAAATTTTCAAACAATTTTAATGTGTCATTAATCGATGCGTTTTAACTTTTTTGTCATCTTTAAGTGCTATAATGGTTGTAGAAAAGAGGACTTGTAAAAATTGCCAAATGATTTTATTTGTTATTTCATCAAAAAATATTTGAATATTTAGTAAATTGCGAATTACTTAGTTTTGAAATTTAATTCAAGTTGGAAAGTAATTTTCATAATAACATATATATATTTAAATAAATTTTTTTGATATAAAAATGTAATTCATAAGCAAAAATATATTTGTTTATTTGATGTAAATAAACGAATGGTATATTTAATTTAGTAAAAATATTTGAGTAGAAAATACTTACAATTTTTGTCAATTAATTAAATGTTGTTTTGAAGTGGAGTCGTAGTCCAAAAATGTAGAACCATTTTAAAAATAATTCACAATCACGTTATTTAAATATGTAGTTTTAAAGATAGATCGCATATTTCACTCAATAAACACAATTTTGTTGTAAGGCTCACTTGATTTGCTAAAAGGGTGCCTCAAAATCTATAGCCATGTATAGTAATAAAAAAATATCTTAATGGCGAGTCTCAAAATAAAAATGTATAAATCCGTCGCACTGTATTATTTGGTTAGGGGGTAGTTTAAAAACACAGCGTCGTCTTAATGTATGTGGTTGGGTGACCTTGAACCCGTAACGCATGACACCGTCTGATCTATATTCGCCCTGGCCGTGACCGTCGTCTTGGGATTGATGCTACTGTTGCGAGCGGATCGCGCGAAGGACGGTTACAGACCTCTCACAAGCATCACCATTCTTTGCGAGCATCCGAGATCCAGCGAGCAGAGCACGTCGCCGGAGTATCGCAATGGGAGATCCCCTCTCCGGCATCGCGGTGCCCAAGCCAAAGAGGTGTCTTGGCTTGGCTTGGCTTGGCTTAGCCTGGCCTGGCCTGACGGACACCGTGCGCGCTTGCTGTACGATGTATGTACGATGATTGTGGATGGACGGTAGTAGTGGTCAGTGGCGAAGGTTGGGTAGACGCACTGGCAGAGAACTTGACCATGAAGCACTCACCCCACTCTTACGGTCAATGTGATTAGATTAGAATAAGAATTGCCGCAGATACCGCACACTTTTTATTTCAAATCATTACTCAACTTCAATTGTTTACATGTACATACTACATACATACATACTTCACTCTTATTAAGCCAAAATATTTGTATAAATTATATCAATCACTATTAGTCCAATGCTTATACACTGACACTAACAGAAAATTAAAATAAGAAGTTTACCATCTTGACCGAACGTTCAAATCACTCAAATTCACGGTTTTTATTTTTACATCTCTTTAGTTATGATATTATTTTGCATTCATATATTTACGTGTACGTGTGTGTGTGTGTGTCATTCGATCGGTAATATGTGTGGATGTGTGTGTGTGTGTGTATATGTATGTGTGCCATGTGTGTGTGTGTATTATTTATTGTGTGCGTGATCTGCGTGTGTGTATGTGTGTTTAAATCGTGTATGTATGTATATAGGTGTGTATGTATGTATGTATGTATATAAAAATTATCAGATATTACATAATATAAATATGCGGAAACTTTGATCAGCAGCTGAAAAGTGTAGCAATCCATATATGTAACTAGTGTACATAATGATTTCAATTAATAAAATAAAATGATAACCATCATTCTAATTACCGCGCAATTAAATACCAAAGTGAGTACATGTCACCACACTCACTATTTAATCGGAACGTACATAATATATCCGTTAAAAGAACAAAAAAAAGATAAGAAATAGATTCTTCACTAGAACTCAAAGAACGTGTACGAATACCAATATTAATAACAACATGCTATTAATTAACTAATTAATTACAGGGCAAAAACAAATATGCGCCAGAGATCAAAACTATTATAGTTCTTTTCCAGCGAAGAAAAAAAGAACAGCGCAATGCTTCGCTTATTTCATACTATGAACATCCCCCTTAGAAGTTCGTCGCTGTTATTCTCAGACTTCCTGTATATATTTTATCCATAACTAGATTTACGGTAATTTCTATATTTCAGTTTAAATAAAAATCCACTGTAAACATCTGGTGCAGTCTAAACACTTGTGTCTGGTTGAAAGTCAAAGTAACTTAACCATCTGTCGCTAAAACTTCTGGTGTACATACATACAAGATATTCCTGATATGTTTTAATATTCCGCAGCGGTAACGGCAATAAAACAATTATCAAATACATTCGTTTATCCGTTATGAATTATTTTCATATTTTTAATTCACATAACAAATGGTACACATCAAACAACTTCAAGAATATATTAATTAGCACCGTTTTTTTTTTAAATTAATTAAAAATTATTTATACCAAATATTTTATCGAAATTAATCAAATCCATTTGATCATTCACAGATTTAATTTGATATGTGCTCATATATCATCCTGCCCACTCAAATATATTAAATACGCTCCATAGCTAACTAGGATATTAATATTCACGCATATATTTATCAATAATTTGTAATAAATGTTGTCATTTCGTTATGATTTACAGATGCTTCCAGTACATTGGCGTAATTAGAAAATACAATTAGTGATGAAGAAATTAAAAAAAAAAACCCCGGTATGTTTTAATATTGGAATGTTTACCAAATGTTGAGTTTTACAGCTCTTAGTATACAGTACAGTTGTTTTTACAGTGTATTTCAAATGTGTGTAAAGTTATAAATAAAATAGGAAGATGTATCTCTCAATTTGTCTAGTTTTAATAAGTAATTTGTTAGGCCTATAAGACCGTATAGTTACAATCAACGTCTGTTGTAACAGCGTAGGTAGAAACACATTTTGCATTTACACTTCGAAAGATAAGTTTTCGCAATTAAATATATGTATAAGTATGATTTCTCAGAAATGATTATTCATTGAATTAAATATTGAGATATCTAAAGAAAATAATTTATTCATCTCAGACATATAATATATATATTTGAGCTTTTAATCTCTTAATAAATATCATCATTTTATACATATATAATCGTGAGAATTTCATTTTAAAAGCTAGAATATGAGTTTTGGTTTTGTTTTTTAAAAGAAATTCAATTTATAAATCATTTTTGCGACGATTTTCAAATAAATTACAAACTCAGCTAATCTTAATTTAAACTCTTCTGTCTACGCAACGTATAACGAATAAAATGAGATAAAGAAACTTAGCTGGGTTTTTGTGTAAAAAAAAATATAACTAAAGAGTAACCTTGAGTTTGTATTCATACTAATAGAGCACAAAAGCGCCAGTTTGAGTAGCGTCTAAAAGAACGCTAAAATAACGCCACTTTTGAGTGTAATTTGCTAAAAACTGAATCAGAAATGAATGTAAGGTGATATTCACGATATTTCGTGTTGGTAATCGTAGCATAAACGAACCCTATAATTGCGCAAATTGGCCCTGCACACAAAGTTCTCGTTGCGCATATTAAAATACGAAATTACTATATGTGTATCGGCGATTCGTAACTGTTATTCCGAACGAAGAACTCAAAGTTTCATTAAATTTATTTCGCAGCCTACCCAATCAAAAATCGCGCAATTTGTTTTGTAAAACAGACGCCGATGCCATAAAAATCACGGTGCATGTTCAGGAAAACAAACATGTATAAATTCGACGGGTTACCTAGTGGTTAACCCGTGGGTTAGTGTGATTGTGTTACCGGCACCGCCTGAATATTATAGGGTTGCTCGTGTTTGGTGTTGGTTGCTCACAAACTCGTGCGCTTTGCAAGTATCAATCATCAATTTTTGATCGATTTGTAATCGAGTTTAATTACAGATTTGTTAGTTTTTCTGTAAGAGGATCTGTTCCGCCCTAGGCTTACAGATACTTTTTAATAAATGATTTTTGGTAAGTACTCGTTTAAACCTTTCGTATAACAACTACAAATCCAACAAGATTTTTTTAAATCGGTCAACGTAAACAATTTACTAAAAATTCTATGTAAATTGTATTTTCTTTTATTTTATATATATATATATAATTCAGTTCTCTAGTTCAATGTATCGCAGTTGCTCTCAATATCTCAATTTAGATTATAGTATCGTTTGTTTTTAATTAAAAAAAAAAAACTAGCGATCATGGTGGGATGCGTGCTGCAAACCGGCAATTGTACGTCGTTATAGTAATTCCAATTTCAATTCCAAGGCCACCATAAAACAGAAATAATCGGTCAATTTCTTTTATTAACCCGACTTATTTACATACTTTATAGCAATTTCAAAAAACATAACGCGGTTTTTATTACTTTTATACCCAGCAAAAGCAAACATAATAATTTCGAATTGATCCACATCAACTGTAATTTAAACATTGAGGTCCAAAACGAAAATAATCGTGCCCACCCAAAAGTCTCAATATTTAAATTATAAACAAAAAAAAAAAACACAATTCATTCAAAACTGTTTTAAAATCATAAATAATATTATTATAAATAAATATAGTCATCAATATTTCATTTATAAGTGAGAACATCGCGCTGAGATCTCACGGTGAACACAGCAAGCGACGCGTTTTGAAGCAAAATAACACGAATACTAAAGAAGAAGACCTCATTTGGAGCATGCGTTTAGATGATTGAAACGAATTATGGTCATGCATCAACAATCTGTTACGAATTATATTCAAAAATATTCGATTCCCTTAAATTAAAACGCATAATATGAGTAATTAGTGTTGCTTAATATTTATTTGAGTGTCAATAATATTTTTTAAATATAGTCCAAGTGTAATTGCAAGTGTATGTTACACAACTATTGAAACATTTTACAGTATATTTAATGGTGGCCTGCATTTTTAAATAAGTATATAGTGATTGAAGACGCATGGTATCATCTAATTTTAACTATGTATGCCGAAACGTACAAATTATCTTTTAATAATATGCAAATATAATAGAGGGTTTATTGAATAAAACATTTTGTAAACTACTGATTGCAAATACCAAACTGTAACACGCGTATATATATATAGATATTAAATTATTATATTCTTTTAATTCTCGCGTATGTGGTAAATAAAAATCGTGATTAATACGGTATCTAGTATCACTTGCGATATAACTACGTACGCGATACTACGACGTGGAAGCTTTTAATTCTAGTTATCAGCATGTATAATAAGTTTGTAAACATATGGAAATACGACAACAGTTGTACTACGTAAATCTTAAAATCTACAAACGAACATGATAGTATTACACCATCTAGTATTACCATATTTGGAGCTATATCAATATATCTTTATTAAATTATTTATTGATGGATTCAAAATATCGTAAACATTCCGTTAAACACGATGTTCAGTTCCGCATTGGAACAATTCATAAGATCGCGTAAGAAAAAGAATGTAAATACCACCGTGCCATCTGTCAGCATAAAGCACAATCACATCAGATCATTACTGGTTTAAGAGTAAAACGTTGCAAACAGAAACAACATCTGCAATGCGCATCGCTTTATACCTTTATATACATTATACAACAACAACAACAGAAGTCACATCATCACCACACCACATGGACATGTGATGAAACCAGTTTGATGATCATGTGAATCACATCATTGAAAGGACGATGACCAAAGAATACAAATGCTAATCCTCACTATATTCCACTCAATTTCAATTTCGTTATCTTTCTCATTATTTACATACACCCAAAATTATTTCAGGGTTCTAATTATCACATAACAAAACCAACCAAAAAGCTCATAACGCTATTAAATGATTATTTTTACTATTGCTATTCTCAAATAAGGCTTTTACTCATAAAATTCTATACATTTTCACACAATAAACTATAAAATACTTGCCTAAAAGTCATTTAAAATACCCGATATTTGCCTAAATATATTATAAAATACCCGATATTTGCCTAAATATAATATAAAACACCCGATATTTGCCTGAAAGTAATTAAAAATACCCGATATTTACCTAAATAAATTATAAAATACCCGAAATTTGTCTAAATGTCATAAAAAAAATACCCGATATTTGCCTAAATGTATTATAAAATACCAGAAATTGGCCTAAATGTATTATAAAATACCCAATAATTGCCTAAAATATATAATAAATATATATTTAATAAATATAAAATTATCTACGCCTAACAACTAGGCAACTCGCAAAGCACATTGCAAGTTGCATAACCACGCATGCGACCGATTAATTTTCGCTATTATTCAAGTTGTTATTGCAATTAATATATATAATAAATAAATTTCGGCGTAAGTACCTACATAAATAATTTTAAAATATAATATAAGTTTGCTTTATTTACAAATTAAATTAAAATACTCAACATACACTTTTTGGCATTTGTGAATAAAATATGTTCAACTAATAAAATAATCATTCAATAATACGTTAATAGCATATTAAATAAAATATTCCTAAAAATCGGACATTAAAAGTAGAATATAAGAAAATATGTGAAATCCTAACCTAATACCCAAAATTAACTAACGTACGATTTTTTTCTAGAAAATGAGATTTGCTGCAATATTATCAATGCCTGCAAGGTTTAATCAAAAAGAACCGGTGCCGTTTAAAGAGATTTTACCCTTAAAATTAAAAGAGAAAGTTTCGGGTAAAGGCGACAACACCTCCGATGTCTCATGTCTACACGAGCTATCGATTTTATTCGCGTGCCTCAAAAAGAGTGAATTCGATCAAACGACTTGCTCGAAAGAAATCAACAATTTCCAACACTGCTACACTACGAATTTAACGAAGAAACACGTGAAAAAGGAGCAAGATTTGAAAGGGATCTTAACACCAGGACAAAAAACCCTATCGCACAAACAAGTCAACCAAATGTTAAAACGATTTCCAAACATAAAATAACAATCTGTATCATAGTTTATTTATATTCAATATAACTAATAGTTAATTATATAACTAATTCAAATTTACCGCATTACATTTTTTATGTGTTGGTATCACTGGTCGCTAAGTTCACTATGGAGTGTTTCCAACAAAGAAATCCATTGGGGATTTAATTGTTCGAGTAGTGGTGTTTTATTTAAAATTTGTATGTTATATTTTATTCGGCGGTACGATATGTCATCGGCAATTAAACTTAAATAATTCATTCTTTCATTTAATTCACGGTAATTTTCATTAAAATTTCCGTTTTCAAAACAATCATTCATCATGTTGCGGTACAGGTATGCTATAATATACAATATTTACTAGTATAGGTTATGAATGCATGTTCACTTAAAAGGCTTAAAAGTAATTTTTTATTACACAATTACTCACACCATTAAAAGCTTTATTTTTAATAAAAAAAAAACGTTTCAATATAAAGAGCTTATTATAAGTAATACACAACACTAAACAAATTATTTAACTGTATCTGGCGCCTAAATTACTTTATATATGCTTTAATATGTATATCTAATCGTATATAGTTCTATAAATACGTAAATTATATACTAATCGACATTTTAACGATGTTTTAAATAAATTCATAGTCAAAATATTGTTAACACTGCGTTATTATTTAGAATGTAAATATGAGGTGTCACGTGTATTAAGGCACGTTTACAACTACGCGTTGCGCTGTTTAGCGTTTCTGACTTAAAATTTGTTATATGAATATTTTAGGGTAGTTTTTGTATATAATATGTGATATTTTAAATATTTAGACCTAAGTCTCCTTGTAAGGGTTCATTGCCCGGTAATAAAACTCCAGCGATGGAGAAAACGTTGGCGCTAACCGAAAATTTAGAAAAGCGTCGAAAAAGTATCATATGGGGCCTAATTAACACTATTTTATGTGGCGTTTTACTTTTTGATATGTGAGTTTTTCGAATAAACCCTGATATTGTTGGAAATTAACGGTATATATGTGGTTTTAGTTCGTTTAAATGCCCCGTGTACACGACTTGGTTCAATTTTTTTGAATATGCATTTTGTTCTGTGTTTTTCCTAAATGCAATCTATCACGTATTTCGATATTGTTACTATGCATTTAACAGTGAAAATGTTACTGTTACGCCTGAACAGAAAAAATTATTAGGTATCAAAGATTCTGGTGAGTATCGAAAAGGGATTTTTTTTTTGATGAACTCTAAAGTGTATATGATGCTTATTCGTTTTAAGATACGTTTTACAATTTATCCGATAAACAAACATCGACGCCAGTTATGACACCGAAAGAAACGAAAACGTTTGATGCGAAAGTTAATACAACGCCATTAAACTGGTCAGCTGCTAGTTGGCGCACAAATAGCTCACCAAATGACAGTAATTATTACCAAAATTACCGATTACAGAAATAATATTTTCACAAATAGACCACTTTCATACGTTTACTAAACATTATTATTAATGTATTTACTCATTATTTGTATCGAAACTCATCATTATGTACTAGTAAAGCGCTTATTTGACCTTGAGGGCCTGTTACGTCACGATTTCAAAATATGGCAAATATTTTGTAATTTCTACGGTTGATCAAAAATACGAGTGAGTGGCAGCACTCACGATTAAAGATGCGTAAATATTAGTATGTATGTTGGTAATTATGTAAACTATAATAAAGTTTAAAAATAAAAGGTGAATTTTGTCTATTATATACCTTATGTATGTTAAGGGTGAAAATATTATGTATTTAGTGATTGTTTTGAAATTTTATTCTGAATTTAAATTGTAATTTAGGTAAAAATTATTCAATTCCTTCACCATCGTGGGTATATATGCGTGGTTCGCCCGACCGCCAAAAATCCCCGTTGAAAATAACGCCTCAAAAGCTCGTTTTCCCCGATGTTTCCAAAGTGGAATCAATCACAAATGAGAAACTATTGAAACAATATTTACTCGAGTATGAGCATTACGAAAAAGCGCTCAACGCTAGTAACTCAAGCGAACAAGCTAGTAACTTACTAAGCTCATTCTGGAGTCACCCAGCAACGCAAAGCCCAAACGAAGTTTCACCCTACTTAAGAAGAAGCCAGTATCAATTATCCACGCAAGCGTCATCGACAACGAACAGCCCAACCGGTAAATTAGACGAAAATCGCGCTTCGCTAAACGTATCAACAATGGGCTCAGAAATTTGGCGCAAATTATTAGTCGATCCCCACACTCTAATACAATGGAACGCGAATTTACGCATGGTAATATTAGTTTTGTATTACGAAATATGGTTGTTTATGTATATGTTTCAGTGGATCTCACAAACGATCTTGGAGCGTTTAATCAACGAAATCTCGTCGGTTAATGACGAATTTGCGAAACTGCATTTGAGTGATGTGCGCATTGGTAGCGTTGGCCTTGAGCGTTTACGCAAAACCGCTCAAACAATGCCGGTTGCGCAACAAGTGCCGACATTAAACGCGTTGTTGCCGTTCCTGGAATTGACGCCCAATCAGGAGTATTTGGTGAAGCGTATTAAAGAACTGTCGAAAGGCGGTTGTATGAGTGAGTTTAAGTGGAATTCAGGCGGTAATTACAATGGGAAACAATGGGATGATAGTTTAGTTAATGATTCCGAAGTGAGTAATTTTAAACGACTTTAATTTGCTCTATTTGTTTTATTATTATTTTTTTATTTTTTAGTTAATTATCCATTTATTAGCAACTTATTTAGACTCGCAATTGTTGCCGTTGCCTAACCAACCAGACGCAAAACCCTTTAGCAAGGAACACTTTATAAGACCTAGTGAGAAATTGCCACAAAATCCGTTGACGTTTGCTATTTATCAAGTTACCGAAAAACCACCCCACTTCCGGCTTGTTGTTGGCGAGGAGTGTTACGACGTGGCGAAAGGGCATAACAATCTGTTTTATACGATTTTGTTGTTTTTATATTTCGTCAGTAAAAAAGAACACGGCATGCTAGGTAAGGTCAATATGGGACGGTCTGGCGTGAATATGTTATGGATTCTGGAAGGCGTTTGATTTGATTATATATACTTTTAAATACACTGTGTTCAATAAAGACTTAATACGATTGCATTTTTTATATTATCAATTTCGAAATTGATGACTTATATTCTATAATCAATGAATTACCAATAAATTTAACAGTTTTTTTATATATGTCCCTGCTTTTATTATTTCGTTCGCCAATTAGTGATTACCTACATACCATATTCGTTTGATGTATTCCAATATTAACCTTGGAAGATACGAAACTCCTTTCGTATTTTTCATCCCTTTGAACTATAAATATATTTGTATGATTGAAAACATATTGCGTAAAAAGAATTCCCAGTCACCATACAAATTTATTTATATATGTCATCATGAATATAAGAAGTTGTTTGTCACCCTATTTAATGGGTGTGTATATATATATATATATAATAATAGAAAAAAATCAATTTTCTAGAAGCTAAATAAATAGGAAAGACTACTGATTTGTCTCAATTCAGTGAGATTCGCACATGCAAGACGATAAACAATCTAGAAAAGAGCTTTTAAATCACAATCACATTACAGTAAGACAAGCAAACATGGGTAAGCTATGCAATCTGTGGAACGCGATCGAGCTTTTTACCGCTCGACTGTCATCGGTTCGCGTTCGACAATGATCGGTGTGTATTTCACGTGGTGTTGAAGCTTCAGGTGTTTCAGACAATGCGAAAGCTCCGACGGCTGTACACGTGAGCTTTTGCTAACCGGTATATACGATATACGCGTTTTATTCACATGTGAATTTTTTTCTCGTACACTTTTACTGTGAGTTGTGGTAACTATAGTACTTTATTAGTGCTATTTATATTATTTTTTTTAATAAAATAGCTGCATATATTATATTTAATAAATATTACGGAGTAGATTAATTAAAAAAAAATTTGTATAGATGTTTATTATAAACATACACCAACATTGATTGTTTTTTTTTAAATATTTATTCAATACGGGGAATTAAATTACGTTTTATTTATATTTGTTTGTTTGTATTTTTTTTTTTTTGTAAAACTTGTAGTAAATTCAATAAAAACTGAATCAATTAATTTATTAAAACATAAAACTCCAACAAAATAAATATCTATGAAGTTCTTAGATATTTTATGTAACTCGTAAACTTCGTAGTTACTTAAAGTAATAACGAATTTCGCTGCTTTAATTCCATATAAGCTCTATAAAAGTTTAGATAGTTTAATGTTCGAGTAAAAGTGATTATTTTGGAAACTATGATTTAATTGGTTAATAATGGCAACGAAAGTAACGCAAACAACCTCAAATATACAATACTATACAAAGCTCTTTGTGACTGTGCTTTTAATTTATTACGTGACGGTTCGTGACGTATACACAACGTCAGTGTCGTCTAGTGACCCGTTTACATATTACACCGTCGGTGTCCTAATGGCCTCGCGCTTGGACTCACCGTTTGACCTTGAACGGTGTGGTCCCGCCGTGGACCTTGCTCTCGAGGAGGTCAACGAGCACTTCCTAGCAGCCCATAAAATACGCTTGCGGAAAGTCCAAGCCAGGTACGTCATCATTTACCACCATTTATTTGACATAATATTTAAAGTAAATAACGCAAAATTTCATTTCGATTTCACATAAATATTATTTACATAAAATATCATTACGTATATATTTACATACATTTGCAGTAAATATACAATTGCATACGATATATTGAATCATATTACAATAATATTGAAAACTAGAAATTATTACTCGATTATTTTTCTCTGTTCGTAATATACGTAATAAATTGTTTGACGAAATAATTGACGAATCATTTAAGTGCGTCGTAGACTTTATTGTTTGTTTAAAATCACAACAACTCGAATTGTATTTTTTTTCCAATTGAAATTAAACTAATTGCAATATTAGTAAGACATTTTCAATTTCACGATAAAAAAAAAACGCATTTGTAAATATTTGAATAAATATAAACTATGGTTGTTACCATTTTCCATTAGGCGGTGAAATGAGTGAGAATAATACAAATGAATGCAGCGAGACTAGTGTGCGCTGTCTGGAATGATGTCGAGGACGTCTCAAGTTCAACTTGAGTTTTGTTACATGTAATAACTTACCAAATATGTTGATAAATAAATAAATACGTTTAAAAGCTCAACTTTCGATCATAAACTCTCAGGAGGCACATTAGTTTTGTGAAACAATGCCAAACACCAGTTTCTGTGAACAGAAAATTCAATTAGCAAATGAGACTATGATACGTATCGTATATTATATATGACCCTATGGTGTGGATGTGACCATAATCCGTGTAGCAATCTTATTTTAATTTTGTTGCTCGATAATGAAATATTGTAGCAAGAAAATAAAATGTAGGGTTTTTTGAGTAGCGAGTTTGGGTGAGTGTGTGACTTGTTGCTGCTTAGAGCTTGTGAAAAATATCAAAAACAACCGACGGACGTGATCAAGATAATAATAACGTTCGAGTATGAGGCAAGGTTGTGTTGTACGTGTGGATGTGCTCTTTATTCACCATTTGGGTGTGATTTCTTTCGACGCCTGTCAGACTGGCAACTATATTTACGCGCAATTAGGCGCGTGCACGCACCACGCGCATCACCAATTGCGAGGCGGCGATGCCACCAATTCACACCCGTTGTTTCTGCGTTCCGTTAAGCTGGGATTAACATACATACAACGGACAACACACTTGTTTCCGGTCAAGTTTAATAACTACCTAGTTAAGCTCGACGTAGATTGATTGTTTTCAAACGAAATTACATTTCGAAATTATCCCCCATTGCACCTAACTTTAAGCTTAACTTGTACTGTATATGTACAGTACAAGTTACGAATAGAAATTAAGTGTTGTATACTATAAATAAATAAAAAAAATCAAGCTTTAGCTTTCGGCCCTAAGCGAAAAGTATAACAATTTTTTTTTATCTATTAAAGATTTGATGGGTTTACGCGTGAGCTTATGTATGTTTGTATGTATGTAAGATTAAATAGCGCAGTTAGAGAAGACGTAGGAATGTGTTGAATGAGTGTTACCAGGGTTTTTATATGGAATGAATTTTGGTGTGATTTCAGTTACCCGTCGTGCAGTGGTGCACATGCGCCGGGTTTGGCAGCCGATATGCACTTTCGCGATGACGTAATTGCTTTTATTGGACCGGCTTGTGCGTTTGCTTTGGAGCCTGTGGCAAGGCTTGCCGCCTATTGGAATTTGCCAATAATCACAGGGATGGGAGACCAGGTAATATTTGATTAAAAAATTACATTTTCACACTTTACCACCGCAAACCACAATAATGATTTTTTTATTATATATATATATATATATATATATATATATATATATATATATATATATATATATATACATATTATAAACTTTATGTTACGATAATAAAAACAGCAAAATATATAAAATGTCCTATTGTACAAACACAGATAAAACGAACGCGTTAATGGCGATGCTAAGTTAACTGCGTTCATATTTTAAATGTCTGTCTTTGACAGAGTTTCTGATTTAATTAAAGTGCTTCACGGTTAAAATAACATTTAATTAAGTAATTAATTAAGTAATTAATTATCAAATTACAGTTTCTTATTAGAGCTTTAGCGTTTATTATTTTTTTTATATATATACATATAATCTCATTTACTATTTAACTCGCTTTTCATATATATTTAATAGTGTCTTAAAACACACATTTTGGCACAATTTTGATTAGATAAGACAACCGAATTCAATTTAAACTAATCTAATGCAAGCTTCTAATAGATCGACTAATCCTTAATTGTAACTTGTGATAGTTTCATTACGTCTTACCTTTACTCGTTCATTAGTTAAACTCAGTGGCGTACGTGATATCTATATATATTGCTAAATTATTAAACAAAGGATGTAATAAATATTTTTAAAATATTACACACAAATACACACATAAGACACACACATATAAGACAGACACACACACAAACATGACATACTTTTGATATTGTTTGAATTAAGCGTATAAAACGAAATAAATTGTAAACAAGTCTGATATATTATTTCATAAATATTGTAGCACGTATTGTGTTTATTATATTTCAATCATATAAAATGACAGAATTGGAACACAAGACTGAATAAAACATATATATATATAGATCACATATAATAACGAGACGATTGTCAACGCATTGTGATTTATATAGACGAAAAAAAAAAATGTAATACAAGTTATGTGTAGTTGTACATTCATTAATTTCCAGCCTCCATCGGAAGGTGAATTATCTGTAACGTCTGGTATCTTAGGGCGATTACAACAGCGTTGGAAAAACGGAAGTTCGGTACGATTAATACACTTCTCTATTGTATGTTTTGTTGCACGCACGAACTAGTAAGCGCTTTTAAGCACACGCGACTATTAATAATTCACTGCTCAACATTTTAATTATTTGTTTTTATATAAAATAACTTATAAGCTCAAGCAATTTCATAGCTCATTCATTGTAAATGTAATTAACTTGCATTGAATGTACAATGTCGAGATAATTGATCTGTGAACAGATGGAATATATGTGGACACTAATCACAAACATACATTTGAATGTTGAATATATATAGTGAATGTAATATCTGAATATGCAATCGCTAAAATACATGAATCGTGCTAAAACGTTATATTAACGCGTAGTTAAAACTAAGAACGCAATTTCTTGGTTGTAATATTCCATTTTCGTTGTAATTTACGAAATAATAAAATTATGTTGTTTTTTATTAATACATGTTTGTTTTTAAAGTGGTAAATATGAATAAATAACGCAAATTTTCGGTTAGGTTCAAGGATTTTTTAAAGATAAAAGTGAATTTTCAACCCTAACAAGAATGTCTTATTGCCAATGCCGTTTGAAGCTGGTGTTTTCGAGTATTTTCCGCCAATTCGGTTGGAAGCATGTCGCTTTACTACTAGACCGTTCGGATTTGTTTTCCTTAACTGTTGGTAAGTTTATTTGAAAAAAATCTACTAGTATTTATAATCGCTCTATAATTGTTAAATGTTCTAATTTATGAAATTGTGAATTGAATATTCTAAATATATTTCCAAGGAGACAAATTGTTAGAGGTTGTCAGCATGACCGATAAAACATTTGTACTCAAATAAAACATTGTTTTTAACAGTCAATTGCAAATATCTCGATAATTTTTGTTATGAATAATTTTTGATTTGGGTTATAAATGATGAAAAAGATTTGTCAGAAGTGGGATTCGAACCCACGCCCTCAGAGAGGACCAGAACGCTCAACCCGTTTCAAGCGGGTAAGGAGTATCCTTGAGTCTGGCGCCTTAGACCGCTCGGCCATCCTGACATGTTTAGTTAGGTCAGAATATATATAATCGCTCAAAAACGATCGTTAAACGCTCTAATTGACCAAATTGTGAATTGAAAATAGAATATTTCTAAATATATTCCCAACAAATCGTTAATTTAGCTTAAATATGTCAGCGATTATATATATTAAGACTTGACTAAATATGTCAGGATGGCCGAGCGGTCTAAGGCGCCAGACTCAAGGATACTCCTTACCCACTTGAAACGGGTTGAGCGTTCTGGTCCTCTCTGAGGGCGTGGGTTCGAATCCCACTTCTGACAAATCTTTTTCATCATATATACCCAAAAAACCCCACAAGTGCAACCCACAAATAAAAGTGTGCTCTTATACGTAGATAACTGAACATAATAACCAGAAATATAGAAATTAAATTCTGGTTCTATATAAGATAAACAAGGATTTATACATATATTATTTACACATATAGATCTTAAACACAAAGTGATAGTAACAAATGTATTGGTAATGTTTAAATTGGAATAATTACGAAATTTTAACAATATATTTGTTTTCGATATTGTCGAAAATAAACGCTATTGTTGCTATTAATTATAAATCAAATATATTAGTATACTCACTAGATAATTTAGTGTTGTAAGTCTGTAATTAGCAATTCGGATGATTGCTCTATATTTTCAAATGTTCCTATATTAGTCTACATTATTCCGCACTATGTAGCAACAATTTTACAATAAATTATTGCATTTTACATGCATTATAAACGCTTAAAACCAACTACAATGACCCGCAGCCGACACTCAACTGGTCATTTTCGAACAAATTTGGACAAGTTTTCACAGAATAACTAGAAATACAAGAATGAACTTCAAGCCCCAATAAGATAAACAAGGAGACAATCTGTGACGTATTTTTATACTGGACTCTAATTTAACTACTATGATTATTTGCATAGAATATTTACATAATGTAAAAAAGATATTTTTATTTGTATTACCAAAATTGTTAATATTATGAAAAATCAAATGCCCCGGGTGAGGATCGAACTCACGACCTTAAGATTATGAGACTTACGCGCTGCCTACTGCGCTACCGAGGCTGTTCTACTTATATATAATTTTAAGTTTAAAAGCAACCACAATTTAGCAATTTTATGAGTTTATATATTTTATTAGTACGCAATATAGATTTGATATAATATTTAATAGATATTTAAATATTTATAGGTAGGAATCTTGAGTATGGGCTGAGAAAAGCAGGGTTTTTAGCTTTCGTACGTGAGTTAAACGGAAATGAGGAAGAACCGTACGATAACTACTTGAACGATGTTAGTATGTACGCTCGAGGTAAATGAAATCTGGCAGACTATTGAAGCGTTTTTGCAAAAGATATTTATAGGGTTTTAATACCAAATACATTTAGATATATGAATGAAATAAATCTATAGAGACGAATATCTTTTACAAAATCGCTTACAATGTTTCTCGTATTGATTTCGGGGTAATATTAAAAATTTCGAATGATTCCAGTGGTTATTTTGAGCGTACGTGGCACACTTGTGCGCAAATTCATGTTGGCTGCTCATGCATTAGGTATGACACGTGGCGAATGGACGTTTCTCGATGTGGAAATTTTTCAGGTGAATATCCCGGTTGGATGGCAGTCAGTATTGACTTTTTGTTGCATACAATTCATAGTACTAAACGTTCAACTTTTTGATCCTTTGAATAAGATATAAGTCGCTACATATTATAAATTTAAATTGAGCTCAAATTAGATTTTTGTTTTGCCTGTGCAGTCTTTCTTTGACTTATTAACTTATTTGTTGAATTGTTTTGTAAAACTTTATTAAATATATTTTAAAAGTCCGAAATGACTTATAAGTTATTTATAATAGTTATTTTCTTGAGTGACTAGGGTAATTTGTAATGAATGATTTCGTAATTTTCTCAAGAAGGGTTCGTATTGGGGGGACCATGATTGGAAGGTGGGCGATGAGCAGGATGCGACGGCAAGAAAAGCTTACGAATCCTTGTTGAGAGTGTCTTTATTGCAACCAACCAGTCCTAAATATCAAGGATTCGCCGATAAAGTTAAACAAAGCGCTAAGCGCTATTATAACTATACATTTTCTGAAGGCGAAGAGGTAATTATTACCTACCACAGTATGAAATTATTAATTTTATAATCTGAAATCCGTGCGTTAGAGATTTCTTACATACCACACATACGCAACGCCACACTGTAGAAATACACACGTACACACACGTGCGCGCGCACGCGCTCGCCCAAACAAAAACAGACAAACACGGCACGCAACACTCCCTCTCTTGTTTTCCTAAATGGAGCTAAATTATAGAAACCATGTTCCAATTTAGGTAAACTTTGTAATCGGTGCCTTCTACGATGGTGTTTACCTCCTAGGTATGGCCTTAAATGAGACGTTAACCGAAGGTGGTAATATTAGAGATGGCCTATCGATAACTAGACGAATGTGGTCACGAGATTTCCATGGTAATTACACTAACTCAGCGTTAAGTGCAACAAAAGAAAAGGGGTTGTGTTTTTTAGGGATAACAGGCCATGTTCGTATCGATAATAACGGCGACCGAGACGCGGATTACTCGGTACTAGATTTAGATCCAATCACTGGTAAATTCGAAGTTGTCGCACATTACTACGGCTTAGACCGGATCTACACGCCGGTACCGGGGAAGAAAATCCACTGGCCCGGCGGCCGGGAAGAACCATCGCCAGATGTACCGGTTTGTGGGTTTTTGGGCAACAACCCCGAGTGCCACAACAACGGTATGTTGGTTTATATGGCACATACTCAAATTGCCCGGCGGTTAGGTTTGTACCTTTTTTGACCTTTCATTTTGCCCGAACCATTGGTTATAAAAAAAGGTTCACTAACCCACTTAAATTGCCTAGTTTTACGAGAAGTACGTATTAAACAGGAAGATTAGAAATTGGTACATTTCTGCGAAATTATTATTACAGGTAACAATGTATCAATAGGGAAAATACAGTTTAGTTTAAAATTGATTATCATGGTCCAATAATAATAAATAAAATAATTTTATATTTATACATTTAAATAAAATATCTAAGAATTTTTTATTCTTCTTTTTTTTTGCCTTTGTGAATCTACCTTCATTTTTTTTCTTAAAATTTGAATTCGGGCAGGATGACTTTACGATTTGACAGTCTAATGATTTGTGACACCAACCGCCGGGCAGTTAGAGTATGCGCCGTTTATATTGGTGTTTGAGGTAATCCTGGGAGAGTTGTGTCTAATACGATTAATTTTAATATAAATGTAAAAATGTGTATGGCATTATAAATAATAAATTAATGTTTATTATTTACATGCTGCTCGAATATAGAAACGTATATAATAATATTGTATGGTTCGTTTGCTTGTGGAGTGTTTCTGGCATTTCTTTCCACTCTCGTTTGCGTCGCTTACAAGTGAGTAGAATACAAAGAAAAAAAATACGAAAATAGATGTGTATATATATCTGGTCGTGATATTGACCTATCTCTTTACTTATATATTTGGTAGAAAACGTTGATGTACAGTATTTTAGGAATGGATAACTCATGTAATACGTAGCGAATGTTATGTTTACAGACACATGCGGCTATCCGCTGATTTGAACAATATGTCTTGGCGCGTACGACCGGAAGAAGTGCTACTAGAAGTTGGCAAACCATTCGGATCGAAACTCGGCTTACAAAAAATCACAGAAGTAGTAAAACTATATTTTATACTTTTTAAGTCTACAAGATTTGTTTTATATCCTTATATAAAATTTTATTCCCAACACTTTTTAATCTTTAATTAGCAACCAGTGCGTAGTGGTCGACCATCAATAACATCTTGTGATTCACCACCGCGAACTCAAGTATTTACGACAATTGGTATCTATAAAGGCAACCGAGTAGCCATTAAAAAAGTCATGAAAAAGAAAATTGATATAACGAAAAAACTACTGTGGGAAATCAAACAAGTAATAATATTTATGCGTCTTATGCCCGGTATTATAAACGTCAAATAACTAAAATACTCGGTAGATTTGATTTGGTAACCAAGTAATATACTTGACTCTATAGATTTCCGTATTATAAACGAAAAATAAATTTACTTCGCTAGTAAATCTCACAGTTAAACTACTCCCATGAATTTCTAGCTAGTAAAATTTATTCTGTCAATTATTTGACAGCTTCGTGTTTTGTTTTTATTTCAAATATTATTATAATAACCGATGCGAAATTTGCAATATTTATATATTAGTCATCTATTGATGAATAGATGAACTAAAATAGTCGGTAAATCTCCTATTAGTTAATTTACTTGTAAGATTCTTTTATAACACGCAAAATTATATTAACTGTGTAAGTAAATTTAGTTCCATAGTAACTAATTCACATTTATTTTGTTCTTTATAATACCGGGCCTAAGTGTGAATGCAATATGAAATGTGTGTGAATGAATGTAGGTACGTGATGTGGCTCACGAGAATAACGTGCGATTTATTGGCGCGTGTATCGAGTGTCCCATGGTACTCATACTGACGGAGTACTGTCCCAAGGGGAGCCTTAAGGACGTGCTGGACAATGAGGCACTGCAGCTTGATTGGAACTTTCGGATGTCTCTTATACACGACATTGTCAAAGTAAATAATCACGTTCAACTGTAACTTTTTTTTTGTACCACTTATTGTCGGGTGTGCATACAGGGTATGACGTATTTGCACAGCAGCGAGGTGTCAGTTCACGGTAAATTACGCTCGTGTAATTGTTTAATCGATGGACGATTCGTGTTGAAAATCTCTGATTTTGGTCTCACCACACTTACAACACCCACGGAGATCATCAAAGATATTCACTATTTCACGAGTAAGTTAAGATATACGTATTCAATTAGTTGTACTTGTTTAGTGAATGTACATACATACACGGTTGTGAAATTGTTTTGAAACGTGTGTAGAATTATTGTGGGTTGCGCCGGAATTAATACCGTTGACTGTAATTCCGGGCACTCCAGCCACGCAAAAAGGCGATGTTTACAGCTTTGCCATAATCCTGGAAGAGATTATCGTACGTGGGGGACCATTCGAGGCAGCCCGACAATTCCTTGAGCCACAAGGTAACAACATACACACGTACATTCTTTACGAAAATAACCATTTTTTAGCTTTAATTAAATTTCAACCGAACTTTTTTTTTTTTTTAATAAAATTCAAACGTTTTGAAATTTTCATACGCCTCCTACATATAATTACCTTTCTACCTAAATGATTTCTTATTATTCGAAGGTGTAATGAATATTTAATCGTTCAATTATCTCTAGAGATTATTGGGCGCGTGGCTGGCAGAGAGTGTCCGCCGTTTCGGCCCGCAATTGGCCGTAGAGATTGCCCGGAAGACCTAATCGAATTAATGGAGCGTTGTTGGGCGGATAACCCAGACGACCGTCCTAATTTTGATACTATCGGTGGTATTATTCGGTGCATATTAAAGTAAATATTTTATCACAATATTTATATATGTGTGTGTATGTATTGTGATGTTATTGTTGTTAATAAAGGTGTATTTTTAGAAAATGACTACGTTATAATAACATGTTGGTCATTATAGCTGTAGCTTTACTCGACATCGACCTGTTCTTATTATAATAGAAATATGATACTTTTGCTTTATAGAGGTTACTGCGAGAATTTAATGGACGACTTATTACGACGTATGGAACAATACGCTAACAATTTGGAAGCTCTCGTTGAGGAGAAAACCGAGCAACTAAGTCAAGAAAAACGACGATCGGAAGAGCTATTGTATCAAGTGTTACCGAGACCTGTCGCCCAGCAGCTAATGGCTGGTGAATTAGTACAACCCGAGCAATTCGAATGCGTTACAGTATATTTTAGCGACATTGTCGGTTTTACCGCCTTATGCGCACAAAGCACTCCTATGCAGGCATGACATCTATATAATAAACATTTAAAACACCTTTATCAACTAGAAACGTTTTTTTATTATAGGTCGTTGATTTTTTGAATGATCTATACAGTACATTTGACAGAATTATCGGGTTTTACGATGTTTATAAGGTTAGTATTCAAGTTACGTTTTGACGTTAGCGAAATGTATGCAATGAGAAGCTTTTTTTTTATTTATTTTCCAGGTGGAGACAATTGGGGATGCGTATATGGTGGTGTCTGGTCTACCGGAACGTAACGGGGATGACCATGCCCGCGAAATCGCACTGATGGCCCTTGCCATACTAGACGCAGTCAATTCATTCACAATTCAACACAAACCCGACTACACATTGAAACTACGCATTGGTATACATTCAGGGCCTGTGTGTGCGGGTATTGTCGGACAAAAAATGCCGCACTTTTGTCTGTTTGGTGATACGGTCAATACAGCGAGCAGAATGGAATCCACAGGGCAGCGTAAGTTTTTACAATTCTCAACATGTTAAGGAGTTTCTACCAACCCCATTTGATAGAAATGTTCATGTTGTTGTTTTTTTATAGCACTGCGAATACATGTAAGCTCAGCGACTAAAGAAATTTTAATCAAATTTGGAACGTTTAGCTTGGAGCTCCGCGGCGAAGTTGAGCTTAAGGGCAAAGGTCTATTAACGACGTATTGGATGCTAGGGTGTACTGAACCCGACCCACGTCCCCCTACCCCACTGCGAAACCCTACGCCTGAGAACCAAGACTCTGCCCCCTATCCCTTAGTATTTATCGGCAAATAAAATAATCATTTAACAATTTTAGGTAGGTAATCAAAATGTATAATGGTCGATTTACTAAACTTATTTAAAACTTATTCAAAATATATTCAAAACGTCTACAAAACGTATTTAAAACAGTTTGAAACGTCTTCAAAAACGTATTTTGTAGCGGATTTAATGCGTTATAACGTTTAAAACATATTTATTATAGTATAAAACAGTTTTAAAACGTATTTAAATCTTATTTCAATCATCATCAATATTTATTCAAACGTATTTATTATGTTATAAAGTTTATTAAAACGTAATTAATATGGTAAAACTTATAGAAAATGCATATAAGAAACAAGTGTGGGTTATAATAAACCTTTTAGCATTTTGATTATTTACTAATGTTTGGAATTTCTATGTGATATCAATAATTATTTATCAGTATTTTACGTCACTCAGTATTACACTTATAAAGCGTTTTTAAATATATATGTTTAGAGCTTTTGCACAGTAATAATAGTTGATATATTCAATTGAAAAAACCAGGAATTATGAATCGACTCAAATGGGAATATTAATATATTTTTCTAAATAGATACTTTAAAATATAATATAAATGTATTAGCAATCATATTTTTGACTTATTTATGTATTAATAAAGGATTATAATTATATTAAGCCTATAATTTCCAAATTACCCTTAAATACGCGTAAACGCTTAACTGTAAAGTGTTTTGTAAGCGTTGCTTTAGTTCGAATTTTATTTGTTTGGGAACACTGTGACGCTGTCATTTTCAAATAGAAAATAACCGTTAATTTGATCGTTTTTGTTGTTAGTATGGTGCGTTTTTAAATTTAGTTTAAAATGTATATAAAGTCTATAGTGCTTGACGGTTTTAAATCGTACGGACAAAGAACTGAGATCAATGGTTTTGATAGTGAGTTTAATGCGATCACTGGTTTGAACGGTACAGGTAAATCGAATATTTTAGATTCGATTTGTTTCGTACTCGGTATATCACAACTAAGCAATGTAATTATATATATATATATATAATATATTCGTATGTACACTTTATGAGTGTTTTTTTTTTATTAGGTTCGTGTTACTTCTTTACAAGATTTGATTTATAAAAGTGGGCAATCCGGTGTTACGAAAGCTACAGTTTCTATAACGTTTGATAATAGAGATGAGGCTCATTGTCCTGTAGGGTATCAGGGGTATAATGAGATCACGGTGTCGCGACAGGTGGTTATGGGTGGGAAAAATAAATATATGATCAATGGGGTGCAAGTGCAAAATAAACGAGTGCATGATATGTTTGGGTCGGTGCAGCTCAATGTGAATAACCCTCACTTTTTGATTATGCAAGGCAGGATTACTAAAGTACTAAATATGAAACCAGTAGAGGTGAGATTTTTTTTTTAGTGAATAAATGTGCTTAATTTATTAAAAAAAATTATGTAGATTTTATCAATGATTGAAGAGGCTGCTGGTACTAGAATGTATGAGACGAAGAAGATTTTAGCTCAAAAACAAGTTGAGAAAAAAGATGTGAAACTCAAAGAATTCGAACGAGTAAGTTTTATAGAACAATAACAAATCATCACAATTAACTCGATCCACATTTAGACGAATAAAGAAGATATCGAGCCTAAGTTAGAGCAACTAAAAGAAGAACGACACATTTACGTAGAGTTTCAAAAATTGGAAAAAATGGCCACGCAACTCGCTGCATCGAATTCCGCGGTGCAGTTCGTTGAAACAAAACACCACATGCAAAACTCCCTGGACGAGTTGGACACAAAGACGAAAGAAATCCATGAATTACAACAAACTGTCGATGCGACCAAAGCTAAAACGAATGCAATTGAAGCAGAAGTAACGGAACACCAACAACAAAACGAGGTATGTTTTATATAACTCAATAGATAACCAATTAACTTAAACCATTCATATAGGAGTACACTGAACGGATAAAAGCGGTTGAACGGGAGATGAAAGATAAAGAAAAAATACTCGCCAAGGCGACTGCCGTTGAGAAATCTGCGAGCGATAGTGTTAAAACGGGAGAGAAAAAACTACAGAATTTAATGAATGGCTTAGCTAATGATGATAAAGCGCTCAAGGCTAAAGAGAAGGAGATGAAGGATTGGAATAACGTGTTCCAGAATATAAAACAAGCTGATGAAACTGATTCAGCTGCTTTCGCAGCAGCTCAAAAGAAATTCGAGGCAGTTAGCGCCGGTATGGAAATTGGTGATGATGGTCAAGCAGCTACATTACAAGAACAACTAATGCGTAAGTACATTTTTATAATTATAATTTTTAAATTTAATAATAAAACACTCAATTCGATTGTAATTTGTATTTATTAATGTTTTAAAATTGTCAATTTTATAATTTAGTGGCGACGCAAAAAGCAAATGAAGCAGGAACCGAATCAAAACTCGCCGCAATGCAACTGCAAAAAAGCAAAACTGTATTTAAACAAAAACAACACGAATTAGAAACAAGCACCACTGATTATAAAAGCGATAAACTATCCATTGATAGCATAGATAAAGACGTTAAAAATCTAAATGTAAGCTCTCCAAAAAGCACACATACATCACAAATAAAACAAAACTGTATTTCAGCACCAATTATCCACGTTAAAACATGACGACAAACACGTTACCGATACGAAAAACATCAAACGTACGTTAACTGAGGATTGCTACCGCATTCGGTCGAAACTAGAACGTTTCGAAGCGCGGTATCCGCATAGTCAGTTTCATTACCAAGATCCAGAACCGAATTTCAATCGACGGTCGGTTAAAGGGCTGGTTTGCATGTTGATTACTTTAAAAAATAGATCGGTTGCGACTGCACTTGAAACAGCCGCTGGTGGTCGAGTAAGTTCACATAAAAATTGTATTTAATATTGTTTATTAGCCGGTGGACTGGTTCGTTGGTAGCTTGCTTGTCGCGAGATAAGTAAGTTAAGCGACGCGCCGTGCTGTGTGAGCTTGGATGGGTGACCGTTCAAGTGGAGCAGCCCGCCGGTAGGGTTCACTAGTGGCAACACTAGTGAACGGCAGGTTTCCCCCGGGTTCTCCGGTTTCCCCTGTCCAGGTACACCAACCATACTGACGCTAGCGCCTGTGGCAAAAACACGGAAACACAAATACAACACTTCGGTTTAGGTACACTGCACTACACACTAACACATACACTCTGAAGAGGCCCCAGTGGCCTGAAACAGAGCACTACGCTATAAAAAAAAAAAATATATATATTGTTTACTAATATTGTGTTTTATAGTTGTATAATCTTATTACGGATACGGAAATCACGGGGAAGAAATTGTTGCTGAAAGGCCAGTTGCAACACCGTACTACAATTGTGCCTTTGAATAAAATTAAAGGGGGGCAAATTCCGATTAATGTTGTTAACTATGCACAACAATTGGTATAAGAAATGTTGATTTGTGTTGTTTTTTTGTTTTTAAGTGTGTTTCGTAGGTCAATAAAGAAGATGTGTTTACGGCGTTGTCGGTCATACAATATAATAAAGAGTTGCAATTAGCGATGGAGTTTATTTTCGGTAATGTGTTTATATGTCGCGATATGAACGTTGCGCAAAAAATCGCGTTCGATCCGCGAATCATGCGAAAGTGTGTTACTTTGGATGGAGACGTGGTTAATCCAGCTGGAGTGCTTTCTGGTGGTGCTCCCACATCGGAAGCGTCGTTTTTATTACAATTAGAAGAGTATTTGGACCAAAAGGTAACTATTTTTTTTTTGAGTTATTGCGCAAACCGATTTTCATTCAAATGTAAAAACGTGTCGAATCTTTGATACATAATTGCTAAATTTAATCTAGTCGCAATTATCATCGAAAGAACAAGAATTGATCCGAATCGCAAACGAATTAGAAAATATGCAACGGGTCGAGATGAGGTTCCACGAACTCAAAAACAAACGCGATATGAGATCATATGAGCTGGAGCTTGCTCGGACACGACTTAAAGATTCATCATATTACCAACTTCAACAAGAAATTGAGAATTTAAAAATAAATATAGGTACATTACCACCACAAGAAAAACATATAAAAAATCAACTTAAACACAAATTTAATTAACAGCTGAATTGACGCAAAAAATACAAACTTGCAACGAGGACGAAAAACTAAACAAAGAAAAATCAAAAGTCATCGAAAGCAAAATCAAAAATTCGAAAAGCTACAAAGCGAAAATGTTAAAAGAAGCCGAAGACGATATGAAACGCTTGAAAAAAACCACGGAAAACAGTAAAACCCAATGGAAACAAAAAGAACAAGTAATCATTCATTTACATTTCTATAACATATAAACAACAATTCTTGGTTTAGGAGTACGAATCATTAAAATTAGAAATTGTCTCGCTGCAAAATGCGATTCAAAATGATGAAGAGCAAATAAAAAAATTTGAACAAAATATTATTGAATTAAAACAACAATATGACGAAACAAATAAAGCTGTTTTAGACGCTAAGGTGATTTGACTATAGTTTTAATTCTATATTTTTTTAGTATAAATGGTGATTTATTTTAGGAAAATTACACAACTGCACAAAATGTGTTTAAAGCAGAAAAATTGGTGTTAGCCTCAAAAAGCAAAGACATCCAATTGAAATTGCAAACCAAAACTGAATTGGACACTCAAGTGTTCCAACTGGAGTTGAAGATAAAAAAACGCGTGTTTAAAATCAAGGAATTGACAGAAAAGTGCACTGATTTCAAATCGAAGGTAATTCAGTGTTTTTTATTGGTTTTTTTTTTTTATTTGTTTTGAGTTATGAATTTTAAGGAAGCGGATTTGAGAAAAAAATTCGCATTAACTGATGAATTAATACAAGAAGTTAGTGATATGTCTGAGAAAGAGAGGCATGCCGTGAAGAAACAATACGCGAAATTGTTAGAAGAACGGAATAAAATGAGCCGCATGGTAAACGTAAAAGCGCAACGGTTATTTGATCAAGAAGAGAAGCAGGTTTGTTTTGATATAAAATGAACAAACTTGCATTTATTGATTTTGCGATTTATAGTATAAGGAATTGATGCGAAAATATAAAATTGTTGAAAGTGATAAAGTCAAGTTATTGCAAGTGATTGCTGATTTGGATAAAAAGAAAGTCGTTTTCTTGGAAGGTGCATATGAGCAAATAAGCAAAGATTTCGGTTTGATTTTCTCGACGTTACTCCCAGGAACGGACGCGAAATTAAAACCGCAAGAAGGGAAAACTCTTCTTGATGGCTTAGAAGTAATAAACTATAAAATACGCGTTGTTTTTCTTATTATTATTATTAATGAATTATGTTTTAGATTAAAGTAGGGATTGGTGGTATATGGACGGATAATTTGAGCGAATTGAGCGGCGGACAAAAATCATTAGTTGCGCTGTCGCTCATTTTGGCTATGTTGCGGTTCAAACCTGCTCCAATTTATATTCTAGATGAAGTCGACGCCGCTTTGGATTTATCGCATACGCAGAATATTGGGAAAATGTTGAAAACATATTTCAAAAGCTCACAGGTTAGTAATTTGTCTTCTTTCTCTTATTATCAGTCACGATTTTATATATATTAGTCCAAATTTTACAATTCGTGATCGAAATTATCGTTGGCGGCGCTAGTAACGTTAATAAAAATGCCTGGCGTAATGACCAATGTATTTGACAGTTGAGATAGAGGCTATGATTGGACACGCGAAAGCCAGCAAAGTGAAATATCTTTTAAAGTGAACTGATTCCAAATGTTCTTTGCCAAAACGAATAACTCTTGGAGTCCGAATCTTTTATTTTGTGTTCTTTAAAAGTGTATTTTGATTGTAACTGTTATTTAAAATTTATTTGTGAGATATCCGAAGAATTTACTTCGTAAGATTTGATAGATATTTTGTTCCTTCGATATTTATGAAAAAATGACAGCTGGCCATTAATGGTACAAACAGCTGATTGGTAAATTAATGCCCGGCGTAATGACCAATTTTTGTAGTACATTAGTTTCACCGCCAGAGAGCGAGTTGTTAATTTCGATCACGAATTAATGTAATTTAATAAGTTCCAATCTTAAAATAGTTGACGATTTTTTTTTTAGTTTTATAATAAAAAAATTAATGTTTTTCAGTTTGTAATCGTATCGCTGAAAGATGGTATGTTCAGCAATGCGAACGTTTTATTTCAAACTAGATTTGACGATGGAATGTCCACTGTTTCAAAAACGGTTAATAGGCGTTAATGAACATTAAAAAAAACATTATTATGATTGTTACATTAATATTTAATGTGATTTATTTTGTACAGATTATCTATTATAATTATTATAAACTAATGCCCAATCTTCAAGCGCGCGTCGCGCTTGGATTTTCAATAAAGTTTTATTTTTTTGGATAACATTATGCAGCAACTCTTCCAAATCCTCGAAACCAGCTCCTAAACATTGGATTAACGTTATAAGGAACTTTAAAAACATCTTTTCATTCACGAATTTATCGTAAGATGTATCAATTAAATTGATTAAGCGCCGCTTTACGAAATCTTCAGTTTGTGGCGAAATTAACAATTGTAATGTTTCGATTTGCCATAATTCCAATTCTTTACAATCATACACAAAATCCCTGAAATTTAATTAATTATATATGTATAGATTTAAATCAGTGATTTAAATTACTTTAAAAATAAATCTTTTTCGTTATCGACTAAAATATCCAACGCAACTTCTTTCCATTTGCTAAAGTGTGGATCTTCTAAAAACACTGGAATCAATAAGTCTTTTCTCGTTATTTCGGGATAAGTGCGTGAAAACTCGGTTAAAAGTAATTTTAATTCTGAAGTTGGTTCACTTTCTTTTAATTTAAATAGTAAAATATATTTATTAAATAATTTCGTAATATTCGTAGTAATTTGTGGGTGATTAATGATTGAATGGTTCAATAAGAGTAATCCTTGATCTGATAAAACTGTATTTAAGGTCTTAAATACGTGTGTTATATTAAAATCATCAAATTCTGACAATTTTTTTAAATCGCTGTCTTCTAATTTGGTGCCATTTGTCTCGAAAGTTTCTTGGATGGATTTGATGAAATCTTGAATATCATAATTCAAAATATGTTCATCAATTGTCAAATTGGTTGTTTTATCGTGTATTTGTGTTGGATTTGTTATAGTTTCTGAGTCATCATCAATGATAATCACATCGATATCAATTGTTGAGCTGATAGTTTCCTCGATACGTGCTGGTTTTTGAATCAAATATTGATCAAATATTTCTTGTAAGTTATCGTTGCTTGTTTGGTTTGCAACAACAGCGAGAAATTTGTTTAAATCTGGTTGAGATTCTTTACTAAATTCCCATTCAGGTACATTCATTTTAGTGCACAACGTAAAGCTTCAAGTCAAGGTCAAACAGTGTGTTGAATGTAATTATGAATTGTTAATATGTTTACAACAATGGTAGTTGAGTTAGATGTAAACAATGAGTGAGTTTATTTATTATGTAGGAAAAATGCGTTGTATATAATGTTTAACCTCGAAAAGTGATTTGAATGTCTCGTATCGAGAGTTCTTGTCGCGCGATGATTACACGCTTTCACCCCTTTCACGGTGGTAATATAATATTGTGCGATGATAACACAGTGGCTTACCGCAAAGCGAGTTTCGCGAACGCGTTGACTTTCAGTGAGCGACCACTGATGCCGGGTGAGATATTCCTGTTGGAAATCGAGAAGAACGAGTGCGGATGGAGTGGACATATGCGTTTAGGTCTCACACAACTCGATCCATACACAATATTAAAAGGTGATGAAGATTTGCCGAAACACGCGCTTCCCGATTTAGCGCACACGGGTACATCGTGGATTTACGGCATCACCAAAACGCATAATAACGTCTACGAGTATGAGGATCAAGGGCGCGGGTTTCGTAGTGATGTGAAACGGTTAACCGGCGATGGACATTTGATACACACGTGCCGCGGACCGGTACCGGTAAACATGTTAAGGCCGTCGACGCAATCCAGTGATATTTTACCGACGGATATCGGGAGTAGAATCGGGATTATGTACGTGCCATCCAGTCCGTGGGAAGCCGATATGCATTTTATTATTAATGGCGAGGATCAAGGTGCTTGTACGCGGAAAATACCGTTTACTAAAGCGCCGTTGTATGTTGTTGTCGATGTTTATGGAGCGACGAAACAGGTGCGGATCATCCAATTGTATGGAGGTATGTTGTTTGTTTTTGGAAACATTTCGTATTGGAGACACCAATTTAATTCATTCTAGTGCCAACACTGCAATCCGCATGTAGAGATGCGATTCTACAACATATCACTAAAAAAGCGGTGTATTCGTTACCGCTTCCAAAAATACTCAAAGAGTATCTCTTGTACCAGTCTTAGACTCGATTATAATTTTTTTTAAAAACATATTACTCTTATTTATGTACGTACGATTGCAAATAGTCGTATAGTATTTCCCACGCATTTACAAGCATTTTAATGTGCACAGTGTATTCATTTTTCATGTTAATTATATTCTAAATAATGTAAAATAAAAGTCATTTTTTTTATATAAATATAACAATCTTATACATTTAGCCTTAAATCCTTTTCATAGACGATTAAATCTGTTTTGGATTTCTTGTTCAATTTGTAGTCTAAAACCGTCTTCAACCCTCTGTTAATTCATGTGTAACTAGATAAATTAATGTTATTTTATTATAAAAATTAATGCTTGATTATGAATAAGTTGAGATTGTTTGGTGGGTATTTTTGAAATAGTGATATGCGAGTGCCTGTAAAATACGACAGATGGAAAGAGTAATGTGTGGTTGGTGACGTCACAAATGTAAATAAAGAGAACGCAATGCAGCTGCAGTTGAGTGGGAGTGAAATGGTGTCCGATTCTGCGTCAGCTGTTTTTCGTCAAGTGACCCTGGCTTGACAGCTGGTCGGGTTCTAGCTATTTAGCGATTACATTTGCGACAGTTTACGACGTAGTTTGTTGTGATATTTAACTAAACAAAGACATGTCAGAGGCAACGGAAGCTGCATCGTCAAGTAGTGAACCAGCAGCTACTGACATTATCGAAACCAATGACACTAAAGACGACGAATTTATTGAGCCCGACAAGAAACGGCGTAAAATCGAAAAAAAGTCGAACAAAAATGACAAATTGGAACACAGATTGGGGGGTATTCTATGCTGCGCCGTCTGTTTGGATCTGCCCCGGGCAGCTATCTATCAGGTATTTCAACATTCAATTTATTTTTTATATTTATAATTACACCATGGACGCCCATTTTATGGAGTAGAACAAATTGTTTTGCGTTCCATTCCGGGAGAAACTCTAAACAGATCTGATTACGCAATATTTCTTTGTTCCCTGTTTTACTTATGAATTTTCATGGGCTTTGCTTTTGCACTTGGTTCAGGAGATTAAATATAGAACACAATTTATTATATTTTTTTTTAATGGAGAAACGCCCTTATTTTATTTCTCTGGGCGTCCGTGTACCTATGACTATTCTTTGTTCGTCATGCTTCTCCATTTCCTTATCGATTATTTCCAGCTCTAAGCAATGTTCTAAATATATTTTTCAGTCCACAGTCCTCAATAATTTACAGGTACAGTTTATTCTTTAAAAAAGCGTTGTTTCAACTTTGCAAACATTTATATTTTCTACATATATAGCAAAATATAATTATTTGCACAATAATAATTCTGTAGAAAAAACCCTTTTGTTGTTCAATATATGGATCAATTATTTTTTTCAATTTTTCTGTCCTATGTTTTATTGTATATTTGTGTATAAGTCTGAAATATTTTAATATACGTATTTAAAATGGAATATTATGGATTTATATTATTATTATTGTTGTAATAATTCTCACATATATTTGATACATGTTAGATCTATGTAACAAACAAACAATTTAAAACGTGTGTTGTCATCAGCTACGAACTCGGTCAACAATAAAACTGAATGAATTTAAAATTGACGATATTCATTATTTAGATGTTCACCTATTATTCCTGTCCCTAACATTTTGAATGCCTATTAATTTGTACTTGTTCCTATCAAACAGTTTGCGCGCACTAACAATTCCCCGTATACTTGTGACGTCACACACCCTTTATAAGAACCGTTAGTTCGCTCAAACTTAAGTACAAATTAATATTTATTGTTTCACTTCAAAAAATATATATGCACCAAGGTATCAGTAAGCTTTGTTTTACATTTTACTAATCATTTATTGTAAACTAGGCAGAGCTTACTATCAACAAAAGGTAACATCCCATTGTTTGCCCCCTTAAATGTCTAGTTACCAAATGTCGCCAAATATATGTATGAAATGTTTAAATTGTATTAATTTATGTCAGTTACAGGCCATTGTTGTTACATCTTATGGGTGAGTAATCAAACAACCAAACAAAACTGTTTAACAACTATAAACAGACATTACATTCCTAAACAATAGGCAATTTTTTTGTATTATTCGCAAAATTAAAAATTGCTTTTTGTTTGATTTTTCTGTTTTTAGGGTTAGCCTAAATTAGAAACCCTAGTAGATATAAACGCGCACTTTAGATATGGTTAGTTGCGCATTGCGCAACTAACCACCTCTAAATTAGGCGCTGCGGGTAAATCTCCTAAATGGTACCAGTTGGGTTAAACTGGGATTGATTTGTCTTATGTAACATAAAAATTTGGTCTGTTGGTTGTTCGAAAGCTAGACGTACTAGTGTCATTCGCTCTTTTTCTGGGGGTTGCTTTACAGTGCAGTAATGGTCATCTGATGTGCGCGGGCTGTTTCACTCACGTGTTGGCGGACGCTCGACTCCGCGATGAGATGGCCACGTGCCCGAATTGTCGCGTGGAGATCAGCAAGCCGTCGGCGTCGCGTAATCTAGCCGTTGAAAAGGCCGTCAGCGAACTGCCGTCCGAGTGTCAGTATTGCAATAAGGAGTTCCCCAGGAACACGCTCGAACGGCACGAGGATGTTGAGTGCGAAGAAAGGTGTGATTTATACGTCGGTATTTTGGGTTATTTAAATATATAAATAAATAAAAAAAAACATCTTTTATGGAACATACCATTATGGATTTATACATACATACCGACTTACATACTAATGTTTATACATGTTTTAAAGTGAGTGCCGCCACTCACTCGTATTTTTTTAACTATTTGTTCAACAGAATAAAAGGTTGTAAATTCAATCGGATCGGTTGCCCATGGCGTGGCCCTGCCCACGAGGCAACCGAGCACGAAAATACATGTCCGCACCCCCACCGGTCAGGGGCTGAAGTCATGGACGCCCTAACTCTTGTAGATCTCAAATTCGAGGAGGAAAAACGCTTGTACAACACTGTTTTCGATTTGTTGTCGTATGAAAAGATTACATTCAACGGTAAACTAACGGAATTTTTATTATTTCATACCAACCCCTCCCCCCCCTCCCTACAGAATTTTATTAGTATTTTGTGGTTATAGATTTACAAATGAAACCGTATCGCACTGATGAGTTCGTGCACCGGTTGTTTTATGAAACGTCGCGGTTTTCCGCGTTTAATAACCAATGGGTGGTCAAAGCTAGGATTAACAACAGCCAAAGAGATCCCACCCAAAGCTCAGAGCGAGATATTACTTATCAAGTAAGTTTCGCTATAAAATGAATGCACTTTAGGAGCGCTTAGATATTTGTAGCGCAATTTCTTAATCATTTTTGTTATAGTTGATTTTAAAAACCAAAACTACATATCCGTTAAGTTTGCACTACGTCATACTTAAGGGACCTTTTGGCGATATGAAAGTGAGTCCACGCATTCACAAATTCGACTTTACCGACCAAGACAATGAGAGCCCCTACATGCAACTACCACTTCCTGATACGTCTGAATGCAACCGACTGCTAGCTACCAAAGCCATCAATTTCAGGTACGTCAACCCCCTCCCCCCCCTAATTCCTCCTATAAAGCACAAATATTGAAAACCCAATTTTATATTTACAGATTAATAATGTTTCAAGCGTCAAAATAATTGTTTAAAAATTATCACAGCTTTTACAAATCCTGCGATTAAAACTAATTTTTTTTTATACATATATATTTGGTATATTTTTTGAATTTTTTTTACAATTAAATTACCAATAATTTATTGGGTTATAAAATACGAATTTGTTCTTATATATATTTTCGCAGCTAACACTAGTTGCACCAAAAAATTGTGCGTAAATTTTAATCGAAATTTACAAAATTACTAGAATTTATTTAAAACAGGTATTTAGTAGTACGTGCTAAACATTGTTTAGCGATTTATTGGTTTAAAAAAAAAAGCAATTTAAACTATAAAATGACGTTACATATTAGGTTTGTGTCAACTAATCAATCCGAAACTGTACGACGCATGCGTTCCGTTGGAACGAATACGCATGCGCCGTACAGACGATTCTAGTATTAGTTGGAGCAAAACTTATAGTTTAAAACGTTTTAAGCTACGATTTGGACGCGTCATTTAGTTAAAATAACACTTTTAAAAATCTAATATATATATCTAGTTGTATATTTCATGTTAATATTTAATTTAAAATTAGTGAGTAGAGATTTTCTCGAAAGTTGCATCAAGATGTTTATTTAATGCATGGATATTAAATGTTTATAAACGATTTTTTTCTTCGAAATTTCGCTTACATAAATAATGATTTGTATATATCGTACACATATATATATTTATTAATTAAAATCGTGCAACTTTCTTATAAATATATATTAAAAAACACAAATAATGTAAAATTATAATTGTATTTGAGGGTTAGTTATAAAAACACTATAAATAATATTCCGAATATTTTATTCCTTTTCAAGGTCGTACACATACAATTTTTTATCTATCTTTCGGATTTTTCAAAACATCTTCGATTCAACACCTTGCCAAACACTCAAAACACCCAATTCCCCACCCGTTACTAATAAATCCACCTAAACAAAAAACCACCAAACAGTAAAATTAAACAAACTTACAATCATTGAAACTTACATCCTTATTGTACCAACTCGTCCTAACACGTTGCTTATTATCGAGTAATCGAAAATATGGAACTACACCATCATTTACTATTACACCTCGAACGCATTCACCATTATTCCAATTAGAACCAGCGATTAAAAACAAACCGTTCATGGACGTATGTGCGTTTGTAACGTATACATGTTCCACTGATTTCCTCTAAATTGTATAAATTCGATTGTAATTTACTTTGAGTATTGTTAGTTTAAGTGTACTTACATGTATTCCTTTCGCAAGTGTGCTTCTATTAAACGTTTTTAACTGTGTTACTGCGTTTGTGTCCCATAATTGGACATCAGCGGTGTGCGTTATACAACAAATTCGTTCATTTTCGTACCAAATTAACCGTTCCACTGATGAGTCTGTGTTGAATGAGTGTAAAAGCGCGTCTTCTTCGTTCGATTCTTTTAAGTTGAATATATTTATTAAACCGTCTGTGGATCCGGTTGCGAGTTTGTTGTTGTCGTCTGGGTGGAATAGAACCTTAAACAACCCACTAGAGTAAACCATTTATGATTTTTTTTTTCATATAAAGCTTACTGATGTAATGTCGTCAGTGTGTGATTCCCAATATCCGCCTAATAAATTCGAACTGCGAATATCCCAAAACAATAAAAACGAATCGTCCTCATATAATTCAGTTCCCGCACATAATAGTCGATTGTTTTGTGCAACATCGAAACTAGTGAATGGTTTGATTTGCATTGGATCAGTTATTGTATTATCTAATTTAAACGAATAATAAATATTTATTGATACGTATCGACATTATTTACGAACCTACCTACAAAATTAAGAACGCTCTCTTTCGGCGTTCGTAAATCCCATAACTTTATAGACCCATCTACAGATCCTGTATATATTAGATTCGAATCCGAACCGAATTTCACATTTACAATACTATTCGTGTGCGAATTAAATTTAGCGATTTTTGTTAATTGATTATTTGTTAATTTATAGACTTCACATGTATTATCTGATAAACCGACACAAATATTCGGGTTCGACTCCCTAAAATTAATAATTTACTAATAATAAACATATAGTATTCAATGAGAGTGTTCACACTGCACCTAGTACATGAAATATGTAATATATACTGTTCATTCAACACTGGCGCTGTTTCACAATTAAGTTTATAAGATTTATTAAATTTCGTTTCTAATTCAGCTTCATCGCAATCATCAGCATCCGATTCTGTTTCATTTTCTGAATCATTCTCGATTGGCGATTCTTTAAATTCCATAACTAAATTTTGTTATTTCATTAATTATTTAATTATATATATTTAACATTAACTACCCGTTGAATTATTTACTGGTTCTAGAAGCATTTCACACACAAATTACGAGATATTTTAGTTAAAACATAAAAACCCAGATAAAAACGTACAACACGTGCGCCTTGTTTACGAAAGAAAGTAACTAGTGCACTAAAGTGTAAAATCTGTTCGTTTAACAACTTTTTCTGGTTAGTATAGCTGTAAATTTATATATAATTTCGTTAAAAGTGTATACTAGGGTTTGAATTTAGTCGTATTTGATTGTTTATATGTTGTAAAAGTATCTAAAATGAGTTGATAAATCATTTTTTGCTTATTTAGTACTACACTAATGATGTTCTAGTGCAGATTAGTCGAGCGTTATGCATTAAAATGATTGAATTGAAAGCAGCTGATGCTCTATTTGTTATGGTTGTTATTTCTTAATAATATGATTATTTTATGAGAATATATTATTAAATTGTTTATAATAAGTGTAGTAGTTTGATTATTGATGTACGCGATATGTTTTAAGGTGATTGATTGTATATAACCAACAAACATTTTGTTTTGTCGTGTAGTAGATGTTAGATGTGCTAATTTAGTTTTATGTAGTTGAGTTGATATAAATCAAATATGTCGCACAGTGCGTTAGCATCGTTAACAGCAACGTATACGGACTCGGAAGGTGAAGATGGTAATGAAGAAGACGATGATATGAATGTAGGTTCTGTGAGTACCCCGACGCCAAATGTGAATTCCGTTAATTCTAGAACCAATTCCCCAATACCAAGCGCAGTCAATTTAGTCGCTGGAAGCGTAGCGCAACTGGTATCCTACCATGACGATACTGTTTTATCAGACGATGAATCCGCTGCGATTTTAAAAGAACTAGAATCGAACACGCCTCCAGAACCGGAACCAGTGACCGATGATGGTATCCAGCTACCAGCAGAGCCGCTTGGAAAGTGCCCGGTGGAGTTACAAGAAAAAATCGCGCGGTTATACGAAAAAATGTCCAATGATGGTTTGGACATGAATGTAGTTATACAGCAAAGGAAAGATTTTCGCAATCCTAGTATCTACGAGAAGCTGATCCAGTTTTGCGGGATTAATGAACTCGGCACTAATTACCCGCCAAATATGTATGATCCTTTGCGGTGGGGGAAAGAGTCGTTGTACGAAGAGCTCGCGAAGGTGCAAAAACAAGAGATGGATAAGCGGGAGAAGGAGCGGAAGGCGAAAGTTGAGGTGGTGTCTGGGACGCGCAGACCTGGGAGCACAATTGATGAAGATGCTAAACGGAGGAAATCGAAATGGGATCAACCTGGTGGTAATACAGTGAGTTCAACTACGCTTAAACCTGCTGGTTTAGTTCAGCCCACATTGACGAGTAGTGCGACTGGGACGAAAGGAACTGTTATATCCGCTTTTGGATCATTACCCAGAAAACCCAAGAATTAAATATAAATAAGACAATAAGTTAATAATTACGGTTATATATAATTAGTAGAATTGTAATCATGAAAGTCTAGTTTTGTGTGAGATATATAAAAATAAGAATGATCGTTTCGTATTTTATGCACCTAATCATAAATTTTTTTTTTAATATTCTAATATAATAATAAACAGCTGTTAGAATTGAATTTTTTTTAAACATGTGCAAATATGGACGCTTGTTGTCATGGCAATAACCACGTGTTGAATTCTGTTCTTTGAACAATTACACAGCGCCAATCCTAGGGCCTAAATAGCGAAAGTGTTGATTAATTGGAGGTAAAATGCATCTAACGTTGTGATCAATTTGTTCAACCAATCACTAATCGTTTGTTGTGTAAGCTGCGTTGAGATTGGTTGAGCGAAATGATCGTGTTTTTGTTGTGGTATTGAAAGAACAATCGAGTTTTATTCGTGCTAGGCTGCTAACTGGTGGTTGTACAGCGAACTATAATGGGAACGAAAGACGTAGAGTGGGGGAGGTGAAAGATTAGCAATGGCCGTCGTGAGTAATGGACGGAGTGCAATGGATCCGCAAGTTGAAAGTCAAAATTGTGTCGTGGACCGTTTGAAATTACTGTATCCAGCTGTCAACGAGGAGAAATCATCCCTACCGAGAGCTTGGAGTGCAAAAGAAAAATACAACTACATCGGATTATCCCAGAACAATCTTCGAGTACACTACAAAGGTGAGTGATCATTGTTCAATTGTTCTTTAACGTATTCAAATCAGACTTGTATCGCATTGGCAACGCGTTTTTCGTGCACGATTTAACGGCGGCGTATCTATTGCGTATTATTTTAATTTTTTTGCTTGGTTTGCGTTGTTCCCAAACGCGAATGTCATCGACCATTTTTGGATTACGATGTCTGCAACTAAACAAAGAAATCAGCTGATCCCTGCTGATCTATTTTGTCATGACGTAGGGACGACCTCGTCATTCTACACCTATATTGTTATTATATTTGTTCGTCTATGCATTCTATTTCCTAGCCCTAATCAGCGACAATTCCCTAAAATATTTCCAACTTTTATCGTCACTCCTACCATGTTTACAAACTACAGCTGTTTCTAAAGACATTGCTAAATAGTCACGGCGACCATGGAAAACTGCATTCTACATTTTCCACTCGTCTATTATTAACTTTCGTTCATTTTATCTCAAAAAGAAAATATACTTCTTACCCAAATTACCCCACAACTCCATCCAGTTGTTTCTAAATATAAACAAATATTGATTTTAAATAACAATAAATACAACAATATAAACTTTCTCCTAAGTAATAATGTATAAAGTCCTAATTTCGCATTTTCTTTATACCAGTTTACAATTAAAATTTAGATTTTTCGCTTTCACTATATTTTATATAAATTATTGTTACGCTACATACATATTAATATGATAATTCAAATATGGATACTATTTTATATTAATTATGTACAACTACTACAGGGTTTGTTCACCGTTAATAATTACGGTAATTCAATCACATTCGCAGTGGTTAGTGCACTAAGTGCTTAATAGTGCGCACTAACTATTACTAACTGCAACTATTATTATTTTATGTTCTCTCCAAGATTTTTATTAATTGCGTAAAACTACTACAAGCTTTGTAAGTACACCATTACAATATTATGCTAATTTAACCCTATTCGCAGTGGTTAGTGCACTAAGTGCTTAATAGTGCGCACTAACTATTACTAAACGCAACTATTATTATTTTATGTTCTCTCCAAGTTTTTTATTAATTGTGTAAAACTACTACAGGGTTTGTAAGTACACCATTGCAATATTATGCTAATTTAGCCATATTCGCAGTGGCTAGTGCACTAAATGCTTAATAGTGCGCACTAACTATTACTAAACGCAACTATTATTATTTTGTTCTTTCCAAAAATTTTATTAATTGTGTAAAACTACTACAAGGTTTGTAAGTACAGAATTACAATATTATGCAAATTTAGCCCTTTAGCAGTGGTTAGTGCACTAAGTGCTTAATAGTGCGCACTAACTATTACTAACTGCAACTATTATTATTTTATGTTCTCTCCAAGATTTTTATTAATTGTGTAATACTACTACAAGGTTTGTAAGTACACCATTACAATATTATGCTAATTTAGCCCTATTCGCAGTGGTTAGTGCACTAAATGCTTAATAGTGCGCACTAACTATTACTAAACGCAACTATTATTATTTTATGTTCTTTCCAAGATTTTTATTAATTGCGTAAAACAACAACAAGCTTTGTAAGTACACCATTACAATATTATGCTAATTTAACCCTATTCACAGTGGTTAGTGCACTAAATGCTTAATAGTGCGCACTAACTCTTACTAAACGCAACTATTATTATTTTATGTTCTTTCCAAGATTTTTATTAATTGCGTAAAACAACAACAAGCTTTGTAAGTACAACATTACAATATTATGCTAATTGAACCCTATTCGCAGTGGCCAGTGCACTAAATGCTTAATAGTGCGCACTAACTCTAACTAACCTCAACTATTATTATTTTCTTTTCTCCAAGATGTTTATTAATTGCGTAAAACTACTACAGGTTTTGTAAGTATACCGTTAAAATATTATGGTAATTTAGCCGTATTCGCAGTGGTTAGTGCACTAGGTGCTTAATAGTGCGCACTAACTCTTACTAACCTCAACTATTATTATTGTATGTTTTCTCCAAGATGTTTATTATTTGCGTAAAACAACTACAGGGTTTGTAAGTACACCGTTAAAAAATTACGATAATTCAACCGTATTCGTAGTGGTTAGTGCTTAATAGTGCACACTAACTATAACCAACCACAACTATTAACATCTAAAGTTATTATTTTATTATGTCTCCAAGATTTTTTTATTAATTGCGTACGACTACTGCTATTTGTAAGTACACCGTTAAAATATTACGGTAATTTAGTTGTATTCGTAGTGGTTAGCTACTAACCACAACTGTTAACGTCTAAAGCTATAGTTTTAAATTGTATCTAAGATGTGCACTAATTGGTTCATTGTTTTATGAGTTCTATAAATATTATACTCTTGAGTTTAATATACCTACGATGTTAGCAAAAAATTATTTTATTATGCAATTGAGTAAACAGCGCATTGATATATAAATGTCATTGTTTACGTAAACAATTGAAAAGTTCCATTCATGTTATTTATAAAAAAAAAAATAATGCTATTTTCGGTTATTAAACACTTAATTTTGTTTTCATTCATTATTCCGCGCATTTGAATCCCGTTGTTATTAAAGATGCAATACGTTTTTTTTAATATTGGAACAATACGATTTTGTGGCTTCTAATACACGTGCACTGATCACGTGGAACACCTACGTTCTATGTGGCGTCCTTGTTTTAAATATTCGTCCAGAACGCGTAACGAAACGTTTGATCAACCTTGGCATCTTCAATTTTTGTCGTGGTTACGATTAGTTTTGCGTATTGAACATTTTAAAAGATTGTTTCGTTGGAATGAATGTATAGTTCTGCTCGTGTTGATCACAAGATTACCACGGGTGCATTTTGGCACTAGTTCAAAGCCAACTGATTTGTGCGTTGCTCTAGGCGACTAGTAGTAGGCTATGTTTACAACGTGCGTTGTATTCCATGGTGATATTATCAACAACCCACTATGTGATCGCTGTAAGAATAAAACCAAGGTTGCCACATCTATAAATTCACTTATCAATACTTCGTCGTAAAGATTCCGCCAAAATACTTAAATCTGCGCATAATATTTATCGTAATTATGCAAGCATTGCTGTGATAACTATTATTTTATTGAATCCTAATCTGTTGACACTTATTATCTGGTCATTTTATGACCAATCATCCCAATTCGTACCCTTACACCATTTAGAATCCCTTCGTCAAATAACCCACACGTTTGTGTAATTAGTTCATTGAACCCTCAACAGTCCTATCACTATTTAGTATTTATGTATCCGTATATGTTCCCGTTTGGTACGAAGTGTCCCGGTACCCCTCGGCACGATACAACTAAATGCACCGTACCGTTATACCAGTACTCGATTCTGCAGCAGTGGTACGCTTCGTACAGTTGGTCTTAAAGGCTGTATTTTTGTGCAAAAATATAAATAGTACACTTAGCATATAAGTAATTATATAATATATAATAGTTTCCGTAAATAAACTAGACTTCTTGTGCCACTTATAATCTAAATGGTACGCAAATAGTGGAGGTTACTAAATTAGTAATTAGTGCATGTCTTCGAAATTTTTAATAATTAGTGCATTAGCTATGTCTTAGAGGTTGAATTGTGGAAGAAAAAAATATAAATAATACGATAAATAATTTGAGTGGTACGCAAATGGTGGTTATTTTATGGTGGTGCTTGTGAAGTGGTTGAAAAATTAATTATTAGACAAAGATTTAAAAATATGAATTAGTTTCGTGAACTAACTGCAACGAATGGTTCGACCTATTTATAAACTATTTTAGTTGTGTAACGAATTATAGTTGGAAGTGTCGAATTTGATCTTTAAATACACTAGTGGAGTTCGAAACAGAATTTAGTGTTTAGATCTAAATACGATTTTGTAATTTAAAGTTTAATGGGTCAATAAATATAGATGTGCTTAGGGAATTGAAATAATTTTCGCAACTATTTAAATAGACAATGAGTTTTGAGTGTGGTGTATGTTATACAACTGTAAACTTAGAAGACTTTAAAGACCATTTATGTCATTTAGAACCTCAACACCCAGCAAACGATAGTGATACCACTATTCGAGTGTGGGAGCACGCCGAAATCTTACTATTGCTCAAAACGTACAAAGAAATGAAAACGAATCTGATCGATTTCACGAAACGAAAAACGGTATGGCCGAAAATATTACGCATTCTATCACAAAATGGCGTTCGTGTTTCGCTTATGCAAGCGCAAAATAAAATCAAAACGCTCCTAAGATCGTATAACAAAATCGTGCATAAAAAGACTAAACGTATTAAATTTAAATATTTCGACGAAATGGATTCGATATTTGGGAAATCTAGTGATGGAAATGTTTGTGATATTGATGTTAAATGTGACAAATTGCGCGATTCTAGTTTTAGGAGGAGAAAACGACTTAACGTTGAGCATTCGTTTGCGTTTTATTTGAGGGCTTTGATGTCGAAGGAAGATCGAAAATTGCGGCAACTGAAATGCATGTTTGGCGAATGGATGAAACGTGATGTCGAAAAGGAGAAGAATAAACAGATTAGGCATAATGAGCGTGTTGAAATTGAAAGGATGCGGTTTATACAACTACAAAAGATTTTGAATCGACAATAAATTTGTATATATTTTTGTATTCCATATTAAATAAATTCCAACTCCCTCCAATGTTTCTAACTTCATGGTATATTTAGATGCACTAAAGCGTGGGTAGATTACATATACTGCAGCTGACTTCACATTTCTATGTAGTTTTTAATATATATGCGTTGAGACATTTTTGTGTCGTTTAACGATTTTTATGGTCGCGTATTGTTTGAAAAAATGATTATTAGGTGTAGGTCTTTCTTGTGAGTTCGTCACGTGATAGTATCATTGAGCACACACATTTATATTCTTTGATAATAACGGTTTGCACGCAATTGAAACAGATAATTAGATTGATTTTGATGTAAATGTTCGGTGGTTATTGTTCTTATGGGTGCTATTGGTTGTTTCGTGTAATGATTTCTATGTTGCACATTTTGTCGTACGGTCGTTGGCGAGGTACCGCGGGTCCCGCGGCAAACCTTGACCCGCTTTTCCTGGTTGGGGGGCACTGGGCCGTTTCCAGCACATTGCATCGTGCGCTGGATGAGCACCACCCGCATGTATCACCGGTGACCGATGTGTTCCCCCGCGCGATATGACGTCACTTTTGCATGGCGGGTCCGTTTACTGAATATTGGACGCACTGTTCCGCGATTTAATGAATTATGTCTGTGTCTATTGAGCATTGTTGTTTCAAATTGACTACATACTTGGATATGAGTAGGCAATTTTGACGCATTTGTAGGTCAAACATTAGAATACAATGTTCCCAAAATAAGTTTTATTTTCTACCTTGTTGTTATGAAATTCATTTGAATAAAATTGAAGCATGCAATTATTTATTAGTTCTAATTAAATACGCTTTCATATTCTATATAAAGTTATCAAATAATTTGTAATTTACTTCATATTTCATATAATACTATATAATTAAATTAATTTATATAAATTACTCAATTTGTTATATTATTTCTAAATTACCCCACTCATACACACACAAACACACATAGGAGCTAATATTCGGTTTGTTCCTAAATTAAAAAGCTCGAATAATTCATATTTAATTTAATTGAATAAATTTATATAAATAAGCACAATTTATGATGTTATTTCCCAATTATCCCACTCATATAGTCCATATAGTACCAAGAGCTGAAGTACTCGTTTTGTTTATAATTACAATTGTTTAAATTTCTGCTACCCATTTAATGGGAAATAGAGTTGATGTTATGTTATGTATTTTAATAAGTGCAATGTTTTCGATAACAAATTTGCTAATATAACAACAAAATATCAATTAATATATTCATAAACAAAATTTGTTTACAAATATATATTTTTCCTCTATATTTATTTTAATGCGTTTTATTATTAATTAATTATATTTAGACTTTTATTTTTTTTAAAGAAATCGACTCGAATTATTATATAATATTTATTTGAAACTCGATTAGCATATATGGTTTAGCGATTATAGTAGTTATAACTACGGCCACAAGAGCTCTAGACATTGTAGTAGATACACGTGTCTGTCTCTTTCCAGGGGCACATGGACCCCCAGGTCACTGCACTGTCTCGCACTCAAATCAACTCCTATATATAATAGTCGTCCTGTTATATATACGCGTCTAGATATTTTATATATATATACATAACATACGATTTTAGTTATTTTCGTAAACAAGAGCTATTTGTTTCCTTTTTTGTGGCAGGGCGACAAAGGACTGGTGAACTCGCTTTCATACACAAGTTCACGTACCAGTCGCTAGGTGCACCAACCCTGCATGCACAAAACACGAACAAAACTAAATTTATGCAGAGATGGGTACAGTAGTGTACTGTTTATTGCGTCTATTAAAGTCTTATAGAGTTTTTAGGGCATTTTTTTGCGAGGAGTTCCTATAACTGTATTTTTTAATTATTTTTTTTTACTTATACGTTGTTATGGTGTCGATAACTGTATCAACTTCCGTATCTATTCAAGGTGATTACTGTGCACTCGTCCTCTCTTAATCGCGACATTTTGTAACTCGAACCTCGTTACTATAAGGCAACTAGACGCTTAGATTATGCATGTTATGGATTATTTTATGTAATGCGATTTTTATGGTGTTTCAGGGCATGGCAAAACACACAGAGATGCTGCTAGTGTCCAGGCGACACATGCCATTCCGGCTGCTTGTGGCCTTTACTATTTTGAAGTTAAAATTGTCAGCAAGGGCCGCGATGGCTACATGGGCATTGGACTATCAGCGCAAGGGGTTAACATGAACAGATTACCAGGTCAATTAAATCATACAAATTTTTATTCATTACATATAAGCAACAACGACAAATGCATCGACTTTTTACGTCTATAAACATATTCGGTCTCCATCAAATATATAAATTTTTACTAAAAATAACTCATTTCGCCATATGTTATTTTTCCCACAATTGAATTATTTAAACCACATTTACCTTTCAAACCGTGGTTAGGTATTTCAATTAAAATATGTATATTTAAAAAATATAATTTACCTCATCGTTAAATAAAAAATACCTATAAAATAATTTCCTAGTGTGTTTATATATATATATTTAACACAAAAAGTGTAAAAATTAATTGTATTTATTCCCTTGTATAAACTCAAGGTTATTGCATTGAATTAATGACAAATGTGTCTAATTTGCATTAATATATACGTTAATTCATTGCTGCGCCAAGACAATCGTTTGGATTTTTTTTTTGTTTTCGAAAATTTATTTATATTCATAAATCTCTAGGTTGGGATAAACATTCATATGGCTACCATGGTGATGATGGTCATTCGTTTTGTTCGTCGGGCACTGGGCAACCTTATGGACCTACATTTACAACCGGTGACGTCATCGGTTGCGGCGTGAATCTAATTGACAATACGTGCTTCTATACGAAAAATGGACACCATTTGGGCATAGCATTCACAGATCTACCCGTAAGTTGCCATTCGTGATACATATCTTATTATACCCTTTGTGTACCGTCGCCGCATATAACACGGTCGATATTACAGTTTTCCCACATATTTACCTACAACATATTCACTGCAACTCAAATCTATAGACTTTTTTTTATCAAATTGCGAAATAAAACACTTTTTAAATAAAATATATATGATTTTTAGATATTTATTAAATTTACGAAAATTACTATTTTATTTTTTATAATTTTATTACAATTTTTACGTATGAAATAATTTATTAAAAGCCTAATTACAGAAAGTGTATAAAATACGTTAAATAGGACTATTAATAATAAAATCGTCCCAAAATAGTTTTAACTAAAACAAACAATCGACTTTAGAACTAATTTGCGTTTAATGCTTTTCAAATAAGTAATTACTAGCACCTACGTGTTTTATATTGTATGTGTGATTATTTTCGTGCGTTATTAGTGGCGTGGTGTTCTAGTGTGTGAATGGTTAAATGTGTTTGTGAATTAATAAATAATATGTTCTGCGAATTTATAAGCCCTTAAAATTTGGTGAAATTGCGAAATTGTGTTGTTTTCAGCCAAATTTATACCCTACGGTCGGTTTACAAACGCCTGGTGAAGTAGTTGATGCAAATTTCGGCCAGGAACCATTTGTCTTTGATATCGAAGATATGATGAAAGAATTACGAGCTCGTACCCGTCTTTCGATCCACGAGTTCCCGGTGCCAGAGAGCCAAGGTGAATGGCAAGCTATACTCCACAAGTAAGACTCACAAAATAAAATAAAAAAACACTAATCTAAACGATTACTTCAATATATGTATATTATTTACAGAATGGTTTCTACATACTTAGTTCATCACGGTTATTGTGCAACCGCTGAATCGTTTGCTCACATGACAGGCCAACCGTTCAATGAAGATATATCTTCAATAAGAAATCGACAAAGTTAGTCCCAATCCAACATAAAACGTATAAGAATATTAATAAAATTGATTGTTTTAGGAATTTTAAAACTAGTGTTAGCAGGTCGAATGGGTGAAGCTATCGAAATGACGTATAGACTATACCCAGGACTCCTCGAACACAATCAAAACTTATTATTCACGCTCAAATGTCGTCAATTCGTTGAAATGGTAAACGGCACCGATTCGGAAGTGTGTCCGCGCCGTTGCCCGCCCGGTTTAGGTGGTTTCTCACCGTCGTTTTGTCCGTCACCGCGTCCAAACAGTCCGATCCAAACATCGGTGATACAATCGACGAAAACGTACAGCAATAACAAAACGAATAAGAACTACAGCGTCGAAGAACTAAACAACCAGAATAATAGTGCGATTAATGGTAGTGGCGTAACAAGTACACAAAGTACCACGCCGGCTGCCGGCGATGCTGACGGTGTTACGCCACCTGTGATACGACAAGACGAGTGTTTGGATAGTGACGTGGAAATGGATACGGCGTCTGACGATGTGCAAAATGGACATAATAGTAACGGAAAAGTATCGCCGACAACAAATGGATATCAGAATGGGAATAGTAATAATAGTAATAGTCATAATAAGAGTTTTATTGATAGTTTGCAAAAAGATGACGAAGATATGGGTGCGTAATTGATTACTAGTGTGATTGAGGGGGGTTTTTAATTGTTTTTATTATAGATATAGATTTACCACTTAACCGAAAAGCATGCAGTAAACCCGCTGTAGAACGAATATTAGAATTCGGTCGTGAATTATATAATATGAGCCAACGACTCAAAATAGAATTAGGCAAAAATAAAGCCAATAAGAAAATGCTACAGGTATTTATGCGCAACTCTACCTCAACATCATTTTCTTATATATTTACTGGTTTTAGGATGCTTTTAGTCTACTTGCATATTCTAATCCATGGGCTAGCCCTGTTGGGTGGCAATTGGATCCAGTACAGAGGGAAAGTGTTTGCGCTTCTCTTAATTCTGCCATTTTAGGTAAGTTTAAAATATTTCCCAAATACATGAACTAGCTATGTAACACTAATAAAATCACCCCTTAGATAGCAATTTTCTATTTAGTTTACGCCGTATGACATCAAATCTTGTATTATTTTTGTTATACAGGGTGTAACAGCGAAACGAGCTACCTCGAATAACTTCTATATTATTAAAGATACAATAAAATAGTATAAGACAATTTTATGCAGGACCAAGGGGGACATCCAACTATGAAAGTAAATATTTTTTTAAACCAGTGGTTCTCAAGCAACAACACAAAGTTATGTTTTTTCAAATGAGATGCTATATATTTCTTAAGTTCATTGGATAGGGTATTTTTTTCTAAATCCTACCATGTATTCGTTTTATACCCTGACATAAGTAAAATATTGAGAAAAATACGATTGAAAGTTATAGAAATTCTATTTTAATAGCTATTTTTCAGTAGGCTATGAAAAAAAATTGAGCTTAAATACGACGAAACATAAATTAAATACATTAAATTATTTGTTATTTACTTTATAAATAGTGTTATAAAGTAAATAACAAAGAATTTCATGTATTTAATTTATGTTTCGTTGTATTTAAGCTCATAGCCTACTGTAAAATCACTATAAAAATAAAATTTATTTAAGTTTCAATCGCATTTTTCTCAATATTTTACTTATGTAAGGGTATAAAACGAATACATATTGGAATTCAGAAAAAAAAACTCTATCGAATGGGCTTAAAAAATATATAGCATCTCATTTGAAAAAACATAACTTTGTGTTGTTGCTTGAGAACCACTGGTTTAAAAAAATATTTTCCTTCATAGTTGGATGTCCCCCTTGGTCCTGCATAAGATTGTCTTTTAATATTTTATTGTATCTTTAATAACATGGAAGTTATTCGAGGTAGCTCGTTTCGCTGTTACACCCTGTATATTGTGTTTTTAGGTAAATATATGTAAACATTTATAGGCGCGCCACTAGAACATTTTACATGGAAGTGAATTGGAACTCGCATACATATACACATATTTATACATCTTGAATTGTGAGTGCCGCCACTCACACGTATTTCTTTTAATTCCCTAGTTCGATAAATATGTTGATTTAAATATGTTTAATATGAATCAAACTAGTGGATTAGAAGTGATTTTGTTTAATGTTTTTCTCTGTAGAATCTTGTAATTTACCACGGCGACCTCCATTGGAGGTAGCTATGGCACACGCGCAAGAACTTGTGCGACTTATGTCCACATCCGGTCTGGGCTCGTGTGCCTTTGCCGACGTCACCGATCTTCTGGAGCACTGACACGCCCCCCAATATAGTAGTTCTAGACATTGTCGTCGCTGGCTGTCGTTTATAAAATTATCCATGCATACCTATACTGAATATATGCGTTATTTTATCCAATTCGTCCCCATCCTGTTTTCCTTTCGTGCGTTCTTGGTCATTGGCGTCATATTAGGGTCAGTTTGAACGCGAGAGTATTTTATATTTTAAAATTAACGGGTGATTCTCTCACTATTCATAATCGATTCGATCTATTTTTAAGGGGAAATTACCATTAAAAATAAATAAAAATACACTAAAAAAAAAAACACCAGGTCTTTTATTAATTTCAAATATGTATGTGTGATCATATAATTTTTATAATACAAGTTTATTTCTGCAAGTTTGAACCATTTGGAAACCAATTTAAACCGATATACTTCACAGTACGGTCGTTGTTGTTGCGTTGAATATGTTTTAGTGGAGAGTTACTCTAATATGGGAATATTATTTAGGGAATAGAGTCTTTATTATTATTCTAGTTATCGTGCGAATTTATGTGATATGAGATGAAATAAACTGAATGTGTGATTAGATTGTATTTGTCATTACTTTTCCCGCAATGCTGTATATTAAATTCAATTTTGGTAAGTCAGAATTTTTTTCGTTTCTTTTTTTTTTTTAGATATTTATAACAATTTGAGTATTTGTTGAGTTTTTTTATTTAAACATTTTATGTGCGCAATTAAATACCAATACGTGTATGTTTTCGAGTTAATAAATAATTCAATTTTGATTTTTATTTTGTTTCAATTGCAGTATTACCAAATAAAAAAAGTAACATAATACTGCAATTTTGTTCTAATATACCCAACATATACATTTTTATCATCTTTTTATTTAGTTAAGACGACTCAATTATCCGAACTATGCGAGTTTTCGGATTAGTAGTACATAAAATAGCATTTACACTAGTAGAACGTTAACGTTCGACTAGTATGAGTGACTAATTACGTATATATTTGCATGCTTACCAAATATTTGGTAGAAAAAAATCGCGTCTTATGAATTTACACGTTTACGTACTATAATCAGTTTCGTAGGTGTTTATGCCACAAAATCTTTAAACTCCTTTGCTGGCAAAGGATTCTGTGGTAGTGGAACAGCAACAGAAATTATTCTGTAGTATGTAACGTGTAAAATTAGGTGTGCTGCATAACTTATAATAATTCTAAGCAACAGCCAGTTGTGTAGTTAGTGTTAGCGTTATAACTAATAGTTGCAATCTTGTATTTCTTGTGAATTTTTAAACCGATAATCAATTTTAGTTAAGTTTAAGTGCAAAAATAATAAATAATAAAAAAAAAAAAGAGAATATATTTTTACTGATTACTTATCAAAGTGAAAAAATAATAATATGGGGTATGATTTTTTTTTTTTAAATATATTAATTAAATACCCACAACATTTTACTGTGTGATAATTGTTATTGTATTGAAGTGAAATAATAAAACTGTATTTAATACTGCTGATTTAACACTATTTAGTGGACGTTATTTTGTAAATTATCATTGAAAATGTTATCGTTATTATTTCATTGGTAAATTTGTTTCGTAATTACAAAATTATTTCGTTTGAACAATTTCAAATGTTCAACAAATACATTTTGGTAATTGGTAATTTTATATTTATTATTAATTGACATGATACAGCGATCTATCTGATTGATAACTTATACATATTTGCTAAATTTAAAAGTATTTATAAGATTTTTGTAGTAACTGACAAATTATAATATCTCCTATGGATTTATTAAAAAAAAAACAAACAAATGTGCACTAGCTTTTCTGCACATTGGATTCTTATTAGACATATTGTTGTATATTTGTCAACATTGAAAACGATTAGAATGACATGTTTTTATCTATAGAATGGTACATTTTTAAATGTTTATTCACGCTCTTAGTACTTGATACTTTAGATACTAAAACGATTATTTCTTGTAAATCTAAGATAAAATAGAAGGAACATGATTTTTTTTTAGTATTTAGATATCAATTTTAAGAGTTGGAGTAGATGTTTATTAAGGAAACAAACAAATAAAATGCATATTAGTGAGTTTAAAGTCGAATAGAATTGCGTATAAGGTTGTATAAGGTAAACGTTGTACTTTTTACCAACGTTATTTCTAGCCTCTTAAAGGTTCAGTAACGTTTTAAGCCAGAAACTAATATTAATTTGTAGAAACGATATTATGGATAACGATTATATAAAAAATAAGTTATATTTCTCTATATATATATATATATATAAATATATTATTATATAAGTGAAGAATTATTTAGACATTTGTGTTTTATACTAAATCTTAATTTTGATGTAACTGTATATTTATGTTCAGTTCGTGAATTTACTAAATGTTTGATACGAAAAATAATAAAAATCACAGTTTTATAGCTCGAAACACACTGTGATTTTATCAACCCTATTACCTTAGTCATTACTCCATTTGTTATTTATTCGAGTATTTAACGCTACATATACTATAGATTCTTTCTGAATGTAATTACAATTACGGTAACACAATTATCTGATTAGTCTAGAGACAACATGTGGTATCTTTTGCACCAATCAGATAATTGGTTCTGGTTTTTCTATTATTTTTTTTATCCTATATAAAATATAAACCAGCCACAATCAACACATTGATATCAATACTTTTTACCCATAACGTTATCAATAAATTATTAGATTCTGATACCAATCAAATATTTATTGCTAACAGTTGACTTAGATATTGCAATTCGTACGAAATATATATTTGATTTAAATTGCGACATTTTACGCAAACATTCAATTTATTTTAGATCGGGTACTTTTTTATTTATTTATTCAAAATTAATAGAAATCCAAATATGATGGATTTGAATGAAAGATTGTGAATAAATGGAAATAGGCAAGAAGTTATAGTATTGCTTAATTCTGGTGTAGTTAGAATAGTAATGTAATACGTGGTTTAGTTGGGGTTTATAATTTATTACGATTTTAAAACTTTAATATATCGACTATACAGAGTCGATTTTGGTTCAAAATGAATTTTAATTATAGATTGTTAAGATGGTAATGGATAGAAAGTATAAATTGATAATAATTTCGGTGTGGTTAGATTAGTAATTTAGTAGTTGGGGTTTATAATAAATTGCGATTTAAGATAAATTTTGGTTAAAAAGTAACGAATCGTGTAATAATTTTCCAGATATCTTCTCGTGTCAATACAACTCGAATATGGAACAGACTGTACATGTTCAGGGTATGTTCCGGTGTGTGTTTTCTATACATTGTCGCGCGTGGTGTGTGTGTGTGTGTGAGGCGCGGGCGTACTCGGTCATGCGCTATAGATTCTCGGCGCCCGGAATCGAGCGTCGGTGTACGTCTTGTCCCTCAGGCGAGCAACACTCGCTGTCAACGTAACGGGAGCATAAAGCCGTCGTAGAAAACAGCGAAAATCAAAACCATTTGTGTGCGACCATTTTTGCACCGCAAAACTTAAATTACATGTTCAGTGCGTTGTGCAGTGTTCACGTGATGTACCAATTATCGGCAGGATTATTTATGCGCATTTTTAGTTCGGACAAGTGCTGATCTAATGTGTTGTAAGTGATTGAGGAAAAGGTGTGATTCGGGTTTACATCTAGAGTGCGGGTGCATTATAAGCCGGAATCATTGCCGGAGTAACGTTTTGCATAGAGGTTGCGAGAACCATGGGGTGCACCTCTTCAGCTGAGGAACGGGCCGCGATCGCACGTAGCAAACAAATCGAAAAGAACTTGAAGGAGGATGGCATCCAGGCGGCTAAAGACATCAAATTACTCCTACTCGGTGAGTTAAACATACTTTCTTTACCATTTACACCATATGCAAATCATTTTTCGATTGGTTTATGTTTACAAAAATTACGGATGCCATTTTTTTTTTACGTAAATACGTATTTAGATTTATGCACATATTAACAAATCTTATTATTATACAACATAACGAATTTTTTTATTTAACGATTTTTCATATTATATATACATATATTTATATAAAAATATATATACATGAAAGAGCAATTATATATAAATAGGGTACAGCATTTAAATGCATGGGTAAAATATTGAGTATGAATTTTTGTCGCAATTCAAAAACACGTGCCGCTGTTAACGAAAATTCTTGAGTTGTAGCACCTAATGTGTAGTGACGCGCTTCATTAGCATATCTATATTTACTAAATGGGACTCAACATTAAACTATATACAAACATATTTCTAGAAATTTATCTCAGGTGCCTAATTAGTTATTTAAAAATACAACATAAAAATTGCGTAAAGTCTCTATAATCTATTTGTGCTAGCGCTGATAGCTTATCATTTTAGTTTGTTTTATATAAAAAAAAAACATAATTCCCGCAGCTCAATTTAGTTGAGTGATACGTGACTATCTTCGCGAAAAGATACTTTTTATTTATGGACTTATTTATAGAAAGTCTACTATAATAAAATAAATGCGTAAATTTGCGTGTGCGTATATTTGCGTGTGCATGGAGGGCGCCACAAAGAGCTCAATATCGGGGTACTAGGTGCGGAGACATGCGCACAACGATACGGGCCCCAGCCCGAACTAACCCTCTATAGCTCTTTAGCTCTACCTCTATACCGGTTTTTTTTTTTGTATACATGCATTCAGGATTATTTGACTGTTCTATTACGACTCGTGCGTTCTATGAGCAGCAACAAATGTTTAGCATCATTACCCATATTTTTTAACCTACTACACCAATCTCATACTTTAAATACGCATATTTTGACTACATATTAAGCCTAGATTTTAACGCAAATTTTATTAAAATAGGAAACATATGGAATTAAATAAATTTTTAATTGACTATTTTTGAGATAAATGTATAATAATTTTATGGTGGCTCCACCAAAAGACTACACCTGTAACATTTTAGTAGTATATGTGTATTCTATAGACTTATAGAACATATTTAAACTATTTATTCTATATGAGAATCTTATTAGAACCTATCGTCATAGCAAGGATATATGAATATTTAAACGACTTAAAATTTACTCTTTAGTTAGTGTAATGCTAATAAAAGAATCCTATGACTACCACCACTAGAATTCGCAGTACGTTGGCCTCTCTATAGACATTATTCGCTAAACGCTTAAGTATATATTTATACTTGACCGGAAATCAATATTAAAATCAGATCAATTAAACTATTTATTTTTAATCCACATACATATAACTCTCATGTCTGGTAATACTATTAATTAGATGGTTCATTAACGAAATTTTGATTGAACAAAATTTAAATTAATTACTCGCACCTTTTTGAGGTAGGTCATAGTTCGATTGTATGAATATTAATTATTGTCTAATAAAACTAGCTACAGTTTCTGTTCATATATTTATTTTATATAAGGAAATTTATATTTAAAAAAAAAAATTATATTTTGTTGTAATATATTTACGTAGCTATTAGGTTTAATGAAAAGAATCGATAATCAATTGGTTTTGATAACGTTTACAAATATTTGATTAAGATATAAATAACTTTATGATAAAATGCGTAAAATGACATTATTTACACCAATGATAGGGTGACAAAAACCACCTTTATTACTTAGAATCACAATCACATTTTAGAGAATTCTAATCAAGTTTATAGATCTGTAACGATAATCTTTACACATTCTTATTTAAAAATGTATTTACTATAGAACTATAGGTTTTATATAAATTTACAGATTATGTTTATAGATTTGTAAATTTGTTTAAAATGTATAACAACAATTTTTTTTTATTATTTGTTTATTATTTATAAAAATTTTTATACATTTTATGAAACACTAAAGATTACTAGGGGGGGTAATTGTTTGTTTGGGCTCCTATAAGGACGCCTATGGCCAGACACGACTATAGACAACAACATTTTGTTATACACTGACAACATAGTTGGAAGGGGCACCATCTGTCTCACTAACAGTGCGTTTATGCGAGTTGTTCATTGAATATATATGTGTAAGCTGATATAGTTGATCGAAAAGAAGTGTGTATGCGTGTTGTTTAGCCTTTAGTCGGTACAGTGTTTACCTTAAGGTTACCAGCTCGAAAAAAAAAACTGTAAAGATGTGCTAAATTCTAAGAAATCAAATGTTTGATTTGGATGTTTGTGCGTTCTCGCGAGGTGTTCAGTGTTGTTGTCTAGCAGTGTGTGTTTGAGTGTCTCGCGGCGTCTGAGAATTGTATTTTTTTTTTTTTTGAGTATAAGTGAGAGTGAAAACAGTTACAATCACGTTTTGGTTTAAACGCGGCGTCATGGGTTGCGCCATGTCTGCGGAGGAACGAGCTGCGCTAGCCCGCACGAAAAAGATCGACCAGCATCTCAAAGAAGATGGTATTAAAGCTAGGAAGGATATTAAACTATTACTACTTGGTACGAAATACACCTAAATACCACTATTTTAAATATTGTGTGTTTTTAAGAATTTTTAGTGTGTCATGACGCAAGAATTCCACACTTTAGATTAGACATATTTGTGTACCGCTGCGTTCCAACACTGTATTTAGCACTAATTCCTAATTAGCGCTTTGCACCATATTCACAATTTTTTGTGTATATTGAAAAGCTTTTCGCTTTTACAACCTAGACAATATTAAAATAAACGAATCGACTGTGATGAATTTTAAACAAAATCCTATAAATAGACAAATTCTATAGATTTGTTTTCAAATATCGAAATATCAATCATTCAAATACTAAACCATAACACCTAATATTATAATAAAAATCCAATTATACTTTAGTATCAATACATATTTTTAATTAATACTCTAGTTGCCTATTTACCCAAAAAAATTACCCTTTTTTTGCCGTAGCCACGTAATTAAATACGTAATAGACTTTAATATCGAAATATATTAATTATATTAAACACAAAAACATAATTTATATATAATTACTAAAGGTCTATAAATTGGTATTTATAGATATGTGCGATTAGGGTCCTAGTTGCCCAAAAAACGATTTTTGTAATGGTGTAAGTACCCAAATTAGGATTTTGTTATTATAGATTGATATAAATATGTAGTTTAAATAAGTGTAAGATGAAAATCGATTTATATATGTTTTCAATTAAGGTCCTAAATGTCTGTTTATCAAAAAAAATAGTGTTTTTAATGGTTTTTAATAGCTTTTAATGGCTATCTTGTCACCATCACCATAGATTTGAATAAGTGGTGTTTCGTAGTACCTTTTAAGCTTACATTAGTTATAAAGTCACCTACGTAATTGACACATTTTACCAGGGTTAAATGAGAAAGGTTAAGTGGCCCCAGGCAATTATAACTGCTATCTGACGAAGATACACGCAACCCATAATAATTAATACATTTACCAAAAATTCAGGCACTTTTTTCATTCATATTTAAATATATTATTACACAAATATTCAGTTGTGATTTTTTGTATGAAATATATTATAATATAATTTAAATATGTGAAAAATTTAACTGTTGTCGGGATTCGAACTCGGAACCTCTAGATATAAGCGCTATATGTATGTATTTTTTGTATGTTTTGTTCGGTATAAATAATTAGATAGTGTAGGTTTTGAATTAATTTCCATAATAAATTTCAATTAAGATAGAAATAAATGAATGAAATATTATAGCAAATAAAGTATAAAAAAGAAGTGTATTTTAATCGAATTAATGAATCAATTAGTAGCAAGTATAGAAATGATAAAATTAGCATGTGCCGTTAAATGAAAGTTAATTGGGGCAGGGAAAGGTTAATTACGATGATTTCTTGAATTGGAATGCCCTAACGAGATTTCCAAAACGCAAGTGGTTGCGCAACTATTTGCGAAATGAGCAACGCACAATGGAACATTTTATGATGAACTATTTCGATTAAAGCTTGCTCAACAATGCGTTTGAGGACTATATTATAAAACTGTTCTAGTCGACAACTCTCTCAATATGTTTTAAAACTAGTAATTCCACAAATCGAAAACTATAGTGATACAAATCTGTAGTTGAAAACAACTTTCTCTATAGTGTGAGCACACGTGCAAAACACATGGACTTTGTGTGATATTTGATTTGTCTCTGTGCGTTGGAATACCTACGTGTGATACGCGATGGTTTCCCCGGGCTTCGCTGCGGTCGCCGGATGTGGCGTTATCGCCTCAATTACTCAGCTTGCCCTGTTACTATAGTGCTCATTTATTTGCTACATACTTTTCTACATATATATATAGGCAGCTTTATTCTTGAAAAGCACATCTCTTAACATCTTACAATAAACACATTGCGTTATGTCGCCACGAATATAGTGGTACGCTTGTTTGTTCGTATACCAGATACATATATGTAACGCGCTAAATGAGTATGCGACACTCACTGCGGCAACTTATTGTCACAGCACACTACGAGTTATTTTATATTCACTGGCGCATACATACTATGTGGGTGGTATAAAATTCATATCTCATTCTTTAATATATTACATATATATCTGTATTATTTATATATATATATATATATATATATATATATATATATATATATATATATATATATATATATATATATATAAGAATTTATGTTAGTATAGATTAGATTTTGTTTTAAAAATTATTTTCCTCTTACATGACCACTATTTCCCGGTTTTTATCTGTCTCTAACTTTATAGTTGCGGAAAATCACGAAAACCTAAACGAAAAATAGAGCTTTCGTCATTTTATCGAAAAGAGATTAATCTTATAAAAAAATTATTATTTATTGTTTTTTTTTTTAATATTTATATAATGTTGAAACTTATAAATAAATTATTCAAAATTCTTATGTATGTATGTATATATGTATGCACTGTAAAATGTGTATGCATTGTATGTATGTATGCATTGTATGTATATACAGTACATGCATACTGTATGTATGTATGTATGCACTGTACGTATGTGTACATACACTGTAGTTATGTATGCACTGTATTTATGTATGTATGCACTGTATGTATGTATGTATGCAATGTATGTATGTATGCACTGTATGTATGTGAATGTATGTATGAATAATTTTTATAAAATGACATTCAATAAATATCGACAAAACTCGATTGCGAACAAAATAAAAGTGAGTCATAATTGAATATGACATTCGATCCCTGTACATTAATTACAAAAACGTCATCCTAAGTAAAACATCAATAATAAACTTATCGTTTTTTGAATGGCCAAACTAATGAATTCGCTCAATGTGACAATATTGATTCGTTGAGCAACGTTAAGAAAATACCGATCATTCGCAAGACCTTGAGTCCTACAAGCGCCAACGCGTCCAACACTACATCAACCGAATGAGGGTGATAGGCCCCAACGAATAACACCAATCGAAAGAGGACAGAAATCAGATGACGCAGGGATTTATTTCTCATCAGCAACAACGACCATCCTATCTTATCTCAAATTAAATCATCGCATTTCACTCCACACTTTCGTACCTACATATTTTATTCGATTTACAACAACCAGACAGAACAACTCATTTTTAAAACATTTTCATTCCGATAAGACTTCCAGCGGTTAAACCACATAAGTTTCCAATATTTATCCTGTTTCAAAACCGCATTAACTCACAATATTAATTACACTTAATATAAATTTCAAAGTCATATATTACAATAAACTTTCAAACAAATTTCTATATTATATATTTAAAAAACTCGCTCATTGCGTTAGTAAGCGATACGCTCAGCTTATTTAATCTCGTTGAGTACTAATTGTTTTTTTTTTGTTTATTTAAGAATTAATGCGTTATTCCTCATTGTTTAAATTGATTAAAATGTATCTACATATGCATTTGCTCTGGTAACTGCTTAAGTGTGTCTTGGAGCGGAAGTTTAATTTATAAACTAAATTCTAAGTGCGTAATTATATATATATAGAAATATAAGAAACTGTTGGCCATCCTCGACTGGGTTGCCAAGCAATTTCGCTATTAGTTTTACGGCGTTCGCGATCAATTAACTCGTAAAATAGCTCGATTATTTTCGTATTTAATCTCTAATTGAAGTTTGCGTTCGTACTTTTTTTCCACTAACACAAATGAATACTTATTTTTAATTGCGGAATAGAAATTGATACTCTATTCAATATAGACCCAATACAGGAAATGACGTCACGTCTACTCGCCTTTATCTACTTTACAATACTCAAACATCAACTAGAAAATGTTTCGAATAAAAAAACTACTAAATAAATTCATATTACGATTTAATATGTTAAAAGTGTACAATAAAATATATTTTTCAATGAATAAATAACGCAAATTTTGAGTTTTGTTCATAAAAACAGAGCATATGATTGACATGTGATTATAATTAAGAGTAATTTACGTCATTGCATTGCGTAGATAAGCAATTGCTCTAAATTGAAAAGAATCGTGACACGCGCTAAATATTACAATTGAAGGTTCTTATGGAAAAAAAAAAATGTCTGGAACGATTCTGAATTCTTTTTAAGTTTATTTGTCGATCGAGTATTTTCGTTTCATTTTGTTTATTATAGCGCGAACCACGCAGTTTGTCTCTCAAATATTATTTATTTATTTAATGTGTAAATTGTCTTGGTAACCATTGTTATAAATAAACATTTCTATCTATACTGTTGATTAGCCTAGTAACATCTGGTGTATTGAATGTTTTCGAACTCACGAAAAATCGGTGTTGTTATTTTGTCGTTTTGAGCATCAATATGTGAGTAATAATAATAAAAAAAAATCTAAAAATATATATTTCTTTACGCATTATCTGATATGTTTGTTATTACAAAGTTCAATTTGCATTTGGAGATAATAGTGATTGTCGTTCGTTGTTCGACAGATTGTATGACATATGTTTACTTACGTATTGATTTGCAATTCATGGTGGATCTATTGTTATTTACACAAAAGATAAAATGTTCAGTTCACTCTCAATAGCTGAATAATGCTGCAAATTGGTCTCGCAAATACTTACAATTTCTACTTATACGCAGTATAAGTAAGTATTGTAATTATGAAAATTTTCGATCTCGAGATTTTAACGGAAATATACGTTTTGACCTTCCTTGAATCGATTCCGACTATTACTTTCTTATACGCAGTATAAGTAAGTATTGTAATCATGAAAAATTACGATCTCGAGATTTTAACAGAAATATACGTTTTGACCTTCCCTGAGTCGATTCCGACTATTTTTGGAATGACGTCTGTCTGTGTGTATGTGTGTGTGTTTGTGTGTAAGTTCTCTACAGCCTAAACGGTTGAAGCTAAAATTATGAAACTTTAAACTTAAGATTTACATATGCCTGGGGTGTGCACCTCCTATTTTTTTGAAAAAATATTCAAAGCGGAAGTGCCTGTTTACTCTAGTCATTTTTTGCACTTTCTGCAATAACTCAAAAATGGTTGCAGTTACAGAAAAATTGTATGAACAAAAATTAAAGGTGTTTATATTTAGCACAACTTTTGTTCGAAATTTTTTTCGAAAAAGTGTACTGGTTTCCAAATAAATGTCTGCTTATTATATATATATTTTACATAAATCGTATCATCTGCGCCTGTCAATTGTTTAACAAAATAGACTTAAATAATTTGAAGTTTGACATTTAATATTTATTCCAAGAAATATATTTAGTGTAAAAGTGTTCCAAAGGTTAGAACAAATATTAGAAATTAGATAAATAATGAAACTACGATATGTGGTTTAACCCCAAATGCGTATAAGAAAGCTCGGTGCATGACACTACAGATGTTTTTTTTATTACATAATTTACAATAAATATATATTTAATCTACTAAAAAGTTATTTTACAAAGAATTTATATAGTTTCTCATACACTAATGTGAGAAAAATGTATCAAATACCATTTTTGTATCTTAACATACATAAAATATTTATTGTGTGAATAATCTAGTTTAATTAAGTTGAATGACTGTTTCTAATTCCAGGAAATAGCGTGCGATGTAATACCTAATTTTCTAAAATTTCTTAGAAACAAGTACAACATTTAGAAATAATAATCCTAAACACTCGAAATTTTATAAAACGTAAATATATATTGAGTTACGAAATAGATGTTGATCTAGATTCCATATTAGGAATCTTTATCGAACATTGATTGCTAAACTACAGTTGTGAAAGCTGGAATGAATTTTTGATACGCAATTTAGTGAACGTATAGATTTTTTTCCCCTGTTAGGGGTATTCACAGATAAAGCAGTGCACTGTTAGTTAAAAATTGAAGAGCGAACTTCATGCGTTATTCATGAGTAAATTCAAAACGCAAAAGATGTTTGCTTAGTTGTCTCTAAGGGCATAAACATCCTTGAGCGTTGAATTATTACTCGCTAGTGACTAGCGAATTTGTAGCCACCTAGCGGCTGAATATCCCAAATAAAAGTGTCTAAAAATAACTAATTGTAAACTGAACAAAAATTTGATGAAAAATACAATATTTCGTAAAAAAAAAACTTTTAATATCACGAAAACGTCTATATGGTGAGACCTTGATGACTTTGAAACAAAAGCGTCTTTTTATTCTCATTTCGCCGCTTATGGTGGCGCAATCTTCTTTTTCCACCATCCGGCTACGCAGGGATCGGAGGGTGTTGTTTGAAGTGGGCGAAATCGAACAAGTGTGGGCGTTTAGCGCTTTATTACTAGAAAGCGTTTTGGCGCTCAGCCAAAACGAACTACCCACTAGTAGTGTGATTAGAATGAGCTTGTTCTTAACCGCTTATCAGATCTTTTTACCACAATTCAACGATTTAATAGGAAATTAATAAAGTTTTTTTTTGTAAAATAATAAATTTCGATCTGTGCTCATAGTAAATAGCGAAACATAAATGGCGATTAGTTACGTGTGTTTGAGCACGACGAATCGGTTTAAAGTGATTTTATGGTTAGTGACTACATTAGCATCATTCACTCAATAATAATAGTTGTGCTGACAAGAACACGGCTGATGTTTTAAGCTGTACTAATTGTATGAAATCGCAATTAAAAACATGCGAACTTGTTTACGAGTCGCGTGAAATTTTGTTGAGTTAAATAGAATTTTTTTTTTATATTTTCTGGTATGATGTCATTGGGTTGGTGTTTTTTTTTTAAATTATTTATAATTTTAAGTAGGCAATTTCCGCTCGGTTTTCTATTTTATGGTTCACTAATGTAATTATGTAAATGCATTTCGTGAGAATATGTTTTATAATTTATGTTATTCATGGATCTGTATGGGGCTAATTAGACTGATTGTGATTTTCTTTTCTAGGAGCTGGAGAGTCGGGGAAGAGTACGATAGTGAAACAAATGAAGTAAGTGGTTTTTTTTTTTACATTTCTTTAGAAACAAAGCGTTTTTCTGTAGCGGAATTTATTTGTGTTGTTTAAAGGGTTGAATATATATATATAAATGTGATTTTTATGTATGAGTTGTTGCTCCAGAATTCCTGGATGTTTCCTTGCAACAGTTTCAGGATGTTAGTCATCCTTGACGGTATTGATTGGTTTAGTGCGCATGTTCGTTGCGATTCGTCTGACGTTGGCACTAGTTGCGACGTACGTCCAACAGTTACACCCCTTCAATGATTTAACCTTTACTATTTCTGTAAACACTTTACCGGTTTTTTATGTGCACTGCTATTTAATACACTCTAATTTCTATTAAATTCCACGTTTTTACTTTAAATATAACTTATTTTATATATATTTAATAATTCAATAAGGAATTTAGTCCCCTAAACGTTTCCTAAATATTTTTATAAGCTGTAACTGATTTTCTTATTTCGTTTTTTATTTATTAATATTTATTTACGAATATATTTAGATTGATATTTCGTTTTTACGTTCTGTTATGTGGTAAACAGTTTTATTACAGCGATAACTTGCTTTTCCATTATAATTATAACGCATATTTATTTCTACTTTAATAACGAGTCATAAAATGTTTATTAACAATTTTCTTATAAATATATTTATTTCTATACATTTTTATGCTTATTCCTAAGAAATAGGGTGGTAAATACCTTCTATATACATTCGTATCTTGAAATTTAGACAAAAAATAGTTTTTTTTTTGGTTGAAATTGTCTTATAATGTTAGTTTTTTTTTTTTAAATCAAATAATATGTTGTAGTCTTACAAAGTTCATTGTATTTGTATCTATAAATAAATATAAGGTCAGACACCTATGTACGTATAAAATCTAAAATGTCGCTGTAAATGATTGATTGATTGAATTATATTTTGATATGGATCTTTTTCTAATGATAAATCACCGATTGGTGTATTTCGAAATGCATATGTGTCAAGGTGGTGTAAATAACACGAAATTGATTTCGTTCTTAATGCTGTATTATGCAAATCATACAAATTGATATTACATAAGTGTTTTTAATAGTTTAGAGTTTAAACTAATATGAATTAAACAACATTTCTAGCACTTATATGTTGCTCTATGCAGACTAACTTTGTAAATATCAGGAAATTGAATGTTATTATCGCAAAAATTAATGAACTAATATATAATTTGATTTAAAATAGAATAGCGACCGATACGTAGCTGGGTGCAGCTTCCACGTTCATTAGTATCGTGTTTTACAGTCAATTATACACTTCAAAGATCATTAATTCGCGCTTCGTCAGGTCTGTTCGATTTTTAATCGCCCCTGAATTGAATTATCATTATCGTTTAGTTCTAGCGCATAACAATTACCATCTCGCATCGTTGGATGTTCGTCTAATTTGTAACCGGATATCGAATGCGTTTAACTGTGCTCTAAATGTGGTTTTTTTTGTGTGTGTTGCTTTTAGGATTATTCATGAGAGTGGTTTTACGAGCGAGGACTTTAAACAGTATCGGCCTGTGGTGTACAGCAATACGATTCAATCGCTGGTTGCCATTTTGCGAGCAATGCCAAACCTCGGTATCGGGTATGGAAACAATGAACGAGAGGTCAGTGTAAGTTATCACGATTTTCTACACTGCTAATGCGTTAATTTGGTGTGAAAGAGGGTTTTCTTTCGCACTCGATTTTTTTTATTATGAAGCGCATAATCGACTTAACGATACTCAATATATTGATTTTTGTTTAAATTGGAGTTTTGATTAAGTCGATTCTGAGCAAGTCTATAGGGCATTTTTAAAAATTATTATTGAGGTTGAGTATATATGTATGTTGCGATTCGGAGGTTTATAGATATGTAACGAGAATCTGTTAAATATGTTAATTGCAATGCAAATTAACTGTGGAATTTAATATATATATATATATATATATATACCTATAGAATATAATTTTTTTAGCTATAAATTATCTTTAAAGGAATTATGGAATTATAGGTTTTTCATAATGTATAGATACAAATAAACATACATACAGACTATACAGACACAAATATATACGATTAGAAATACATACATACATGCATGCATAAATACATACATACAGATTTACAGGTAGACATACATACAGACATAAATACATACATACAGACATACATACAGACAGACATACAGACATACAGACATACATACAGACATACATACAGGCATACATACAGACAAGCATACAGACATACATACAGACATACATACAGACAAACATACAGACATACATACAGACACACACATGCATAGACATACTTACAGACATACCTACAGATATACTTATATACATAAATATATATAGACATTCAGATAGACATACATGCATAAATACATACATATAGACTTACAGACATACATACAGACATATATACATACATACATCCAGACATACATATAGACATAAATACATACATACAGACATATATCCAGGCATACATACATACAGACGTGCATACAGATATACATATAGACCTACAGACATATATGCATATAGACATACATACAGACTTACAGACATATATGCATATAGACATACATACAGACTTACAGAAATATATGCATATAGACATACATACAGACTTACAGACATATATGCATATAGACATACATACAGACTTACAGACATATATGCATATAGACATACATACAGACTTACAGAAATATATGCATATAGACATACATACAGACTTACAGACATATATGCATATAGACATACATACAGACTTACAGACATATATGCATATAGACATACATACAGACTTACAGACATATGTGCATATAGACATACATACAGACTTACAGACATATATGCATATAGACATACATACAGACTTACAGACATATATGCATATAGACATACATACAGACTTACAGACATATATGCATACAGACATACATACAGACTTACAGACATATATGCATATAGACACACATACAGACTTCTAGACATATATGCATACAGACAAATCGTGCAAATTAAATGTAAAATTAATAATATATCGTATATAATTTTTTATTTCTAGCTATAAATGATTTATAAATATGTATTCATTATAAAAGTACAGATTTTTAGAAATATTTACAGATTAATATTTTGGAGTTTGATTTCCCTTTTTGGCTTCTATTTGTTATACTATTGATTTGTTATACTATTGATTCTGCTTAGATAATTGTAAATATGCTCTGAATCGCATCATTAGTTGCATAAAACTGTAATAAATATAACAAAAAATCTTTAGAATTACTTTAAACATGTTTCACGTCTGCTTGAAAATAATATACAATATTGTTTATTGTATATAATACGTTGAATATTAATATAATATTATAAAATACATAGCAATATGTTGGGGTCAACGTAATGTTGGTAATCATACCACAACACAAAAAACTAAAACCCCGCAGGGAATTCACCTTTTATAGTATCTGTTCAGAAAAGCTGGTGATCCTCTCGCAACAGTATTCCCAGGGTTGGAAACCCTTTGGGTTCTGGTATTGGGGCAGGGCACACCTAGACCTCTTCTGGTCGAATTTCTAGCTTCTTTCTTTCGTATAACGTCAGATACACCATCCTGTGCAGAACGACGGGGTTATTTCGTCGCCATAGCGACCAGCACGTATTCGAAGACTGGATAGCGCAGTGACGTCACTCATATCGCAGTTGCACCTTTGTTGTAAAATACAAATTCAAAACAAATAATTGCCTCAATTTAAAAGAAAATCAATTTAATACCTAGATTTACTATTTAATCGCTTTTAAAATATATACAATAAATGAAAAGATGTAATTTAACAGAAGGTGTAGATGTATGGATTTAAAATACAGTTCCAATCCCCACCACAATATATTCATAGCGTATGTTTAGTTAAAATTGAAAAATAAATAAATATACAATCAAAATAGATTCAGACGATTTTAATATAAACACAGATTTTCTCTTAGTTTCTATATTTTTTTTCCACTCCCTGTTCTACTATATATATTATATTTATAAAGAAATCTCCCAAACCACCCCCTGTCCTATTTATAGCTATATATATAACTTTATATGACATCAATATACGATTTTTTTTATATATATATCAATCTGAGACACCCACACACATATTGTTCATATTAGATTGCATTTTCTTAATTCACATCTCGTTCTAGAACAGACGCCGTATGCCGTCATGTGTAAACATTTATCTAACATCTGCGTCATTTTATATATATCACCTTCCCCTCACTCTTCTAGTCACATATGGTCCATTAGGTCCTTATCAAACACGCACAGACAACATTTAAAGCCTATGAAATTTTTACTATTATGATTTATTTCATATATAAATAATAAGACACAATTTACATATAAATCCTTCCTAGAAGTCTAGTTTCCGGTTTAGAGTTACCATAAAATATCGAATTAATTATTTAAATTGTACATATGTAATATCTATTTGTATGTTACGGTATAATAAAAAGTGGTAAACAGGAAACGTTAACCGCATCCGGTTTACCCAATTTTGTGTTCTTAGAATATTACCCTAGTTGTTTGGTAACTGTTAATGATTTGGGTTGGTATTAGAAACGAACTATTGGTTCTGACAAAATCGCGACTGAATGAACCGGAAGTAGAAAATGCAATCAATTTAGTTTCGCGGGACTCCTAGCATCAACCATGCTGAATTATTAATGTGCTCGTTAAGGCTTGTTTATTGATTATCATATATAATAGTGACGTCATACGCAAACACTCATATTACAACACTTTTGTTCATTGCGAATTCATCCTGGCCAAGGGCATTTAATGTATGCATATGTAACTCTAGACATGGCGTCAATTTACACAAAAAAAAGGGACTAGAAAAATGTTTTTTTTAATAGAGACTTGTTGCTTAATGCTAGCCACTGTTGCTCGAAACTATACTTTATTTTGTCTTATATGGATGCTTATCGCAGATAGTACTCTAAGCGTATTAATAATGGATGAATTTGTGTTTTAGATTGATGGTAAGATGGTATTCGATGTGATCCAGAGGATGGAAGACACAGAACCGTTCTCTGAAGAATTGTTAGCGGCAATGAAGCGACTGTGGGCCGATAATGGCGTACAAGAATGTTTTGGTCGTTCAAACGAATACCAATTGAACGATTCCGCCAAATAGTACGTTTATTATCTATAAAAATATCTGCAGTGTCATGCACCGAACTTTCTTATGCGCATATGGGTTAAACCAAATCGTAGATATCTTATTTTTCTAATTTATAATATTTGTTCTAACCTTTAGATCGCTTTTACAGTAAATATATTTCTTAGAAACAATATAAAATGTCAAACTTCAAATTATTTAAGTCTATTTTGTTAAACAATTGACAGGCGCAGATGATACGATTTATGTAAAAATATATATAATAAGCAGAAATTTATTTTGAAACCAGTACTCTTTTTGGAAAAATATTTCAAACAAAAGTTGTGCTAAATATAAATGCCTTTAATTTTTGCTCATGAAAATTTTCTGTAACTGTAACCATTTTTGAGTAATTGCAGAAAATGCAAAAATTGACTAGAGTAAACAGGCACTTCCGCTTTGAATATTTTTTTCAAAAATAGGAGGTGCACACCCCAGGCATATGCAAATCTTAAGTTTAAAGTTTCATAATTTTAGCTTCAACCGTTTAGGCTGTAGAGAACATACACACACACACACACACACACACACACACACACACACACACACACACACGCGCGCGCGCGCGCACACACACACACACACACACACACACACACACACACACACACACACACACACACAGACGGACGTCATTCCAAAAATAGTCGGAATCGATTCAGGGAAGGTCGAAACGTATATTTCCGTTAAAATCTCGAGTTCGAAATTTTTCATGATTACTTATACTGCGTATAAGAAAGTAAAAATATATTTTTAATTAAATATCGAAAACGTTTAATGTTATAATTTATTGTTGTTCAGTTTCTTAGATGATTTAGACAGATTGGGAGCGAAAGACTATCAACCAACCGAACAAGATATCCTTCGGACTCGAGTCAAGACGACTGGAATTGTTGAAGTACATTTTTCATTTAAAAACCTTAACTTCAAGTAAGTGTTAACCGGGTAATAATTGTGTATTTGGGTTATATGTGGGCGTTGTTTGTAGATTATTTGATGTTGGTGGTCAACGGTCTGAAAGAAAAAAATGGATACATTGTTTTGAAGATGTGACTGCAATTATTTTCTGTGTGGCGATGTCCGAATATGACCAAGTACTACACGAAGATGAGACGACGGTACGTTATTAGTTTTAATTTTGATTAATGAATCATACCTCTCCAATGAACTACAATTAACGCAATGAGTCACAAATAATATTCTGACTTGTGAATTTATTGTAGAATCGAATGCAGGAGAGTTTGAAATTATTCGATTCGATTTGCAATAACAAATGGTTTACGGACACTTCGATCATCCTCTTTCTAAACAAAAAGGATTTGTTTGAGGAGAAAATCAGAAAATCACCGCTCACGATATGTTTCCCAGAATACGCAGGTATTTTTTTTTTTAACAATTTATAAATTTAACTGTTTTCTAATAGTGGTATATGCCTATATAAACTCATAGATGTACCAATATTTATTGTAAATGTAACTCGAAAATATTTCGATGTTTTATGTGTAAAAGTGTTTTATAGGGGTTTTGAAGTTGTTGAATGTTGTGTTTATTGTGATTTAAGGAGCTCAAGAATATGGTGAAGCAGCCGCTTATATTCAAGCGCAATTTGAAGCAAAGAACAAATCGACCAACAAGGAAATATACTGCCACATGACATGTGCAACAGACACACATAATATTCAGTTTGTGTTCGACGCTGTAACTGACGTGATCATAGCAAATAATTTACGCAACTGCGGCCTGTATTAGTATTTGTTTTACCTTATTTTATTAATAAGTAATCAACAAACACACGCAAAACACACTACCTATCTTTCATGTTATTTATTTTTTATTACAACAACTATATTTTTTATGAAACAGTATGAACATTCAAAATAATAAAATTGCGTACACTCTAAAAAAAAAAAATTAAAAATGAATGTTTCTACTACATTTGCATTTAATAATCCATGAACAAAGACGTTCGCAATTTGCTTTAACTATTAAGGGTTTTTTAATTTAACGAAATGCATTTATTATATTTATTTGAATTTCATATCGTTTTAAAATTGCATTTTTATGAAAACCAAGTCGCTGTATGTATTTCTAACATCTGCTCAACGTTTTATACCATTAATTTAATGCATCTGAAACGCACATTCTATTTATTTCCAATAATAAAAAGCACATTGAAAAGAAAACGAACAAACTTTGCACAAAATTGCAAAAATGGTGCCATAACTAAATTAAAAACTTAATAAAAAATGGAAACAAAAAACGGCATATTTTATTGTAGTGTTAATTTGTTTATTATAAATAACTTTTCTAACAAAAATCTCAAGCACTTCAGTTTTTTTAAACAAAAACAAAACAATTCTTCCTAGTTACTAGAAATGCACTTGATTTTTCAAAATAAATTACAAAACAAAGTGAGTTAATATAGAACTCGCGTTACAATCAGGTTGTGCTTTTGAATGGGTACTGTTCAAATTTCATAGTGTACCAGTAACTTCAAAATAAAATAATATTAATCATAAAACAATGGAACCAAACGTATTTTTTTTCTGGCTCAAATTGGCACTACGTTTAAGATAATTAAAAAAAAAAGAAATAGATAAAGAGGATATATATATATAAATCTATAATTATATATAATTATAATAAATATAACAATTCGGTGATGAACCAACAGAATAAGTTGAATAAATTTTCGAAACAAACATAAATATATGCTTTGTGTCGTATTTTGTCATATTTGTATAACGCGATTCGTAAATTTTACATTCCTACATTTTAAACTATACATTTTTACACAAGTCTCTTTCGATTCCACAAACATGTCTAATTTCACTATTTGCTCGATATCAATTTCAATTTGCGTTCTTATTAATTGTGCGCGATTGTTTTGTATATTTTTCGGTTTGTTTAATATATTATAAAAATATATAAACTAATTTATTATTGAAATAATGTGTATAATAATAATAACAATATATTTTACATTATTTAGCGTAAATGTGTCATTTGAGGTATTTAAAAAATAAAAATACTTTCGTAACTATTAAATTATAGATGAAGAAAAAACAAAACAAAAAACAAAACATGTATAAAATATATTAATAATTGTCATAAAATATGTAAAGTTTATTATTATAAATAGGTGGATTTCAATAAGAATCGATTGAAAATGAAGTTAATTCGAATATGTTTCCGCTGCCATTTTTGTAGAGTGCCATCTGTTTTATAATATATATAACAAAAACTAAAAATAAACAATCACTTTTCACAATTTAAAAAAAAAAAAATCCAAAGATGGGCTCAGTCCAAAGTCATATAAATATTATTAAATCTTGTGAAATCTAGTCAGTAGTTTTATCGGTAAAATGAAAATAGTCTTCGAAATGTGGCATTTTAATTTTCGTTCGTTTTTTTTTTTTTGGGTTTTTCACTTGAAAATTGGCTGAACGCAAATAAAAATAAGGCTGAATTTGTTTACTACTCAATTCTCCAATAGTCACTTACGTAAACATCTGATTGAATTTACTGTAGGAGTTATTACAACATTTTTTCACACACAATAAAATAATCAGCGAAGTGCTTCATCTGTACTTGTGCTGACAATTCTAGCCGCTAGGTTGAAAACGTAGTCCAAAATGGACAAAATTAAAAAATAAATCTTCGTATAATTAGCGTATATATTTAAAATATGATGGAAATAACAATTTGTAGACTCAACATTTATAATAAGGTTGTGTTTGGATTTCAAATCTCAAACTAATTAAAACTCAACTAATTCAAAATATTAATAATAGAAAGAAAAAAAATCCAAACATGATCTTAAAGTGTCTTCTAAAACAATTCTGTATCATAAGTATATTTTAATTCATCAAAACCACGTAATTAGATATATATATATAATAACGTCGTGAATGTATCATAAATAAAAGAATAATCGTTATCATTTTCTTGTCCTAAAGGTAACATAAATGCAGACATAATATATGCACATTGGTAAACACAGCTTAAACTATTCAATCTCTTATTTATAAACATAAAAATGCCTGTTTTTGATTTACGATTCGTGTGAAAATGCGTCCACTGGTCGAAAATATCCTCGTAACATATCTGAATGGTGTCATTTTAATATGGATACCACTTGAGGACATTAAATACAAATGCGTATTCCGATTTGGGTGGACGGTTATAAGTTATAAGCCATTTTAAAATTTATGCACACCAAAAAAAAAAAATGCATAAAATGATTATTAAAACAATGTTGCTTAGTTGTGAAATTAATAATGATACGAAGAGTATAATAATATTAATTATAAAATAATAACAGTATAAACAAAATAAAAAAAAAAAAACAAAAAAACGTACTAGTAACGTATGTGCAATGAATGATGTTCATGTTTCAAATATCAGTCAGTAAATGTAAACCTGAGCTGAGGATGAATGTTCTCCCATTGTATGTTTGTTTGTTTGTTTGTTTCTCTGTGATGTGAATATGATAAATAAATTTTACCCATTTCGATGTAACTATATCTCTTTTACTACCCTTACTGGATCCTAATGGATCCTTCTTTACTTTGCAAACAACAATTGCTAATTGACGACGTTTTTTTTTTGTGCAAAACCATAAAATAGTTATTAATTATTTTTTATGTAGCATCCATACTTCAAAGGGAAATAAATAATAATATCAAATGTACCAAATGATGGAATCCTTACCCCAAATAAAGCGAAATGGTAAATCTAGTTTAAATTAAGATTGAATTAAAAACGCTAATATATACTTTGGTAATTATTATTTAAATACATCGTTCTAACTTGGGGTGTTTATTGATTTAGGGTGAAGAAAAACTCGAGAGGCCGTATATAGATTCTTAAACGAGGCCTCCGTTAGCTGAAGATCGTTGGAGGCTACATTTCCGTGGAGAGTCCAGGTGGCGTCCCTGTGGTTCATTCTAATTCTTAGGCCAGGTGGTTACGTCTTCACCGTGGGCAAGTAAGTATCAATTAGTTCATAAATAATAACACAGTATATTGTAAATTGTTTATGAAATGTTTATTATGTGAATAATAATGTTTGTTTTGTGTGTGTGCAGGTTCTTTGAGAAGCGGGCTCATGATTTCTCTCCGATGCACCAGGAGGCTACGAACAGAAGCTGGAAGAAACGAAACCAGAGGAGGAGGAGGAAGATGATTAGATTAAGGGATTGTTTTAATAATTGTTTAAACATTTGTTGTATTTAATGTAATAATCTTTTATTTCTGTGGTATTACAAATCATTTATTTTAAAGATTTATTTAAACAAAAAACACCCTAGTATTCTATTATAATTTGTTATTACATATAGGATAAAATAAACGTTACATTTGTTGATAAGTGTATTGATAAAAGTGAAAATAAATGATTGATTTAATATTAAACTTGTTTTATTCTTTAAATAGTCATTCAGACCTTTTTTTGCCCATTTTAGCTTACAAATGCTAATTAAAATTTTTAGGTTAATTCTAACCTCAAAAAAATTTTGAGGTTAGATTTAACCTAAAAATTTTAATTACATTTTCACACCTTTTTGAAATTTATTTGACCATTTGGTCAAAAAAAATCTCGAAATTGCTAATTAAAATTTTTAGGTTAATTCTAACCTCAAAATTTTTTTGAGGTTAGAATTAACCTCAAAATTTTAATTAGCAATTTTATACATTTTTCAAATTTTTTTGACCATTTTGTCAAAAAAAATCTCGAAATTGCTAATTAAAATTTTTAGGTTAATTCTAACCTCAAAATTTTTTTGAGGTTAGAATTAACCTCAAAATTTTAATTAGCAAATTTACACATTTTTCAAATTTTTTTGACCATTTTGTCAAAAAAAATCTCGAAAATACTAATTAAAATTTTTAGGTTAATTCTAACCTCAAAATTTTTTTGAGGTTAGAATTAACCTCAAAATTTTAATTAGCAATTTTACACATTTTTCAAATTTTTTTGACCATTTTGTCAAAAAAAATCTCGAAATTGCTAATTCAAATTTTTAGGTTAATTCTAACCTCAAAATTTTTTTGAGGTTAGAATTAACCTCAAAATTTTAATTAGCAATTTTACACATTTTTGAAATTTTTTTGACCATTTTGTCAAAAAAAATCTCGAAATTGCTAATTAAAATTTTTAGGTTAATTCTAACCTCAAAATTTTTTTGAGGTTAGAATTAACCTCAAAATTTTAATTAGCAATTTCGAGATTTTTTTTGATCAAATGGTGAAAAAAATCTAAAAAAGGTGTGAAATTTTAATTAAAATTTTTAGGTTAATTCTAACCTCAAAATTTTAATTAAATTTTCGTTCTTTTTTCGATTTTGACCATTTTACACCTGAAATGAAAGGGTTTTTTTAATTTAATTAAAAGAAATCGAATACTAAATCATTCGTTTATTTCCACTTTTCTCAATACACTTATCTTCAAACGTAATGTTTATATTTCTGTTATAATTAATTGAATTAACATATTACAATAAATTCAACAGATGTTTAAACAATTATTGAAACAAGCTCTTAATCTAATCATCTTCCTCTTCGCTTTTTGGTTTCGTGTCTTCCAGCTTCGTTTCCTAGACGATACTCCAAGCTTCCTCAACGTGGGGTCCGTCTCCATGACCTCGGAACCATACAGGTACTCCTCCTGAATATACGGCATTCCCTCATGTAGATGTTCTCCAAGAACCTGCACAGAAAAATCTCAATTAAATTTTGCAATTTTTAATAGTGAAATACATTAGAAAACAACAAACATACAAATACAAAATTTTATTTGAATGTATTAACAATTTATTATAAATAAAACAGATTTTAATTGTTGTAAAATAATTTTATTTATTATTTAAGCCCTAGATTTCCCTGATCCCAAATGTGGTCCTGTCCTAACGCTAACTTAAACGCTGATTTGCTGAACTTGCTCTCTTTAAGCTGTTCCTTGCTTTAAGCTGACCGCGCTGAACTCGAGTTATTATTTTAACCAACAATATAGTAGTAGGATTTAATTTACTTTATTTTTTTTGTATATCTCTGCATGATTTTATCAAATATTTGGAGAGGGTTGTTATTAATAAAAGCACAAAAACACTTAACAATTTTTTAAACATTTAATTCTTATATAGATTTACGAGCATGGCATCCAAAGAGAAAATCTGTAAACAAGTTGTTAAAATCGGCACACATTCAGGTGTTTTTCATTGCGATGAAGTTCTAGCTTGCTATATGCTTAAACAACTACCCGATTATCAAGATGCTAACATTATCCGGACTCGAGATCCTGAAGTATAAACATTTATATTTATGATTTACAAATGATTAATAATGTAATTTATAGCTATTAAAGACATGTAACATCGTCGTAGACGTAGGGGCTGAATATGACCCGAAATCACATCGGTACGATCACCACCAAAGGAGTTTCACCGAGAGCTTAAGCACTATTCGTCCAGATTTAGCGAAAAATCGTGATATCAAGTAATATATAATCATAAAACCTAATTAAACAAATGTTATTTAGGTGGTTTTGTTTAGATTAAGCTCTGCTGGTTTAGTGTACGCGCATTTTGGGATTGATGTTTTAAAAGAGATTTTAGCATCTGAGAATTTTGTTTGTACTCCTGAGGAAATGGAACGCATTTATTTGGCGGTTTATGATGGGTTTGTTGAGGAAATCGACGCCATTGATAATGGAATCCCAATGTATACAGATGGTACACCAAGGTATCGCATTGATACCCATTTAAGTGCGCGCGTACATATGTTAAACCCCGAGTGGAATGAGACAAAAACACCAAATTTGGATGAGTTATTCCAGGAAGCGATGCGTTTAGTCGGTGGGGAATTTCGGAATAAAGTCTTAAGAGTAATGAATTCATGATTAAACTTACTTTAAATGATTAATAACCGGTTGTTTGTGTGTTGAAGATTGGTACAGTTTGGTTTCCAGCGTTGAGTTTGGTCAAAAAGGCGATTGATAATCGGAGGAGTGTCCACGAATCGGGTCAAATTATCGAGCTAACTGAACGGTGTCCGTGGAAACAACATTTGTTGGACATAGAAGCAGAAATTGGTATTAAAAACGAGATCAAATTCGCGATATACCACGAGAGTTTGAATGACACCTGGCGAGTGCAAGGCATTCCAATTCAACCCGATAGTTTTATTTGCAGGTCTAAAACACTACGTGATTTACGTTAATAGGTTTTTAAATTTGATATTGTTTTTAGGGTTTTTTTGCATAAAGATTGGCAAGGAGTTCGCGATGATGAACTAACAAATATCGCCGGAATTCCCGATTGCATTTTTTGTCACGCCTCAGGGTTCATAGGCGGGAATAAAACCAGGGAAGGGGCACTAAAAATGGCATTGAAAAGCCTAGAAGCATCTTGAAATGTATTAAAAATTGTACTAATATATTGATTATTAGTAAATTATTTATACTTTTGATAGTTTGTGTTTTATTTTCTAATTAATTTAGGGTTATCTAAAAATCTCGCCATCTCGGGTAGTTATTACGCAACACTAAATGATCGGGTTTAATGAATACAATATGATATTTATTACTACTGAAATATTACATTTACACAATAAATAAAAATGAAATGAGAATTAGTATATGGCACAATTAAAATGTTTCAAAAATCGGAATGGATATTATGATTGAAAATCCTATATAAATAACCTAAAACTAAAAATAATATATACAAATTACATATATAATTAAACACGAATTACTGGTAATATTACACACTAACTAAAGTCTATATGTACAGTTTAATTTGTTTTATAAATATTACGATTATATTAGCCGATAATATAGTTCAAAATGGTGGTTATATATATATATATATATTTTTTTTTTATAAACTGGTTTTGTTATAAAATGCATTTTTGACACAGTTTTTTTTTTATATATTTAAAACGAAAATTACATTCAAGGTCCCAATCTTTCCACGCAAACAAATCCAGTGTGGAAAAAGCGTGATTATGGAAAGATTGGGCCTAAAATAATACTGGATTAAGTAATGGGCCTAAAACTGAAGTAGCAAAATTTGTAATTAAAAAAAAAAAAAAAACGTCATCACAGTAAACTGCTTAATATAACTACGTAAAAAAGAAATAAAATAAATTTGTACTTTAATCAACTTAAGAGTAATAATAAAATGCTTTTTCTATCAAAATATTTAAAGCTAGGTTAAAAGGAAGGGGTCGAAAAAAACAATAATATACATTCATATTCGCTGGAATTTTAAACTAGTTGCAAATATGTTCTTCTTTACGTTGCGGACAAACGTCACAAACAACATTACAACACCAAACAAATCTACAATTGCATTTTTCTTCAACATCACGAACTCGCGTCTGGTAACCGCGACCACAACACAGCAGTCTGCACCCATCCAATCCCGGGCTGGTGCGATTACATATCCGACCTCTCGTACCAAGAATACCTAAACTATAAAAAAAAAAACAATAAAATAATAAATCCAGTCGTTTTTCAATCATCTGAATTTAAAACAAATCTCAGATAATAAATGAGTACTAATTGCAGCTTCGCTGCTTTAATCAATTAGCGCAAAACTAGTAGAATTACTTTAGAAAACACGCAATTTAACCATTAAACATTTCGCGACAAATATATCCAATCAGTCTACATTTTAATTGCGTTAATTATATGTCGCAAGTAGTTACAAATATGGTCTTTAGCGGCATTCTTTATCCGTTTCAAAAAATAAACGTATATTAAAATCCAAGATGTTTTTACATAACTTGTTTTACACTTACGTCTCATTGCGTTCGCAGTAATCAGGCGAGTCATCTAAGTATACCAAATCTGTTTTATTTGGCTTTTTGAGATCTGGCGATGGGACTCGTAGTTTTTTCATCCGGCCACGACGTCGTTCCACGAATTTAACAATACTAGCGCCTTCATAGCGCGAGTATAACGCATCGCCGACGGATCGGAACGCTGGAAGTCGTCGCCAACATACTCTCATACTGCATGAACCGCTCATACCATGGCATTTGCATATCCGTTGCATTTTTGAACGTATACTCTTCAAAAATATTTATTGAATCACTATTAATATTTCGCGCACAAAAATTGTACTTACTCGTCTGCCGGCTTCGTTGTTGTGTAGATTCATGAGTCCGTTACTAGTTTGGGAGTCTTCTGGTGAGTCGACCCATTTCCTGCTGAATTCTTCGCCGAAGTGGATGTCTTCGGAGCAACCGCCCCATTGCCAGGCGCGGGGACGGCGATGGCGTACGCGGTTATCACAGCCACACTCGTTGAGTTCGCCTCGGGAGCACGCGCGAGTCACGGCGAAAGCAACACTGGCCGCGGATACTGCGTACAAGTACGCTGTTTCCCTGCTTTCTATTTGATAGAAAAACAACAGCTATTTAGTGTGCAAATATTTACGGATCCAGTTCATTTGGTTAGCCTTGATGTTTAAGTAACATACATGGTAGACCCTATTATTATCTATTTAACACTAATATACATTAAAATTATACAAAACTGGCAATTAGTAATTGGAATTGAAGTCTAAGTTAACTATATCAGGGATGAGATCATGCTTAGAATACAACGAACTCACTGATCGAAACAACATTCCCGAAAATTGCTTTTCCGTCTGGGTAAACGGAGCAATTCCAGCGACTATGTCGGAATTGATGTTGACATTCTTCGATTCCCAATTTGGCGCCGGTACCAATGATCTGAAAAGTTCCAAAATCACCCTCCAATCATATCATTTCTGGCAATTGTTCCGATTAATATATCGAACGCAATTACTTTTATAATAACATCCATACACATAACATATACGTACGGGTAATAGTTTTTCGTTATTCTTGCATATCTCCAACTGTCTTTCCACAAGGTACTCCAACCGATGACAGTTGTCTTTGTGCGGCACTGGGGGGCCATCAGATGTACCACCCGTTGGCGACGGACTCTGGAAACCTAACTGCCTAGAAGAAAAAAAATTACAGAAACCTTAAAATATTATTATTATCATAAAAAATTATAAATAAATGGGTAAAATTATTTGAAGAATGTATTAGGAGTTGTTCCAAAATTCTTTATAGTTGTGTATATTTAGGTAACAAAGATCAATAAGCAGTGTTTAAAATTATAAATATATATTTAGTAACAGGTAACACAATAATAGTATATTTGGGGGGGGGGGGTTGGCAAATGTTCAATATGAGGCAACCAAAGTAGCGTATTAGTGTAACAAGTTGCATATTAGGGGTTGATTAGTGTGGTGGTAGTAGCAGGAAGTGAAATGTGGGAATTGAAAGCGTAAACGAAATATGGAATGAACGATCTATTATCCGTGGTGGAGGATAATAGAAAAAATGATGTTAAAAATATGATTTTGAATAGAATATATGTTGAAAAGCATTGACTATTGTCCGCCACCGGTATATCAAATTACCTCATATGATGTATACGCGCGCAAGTCTCTAATTACACGCAGAACAAAGAACATGAGGGCCGAACCAGAACCGCGGGCGAACCAATCGGGTTCGCGGGAACGGAAAGGGTTCTGCCCGACATGCAACCCGCCCTTAGGGCACTCCAGCAAAACATTGTTCTAGTCTGGTGGTATCATTGTATTTGGTTATTCAAGTACCTAATACTCCCAGCATCACTCACTTTTTTTTACGCATCATTACATCAGCTAATCGCTAGTATACATGTATGTGGCCAATCGAAACAAAAAGATGGCGACCACTTCAACGACTTAATTAAAACTTTTCAACCACTATTTTATGTATTTTTATTCTTAAATTCAGATACATTTTCCCCCTTACATAAATACACTTTCAATTGCCTAACACAGGACACAACTACCATTTCTTTTTTTTTAACTACACCACACCAGTAGAAAACTAATTTAGCAATGTCATAATAACTAAAAACTTCCGTCAATTATATACTCAACATTGACACGTCACTTATAATTACGTGAACAAAATTACAATATTTAAATTTACTTTTTGCGTCTATTATTAATTAAGTTGCCATTTAAACACAAAAAACACACACACACATAAAATATCAAATAATAAATAAATAAAACACATACACACACACACGGATAGTAAAGTCTTTAAAAACCAAACTATATTATGGGAAATAGAGCGTTTTTATTAATATTAGTTAAAAAATGACTCTACTAATTAAATATATGTCTTTTAGTGCAGTGTAGTGTGTTTGTTGCAAACTTCTCGACGTATATACCTACATATATAAGTTTAGAGAAGAAGAAGATAGTGTTGCGACCCCTTACGCTTAGCATACCCGCCGCGGACGTTTCCTTGATAGAAGGGCCGGTTTATATCTTGTGTCGAGGGACATTTAAAGCAAACAAGAAGCAACATTCGTCCACCTGAGACCATATAACGATTGCAATGCCCGAGATATTAGTAATGTTTAGTAGTGAATTTGAGTGAGATTCCTATCATGTGCGAGATTTTAATTGTTTATTTGATGATGGCTAATCAAGAACACCCTGGAATGAAGGCCGGGATTATTTACACATGATTGCTAAGCAAATAGTTGGGGGGTTAAACTGGAATAGATGCTGACGCAGTCGTTTGCGTTTGGTTTCTAGTCTCTGGAGACTGACGAACGGCGATGGTTGCTTACAACGAGAATAGTTATTTGTCGATTCAACGGTATGTAATAGTCGCGAACGGATATGGTTGTATGTATGTATGTACATACATTGGGATGTAATAGTTAAATGAGTTTGTATGTTTGTAAAAGTGTGTTTGAGGAAAAGCCGCGCGCGCGCGCGCGCGGTTTTATGATTCTAGAATATATTTCGGATCAATCATGGAACGTTTATTTATGAATGTTGATGAGAAACATTTGGGTGAATGTTGTAAACTGAGTGATTATTTTCGGTATTTGTGATGCGAACCAACTGTATGTGTGTATGTATGTATGAATATTTGAGTGCGGGTCGTAAAAGTTGTAGCGCGAAATGTTTGAATAATATTAGGAATAATGATTTGTTTAAATCTTGTCCCGTTTTATGCGGCTTTTGATGTTTGATACAAACAAATAAACAAACATGTATATCGTATAATATAATCGTCAAGTGATAGAGTTGTATGCAGAGCAGGGCAGGGCAGAGCAGAGCAGAGCAGAGCAAGGGCAGGGGCAGGGTAGGAGTTAAATAGGTGGGTATATACCAAGAAGAAAATCTTTCAACGATACGTCTGTTTGCAGCTAAAACTATTTTAGACAAATAAACCGTATACGTATACTTCATGTGATGCTTGCTGCAAGACGATGTCTCATCTATATACATTTTAAACATATTTGACAGACTATATACATACATACATACATATGTGTACTTAAATCTATGCATATGTATCTGTCGTCTTTGTGTGTGTGTCTGTCCTGTGTGCGTGTGTGTGCGTTACGTGTATAGTTGTGTGTGTGTATGTGCAGTGTGTGTGTGTGTATGTTTGAAGAATATATATGTATGTGCGTGCATGTACGTATATATGTATGTATGTATATATGTATTTTATATACGTATGTATGTAATTGTAGGTATGTATGTATGTGTGTATGGATGTATGTATGTATGTAACTGTATGTATATATATATTTTATATATGTATGTATGTATGTATGTATGTAACTGTATGTATATATGTATTTTATATATGTATGTATGCATTTCATCTATGTATGTATGTGTGTGTGTGTGTATGTTTTGTTCGTGTGCATCAATGTCTTCCATTAACAAATGTGTGCAAGGATATTTCAAACAAAATCCCGATTTTATTATTAAAGTCGCCGTAAATAAATGTAAATACGAGGAAGTAAGCATAAGTAGTATTTGATTGGTTGTTGAGAGTGAGTGGCTGTATAGAAAAATCTACGCTACGTACGTACGTACGTACGTACGGTTGTTGCCTTGTTGAGTGTTTATTTCAATACTTAATTGCGCTAAAGTGCTAAAGAACTGCACAATAATCGCAATAACCTCAAACTCAACAGCGAAATCACAAATAACATTCATTACAGTACAAGTACCTACATACATACGTACATAGTTAGATAGAAAACAACATAAACATAACAACAATAGCGCTTCGATCACGTAAATCACGCGACCGAATAGCGAAATTGCATCGCACCGGATATGGATATATCTATATACATATGTACCTAATCCAATCTGTCGACCGGTGGTTCCGGCACCTGGGCCCAGAATCAGCTGCACCCTTCCGTTCGCGGCCAATTTCATTGCTAAAACGTGCCTCCAAATATCACGTCTCTACATGATTGTTGTTTTATTTATGCAATACAATACATTATTTATACCATTTCTTATAACTTATAACGTTTTTTTTACATACAAAACATTTCTCATACATACATATACATTCATTATTATCTAATATGTAATTTTGATTATTACATATTTGGACATGTAATACTCGACTAGACAGATTTTTGTGTCTACCTACAAGGGTATGGGGGTTTCCAGCGGGGAGGGGGGGGTGTCTTTCAAAGATGGGGTACCCACAGAAGGGCCTGTCTGATATTAGGGGGCGCAGCATGTGTGGTCGAAAGATTTATGCATCCAGCAATAAATGGCAGGGTATTAGCAATCAAATCCAACACGGGACGATCATAAACTGTAAGGGGACCGCCGGACATCGTAAATATTTACCCCGTGCGTCGGCCACCGTCGAACCAGCGTCTCATCGAATATTGACAAATTTCTATGGTCATGTGGGACGACGCGACATATACAACGAACTCTGTGTCTCATATAAAACAGGGGACATCAGCGTTTTATATGCGAAATTCCCTCTCCACTCTCCTCACTCTGAACATTCAAAACAAAAATCGCACATATATCAAATTTAATTTAGAGCAATTCTCAATTTCATTAAACAACAGTTATTTGAACATAAAAGTCAGATGATTTTAATGAAAACATCCAATCATAAAACGCGCACTAGTGTTAGAAGCTACCACATTTTGACAACGTCTGTCTTATCAGGTTAAAAGGGCACAAGACACGCCTTTTCATCTTACACGAAAATAAAACAGGCAAAGCGAAATATTTTTAAATGGGATTCGAACACTTTTATGACTGACCTTCTCGAAAATATACGATTTTTCAATTATACAACGCATGTTAAATGCTGGTTCTGCTCAGTTAAGGTGCACGTTGAGCTTTTCGACTTTAATTTCAAGCTTAATTAACTAGTTAAGTTATAGTAGCAGTTCGGAAAAATATAAAAATAACATATTCAAACTCAACTCATATTTAAGATGTGACAGTAAAAGCTTAAAAATAACTCGAATTTCTTTATGAATTATCTGAGCGAAAATACTCTCGTATCTTTTATGCGCAATTAATTATTGCTGGTAACCATATGGTAAAACGTAGCAAGAAACGCAATTTATTGATAGATTTATCGGTGTAAGAAGTGTGTAACAACTTGTATGAGTGCATTGACAAATAAAGTAATACTTTACAGATCTATATGTTATCGGATGAATGTGCATTTGGTATTTATATATACATATATATGGAATAATAACCGTGTAGACTGTACACATATTTAAAGTTATATTTCATAAGCAATTAAAATTCTTTGCGTTTGAATCTTCTGTGTACAATTATGCTGCTTTAGCTTACAGCTTATTAGGGCCACACATGTGATGAATAGATTTAGATCTAACGAAATATATTTAAAATCCAAATACACTAACTGTAAGCTTTCTTTTTTGTGTATTTTAATATTTAGGGATGAAGCTATTTATTGGCAATATTATAATTTTTAAAAACGTGTTTGTAATATTTGTAGATTTTTAACAGTTAAACAGTTTTTTGTTCGTAAATTTTCTAATTGAGATAATTAAGATTAATATGTCAATATCTTATAAAATTATCCCTAACAAATGATACCTTACAGAATTATCGGTAATATATTATACCTTATAGAATTGTCCCTAATAAATGACCCTACAGAATTATCCCTATCGTATTATACCTTACAGAACCGTCTGTAATAAACGTATATTACAGAATTATCCCTAACAGATTATACCTTACAGAATTGTCCGTAACATATCATACCTTACAGAATTATCATTCAAAAATGTATATTACAGAATTCTCCCTAATAAATGACACCTTACAGATTTATCCCTAACATATTACACCTTACAGAACTATCTTTAATAGTAGTATATTAGAGAATTTACCATAACACATTATACCTTACAGAATTGTCCGTAATATATTATACCTTACAGAATTGTCCTTCAAAAATGTATATTACAGAATTCTCCCTAATAAATGACACCCTATAGCTTTATTCCTAACATATTACACCTTACAGAACTGTCTTTAATAGTAATATATTAGAGAATTTACCATAACAAATTATACCTACAGAATTATCCTTAATAAATGTATATTACAGAATTATCCCTAATAAACATATAATACGTTATAGAACTGTCTTTAATAAATATATATTACAGAATTATCCCTAACAAATAATACCTTATAGAATTATCCCTAATAGATGATATTTCACAGAATTGTTAATAGCAAATAATTCTTTACAGAATAAAGGCAATAGTTAGTTAGATTGTTATTTAAATTCGTATTAATTCCATTTTAGACCGTTAATAAATTATAAGTAATTAAAGTTTCATATGTATCCCCCATTTTGTGTGTTGTCGCTAAAACGAGAATTTCTCTGCGATTATTACGATCCACTCTCTTTTTGACATCATACTTAATACTGTCTATAAGATTTTGCTTAATAAGTAATATCGTAACGAATAAATGATGGTACAAATGCAACAAACTATTTGCGCTTTTGTTCCCGTTGATATGCCGTAATGATAAAAGTCTGAATAGGATACGTCGCGCGTTTGGTAACCCGGGAATAAGCGTAAAAGGGCCTAAATGAGCCTAATAAAAAGCGCTACATACTAGAATACTAAAATAGTTAATGATAACGCATAAAATGGATGGCGTCCTTCATTACAGACAAAACCATTCTCATAAAATAAATATGGGCATATACATTTGATATGCCCTGTTTTACCACCGTTACGTACCCCATTAAACAAACGACCAGCCACCATTATTTCCACGTCATGACCAATTCGTGAGATTCACTTTTATTAGCGTTGCTTAATTAAGAAAGAAATTTCTCTTTTATTTTTTAAGAAAGCTTACATATTACAAAAAAACCAAGATTCAACCGATAACACGAAAAAAAAAACAACTAGAAACTTTTAAAAAAATGTCTGTGCGTCGTAAACCAAATAAATACAATACTACCCTATGTTAGGGGGAATCCACCCCATATTGGATCACATTTATTTTTATCATCAACCATAAATAGGTGTATTCATAATCGAAATCGACGTCATAACTCCAAATACAATAAAAGACTTTAATGCGTTCATTCCTCTCATATATTAAACAAACTGTTTTAAATTTGTTGTAAAGTAATTCATTGCGTATACGCTATATAATTTTTACCTTACGTTTAACACGGTTCATTCATTTAAAAAAAATTACTGGCGAACTCAGTTCGTAGTATATAATTAGCGTGTTGTTTGGGTACTGCTGATGGCCGCTGTAGACCATCAGCCTCTGTGCTCAGTGCACTGTAGTGCTGTTAATTTGATGAGTTATGACAGATCATGGACCATGCTTGTTATAAGCACTTATCTCAGAAACGGTTTTCCTTCTTATAGAATCTGTATTGTTCGATTTTATTCTTTACTACACTCAATTGTTATTTAGGGAGGGTTTCAGTTGGGTGGTGGACAATTATCCATCAACTACCATAGATAATTCTCGGAATTTTTTACGTATTTATACACACACACACACATAAAGTAGTTAAAAAAACATATATTTCCGTTAAAATCTCAAGATCGATTTGTTTCTTATATAAATGTAGAAGATTTGACACACACACACATATACACAAAGTAGCCAAAAAAATATATATTTTAGTTAAAATCTCAAGATCGAATTGTTTCATGTGTAAATGTATAAGATATGGTGTACTATAATAATAAATAAAAAAAGCTGCAACGTAAAAATACGAATAGGGAAAGTAAATAAATGACCCAATCAACTAGAAGCATTCTTTCATAGATAAAACAATGCTACTCAATAATTTTCAATTAAAATACCTAAAACGCCTACCTAATTATCGCGTCACTAGTCATAATTAATAATAACGTTGTTTCTACATACGAAACAATTAAACAACTTACATATGACAATATTGTTTATGCGCGTGTCACATTTAGAAAAAAGCAAAAAAAAAAAACATACAGATTTAATAAGTAGATAATCGCTAATATTCTATACGTATATACATACATAAAAAAAACGTATATGCAAGGACTTCTAAGTCACGATTATTGTAGTAACCTTTCATGTTTACGAGAAAAAAATACGAATTTTATCGGCAATAAATAATAATCCAGATGTCTATTTTGCGTAACATACAAACGTGTACTCAAAAGAAAATATTTACAAATGTGACAAAAACCGAGTTGAAATTTAAATAATAATAAATATACGCATAAGTACGAATTGAATCACGTAAATACTACATATAAATCAATCCGCATAGAACATATATCAAAATCCGGACGGGTATTGTAGTTATAGGGGAATGAAACGAGTGAATAGGCACGTGTTTTACGAACAAATCATACGCAACGCAATACTATATTATATTTGAGTTAATTTCAACGAAATATATATATATTTTTTTTCGAATTAGATACTATTAATAACGAAGCATGTATGTAAGTACTTCACTAGGCCCTTAGGCGAGGCTTGGAAACTGTGGAGGGCACTTCGAAATGTCTTAGTACTTAAGAGTGAAGTGATGCTTAGTATTTTTACGTGGTTGGAATAAAAAACGCGAATAATACCAATCGTAGTAAATTGTTGTTATGCAAATGTTATATGTGCGTCAACACGTTAGTATATATAGCACGAAATACCTAATCCTATATCGTATTCAGTGTACAAAGAACACCGCGTTTTATAGCCACTGGTTTACACACGGTGTGAACACAGCTCAAAACATATGGATGGTCGTAAACGTTTTATAAATCAAACTCATCCAACAACAGATGTTCACTCGTTCGATGCTTTAATACCTACGTATTGTTCAATTAAATTACGAAAACTAATAAAAAAATTGTCGAAAACTAACTGAGGTTCGGTTTTCTTTGGAATACGTGGAAAAAACGCGCGAAAATTACACAAAATTGTTTAAAGGTGTTTAATAAATGTAGTATTGTAATTTTAAATAAAAATGTAATGTAAATGTAAATTACAAAAAGGACAAAAGAAATTTAGTTTAGTATGTGGAGAGATAATTGAATTTAAACACTTTAGAAGTCAATTTTAAAGTTGTTATCAACGAGCAACCACAACGCGGCAACCCCTTCCGGTATGCAATAAACCAATCAACCCTCCAGACCACCCAACAACTGTTGCTTGATGAAGACTCTCCCCAGAGATCATCAGAGTCTTAATTATTTATTAAATAATCCAGACTCTAATAGCGCATTATCTATTTTACGAACAAAGACCTTTTGTTCCATGTCGCCTTTTAATTAATATAGTTTCTACGTTTATAATAATTAAATAAGTGCCGACAAAATGGGAAACACACGATTTAAGTAAACTTTAAGTTTAGTGAATATTGATTCAACTATCAAAGTGTATTAAGAACATAAAATTCTCGGAAATGTGTAGTTATATTTGTATTTTAAAAAAATACTAAATATTGACTGTCTACGGCTATGGTCTGGGACAAACAGGCGGATAAAACCGTTAAAATATGCGGCATTTTACGGGAAAGATTATCAAAAAAAAAAAATAATAATAATAATAATAATAAAATACCAGTGAAAATACACCTTGTATTACCTGTTAGGCATACTGATGGCCTGTTTTAATTATTATTATAAAGCGTACCTATTTAGATTACCTGCAGATAAAACCGATTTTTGTTTCGTACAAAACATTAAGTGTACTTTAACACGTATTACCGCACGATTTTCACATTATTTTTCCCCACTTTTCTAAACAACCATCAACAACAAACCCTAAAATTTATAACATTTTTACTTTCTTATACGCAATCACAAAAATGAATCATAAAACAATTCCATCTCGAAACTATTTGTGTGTGTGTGAGAGAGAGAGAGAGAGTATATATAATAATAATGAAAGTGTATAAAATATGTAGATTTAAAAAGTGAAATGAATTTAATTGTTTTCGAAGAAGTTTTGAACCTTTTAGGTTAATAAGTGACAAAGCAAACATGGTGAAGAATACAAAGAAGAGAAAAAAATGCCGACAGTGACCACGAAGCCGTGTCAATTTAGACCCTTTTGTTAAAAAAAAATATTCCTTTACCAATACCACCTATAACGCGTCGGAAGCTTCTAAAGGAAAATATATATTTAAAATATACACCGGAAACAGTAATTTGCCGCCAAATAACCCTTAACGTAAAATAGCTTGAAGGTGGTCAACTTTCAAACATTAGAATATTAAAACAGTGTGTGACGAATTGCACTTTTATTACCAAATGATTTTTAAAAAAATGAATTTAAACGAATCTACAGGTAAATAACAGGGTATGTAAGCACAGGCGTTGACAGGTTAAATTATTTATTAGTACAATAAAAAGATGTGGAACCCTAGACTGGTTAATAAATTTAAAAAGCTACCTAAATGTTAATAATAAGTTTGGATTTTTTTGAGTGTGTTTGAAAAGGTGTGTAGTGAATCATTAAACGCTGGTTGATTTGTTTTAGTTGGAACGAATAGGAAATACCGAATTTTGTTTCGTGTATTACTATTATAAAAGCTACCTATTCCGCTTAGGTGAGTCATACTCATTAAAACAGGGTTGTATTAGCCTAAATATTTCACAGAAACTCATTTATTTAGATATTTTATTAATTTATAAATATGTTTGTAAAAGTACTATAATTTACGATGTAAGTCTCAATTAGTCAAATACCTATAAGTTTTACTACTCGTTAGAGTTATAACACAAATCTGTAAGATGATTTTGTATAGAAATGTAAACTAGTTTTAGTTAAATTGTTAAAACCATCAAACAATTCTGTTCATTAATATATATTTAAAACTATAGTGGCTTTTTAATAATTAATAGATCTGTAAATCTGTAAGAAGAATTTATATAAAAATGTCAATTAGTTTTAAAATGTCTGATAAATTTACTACATTTATGAAATAAGTCTATACAATTTTTTAACGTAATTAATAGATCTGTAATTCTATAAGGAGAATTGATAGAAAAATGTCAACTAGTTTTAATCGTCTATAAAAAATGCTGAATTTATCAAATAATTCTAATCAATTTTATAACGTATTTATATATTAAAGACTGTAAGGGGATTTTATTAAGTAATAGATCTGTAATTCTGTAAAGAGAATTGATATAAAATTGTCAGTTTTAATCGTCCATAAAAAATGTTGAATTTATCAAATAATTCTAATCAATTTTATAACGCATTTATATATTAAAAACTGTAAGGGGATTTTATTAATTAATAGATCTGTAATTCTGTAAGAAAAATTTGTATAAAAGAGTTATCTAGTTTTAATTGTCTATAAAAATTGCTAAATTTATTAAATTCAATTTTATAACGTATTAATATATTAATTAATAGATCTATAATTCTGTAAGAAGAATTTATATAAAAATGTCAACTAGTTTTAATTGTCTAGAAAAATTGCTAAATTTATTAAATTCAATTTTATAACGTATTAATATATTAATTAATAAATCTGTAATTCTGTAAAAAAATTTTATATATAATTGTTAACTAGTTTTAATTGTCTGTTAATAATGCTAAATTTATTAAATATTTGTAATATTATTATATATTTATATATATTAAATATTGTATGTGTGGTTTTAATAATGAATAGAAGCGCCTTACAGATTTATGAATGATATTGTTGTATTTGTTGGAAATTGTAATAAAACAACGAAAAATAGCTTGGAATATATATGAATAAATAAATAAAAGAAAAATAAATAATTTAATGTACCGAACTTGATACAATGTATAATAGGGGGTTGGAAAAACAAGGGTAGTTGTTATACCGCGCAGACAAACCATCGAATAGCATAACCAGAGGGTATAATACTTCTTTTGCTGTTAAGCTACCCTCCTCACCATAATTAACCTGTGTTCGGTTGCCAACACACGACCGATATCTCATTAACCTTACCCATACCGTGTGTGTGTGTGAGTTAAAAAGCCAGTGGCGCACCAAAACACAACAACCATTCTATAAGCTCTTCATCGAAACAACAAACAAATTCCAGCACCGACCACCAAAAAAAACACATTCCCGAAACGCAGACAATTAAATTACACGTAAGTACATGTATGATTAATGATTTGTAAACCGAATCAAAACACCCGAAAATTACATGAACTTTTTTTATTTACAAAATATTACATTTACGAACAAGCGTGTTGACGTATCTAGTCAACTGTGGCTAGTCCTGGATTACCAACAAAATACTTTGATAGTTATCTCTACAACAGATACTGTTACTGTCAAACATCTTGTCAAAGACGCTTCACATTTTCTAGAAACTATAGTTCATTCCACCATATATATTACAGTCTATACAACCAAACCTCCTCCCCTTCCCCACCCCCCTAGAGCTTGAATAAATGTAATATTTAAAAAATAATTGTTCATAAATAAAAAAAAAATATTGGAATTTTATATTTGCAAAAGAGTTTTTAATTGCGTTAATGAGCGTATAAGGAAATATGACTTAAGCCTTATATAACATATTAATTAATAAGAATGTTTAAATAAATGGCGAAGTTGGTTGTTTTTTTTATTTTTGGGTTAAATTGCATAAATCGAAAAAAAAAATATAAGCCCTTTTATGTAAGCCGAGGGTATAAAGATGTAAACAAAAATTTTGTTTCGTTTTCGGACTAAAAATAAAACGAAATGTGGAGGCATGACGAAAAGGTTCGCCTATAACGTACGAGAAATGTTTCTCACGCATTTGATACGCATTCCCTAACGCAACTATGATAAATCGTCATTTTTACAAGCCGGCCACAAAACGAATAATAAACAAGCGCTTTAATTCCATACATGTGTACCAAACCAGCAATACACTTAAGCGCTTATTTATTATTGTTTTTCAACCCCAAACATTGACTTTAAAACAAAAAGCTCCGCCAGTATATATATATAATACCTGACGATTAACAAATATTTATATGGTGGTCTTTAAGTGGAATACCATGTCCATATAGTTTTAAATTATTTGTTTTATTGTTGAAAAAACGTTGACCGACCAGTCCGAAGCTATTGTCCTCAAGATACGCATTCATGCTTTTTTTTTTTATTTCGACCAAACTCGATTCAATACATTTACAATTAATATACAACATACATTTATTAATAACGTTTTTATGTGCTTAAGCTGCTTTATAGATAAGCTTTGTACTCGCAACTATCGTAAAATTATATTTAGCAATCGTAAATTTAAGTTTGTGACGTAGACGCGATGTGCCGTATTAGTGCTGCTATTAAAATTTTTTATTTATACTATTAATACTTAAAGCCAATAAATAAAAAACGTCCTCATACTATTTTCTAATATAAACATTTAGGCGCTAAGATACCCTCAACTATTATAGGATTATTCAAAATTGAAATTGTCTTATTTATTATCTTATCCTAGTACCCTAAATAGATAATAATTCACTCACCACCAATTGGCGAGGACGCTATTGATAAGGATTCCGATAGCAAATGCATACAAATTTACAACACCACTTCGAGACGCAGCCATTCCAGTGGTCAAGACACCGAGACAGGCACTTCACGAAGCACACACACGTTTTGGTATATACGAAAAAACACGTCCGGCAACAGTCAAAATACGCACGCGACTAAAACTTACGCGCAAGACGCTTTCACCAAGGCGGAGCCTACATTTCAGCCGCGACCAACGATTGGCCCACCTGAAAACAGGCCAAACCCACTCGAGAAAGTCTTAACTTTTATTATCTTATTTAACCAACATTACACTCATATAATTCATATATAATTAAAAAAAACCAACAATATACGAATTATTTATTTATATTTATATAATTAATATAAATAATTAAATAAATAATTAAACATATTAAATAAAAAAAATTATTTATGCAATTATAAATATTAATTGATTAAAACATAATTTAATTAATTACACTACTCCACATTACATATCTATAACGCGAGAAACAAACTTTACTCGTTTCAAATGTTTTACTAAAGATGGCGCCACTAAGTAGGTTGGTAATACAGATTACAAAATGGCAGCTTATATAAACAGCTGATAGTTGTCAACTGTCAAATATAAACATAACCTCTTTGGCGCCAAAATATTTTAAAGTATAGACAAAAAAAATCATAAAATAATGAGACTAGTGTGCACTGTGGCAATTGTAAATCGTTTGTATGTGAATTTAACGCAAAAACCGCAAAATAAACATGTTAAATCCACTTTAGCGCTATGCCGGCACCCAAACGCCGAAAACGAGTTTATGATCATACATTTTACACCCCAAAACAAAACGGGTGTTAAATATAAGCTAAACGGTAATATAACGAGTGTTTCAACGCGGTTCGTTAATGAGGGTAAAGCTACTATACAATTTACGAATCCGCCTCATAATTTGTTGATCAATGCCGAGCAGATTCAATTGAAAGGGTTTTTGCACCTTATGCGGCGGGCGTTAGAGAAGAAGATTTCCGGGAAGGAGTTAACAGTGTCGAGCATATCCGTGAGTGGTGTGTCGCAGAAGAGTTTACCGGTTAAGAAGCTAGTGATTAAAAATCGTGGTGAGTTACCACTGAAAGGATTCCCGCGCACACTTGAAAGTTTATTTATTAACGAAATCCAATTGTGTAAATTGTGTATAGGCGTGTTACAATTACAAAAATTGAGAGTACTCGATATAAGTCATAATTGTATTGATGAATTACCGATGGAACTCTCGAAATTACCGCTAGAAGACTTAAATGTGTCGCATAACAATTTAAGATCTACGCAATGGGGTTGGATTGGTGGGGTGTTGATTAAGAGTTTACGTAATATTAATTTATCTAGTAATGGTTTACAGTTTATCCCTGAACAATTTGTTAAATTGTCGTTTTTAACCGGAATTAATTTAGATAATAATAAGTTAAGTGTTTTACCATCCGGTTTCGGGAATTTTCGCAATTTACGCGCGTTATCCATTGCAAACAATGCCTTAACTCAAGTGCCTGGTAGTATGAAGCGTTTACACTTAGAAAGTTTAGATTTATCGCGTAATAACTTTCAACCCATAACAGTCGCGGCGGTTTACCCGAAAACTATACCTGTATGTACCTTAAAAGAGTACTCTGCGCGTAAAGTACTCTACGCACGGTTACCCTATAACGCGCAAAGCGTTCCATATACTTTAGTCGACTATTTAGACCACGCATATTATTGCGTTTGCGGTAAACCGTGCTTTGAAGCTCATATTCATCACTCAAACACTTTAATGCTCAAATGTATCACTCAGAGTTTCATCCAGATGATGGGGGACAACGCGTACGTCCCTATGGATTGTTATTATTGCTCAGTTAGGTGCTTTAGGCGGATGTTGTGATTTATTGTGTAATTTATTTATTTTAGTAATTTCAGAAAATAATTGTTTTACTTTAAAAAAAAATGGTGTATTTAAAACGAAATATATATAATACAATTTTCCGAGACGTTTATTTTTGTTTCCTCATGTGTTTCACCAGTTTTCTCGCCTCTTTTTCGATATCTTGCGTATTGTCCTCCTGATCGGTGTCTGATTCTGTGTCAGAGTGATCAGTTGGGGCGTAATCGTCGGAGCTAGCGCCGTCTAGATATGGATCGGATTCCTCGTCCGAATCTAGATCGTCGTAATCGGGTGTGGCTTGTTTTTTTGCTTTCGCTTTTCTTCCTAATACCCATTTATTTTATTATAAATAAAAATACTAGTTTTGTGGCTATATGAACGATATATTTTTAAAAATAACAATGTTTCTTAGGTATATAATGTAACAAAAACGAGGTTTCGATCACTTTTTTTAGGTTAAATGCACATTTTTATTTGTTTTAAATAACCAAATAACGTTCTAAAAAATTAAAAAATATTTAAAAAAATAAAATATGGTAGATATAATTTGGAAAATTGTATGTTTATTATTTCTTCGATTAATTATCTAGAAATGAAATATTACGAAAATAAAGCGCAAAACAATTATTTTATTAATAGAAATCTAAAATGTTTGAGCATGTTTTTGGGTTTGGGCTTTATAGTTAATCCTAGGAATTAAAATCACTTTCGTAGTCACTATCGCTAAATAACTGATCGGTATCGTCGTCGCAAAAATCCCAGATGGGATTCTCAAAGAACATGAACAAACAGTCTCGAATGTTAACCTTACTTTTTGGACGAGTTTTCGGTTGTTGAGGCTGATTGGGCTTCTGTGGGAGTCGATCCTGCCCTGGGTGACGGTATTTACGTCTGTGTTCTGCGTTTTTGCGGTAGCAAACAGCGCCGTAACAACAAATCGGTCGAGAATCGTTCGCATCCGAATCGTAATCCGAATCGTCGAAATGCCTGAATTCGGCACGATGGCCAGCGTTTTTTCTGAGAATTTTCAATTTTAAATGTTTAATGCTTCTAGAGAAGATGGAAGAAGACTTCCGGTGTTTGCGTTTATATTTACCTATAACAAGTTTTTCCGTACCAACAACGATCGCGCCAAACTCTATTATTTGTTCCGCTCGTCGATGGCTTATCTTCTTCTTTCACTTTACTTCCGTTTTCATCACCACTTCCTTTATCTTCTTCGATTTCTGTTTTGATTAAAACTTTATCAATATTTAAATTATTTGCTTCTACTTCGTTGGGTTCATCGATTGGTTCCGTTTTTATTTCAATTCCTGAAGTACTTGCAGTAATTTCAGCTTGCTGAACTATTTCAGGCGGTAACACTGAAGCTTCTCCAACTTGTGGTAGAATTTCAGGAATTGCATCTTGATTTAATACAAATTCAATAACCTTTGGTACTTCTTCAGTTTGTTGAGTTATTTCAGGAAGCTCAACTACATTTTGTAAATGTTCTGAAGATGTTTCAGTTGGTTGAAATTCTAGCTGCCTAGTTTCATCATTTTCTAGATTTTCAGTCGTTTCAAACCGATTTAAAGTGCACTCATCACTTACTTCAGCAGGCTCGAGTTTGATTTCAGATTCAGGAATTACAGGATTTTCAATTTTAATCTTTTTATTTATAATAAGTTCACAATTATCGCTCGGACGTTTTTTATTTTCATCCAAAGTTAAACTAGTTTGAGGATTTTCAGTAACTGTTTCAGTTGCGTTTTGAACATTTTCAGCCTGAATTTGTACTTTAAACCAACCATGGTCTAACAACAACGAAATTTTATCGCCATTGTAAATTTGTACAGAATTCCCAAACGTTATAATAGAAATATGTATAGTTTCTTTTTGCCGCAGAAAACACGGGTTATTATGCGTCTAAAAATAGGTTAGGTGTAAGCATAAATACAAATTAATTATTGTATTTTTTTTTACTTACAGAATGTAGAAACACTCCTGCGTTATCTATTTTTAAAATACCATGATTTCGCGACACCTTCTTGGAATCGCACTAAACATGATCAATTACTCATCGGTTAGGAATTAAACTCAGTTTAAACTTACCATTAACTTAGCACCGCGACCTAACACATGATCACCAGTATCAAACACAAGCGATAATTTACCATCAACTTTATGCAAAGTTACTTGAGGCATTTTCACCTAACCTAACTTTAAAAACTACGATACTAATAAACACAAATTACATGTAATTACATTACTTTAAAAGGGTGATTTGAACTAAAAACACAATTTAATTGACTTGAACTTTATTTTCTATGTAGAGTTTTTAAAAAAATAACTGTTTTACTATGACGTTTTGTATTGATTTCAAGCGCTATGACAAGTATTACTCGTGCGAACTAATAGAGGAGCCTAGGCTCCAAATTAATTTAAATTATAAATATTTAATTCTATTTATATGGGGATGAAATCCTATTAGGGTATTTAGTTAATAATTTAATTTTAAGTCTATTAAATTAATATATGTGTCGTATAAAATGAATTTACACGTTTAAAATTAAATTTAAATTGGGGCACCACATGTTTTAGCGGTCAAGGAACGGTCGAAATATTGAGTACAAATAAATAGGGCAATGCACATAAATAGATTTTGATTTAATATTTAATAAAAATGTTTAATAATTTCATATTCAAATTTTATTTCGTTAAATATATTTTTTTGGGATACCCACGCAGTAAATTGTTTTGTGTATTTAATAAAATGCTATTAAAAATCGTTGTACTGAGCCAAATTTACGCAAGTGCCAATTTTTTCATTCACTATACTTTGTATTATAGATTTATGTATAGGTACTATGAATTTACAATAAATATTTATTTGTGTTAATAAAAATACCAAATGTATTTTATTTTTTAATAAAAATACTTATTTGTTTTATGTTTTACATGTATGTATTGCGTGTCACGTGTACAGTATTATTATTTGCTTTTGGATTTAAATAACGTAAACACTCATTTGTTTATTGGTCAAATATATAAATTATATAGCAGACTCGCCTCTATTGCACAATAATAAATTGAATTATCCTGTTCTTTTTTCATAACTCAGCAAGTTATGTTATTCCCATAAAGACACGTACAAAAAGATAAACTTTGCATAAATAAGAAATAAGCACAATATTCTAATCACTCTTGTTACAATTAGTGTTGATGTAAGAACTAAATAGTTCAAACCATATCTGTATAACATTGTATTAAAAATAAAATAAATCTTTTTTAAAAACAAGTCATCAGATTCTCATATTTAATTTATATTTAATTGAATTAGTTTTATAGATATTTAGTTATGATTTTGACACTGTTTTGGCAATTGGCACATTTGTCTAGGAGTACTAAATTATAACGAAATTTCGTTATAGAGAAAATAGGTTTTTAGTTCAAGTTTCCAGTAAGGCATTTCGCAATTGCTTCATATTTTTTATAACAGTTGAAAATTGTCAACAGTTTATTTATTTTTATATTGTTTTCATGTAGAATTAAGTAATGTTTAGACTTTTGCATATAAATAACTAGCTCGTCAGTGGTGACGTCCCGGTTAAATCGAATTAAAACCCACTAGATTATCTTTCTTTAGATCGACATATTAACAACGCCTTTGACTTCATATGTTCAAAAAAACAAAGAAAGAAAAATCCAGTACTGTACTAGTACACATTTATTTTCTTATACGTAGTCAAAAACACACATTTATACTCACATAAACAAACACATACATATGAAAATTGTATTAAATTTCGAGTAAATATTTCAATTGTTTGTTAAAATATAAATAATTTGTAGAATAATAAAAAATTTGTGTATGAAATAAATTCCGGTTCTGTTGAGCGATATTCATTTAGTGGTTGCTAAAAATAGCAGCCGCCGATTGCACTAATGTTGTGACGTTTCGGGAGCCCAACAGGGGTACCGTGTGCCATTCCCCCCAAAATAAAAAAATGAAGATTCATTAATAGTAACACTTAGCTCCAGCTTGCCATAAGATCACGAGACGTTGCTGAAAACACATCTTCAAAATTTCTAACACATTCGAACGAACTTAAACTCAATAAACACTCAAACAAAAAACTCAAAATGGTTTACGAATCAGATTTCTACACGACCCGGAGACCCTACCGTCCATCACCAAGTGTTTCATCGTACACAGTGTCGGTAAGTCGATATATTTGTGCGTTTTTTTTTAAATTCAAATTACGTGAATATTTTTTTAGGAATTTTTTAATTCACCTATAAATGTGTAATTTTAACCGTAATTCCTTATAAAGTATTCACTTATATCTGTAAAACTTGAGAATTGTTGTGTGTGGTGTAGTGTTGTCTCCTAAGCTCAAAAATTCAGTAATTTTGACTGTTGGACAGCAATGGATGCAAATCCAACGATTTTGTTTTTATTTTTTTTGTATTTTGTGCCCTGTTTTGTCACTAAATCTGGAGGATGTAAAATGCTTTTTGTATGTTTTTTACATAAATATATACGATTACTATTTAAAGTGAATTGAAACGTTTCAAAAGTTATCTTTTAAATTAAATATAAATACACCTTGAAGTAATTTTTACCTGATATTAAACAAGGCCATTTTGACACCTTGGGTTTAAATTTAAACTCATGTTTATTAGAAAAGCCCTAAAAACATTTAATTCTACGAATTATATATACATATAAACAAATTAAAATATAAAATCATCAAAAAAACACCGCGTCTCAATTTGAATTAAATTTATTCCAAACGGTAACAACTATTATTTGTTATTGGAATTTCGGTACAGTTGGAATTACGTTTGTATTTTTAACAGCGCTTCGAATCCTTGAAAAACAATATTACGCCTGTATGGATTTTAAAATAAAACCCTGTATATGCATGCATGTATGTATGTAAAAACTTCATGCAACAGCTGTTTCCACCTAAAGATATACCATAAAAGAGAATTCCATTTAGGAAAAGCAGCATTTCTATTTCAGCAAATGCTTGCATTTGCTACTATTCTAAAATTTCAAACGCTCCACACACGCCACTCCAAATTTAGATACGCTCAAAAACGGGAGTAGGGATATGACGTCATTAAAAGTACACACACTTTGCATCATTATTATTTCTAGTTACAACGGTTTAAACTCGCTTAAAAAATAAATAAAATCAAAATAAAACAACCATTAGTTACAAGTTTCATTGCAACGCATTCACAAACTTTAAATTATAATTTATGAGTCTAAAAAGCTTTTAATAAGTGTACGTCACTACTAAACAGTCAAATCCCTAATCAAATACTTCTAGTCACTACACTATGTATCATAAAATAAATAATTAGTTTATAAATATACGCAATTGTTTTATTTAAAGCTGCACGTCACTACTAAATGGTGTAATGAAACGCCTGAGGTGACTAATGAATTGTCACCTGAAGGCCTGAATACATTTTGGCAAAGTGGATTAATGAATCTATTAGTTAAAAATAAAAATTATAAATAATCACTTACTCATTACACCTTTAATCATGTTCGTATTTTTGAAAAGCGAACTAGATTTTGGATTTTGAAATATTCCATTTGCTAAATTTCGTAAACTAATATGAATTGTAAGGATTTTGCAATTTGGCATACAACTATTTGGAGATTATCCAGAATTAAATAAAAAAAAACAAAACAAAAATTAAACACCACTTATAACTTGGCTCAAACGTAAACTTAAGCAATTTTATTTAAATTATTTTCTAAACTAAAACTTATAAACACCATAAAACTTCAATTTCCAAGAATATTCAAATGTATATTTCCATAATTACACATATGTAATGTAAGGTAAATTTAAGGGTAAATATATAAAATATTTAGTAGTGACTCTAATTAGTTTAACAGTAATGTGAGACGCTTTTATTATACGCAATTTCATTAAAAATTACTTACGTTGTACTCTATTTTATAATTTAGGAGTATATATTATAAACAACAGAAAACATCAATTTCTAAGAATATTCAAATGTAGACTACCTTAATTACGTATGTGTAATGTGAGGTAAATTTAAGGGAAAATCTATTTCGTAGTGACTCTAATTGGTTTAATAGTAATATGAGACGCTTTTAAACTCAAGCCTTTATTAAACGAAATTTCTGTTGCAATTATTTACTTTTTATGACTCTAATTAAGAATTTAGGAGCATATATATCATAAACAATATAAAACTTCAATTTCCACGAATTTCCAAATATAGACTTCCTTAATTACGTATATGTAATGTTAGGCAAATTAAACGTGACTCTAATTGGGAATATATTATTAATAAATGATTACACAGCGTAGATAAATCTATACGAGTTTTTTTTTGATAAAAGTAAAAAATAATTAATGAAGTTATAATTAACAGGGGACGTTTTTAAGGACCGAAATTTAAACGAATCAGATTTCGTGTTTCAAATATAGAGCGATAGATGTCTAGATTTAGGTTGTAAACGAGCAGTGTGGCCTTGGCGCCGTTGCCAATAACTCCGAGTGAATTTTCAGGTTGAAAATGTGTGAATAAGAACGTCGATAACTCATTTCAATCAGTTATTGGTTACCAGCGCATTTAAATTGCGAAAAATTGGTTGCGGTTGTATTTTATAGCAATTGGCGTTATTTATTAAAAACTGAAGAGTTGCGAAATAGACTTAAGGGACTTGCAATATTTAAATATGATAATATTCCAAATGCTTTTAAACTCATTTCCGGTTGTAAAATTATAAGAGACCCATTCGGTGTGAATTTATTTACTTAAAACTTCAAATAATATTTAGATTTCTATATTTAAAATGTTTACGGTAAAATAATATTTGATTTTACTGTTTAAACATCTATATTCAAAAATGTCGAAACATCAAAATTCTGAATTATGGGCAATTTAGGAGACGAACGTGAATTGTGACTTAAAAATTGAAATAAATTCTAGAAACGTGAAATACCCTGGGAAAAGGTCCCGTTCGTCCCTAGGCCCCGATTAGTGCCGGATCCGGTAACAGCGTTCGGTAAACGTAAACCGGATACTGGTAAACGAGCGGAAAAACTGATCATAGAACCGTTGAACCGGGCGTCAATTCGGCCCAAAATACTGGTGCAACCCCCAAAACCATACATCTCCCCCCGAGATGCAACCAGACAAAAAGTTTTCGATTTACTCAACCGAGAAGATCTCATACCAAAAGAATTACCCAGTTCGGATGCTATGGACATAGTTCTACCGAAATTACATAAATCGAAACCCATTGTGCCTTACACCAGACGCGTACTTTTTGCTAGGTCTATTTATTAACCCCACATTTAAAGATCCAAGATGGTGGAGACCTAACAGCTGATCTCCACCTCAACTATTTAAATCACTGCTATTTTGTCTACAGTTAGATTACTTTGCAATTTAATTCATAATTGATTATATATATTTGGTATTTATGAATTAATTCAATTATTAGTGGATTTTTGAGTTTAACCGATATTTGCGAAACGATTTTTTATATTAGACTAATATACTTTTATATGCGCTATTTTTTATAAGCATTTTTCATAACTCCAGATTTTTTTTCTTTTTTTTCAAAGCTTTGTTGCTTGTATTTATATTGAATGGAAAATAAATATATTAAAACAAATGGGGAAATATATATGTTTTTGTTGTTACGTTTTGTGTTGTCCCAAGGATGCATGGTAGTGTGTCAATGTTATTTGATATATAAACAAATTAATAACCATATATACCTAAAACCTACACTCCTACACCTAAGGCGATTTGTTTAGGGACCGAAATGTAATAATTATCTACAGATTTACACGATAAATTCTTAAGCTAGATTAAGTTATTAATTAATTTTGAACAACAATTGCCTTACACTATAAGTAACAATTCTCAAAATGATATATTTGATTTTTAAATATTAGTAATTTATTTACGTAATTATTTATAAATCGGTCAATTGTTGTTCATTAGTGCATGTGCTACAGTAGTCAAGTGAATATAGTAGAGCTAGCATGACCCAAAACGACACATTTTACTCATTAAATCAACGTATAAGAAGGCGCCGAAATCTAAATACACTCAGACTATAATGACGCAGTGAACGAAACGACTCAACTATAATATGATCCTAAAGCCTCCAAATAGTCTACATTAGTCAAAATTGAAGAAAAATACTTTCTTAGGCAATCAACCTTACTCATTACTCAATAAAAAAAAGCAAGTTTAATGACGAATAAAGCACTTTTAGAGCTTGAAATGAGACCAAGACATTTATTAGACATGTTTACATAGGCCCTAAGGGTCGTAAAAGACCTTGAAATGATACTAAATCTTTCTCTAGACACCCAGACACTATGTCGTAACCGATTACCCCGATCGTCGCCGCGCTGAAGAGCAATACTCGTATTCTTATTCATCTGCAAACAATTCCTCAACATCTGCAAGCGACCCCTATTCGTCGCGCCCATCAACCCGCAATTACTCAACAACAGAGTCTGTGTCTCGCAACTATGGCTCTGGACCCGGGTCTAACTATTCACACTCAACGGAGCGCTCCTCACGCACTGGAGACGGTCCTGGAAGTTACCACTCCAGCTACAGTTCCTCAACATCTGGACGCTTGCCAGGCGGTACAAGCTACCGTCATTTCTCTTACCGCGTCTAGACCTAACCGCACTTGAATAAAATTAAAGATGGCGTGGTTTTAAACACCTCAAACGATTAATCTATTACTATATTGTCTGCAAATAGTTTACTAATAATCTGAATTGATAGTTTAAGTTGTATACTAGTTATGAGCACTTTTAAGTCGATATGAGCAACTGTTTAGTAGTGACGTCTATGTATACTGCTTAAAATATTAATTCTACTGAAGAAGTATAGTTTTTTATGTATTTATTTATTATAATATAATTTAGACTTGCTTTTGTAATCAAGTATTAATTCCTAATAAAAACAATTGAAAGTGTATTTTTTATTTGATATTTCGTAGTTTACGCCAAAAAATGTCTCCTGTCCTTGTCTCTACGTAATACCCTACACGCCCATTCATTATTTCCTTCAACTAACATGTCTGTAAATGTTTTGTATACGTATAGACTGAGCTTACAGAATTTTGAGAAGCTCTAGTTTTTTTTTATTATTATTATAGGCACACTACTTGCATCAACATTTTTGACGATTGTTGATATTTTATTTTTGTTTTCTGCCACTTGTTGATTGTTTTTATGCTAGCACAGCTTACCAAGGCATCCCTTACAAGAAATATGTAATAACGTTGCTTCTGTGTGGATCAATCTTTTAATCTTTAAAGCAATAAAACGTTCACATTTCATTCAGCTAGTAGTTATTTTACACCAATTTCTAAATTTACGCCGCATTCTGGACGCGTGCCAACATTTTCTGGACGTGATTCACACGGTTTTTCGTTAATTTATAAACATGGTAGAATTACTCGAACTATTTTTGGTCGTAGATTCGTAAATTTGTAATAATATTTGTTATAATATGTGCGTAACTAATACACTCCTATAGATTCATTCTAATATATGTATCCTTTTCTGTGTGTCTTTTATTGTGGTGTCGATGACGTCATTTTTGGGGGCCTATAGAGATACTTACCATCACGACAGATTAGAATTTTACCTGGTATTGGGCGGGTAAGTTTTTTTTTTTACACTTTTTTTATGGCTTATATTAACATAGCTCGTTAGAGCGCAATGGTGACTTATACGTTATTTTAATTGTCTTTATCGTGGAATAAATATTACAAATAGTTTTTTAGAGCCCAATGGTGATATAGTTATCTTAATAGTTTTTATTGCGAAATAAATATGTAGTAAAAATAGTTGAATATCAGATAATTGTTTTTTTTGGTTTATGTTTGTTTGGAATAGTTTTGGTAAATGCTAAAAATACAGGATGTATTCGTGTGCAAAAGTCGTTGAATTTCGCGGAAAACTGAAAGCTATATTTAAAATTTGTTATTTTATTTGGTATATAGGCCAGTCAATAATGTTTAAAATCTATGTCAAATGATTCGAAAACGAGTTTTAAATAAATGAAAACATGTATTCGTAAACTTATTTTTATTTTGTTGCACAGAAATAAATAACGTAATATAATAATTGTGTTTTGTATAAAAACGAGTTGAATAGATTGTTTTGGGATGAAATGTAATATCGGTATTTTAGACACGTTTTGGCGTAAATATGTATTAAATCCCTGTAATATAGGTGCACGTGGTGCATTCATACGACAGACTGATCCCATATATCGGTCACAAGCGCCTTACAATTGTGTCAGCACCGCCACATGTAATCCGTGTCAGGCCCTCGATTTATATCCGAGAAATCGACAGGATTCAGCACAAGGTCCGGCCATACCACTACTACAGCCCCACAAGCAGTTACCTCAACTCTGAACCCATTACGGTAAGCAACCCCTTAATACACTCCTCATCATAAATTTATAGATAATTCAAATTTATGATAATACACGGTAATCAATACACTTAAAACTCAATTCGCAAATTTCTAATTTGATTTCGGGCTTTAATGAAATAAATGTCAACGTTCATTTATTTACTGTTATATGATAATTTAGTTTGCGGAACGGGTCATGAACCCGGAACGCTGAAGGCTTTGATAAACAGGAGCTAATAAATATAAAAAAACAATTGCTTTGCGGACCTTGACGCGAAAAGTTGAATAACTTTTCGTCGCCTTTGTCGCCGCATCGACAAATTTTTAGGTGGTAAATATGCGATTTCGTTTTTAGTTCTTTGATGATGAAACAAGATTGATCAGAGCCCAAGCACAGTCTCTAGTTAAGAAAATACACGCGCCCCTACCTAGAATCCGACTTTCATGGCCCTTGTACCCAAAAACCAGGTAACACAAATAGATTTAATGCTTATATACACCATTTCACCAGTAAACTTAATTTAACGCGTGAATTCATCACACACATGAATTAATTAGATAAATCATTACCAACATAAGAACATATTTAAACCATTAAACAAGTATTAATAACATATACAACATATATATGCAATTTACTATATACCTACACTATACTAACAATAAGAGAAACACGCCTACTTTGTTAATAATAATATAAAATAATAACTTCCAGTGTAAAACTACACTCAAGGAGTTCTGAGTTCACTTTTACATAAGATTAACACAGTGCACTGAAAGCGTTACGAACAAGCAGTCACCTACATACTTGATTATCAAATCATAATTCTTAATAGGCCTCCAAATAAAGGTTCCTTACCTATGAGTGCCTTATGCGTTCCTACCTACCTGTCAATCAATCGCCATTTTTTACGTATCACATTTAAACTAAATTTCAAGTTAAAACACCTTAAAAGACCCTTTTGAGGTGCGGAAAACAAGGGAATGTGTATACAAAAATGGTGACTTTGGATATTAAGCCTTAAAACGCCTTTAAACTATCTAGAAATTAATTAATTTAATGATTTACTCCTCTTATGGGATTTTAGTGTATGATATGTATGTAAGTCGTATTTAAATTATACTTTCTCTATCCATATTAAATGAATCAAAAAGGGTTATTTGGCACCCCATTTATAGGAAACGTATTGTATAACACTAACTCATATTATAGTTGGCGGTTTGTCAAATTATGAAATTAGAATCAACATATTGTTATACATGCGTGTAGACTTTCAATGCCAAAAACTATTTATGGAATTTTAAAATAACATTTGTTTTTTTTTTTATTTAATTATCTACATAGTATTTTTTTTTTGGTTAAAATACGATTTTTATTTAATTTGTTTAAAAATGTTATTAAAAAAGTGTATGTCAGCGCCTCCACCAATAAATATGTAACTTTTAAGTACATTTAACCTTAAAACTAGTAACGTAACGAGAAATAAGTACTCGTTTATTTTATAGAATTTAATTGTCTATAAAATAGTAGATTTATAATTTTCCCCTAAACCTTCTAATTGTTGATATATTTAGTCTAAATGTGATTGATTTTAGTTTACGTTATCCTAACCTAACGTTGTAAGGTTTAGGTCATTATTAAAGTGTAATTAATTATAGATATCACTATGAACAACCTCTGACAGCGAAAATCATATCCGATGACTATGTGCACCGTATGTTGAGCCCAATCCAGTCAGTGAAGAGTGATATTTACAGGATTTCCCATTACGTTACAGACCCAATCCGTAACCATTTGGGTATGTTTGTGTTAAAAACTAAAAAAACAATTCCGTAGATAATTTATTTATTTTTTTGAATGTTTTACACAGCGTTTTTGGTTTTTACCCCTGTGTGAAACTGGCTTTGTAGTGCATGGTACCACTTCTCTCTAATACAACGATTAAAATACCTTAAACCGTTTTTTATATATGAAATATCGAATTATTTTTGAAAAAAAAAATGCTAAAAGGCAAGCTTTTTTTTTAAATGATGACGCACTAATAATAATTGAAGTATTGTGTCTATATTTGTGTGTTATGTATGTGTATTATTAGGCACGAGTCACTTGGCTTGTGTGCGTTACGGTGGCGATAGGGCGTATTCACGCCGGCGTAACCTTACGTTACGTGAGATTTACGCCATGCAAAGTGACACCGTACGAAATGACATCCAACTACTGAGCTACTACATTAACGCGAATAAGGACCGTAAAGCACTGTATCAAGGTGCCAAAGGTAATCTTTCACATCATTGATTGTGATCAAACATTATTCATTGGTCACTTATTTACGAGAATTTTTATGATAACTCCCTTTCACTTTGATCTATATATGCTTAGGGGTACTTATAGATTATAATCAAATATGACCTACAGACGACATGTTTAATATTAGGATTTATATATATAAAAATATCAATTCTCGTAAATATTGACGTAAATCACGTAAAAACGTATCATGAGTTTGGTAAATAACTTTAGAGTAGTCGAAATTCACTAAAAAAAAACAAATTGCACCATTCACAATTTATGCATAAATATTAATTTTTTGCAACCTCAAATATTAATAGATGCCAAGATTATTATAAAACTGTTGTTGCACATTTAAATTGACTCAAATATTATAAAAACCTGTATTACACTATACAAGAACAGACGTTGTGACACCAAAAAAAATCGTTTTCGTTTCCAGTTAAGCCTGAGATCGTTGAGGACGCACCACCTGCCCCCGCCCCCGTACCCCAACTTACAGAATAACCAACTGTTCAAAAACAATTTATATATATCCGGTCACCTTTCTATATGAATTTATTTTTGTCTTCACTAATTATTTTTGATACACACAAAACACAAAAAAAAACACAATCGTCAAACACGGTGTTCCAATTTATTTAAATAAATAAATAATTTTAAAGGGTACCCAACTACTAAAATATATTTTTGTTGATTATTTATTAAAACAAGGCACCCCTTAAAATTAAGATTTTGCTCAATTTATGTAACTAAAATAAATCAATCAATAAAAATAATTCATCATTTTAAAAGTGTTTAATAAAATTTAATTTTGTAGTAAATATGTGTTTACGCGATTATTTTTTATATTTTTGTTTAAATTATGATTAAAACGTTCCTATTTAAATATCCAAAATGAACACCGATGTATACTAACGACGACGTTTACATCGACTAGTTTAGTCTCCCTTTTTAGTTGAATTGTTTCAAGTGTCTTTTCAAGTAACTTTTACCTCCTATTTGGCTTGGTTTAACAATGTGTTCGCGTGCTACATCTAACAAGGGAGAGCTTAAACTAACACACAAAAAATACACAATTAAAAAATGATTTAGTTTTCTCTCTAAACAAAATGCGATTTTTTTTTGTTTTTAACAATTATAACGAACGAATCACTATAAATTGACAATAGTGAACCAATCGAATTAAATCAATAAATATATTTTATTTTCTCATATATTTCGAGTCATCGATACTTTAGTTTTTCGGTACCAAAATTATTTCAATTTATAAATGGTGAAATTTAGTAAATTAATTTTAACCGTTAAAGCTAAAGTAAGAATATGACTTGTAGTAATTCATTCCACCTTGTTTACCTTAAAGCACATATATAATTTTGAATTGTGTCTTCTTTTTACTTATATTATGTGTTTTTTTTTGACGCATTTGAATATATAAACATTTCAATATATAAACAAAACAAATTTGGTTTAAAAATAAATAAATAAAAAAAATCCAGGAATTGGGAATCGTTTTCCAGATTCTTCCAGGAGTTGTGTAAGTGTCCATAATCATTAAAATATAACGCTTTAAAAAATAGCTAAAGAAATAATTAAATATTCAGCTTACCTAAATATTGCAAATTGCAAAACTGCTTAAACCCCCCAATCATTAATCGCCAGGAATTTATCAAATTACGGACTGTTCCAGCATCGACTACCAATTTGAACGCGCAACGTATAAGTAGAGTTTGGAGCAAGCCCCAAATGATGTTGGAGCCCAGTGACGAAATTAAAGAACTCAGGGAGCAGCGCGCTGAACGATTCCGCAAAATCCAGGAAACCGATGACAAACCAGAAGTGGAGACCAAGATCAAACGGTCAACGAAAAAAGAAGAAGAAAGGTTAGCTGAAGAAAGGTAAGCCGCGGTGGAATTGCTAACAGTGGACACCAAATTAATATCGAATATAATTTTATAAACTGTTACCAATTTTCTATAAAAGTTAATTAATAAATCATATTATGACAATTTTTCATGATATATATAGAGCTTTAGCTGAAGAACAGGCAAAAAAACAACAGGCGGCAAAGAAAGAAGAAGAAACACGCCGTGCTGAACTAGCACGCCAAGAAGCCTTAGCTGCTCAAGCAGCCGCTGAACGACAAGCTGAAATCGATCGTAAAGCTGAGCTTGCACGTCAAGAAGAACTAAATAAAAAAGTAAATAATAAACTCACTTCCGATTGTTATCCCTCTAAACTTATTTTGTAGGCTGAAGCTGAACGTTTAGCGGCTGAAAAAGCTGAGAAAGCCCGCTTAGAAGCCGAAAAAGCCCAAGCAGAAAAAGCTCGCGTTGAAGAAGAGAAACACGCTGCCGAATTAGCACGTCAAGAAGAAGAGCGACAACAGTTATTGCGCCTTGAGGAGCTTGCACGTCAAGCTGAAGAAGAGAAAGAAAAGGAGCTTGCACGGCAAGCTGAAGAACTAGCAGAGCTCGCCCGACAAGAAGCGGAACTAGCCGAACTAGCTCGTAAAGAAGCTGAGCTTGCTGAGTTAGCCAAACAAGAGGAGCTTGCACGACAAGAACAAGAATTAGCTGAGCTTGATAGGTAATGGTTTTAAAATTCTAATTAAAGACTTTATTAATTTGTTTACATTTATAGACAAGAGAGAGAAGCGGCTGATGCTGGTAACGAAGAAGTCGAAGAAGAAGTTGTAGAGGAAGCTGAAGTCGTTGCAGAATCTGAAGAAGCTCAAGAAGAAGCAGTCGATGAAGACACTGCCGAACCTGTCGTTGAAGAACCTGAGACCCCTGAGGCTACTGAATCTGCCCCAGTAGCTGAAGCAGTTGAAGTTGACGAAGAAGAGGAAGAAGAATAACTTAATTTAACTTAAATTATTTCACCACTCTCACTATTGGATTCAAATAATAATTTTCATTATAACTCGCATTTTCTTCATCTATATTAAATTATTTATTTATTTATTGTAACAAACGTTTTGTAAACGTATTGTAATATGTTAACAATACAAATAAAAACTATTGACCTATTTAGTGGTTTATTTTACGTTCTCCAACAGGGATGGTTTATTTTTAGACGAAATAAATTAGTTTCCGTCGCAACTCATTACCGTAACGCGGATTGGAATTACAATTACGAACACAACGGTAAACTACGACTTTTATAACGATTATTCACAATATATGAATACTCAACCGCAAAAGAGACGAAGAATAAGTTTTTATTAAATTTATGCGTTGTAAGATAATAACAACGTGTTTGTTAATACTGATACATAGAACATTTTTAAAATGTGATTTCTGTCATATTAAAAATCACGTTTTTACTGCACGAATAGTCTATAAATAAATTAATTTAATTTTACAACCAGTGCCGTAGCTATAGTAATCACCGCAGGGGTCAAATTCATTAAATACCGCAAGTCTCCAATCGCACTTTTGACGTCATGATTTATTAAATATTAATTTATAATTTATATCTAGTTTGTCTACTCGACTTTAAATTTAAATTTATTAGTACACAAATCAAACTGTATACGTCCCTGGATTAAGTTATATCAATAATAGATATTTAAACTAAGGAATAGATATGACTTCAATAACAAATTGAATTTAGAAATATATTTAAAAATTAATCGAAATAACCCTGACCCATATATCATTTATTTATTTAGTAAATAAATAAACAACAATAATTAAATTAGTTTTCTAAAACGTTGCACTTCGGAATTAACCACTAAAGAATCAATTACCAGTTTCGCACTTGTGATTTTCCGAGAAATACATAAATTTACCTGAGAACTACACACTAATATATAATAGGCATTATTAAAGCAAAATTACCAAATTAAACAGTCTTTATATTAACCTTAACTATTGATCCCGGATTAGGAAGTCTACACTATTTTAATTACGATAAGAAATGTGTATTTTTTAACGATCCAAAACAATTTTATAGAAATAATCAATAAAATCAATATTTATTATTGAAAAAAAAAAAATAATTGACGTCTGTAACAATCGATAAATTACGTATTTCATTGTTTAATTTACGATAAAAAAATTATTACTAATCGTTGGATTGATTGTGGAAAATTTCCAAACGCGGTTTTTCTCGTATGATCCTGATGGTTAAAGATAACAATGATTATGCCACTTGAGTTAATCGGTGTAAGTTACTTTTAGTTGACGTCAATCGACAATCAAAGCACACATCAAATAACACAATAGTTATAAGGTGCATTTCAATTTCAAGTTGTTCTTAAATGCAGTAATGATCGTTTGTTTGAATAAATTTCACTGTAATGGTATTTGCTATCTGATTTTTGTGGGATATACCGTGAAATATGTATTTACATGACAAGCTGCACGTTGTTCACAGATTAGTTTCAATTTCGAGATGTTGTGCGTCATAGAATAATTTATTTAAGACCTCGGTGATGAAACAGATTTTTTTTTTCTCTGTTATTGCATTGGGTCACATAATGAATGGATGTGATTCAATTTCATTAGTTTTGTCATAAATTTAAAACATATTTTGGGAAATCAGAGATAACATAATTGCAAAGTCAACTTGGCTTCAGATTTAATTATATTTTCAAAGCGATTATCTACAAATTATTGGCTAGAAAATATTTTGCAATGCTCTAAAATGTACCCGAGCACTAAATAAACTTTATCTGTTACCACAAGCAAATAGAAATAAATATTTCAAAAAGGAATTACACTCAACCAGCATATAATTAAAGCGCAACTCTAAAAGATTCTAGTACAGCTTAAAATTTCACGCCATTTAAGCTCAAACACGACTTTTAAGCTCAAAGCTCTTACTCCGGGTGACGCTTCTACTAAACGACTAAAGCTTTAATCCAGGTAATCATACATGCTAATAAATCGTATTTGGGTTCAAATTAAATGGAATTTAATTTTGCGCTTATAGTTAGATAAAATATTTAAAACAAACAAAAATAACAGTTGAAGCTTCTTTTATAGAGCTTTATTCCGGGTAGATGAACATGATTGTTAATCGTGTTTGGACTCAAATTGAACAAAATTTAATTTTGTACTTCGATAAAATATTTAAATAAACATAAGTAACAGTTTTTTTAATGGAGCTTTTTTCCGGGTGGTCATACATGATTGTTAAAAATCGTGTTTGGGCTCAAATTAAACGGAATTCAATTTTGCACTTATATATAATATTTAAATGAACTATGTAACAGTTTAAGTTTTTTTTTTGATGGAACTATTTTCTGGGTTGTCGTACATGGTTGTTAAAAATCGTGTTTGGGTTTAAAGTACATGGAATTTAATTTTGTATTTAGACAAAATATTCAAATAAGACTTTTTTTTATTTATTAGTCAATTTTATCCGATTTCTAAGAATAGCTTAAGGATATTTGAAATTCAGACGCGATGTCTTATATATTAGAGAATGTTACAACCACCCACATTTGTGTTCCTATAGCAACTTATTTTCGTGAATAAAAAAACTCGTCGATTTTGTTTTTCGTAGCAGATTGATGATATGACGAAAACAAAACATTTTGACACGCTAAGTCCTTATGTAGTTTATTTTTGTCTAAAAGTAGATAGTATAAATATATTTGGGTGCCATAAAAAAGTCTATTATTTGTGTTCCAAAAATGTTTTGAAACTGTTTTTGAGGCGCAATTATTGTTTGGTTGAATGTTTTAATTTTATTTATTGAGTTTTATCGGTTAGATAATGGAAAAATTGTTGAGGGGTGACTAAAAAAATGATGTCTCATTTTAGAATAATGAATATTAGTTAGATTAAGTAACTGGTAGTTAAGTTGACGCATTGTGACGCATGGAATAACAAATATAAGGGAAACTTTCAATATATATATATATATATCAATGAAAATTATCGAGCATGTTTGAGTCGGAAGGGGGGTCGACTGGGTGGGGAATGGCGTGCACACGAGGATTATAACTGAAGTCCGGATGTTTCAGAAGTATACTACTGTCGTTTGACCGGCTCAGTTGATTCGTGGTCTCTGTAGACTATAGAGTGTTTATTTATTTTCAAACAAAGTGACTTTTTTATTGACTTATATTTCGAAATGAATAAGTCTGTGAAACCTGAGACTCCAGTACGGGAAACAACCACGAGGCTTTCATCGTTAAGGTTCGTTTAAATCACGCATTAATTAAATTTTTCATTGAGATGATATACATAAATTACAAACTAGATTTTTATTTCACTTTTGTTTAACTTAAAATTTATGCAAACTTCGCATAGTTCTAAGAACCAATCTAAATGCAGACTCGCTGTATGAAATATTAAAATTGATTAATAATTCAAAACAAAATTTCGTATTCCGTTTTCCGATAAAGTAAAAATAGACGTATTTATATTTCAAACATTGTGTATTCACTAATTTTTCGTACATTGAACAAATCATATTTAGAATTACGAGTTTATTTTTCTCGAAATTTCGAATCTGTTTTTGTGTAGACCAGTGGTACTACAAGCGGCAACACCGGAAACTTTCAATAATAAAATACTATTAGGCTTCCGGTACACATATGACCTTGACATTAGTGATGACGTGGTGACTAATGGAAAAATTGGCAATAGCCACTTCGACAGTAACAAAATTGAATGTCTCGTTATTTAATGACGTCCTAACGGAAACTAATAGGGTTTCAGTTTAAATTTAGAATACAATTGGATTAGTTTTGAGTAAATATTTAATAATAATCTTTTAATGTTGTTAGGGGATATGTTGTAGTGGGGAATGCTGGAGATTCCAGTAAAGGGGAACCTTGAAATTCATGAAATGTTCACACGTTTATAAATATTTACGTCCTGTTTGAGCGACTGTATTTTATAAATAGCGCGGTTTTGATATAGAAAGCTAAACCGAACTCTGTTAGAAATTGCATTGACGTAACGGTTCGTCATATTCTGTAAGTCCACCACTAATAATTTAGCCATTGACGTGTACCATTCATTTGGTTGGACTGTGTTTATTTTAGCGATATATTTTTAGCAATTTTCAAAAGTCGTTAAAAGTTGGAAGTATTTTTGCTGATTGAGATATGTTCGATATTCTATCAACACAAACTGTAATCGAGTTTCAAAAGTTACGGTTTTTACGGTGGCTTTAGTGGGCGGAAATGGTTAACTAGTTTTTTGAACCGTTTTGCAATGCAATAAAAATAATTCTATACGTATTGTAAATTTTTTAAATAGAATTCAGAGTATTTTTAAGGCAAATCAGAAAAAGGTACCATTTATTTTTATTGTTGTTCATATAATAATTGTTGGAACTCATTAATAATAATTTATTTGAAGGTAAATACTAATTTGTATCGATTTATTTATAATTTAACAATGGCAAATAAAATGTTATTTGTTGTGAGTAAGTAGTAATAAAATTGTATGAAGGTGTCATGTCTGTATTGTGTGAATTATTATTATTATTAATTATCTATGTGTGTATGTATGCATGTGTATATGTGTAATGAAATAAGGAATGTATTGGGTGATGGAGAGGTCAAAAAACAGTGTTGGAAGGAAGTAAAATAAAAAAATGCAACTAGTAGTGGAAAAATGTGCGCGTCCTAATTTAGTGTCGAGGCCTCCCACGATCTGTTTCCACTTTCCAGTGTGTTTGATATTATAGATGTGGATGGATTCCGAAATCTTTAGAAATGTTGTCTGCATGTGAGAGACACACGCACACAACTAAAAATAGAGAGACGCATCGCATTCTACAATATATGGACCATACATACATACATAGCATGCATACATACATACATACATACTAGTATAGTAAAATATAGTTGTAGGTGATTGAGATGAATAATGTTTACTCTCACACCACGGGGTCACTATTCTCGGCACACTTATATTACCGAGAACATTCGTAACATATGCGTGTGTTTCAATGCGATGTGTTTTACAAACCACCGTCGCGACGGCTCTCACTATTATGCGCACGCACACACGCACTTTCTATGTGTCATATATCTGTGTCTGTATGTCATATGTGTGTGTAGGTGTATATATGTAAGTGTATGTGTATACACATATATGTGTGTGCAAGTGTGTATGTATTTAAATATGTATGTATGTATGTATAATATGTATGTATTTACGTGTGTGTATGTATGTATATATGTATGTATGTAGTGTGTATGTATGTATGTATATAAGTATGTATATTCACAAACACATTATTATATACATACATACACCTATGTATGTATATAATTGTGTGTGTGTGAATATATGTCTGTATGTAAGTGTGTATGTATGTACGTAATTGTGTGTATTTGCGTGTGTGTGTGTAGATTTATGTATGAATGTAGGTGCATATGTATGTATCGGTGTGTATGTGTGTGTTGATATATGTGTGTGTGTGTATAAAAGGGAGTATGTAAACGATTTAATTGAATAATAAGTAGGTATGCAACAAAATTGTTTGTCTATTTTACACTGAATTTAACGAACGATAAGCGATGTATATTGAGGTATATTATAGTGTGTATGTACGTATGCATGTGCGTTACATACATATGTACAATATACTTGATGGCCATTCTTAAGAACAACAAAAACCATATCAATTCGAAGAATATGAAACATATACCAACTAGAAGTACCTATGTATGTAGTGGTCAAGCCACATTCTTCATTTAACTGAATTGAAAGTATAAACGACTATAAATTTCTAATGTTATTTTATCACTCTACACCATAAAAACTGTCAACCTATATTTACGTATATATGTATACATATATACATAAATAAAATTACAGTTTCAATCGAGTACTTTTCCGAAATGTTGTTCAAATTCTACACACGATATGTAATATATATTTACACAAATGTGTTTACAACGTATATATGTACGTACTATCAATAAATTGAGAGCAAACAGCAAAAATAATCTGTTACTTTCATTATTCTTAATATTTATTTTGTTAGTCGATGAATCACGGAATGGACTATGAATTATTGGCATGATAATACCGATAATACAAAGAAATGTATTTTCGTACACTGTTGTGAATCAGACTTAAAACTCATCGCGTTGTGACGTCACAGAATAATTCATATCCAAATCAGCTTAAAACCACCCGGATTACTTCATGCATTTTACAACAACATTAGAATAATAACTGAGCTAAATATTTAAGTTGTATTTCTTGACCTAGATTGAAAATAATTCTCCTGTGTATGTACACACACTCCAGTCGGCACTGCTCCCACGGGATCCACCCAGAAAGATCGTTATCGACCCCCAATCCCTATCATCCCTCGAATTAATATTTGCCGCAATTTACCAAACACTCATTTTATTTACCAACTAAATTACATAATTAATAAAAAAAAAATCTATACGCGCATCTCAACTGGTATTCGTAAAGACTTTATAGTGCAACCATATCTGCAGGTCTTTGAACCCAACAGGAAACTAAAGAATAACGCAAGAAAGATATCACCTTGACAACGAACTCTCACGATTCTACAACACCTGCAACTATTATTGACGTCAGCACATGACGTACTTCAACTACATATATTATTTATACTAAATGTACTGGCACCTCATTTATTATTGTCTCCTATTTTTTTTTCTCGATATTACAAACCGTACAAGATAAAAGCTATCAGTGTATTCAATAAAAAAAATAAATATATCGTTTCAATACGCAATCATTGCTTGTTCGTGGAAATTGTAAGCTATGCAACCCGAATTAATGATACGTATTGCGCAGTTAGGATTACGCGTTGTAATATGACCTATTTCCGATAATAGGGAGCTTAAAATCAGCGCTAATATTCATGTGGGTTTGTTTCTTTGTTGCAGTATTGTCGTGGACGATTTTGATTGCGATAAAACGGGCGCAGATGCATCGAATACTGCCAGTACTTCAGGTGCAACCATGCCCGAGGTATCCTTGTACCAACCCCCTCCCCGACCCTATACGAGGCAATCATCCGATGCCATGATTCAAAAAATACTGGTAAGTTTGATCACTAACAACAGTTAATTCATTTGCCCAAACTGTTTTTTGGACGAAAATTGGTAGTTTTACAAAAAAGAAAGCTATAACGATTAGTAGTCAAATTTTCTATGGACAATTTGATTACCAACTACAGTAAAACCAATTTCCCCTAGTTTTAAGGGCTGTTAACTTAAAATATCTAAACTATTACAAAAATAATATTGGTAAACTTGACTACCAACAGCAGAAAATTAAATTTCTCCTGGTCAAAGCCGCTTTTAAGCAACAAATGTTCGTTAATTTGACTTACAACAATAAAAGCTCAATTTCCCCTAGTCAAAAGCCGTTTTTTTATGGCAGAAAACTCAAAATTTCAAATATATTACATAAAAAATATTGGTAAACTTGACCACCAATTAAAAAAGAACTCAATTTTCCCTGCTCAAAGCCGTTTTTAGGACAGAAAGCTTATAAAATCAAAACCATTACACAACAAATGTAGGTAAATTTGACCACCAACAACAGAAAACTCAATTTCCCCAAGACAAAGCCGTTTTTAGGGCGGAAAACTTAAAATATCAAAGCTATTTATACAAAAAAAAAGTTGTTAAACTTGACTACAAACAACAGAAAACTTAATATCCCCTTGTTGCTTTTAAACTAGAAAACCACCATTACACAAAAAAATTTTCGTTAAATTGACTACCAACAACAAAAACACAATTAACCCTAGTCTAAATCGTTTTTAAGCTATAAAACTAAAAATATCAACACAAAAAAAGTTCTTTAAATTAACGACCAACAACAAAAACACAATGTCCCCTAGTCAAAATATCAAAGCTATTACACAAATGTAGGTAAATTTGACCACCAACAACAAAAAAAACTCAATCTCCCCTAATCAAAGCCATTTTTAGTGCAGAAAACTCAATTTACACAATTTGACCTGGTCAAAACCATTTTTAGGGCAATCATAAAACATCAAAACCATTTTTCAACAAATGTTGGTAAAATCGACCATCAATAACAAAATTTAATTGTGCCATGTTAGAGCTGTATTTAGGACGGACAAAAAAAAATCAAGGCAACAAAACATATTTCAACGCTAGTTGTTTGAAAGCGTAACCATTGTGCCCTAAAAGGTTTTGTTTGTCTGACAATAGGTTTATTTTTAATTTCGAAGTAATCAATCATCGTATTAAAAGCAATTGTTCGTAAAGTTTATAATGGAAATAAAACACAAAAGTCGTTTTTATATTAGAGGCTTACAAACGCGATTTAGTTTAAAAACTTTTTAATATGTCTACAACAGATATGCCTACAAAACCGTTTATAAATTGTGTCACATACATAATATGACGTTCAATTGCTTAGAAATATAATAATTTAGTCCCAAAGCACATGCATTATACGCGTAATTTTCTTTATAATTCCAGCTAAGGTTTCATGCAATCGAGTAGTTATATATGCATTTAATAATTAAAAATAAAATAAAACCACCCCGGGCGGTCAGGGAATTGAGAGTCTATTTCGCGTACGCGCACAAATACCACCTAGCGTCCCTGGTGACTTGTAATATTACCCGTATCAAATACAAACTCGACTGACGTCACTAGTGCCCTACTTAAAATCAATCACTACTACAGAAATAATAGTTTTCAAATGATTGGAAATTATTTATTAAACTATCACAAAAAAAAAAACCACAACACAAAACAATATTTCGACACTAATAAACCAATTCAGCGTTATAATACAAATCAGGGCACCTTATATATTAAATCCCGAACCTTTATAGTACACACATATAAAATAAATCAAATTCACTTACCATGTTTCCATATTTGAACCGCATTTAGAACCTCATAAATAACAGTTTTGCACCAATTCACCACACCAATTGTTGTAAAAATTACGAGAATTGTTAATAAAACACACTAAAACGCATTCAAATGTCTTTTAAACCCTATAATTCATTGATTTTCACCACGAAATCATCGATTGCTTCTAGAAGGGACGCGACATTGCTACTGTTTGGGCCGAGTGCACCAGCACTGACTTGATCACGAAACAACTTGTTTAATTAGGGTTCATAACCAATGAATAGACATGTTTCACTTATTTTTACACACATATATATGTATATAAAAATAAATATGTCTGTATTAGTTATGTATTAGAAATAAAATTGAATTTATTATATTTAAACTATAATAAATTAAAAATGTACAGATCAATCATCCGTAAATGTCTAAAATAGATAATATGATTGAAATGTATTGATATGTCGATAAATATTAATGTTTGATGGCATTTAATAAACATAATCGATTATTGAGTACTTGTGTAGATTAAATTTTAAAACGAAATATTTGTACATAGTAATGAAAAATTTCAATGCGTTTGAATAAAAAATAAGGGTGCGTTTTAATTTAGGACGCAATACGAGCGTACATGTGTATAAAAATGTGTTTCTTTTTTTTAGGATGAAGCTGAATTACGAAAACATGAATTTTGGAAACTAATCGATGAGCACAACGCAGTTGTGCAAAACTTGAAAAAAATGGAACAATTGGACACTATCCACAACAAGGTGACAACAACAGCACTACGAACTTAATCATGCTCTAAATTTATATATATATAAAATAAAAAAATATTTATTACTTATTTCTACTCGGAAGAGAATTATATTTAATTAAACAGGATCATCCAAACTATTTTATAAGCGTTTGATTAAATTCCAACGTTGTTTCTAATTTAAACACTAATAAATCTGTAAATATACTACAGAATACTGTGTAAAGTATAATAGTAATTAATTTCCTGTAGACTTTTTATATGAAAAAGTGACCTTGCAAATTGCAATAATATTTTTAATACCTAAACTAATGTATTATTGAGCAATGTAAGTATTAAAATGAGCAAAACTAGCTGTTAAACATTTTATAAATTTATTATAACTATTTGTAAGACTGTGTTATTGTTTAAATAAATTATATATTTAGTAGTGTATTTTGTAAAGTGTATAAAATAAACTAGGTTTACCATACGCGTTCACTATTCATTGCCAAATAAGCCCCATGGTTTACGTGAGTAATAAAGTAGCTCTATCCTTTTTTAACTCATGTACAACTACATAAGTTTATCTTTTTTTTTAATCAAGCTTGATCTAACATTTATTATGAATAAGGTTTAGGAGTGGTTTTTAAATAAGTGACACGAATATACTAAACATTATATTTCACAGCCTATCCTTTCATTTGAAAAACATTCGTAAATAAATGCACTCAAATCATTTTCAAAAATATTTAGTACCATTTATATATAAATAATTGAAATCAATATACATTTGACATAAAAATATTTAAATAGTGTTTATACAGCTTCGTGTGGCTTATATTTAACGTCAAGTTAATCTTGGCACAATTATAGCTCCAAGTTCCTCTTAAGTCTAGTTCAAGCTTGGTTTAATTGAAATTAACCTCCATTTTTTAACCATTCCTTACACCCAATGTTGTCACAGCCTCCTTTCTTAAATATAATCTTCACAGAAGTTATTTTAATTGTGCTAATTTGACTATGAAACCTAAGAAATTTTGGCATAACCTCAATATATTTCTAGTATAAGGAAGATTGTGTGCTTACAAATAAATTCCTTGACATATTGGACTTTTCTTACCATATTTTAAGGGAAATCTTGATTTGAGCTCCATTCATATTGTATAAGGCAGTTATTCAATATCATTTAAAAAATTTTGTTTTTATATTGGGAGATGTGTGCGTTTTATAGATTTACAGGGCCGGACTAGCTTGACATTCCACCTACCTCTATTAGCGTTTTTTTTTTAAATTGTTAGTCCGGACTTGAAAGTCTAAATTGATAGTTTAAATATTTTTGAAAATACAATTTTTAGGACACAAAATGAACTGGTTACCCTGCAATATATTAATTATTATTGATAATTAATTAGGTATTGGATTGATATTTTTTTTCTAAAAATCAGAATTGTTAAAATTAGTTAAAAGTCTTTTTTTCTACTTTGACTAGAAGACATTTGTGAGTACGTCACAAATTTTGAGTTTTTTTTTATTTGTTAATTATTTCACCAAAATGCACGAATTGTTTGCGCATATTTGGCTACACTGTAAATAATATCGTACATATACTAGTAATTTATGTCGGCTATTTTTTACAGTGTACTATTTTAATACTGATGCCTACATTCAGGTAATTATGTACTTATTTATTAAATATTTTGAGTTCGTATATTTGGTGTCAATAATTGACGCAATTGTTTATTTCAATCAGCAATTATTTGATAATTGTTTGTCGTTTTTGGGGTTTAACAAATTCCAGGAATTCTTGAACGTAAATACTTTTTAAGCAAGTACACCTAGCAATTTAAAATCGCACGCGACATTTTCATCCACACAAATACGTTAGCTAGATAAGTATTCGTAGAAAATCAAGAATTCCAGGAACTTAAAGCTCTACACTAAACTTCCTTGTGCACAACCAGCACACATGCCACTGTGCCATCGTTTTAACGTCACAACCCGCCCAGCAGTGTCCACCCCATAATCACCAAATACAACAGTGTCCAACACCAACGATTTACTAACTTTCAACAAACCCTTCGGTGTCTCACTCTCTGAAAGTATACCTGACGATTCAGGCCGCGCAATCGGAACTAATAAAAACTCACCGCATGGTTTGACCTGTAGCACCTCCTTCTGGACGTGGTTGATGAAGCTAGCGTGTTCCCCATTGGTAACCGCTGCACTAGGCGCCACCGGGTCACTGCATGGCTGCTGCGAGTGGTACGTAAACCCAAGTGCAGTCAGGAAGTCATCGACAACCCGCCGCACAGCGCCTCGTAGTTCCGAGTTCCGGTAGCCATACACCCACGGGTTAAACGCGCTGGACGCCAAGATTGGTAGAGCCAAATACACAGCTACCCAAGCAGTTAAGATTTTCGTCCCGATGAACACATCCATCAGCATACACGTCTAGGACATACATATTTAAAACATCCTACGTATAAGTTGCGTGTAGACGTTACCTGAAATGGTAACCAAAGCGCTAGAAACATCCCTGTAGTGATCGCTAGGGCTAGTCCGTATCTGGCTGGACAGTTGTGCGGTTGTGAGTGGTGTTGGAAGGAATGCCTGACTTCAGAGATCGCTCTCGCGTGTCCCCTAGCCACTAAATACACGTAGCCATAACACGCGACTAGAACCAGTGAACTAGGACCATATACTGCGCAGAACATGAACACTTGTACGGGACGAGCGACCAACGAGCCGAACGAACAATCGCCTCTGTGAAAGGACAACAGAAAACTTAAATAGCGCTGTTTTAAATATCCGCTAATTTAATTCACTAATGAATTCAGTGTGTCTATAAGTTATTCCCTAGACCACTTACGGTAAATTAAAGCAGTTCAGGGTATTGTATACTAGAATTAATTAATCAAATAATGTTTTACACTCAATGGAGTAACAAAGTGTACGGTGGCCGTGTTTTGAAACTATTAAGTGGTCTTCAAACAGGAAATAATCATTGCGCAACATGCGTAGCTTTACGTTAAAAGGGTTGCTTGCACATTTACGTCAAACATTTTTACTTTCTTATATGATATCTATAATTAACTATTGTAATTATTATTTTAACGGAAATATACATTTTAACCCTAAATCAACTATTTTTTGGAATATGTGTGTGTGTGTAATACTTTATTTAGACAAAATACATATAAAGTTGAGTGCAAAACAGTGAAATAATTAGTATAATCGTTTTCGACTTACTTAGAAGTAGTTCCATGCAGCATGGCATACCCTAATGGTGTGAAACCAACTAAAGACGAGTAAATCCAAAAAACGACAATATACCGTTCGATAGCGGAGTGCGTTATTAAATTAGCGTAACGTAAGGGTCGCGCTAGCGATGTAAACCTATCGACAGCAATCGCAACCATCACTAGTACCGAAACGCAACACAGCGATATAGCGACGCCGTAGGATAGCAAACACACGTAACTACTAGAGAAATCTCTAGCGCCGCCGAGTTCTAGATACATCCCTACCGGCATAAACATACCGATGCCTAAGTCAGAGGTGGCCAATGACGTCATTAGGTAATTACTCGGTGTTCTAAGCCGTTTGAAACGATACATCGCGACCAATACTAACGAATTGCCGATGAGAATCATTGGGGAAAATAAAAAGACTAGGAGCACGGCGATCGTGACGGCTAGCGGTGAGTTCAAACGCGACACGAAATGTAAATGGAAATTGTCGGATGAGTCGTTTTGAATGTCTTCGATGTCGTCCGTGAAGAGGTATTCTTGGTGGTGGTTGATGGTTGTATTGTTGAATATAAGGGCCATTGGAGGCGATGCCGTGATGTCGGGTAGTTAGCCTGTTGCTAGTTGGATTCGGTTGCCTAGAACACGATTCAAATGGGTTATGGTCCGAAATATATAACCCAGATCGGGTAATAGGTTCACGTCACTACTGGAGGGTGAAACCTTGAATAATTAGTAACGTTATCTTCCAATAACAATTCGCTATTTGCGTAGCTCCTGTATCGTAATTTAAGCAAATAGTAATTAAGGATGATATTGTGTTTATAAAAATTTATTCCAGCTTGAATTTGTTATACGTGCAGGGTTGGACTTGAAATGTAAATGCCACCCCTGGCCGGCGACTACTCTCCCGTATTTATTGACGCTATTTTCTAGATTGAGTTGCGAAATGGAAATTTGCTTAATGGCAAAACCGGCAAAATTGCTTTTACAATATTACTATTTCGGCATTGCTTTTATTTATTTAAAAAGCACATAAAGCCGTACTCGACGCTCAAATTAGAATCGTGACTTTGTCACCCGGTTCCTCGAGCACTCTTTCACAAGCACTGAACACAAACATACCGAGCATGCACCAATATTCACAGCTCAACAAAACGAATGTAAACACGTTTCATAAAATAACACGTATTTAGAAAATTATAATAAGTCTCTTCATTTATTATTTATACACACACACACACACATATGACACGTTCCACACACACACACACATATGACACGTTCCACACACACACACACACACACACACATACATTCAGTAGAGATGTGTTGTTTATTGCGCAATATTCGAATTCCTAAGGGAGAAACAGGCAATATTGACAGCGTGTGCTTGACAATGTGTACCTACACGCAAGACGAGTATAATTACCTGTATTTCTGTCTCATTTTAACTAATAAACACACAAATACAACTTGTCTCATACAACGCAATTGAGCCATTTATGGAGTTTAGTTTTTATTTAGTTTCTTAACTTTAAGCAACCCTCTAACGAATGTTCTAGATACTAGAAAATGTGTCAGTGTATCGAGGTGACCTTGAGGCGTGTTGCTAATCCAACACTGACCACAGTTACAGGCAATCTCAGCAATATTTGTTCACATCTATCTAGACACCCTATCACTTGTAGCAAGTGCGCCAGAAAAGGGCAATTCCTCACGTGTTGCGTTGGCCGTGACCTGTTTTCGCGATTGTTTTTTTATTTTTTTATTTTTCGCACCGAATATCTAATTGATTTGCTAAAGGCATTTCGGACGACATATACTATTTTCAATCTAGTTAGTGCAACAATTGGCACATCAGTCAATATGTTATAAGGGACAAGGAATTGATTCTTAACGAACTTATTTAGGTCACTAGATTTTATTTATTTTGTTATTAAGAGCTAACTTCATGGTCATTTTGACTATCTTATACGATTATAAGTGAAATAAAACTTTTAACGTATTTGATTTGTTTTATTATTTTTAAATATATAATTTATTATTAATGCATCGCTTATGATATTGAAAACGCATCTTCATATGCGTTTGGATGTTTGGTGCGAAGCTCTAGGCGCAACAAGAAAAGGGAACGGCCTGTGCGATATTTCAAGGCCGTTCTGAACACCGTGACCTTGATGATTTGACCCTGTGTGCCACTATCATCGATTTTTCACGCACTCCACGTGCCGTATGCTCACACACGTATTATTAACACCAAAATATGTTCAATTTTTATCTACAATTCGTGTATATATGTTTTATTCAATATTAGATTTGTATTAAATAAATTACGATTGTGAGTAATCGTTTTTGTAATATCTGGAATTAATATTTAACTACCCCTAATAAAATTTGGTGGTAGCCTTGGGGCCCGGTGCTATAAATAGTGTATCGTGAAAGTTCAAATGGTAAGGACGTATCGAGGACGAAATTAAATGTGTGTTTAAAAAATAAATATTATTAGGTGGACCGCACGAGAGGTATTTGCATAAATGGGCGCCGCAAAAACAAATTGCGAAATTCACAAAAGAATGAAAACATTTCACATTTCACTACAAATACGTTTGTAATGCAAATCAGCTGCTACAATTCGTATATAGTATACTATGCGAAATGTACGCGTTTTCTATTGATAATTGCTATCAAATGTTATATTTACTATGTATGAATATATCGTAATTAAAGTTGCATTTACTAATTTACATAATTGTTTTTAAATTAGAAAAACACAAAAACATATGTATCACATACACACGACACAACACGCGCAATATACACTTACCAACAATACACACACACACTCACATACATACATACATACGTACACAAACATACACACACACACACAGAAAGACACACAGACATGCACAGAAAAACACAGACACACACACACACACACATACATACAATCGTACAAACCCACAGACAGACACACACACACACACACACACACATACATACAATCGTACACACACACACACACACACATACACACACACACTCACTCACACACACACTCACACACACACACACACACACACACACACACACACACACACACACACACACACACACACACACACACACACACACACACACACACACACACACACACACACACACACACACACACACTCACACACACACACAAACACACACAATATGAGTGACTATGACAAATAAGTATCTTATATATATGAAAAAGCTCTGTTTTGATACTTTCGCAAATTAATTTGTACGTATTGCAACGTGTAATTTGATGTTATTTACGTATTTGCGCGTAGACTGTTTGTCAAATGAATACTTATTAACTGAATCCTTTCAATATTGAACAGTAATTTATTGTGTACAGTTCGATGAATAAATTAAAATTGCCGATATTGTCGCTCACAAATACAACAGTAATTTTTTTTGGGTTTAAGTTTGTAAACCGATTACAATCAAAAATACATCGCTACTAATCATACGTAAATATATAGATGGCTTTTATAATATGAGTGTACATTTCGTTTGAAATTACGAATTAAGAGTAACTTGCAATTTCCCTCGGGCGACAAAAGAACAGCGTTTATTAATAAAGGGGTGTACACATTTTATAATTAATTAGACTCCTAATAGGTGTCTATTAAAATTATTATTATACAAGTTAATTGACGTCAATGTTTTAAATGCAAATTCGGTAATACGTTAGGGTCTACATGTGATATATGAATATAAAATATTCATTGCATAACTTTATTAGGTGCCTGTACGCGAATTTGCAATTGTAATAAATTGCACTAATATAAATATTTATTAATTCCTACAATAAACAATATTTGTTTGAATTTATGACGCGTTGTTGCTATAAGCAGATGAATTTTGGATTTGTTTTAAAATATATATGAAATAAATATTTGTTAACCCTTGCAAAGTGTCTTTTCTTTGTATGGGGTTGTTTCGTATGGGACTTGAAGTAAATTGTAGTGTACAATTAAATTGTGTAATTTATTGTTTTGATTTGTGTATTGTGTGAGTGTTTTCATAGACACTCACCCAGTAGGATAAATCGTATTCCAGTAATCAGTACCAATTGACGTGCACACATGATGCTTTGTAACATTAGACTGACAGTCAACGACGTCCGGCGTCGCGAAAATGTGCCGGTTGCGTCGTGCGCAACTATCGAACGATTATTCTCTACTCTATACCACTATAGAGTGTGTACGATTTTCAACAAAATATTCACTTAGAAAAGTTTTTTTCTGCTAATTAATCAACGAATCACTTCGGTTTACTACCGGGGGGGTTTTTTTTTTCATTTCCGATCTACTACAGGCTAATATGATATCAAATTGCAATATTGGAAAATTAAAACCGTTCCGAATAAAAATTATAATAATTCACTTTAATTAATAACTTTTCCTATTTCACACAAACACACACACATACCAACATACACACGACGACATATATACATACACACCAACACAACATACATACATACATATGCAAATAAACACGACGATATATACATAAATACATATATACATACATACATACATATATAGACACATACATACATTCATACATACACACATATACACACACACAGACACACACATACATACATACATATATACGTACACACACACACACATAAACACACATACATACATATACATCTACACACACACACTCACATATACACACACACACACACACACACATACATATACACTTACACACACACACACACATACATACATACATACATATACACTTACACACACACACACATACATACACACAGTCAGAATCGATTAAAATCTATATTTCTATTGAAATCTCGCGATCGAATTTTTTTTCATGATTATAATACTTACTTATTAGTTCGTATAAGAAAATAAAAAAGAAGCCGATTTCTAAAATATATGTAATTAACAAAATAAGGGAAATGTAAAGTATAAAAGTTATAGATAACAATATAACAAACAATATTTGTTCATAATGTTTGTTGATATTTTCGATCATTTTTGAGATATTTGCCAAACTATGAATTTGTTTATTTCCAAACGAGCTATATGGCGCAACCTATCGTCAAACCTTGGAACTAATACCTTGGAAGTAAACTAAAAGTCAAGCATGGGACGAATGGCATGCATGGGACTCAAGGATATATATTAATTAAATTGGTAACATTGTCAAACAACTGTCATAATAAAAATATTGATAAACCTTTAAAAAGGCGGCTTTTAAGTGTTAAAACAAGGTAAAACCAAGATTTTCAATAATCAAATAAATAACCAGAACTCGTAAGCGTGTATGAGTCCAAATAACAATGTAGGTGTTGGTTCAATAACCTCAATAGATATAAGCTATCATATTGTTTTTGTGGTAGATCACAATGCCTATCGCGGTGTCCGATAAGGCGAAAGGTACCGAACAAATGTGGAACGCATTAAAAACGCACATAATCCGTGAACGGCAACGGAAGAAACAAGAACGCGAAGCAGAAGTCGAAGAGGAACGACTTCGCAAAGAGCGCGAGGCACGCGAACAACAAGATGTCATGTCTTTGGGGGAAACACGCGAACAAATATCGCAACTAGAACTCAAATTGGCGCAACTCAAAGACGAGAAACACCAGTTGTTCTTGCAACTCAAGAAAGTCTTGAACGAAGATGACAATCGACGTCGGCAATTAGTTAAAGAAAACAAGTTTGTTTTTTATATTTATATATATATTAAAAAAAAATCAAAAACGTACCAATTTTATGAATTTTTATTCGATGCAATTTTCAGCGATATGTTAACGATCCAAGCGCTTCCATCCGCTGGTTTGGTGCATCCACAACTATTCTTACCGCAGCCCGTTCAGCGACAAGCGCAAATCGCGCCACAAGGCTTTAAACAATCGAATAAACGCACTCGAAGCCCAAGTCCCCCGTCACAAGTTCCCGTGTCGTTGTATCACCAAGGATACGCGCAATATAAACCACAAAACGTACCGAACACTTCATACCAACCACCTACGCAACAGAGTAAATACATTTGTATTACCATTCAATCTTTAGAAACAAATTACATTCATTGTTTTTCTATAGAAGAAGATAACCGCAGGGGGCACGAACTAGTACGCGCAGTTCTATGGAACAGTAAGTATCTACATAATTACATACATTTACCTACATACATACAGACACACACACAGACAGACAGACGTATACATACATACATAATAAATAAACCAATTTTCTCTAGAAACTCCCCAATACGCAGCGCAACCAAATCAATTCTATGCAGTCCCCCCTCAAGAAGTCGTCTACTATCCCCCCATATCGCGTGAGCCCCCCTTACGAACGATATACGATCCGCAATCACGTCCGCAAACGTACCACATCGAGCCCCCGAAACACGTGGAGCATTACAGTTTGCGTCCCACAGCTGGGGGACACGTACAAATGCAACACAACTTACAACCAGCACAGCCACCAAAAACCGGCAGCATCACCTCCGGCTACCCAGTGCGCAGTCAAACCCAATATCAACCAGTGTCCGCATCGGGACCGGCACTCTACACAACATCCGCGCGGCCGATGTACCAATCGCCGGGAAACCCCATGCAATACCCTACCCGCGATTAATATGTCAGCGACTATAGGAAGGGCAGAGGGGTTCATATTGCATTTATTAAAGCTTTTAATAGGCGTGGTTAGGTTTAATACAGTATAGTAGGCGTGGTTCATATAAAAATTGTTAATGCTAGGTTTATGATCGAAATATTATAACAAACTTATTGTAAATATATGCTTGGGAATTTATTGTATAATTACATTATACTTAATTAATTAAAACTCAAATAACTAAACTATCTATGAATTTTTTTTTTCGAAACTAGTGCGTAAATTTCTTTAAAATATCTCATTTTTCCAATTATTTATTTTTATTTTGTAGAAACTATATAAATACAAGGTGCTAATGGATCATTTGTGTACAAATTGCAATGAATTGGTGGTAATTAATCGTAAAAACGAAGCTCAAGTAGGGGGAAAAGGGACGAACATATATACCTGTCCTTTATTAATAAGTACTATCAAAATGTTGCATGTGTAAAGGATATAAAATTGTGATGCATACAAAATAGTCCTGTATCCGGTATTGCTAATAAATACAAATCGATTGGTACCATTTTGAGAATAAGTCCGAAATTTGTAATTTGCTCGATTAAAAAACCATGAAATACAAGAACGTATTCTTAAACGGTGTCCAATCGAGAAACGGCGACTTGTACACAAATTTAAATCACCCAACTAACCTAGAAATAAATCATCTACGGAGTGATATCCTTATTCTGTATCCACCACTTCTTTCGGATACTTTCCATATTTTCCAAGTTCTCTTGATGGCTCCATGGTTTCAAACGGTGCAACTGGTCCTCTAGAACGTTATCCTGTTTGTCAATATCGCGTGATTTTGGCGCAATCACTGATACAGCGATATAAGCATTCCGCGCCCTCTGTTTATCATAATTCGATCTATACGGCAACGGCAGTCCAGTCACTCGATGATACTGGAACTCAAACTCCTTCTGTTGACTCGTATTCCTCGGTTTACTACTCCACGGGAATATATTTATAGTAGTTGACTTCATTTCATTAGTTTTCTCTACGTTTTCAAACGTTTCATCACTATTCTCCGATAATTTATCATCATTTTTAAGATCTGAGACACTCTTATCTGCTCTTGTCGATATATCTCCAATTTCGCTTCTAGGTGTTTCTAGTTGCGGGGGTTTCACAGAGATGTCGTCTAGATCGGGCCAATTTTGCGTAGTATTTTTGAGTTTAGGCGATTCTTGCAGCGATTCATTTAATAATATGACCAGTTTATTTGATTCTGTTTCGGTTTGAATTGTGGCCGTTGGCTCGAAATGTTTATTATTGATTGTTGTTGGTTCCAAATTGTTATTGATTTGAAAATCGGTCATTAGTTTTTTGGATGTTGTTAGATCTTGATCGATTTTTCCTATAATTAATTATAATAATGGATGAATTAACAAGGAATAAAAAAAATAGTCGACAAGAGCTAAGCGCAAATAAAATATATAAGCGATTTTTCGCGTTTCAATACTATATAAATGTACAGTTAAAAGCACAATGGAAAGTGCAGCTTCAGTTAACAATGCTATCTAAAAAACACAAATCAAAATATGTCGTATGTAATATAGGTGCCACAAATCAAAAATGTTCTGTGCGGTAAAATATATATATATCGTTTTATTATTATTATTTTTTGTTCTTTCGTAACGCCAATCCAGGAAATGGAAATAAAAATATGTGAATGAAATGTTAAAAAGTCCGTTGATGAAATAAAACGTAATAGAAATGTCGCGAGTTCTGTAGAAATTTGCATAAATAAATAAAATGAGATATCTGCGTAACGGTACAAGTTATGAATTTTTTAGCGCGACTGAATATGTGAAAACGTCATTTATCACAAAAAATCTTTCATGCGTCCAATTTTTTTTTTTACTGTAAAACACGAATAGGATTTATAACAATCCCAAGATGGCTATGGCAGACGAACCAATCACATTCACACTACAAATTTACATTTAATAATACTTAAAGTTACTTTAATACAATTTACCAAACTAATAAATATCGAGCGTTATTAATTATAATTCAATTTAAAATTGCATTCATGCAGCTTAATAAGCCAATACTTATACTAATAAGTACTGTAAGTGATTAAATAATATAACTTGCATTAAGCAGTAAAGTTCGTGCAGCTTATAAAGCTAGGGTTGAACAAGTAATATAAACACGCAACCAACATTACATATAAGGATTAAATATGTCTGTATCAAGATACAGAATACGTTTAATCCCTATATGTGTACTGTAGTAAATATAATAATATATATTAAAATAAATCGCTTACGTAACAAACTATGTACTTCATTCCATTGTTGTGGGTGAGCTGCAATGCGTACCATTAACTCTAATAGTAATTCACTTGCGTCCGACTGAACCTGAGAACAAAAAGACTTAATATTTGGGTCGGACTCCCATTTCCACATGTCTAAGGCCTAATAAAAGGCCCGAGGGAAATTGAAAGACGATACACTTTAGCTAATCATGTTTGTTACGCTCTGAAACCGGATGTAGACAACACAAAAAAAAGAACACCGCAACAAGTTCTCCCTGTCGACGAAAACTTTATAGATCTTTTCTTAAAATGTACTCAAAAATAATAATAAATACGAATTTACTAAATAATATTGTTTATTTTTCGTGATATGATATGAAATTGGGTGTGTGCGCGCGTGCGTGCGCGTGTGTGTGTGTTTGGTTTGAAATAGGTGTATAAATTGAAATTGTTTACACATCAAATAGTTGAAAATGACTTTTAGGCACAATGTAGCGAAACGGAAGCGTAATTATACAAGAGAATTGGCTCACAAATTGTTTTCTGTGTTCACGTGAATAAATACGACGATAAAACGACAAATTTCACGAAGCTATAATTAAACAAATTTACTTTTATCGATATATCGATTATCCCAACCCAAGGAAGATAATAAAGAACAGTCTTATTGCGCTCATTATTACAACCTCCCCGTAAATAAATTTCGTAAATCCGCCTCACCAAAAATATATTTTATACGCGATTTTAATTTACTATAAAAATTGATTGAATTCCTTTTATCTGGTCACGTAATTTTTGAATCGTAACCCAGGTATAGTTATGGGGTCATCCCCCGAATGCGGAATACTGCTGACTCGAGGGTGAGTTAGGATTACCACTAATGACAGTAACAAAACCGAATTGAAAGGAAAAACCGAGCGACCAACCACGAAAATTATATTGCCCAACGGGTATACATATGCACTGTCGTGTCATTATTTTGAATTCGTGCGCATTTTTAAGTGCAATAAATTATAATTATAAATCTAGTCGGAAATATAGGACGTTAGAATTTATTTCGCGATGGTATTTCTAATAAACATGTCTAGAAATGTTTTTTTAGCGAAATATTCGACGACAAATTTGATCTATTTAAGCTAACATACTGCATGCTGTCTTGTTTATAATATACAATTCATAATATGAAGGCTACGCCTGAAGCTACGGCAACTCTTATACCATCCACGCCAACAATACACCAGTGACGCAACTTCCGTAACATATTTACATAAAATTTCAATTCCATACGAGATGAGGTTGTATACAGTTTTTGCCTGTACACATCTTTTTTTTTGTTTTAATAATAATATATTTACATTGTTTTAACTAACATTTTTGACAAAACAAACACAACACACGTGTGTATCACGGACATTCCGACATATGGAATACTAACTAGCTTATATTTCGTTAAAAAAATAATCTGCATTTTTTTGTGCTTTGCATATGAACACAGCCGGTTCATTTAACTGTGGTTTATTAAATTACGGATTCTGATAGGTGAATTATTCGCGTGTAAATTCACCAAAAAAAAAATAAAAAAAAATCAATACACATGCGTCAAACCGGTTGCCTATGCTGGTTGTTTGTAGGCGCGATTAAAAATAATTTTTGGAATGAAAGGCGATAAAAAGTGTATAGATTCATCAAAATAAAATTCCACTAGGGTTATTTTGTTAACCGCAGTCTCGTTCGCAAAAAAAATGTTTCTACCCTGTATATTATTTCAGTTGCTATAAAAACCACGCACAATTCTCGGGGTGGCGTTTTTTTTTAAACAAATACTGCCCAAAAAAGGTCAAATATTCAAAATAGGGTAAAAAAAAGTTCTTCGTAGGAACATTCACGTCAAAAACATATAAGGAAGCAACCATAGAGGTCTTTTCGAAAATTATTTATATATTTTTTATAGTTAAATAAACAAAAATAAACGCATATCCTTAATATGAAATGTATATGCCTAATATGAAATATATTTTCCCAATATGGAATGAAGCTCAGTGGGAATTTTCGAAAATTATTTGTGTATTTTTGGTAATTAAATAAACAAAAATAAATGCATATCCCTAATATGAAATGTATATGCCTAATATGAAATAAAGCTTAGCAGTAAATTTCGAATATTATTTGAGTATTTTTTGTAATTAAATAAACAAAAATAAATGCATATCCCTAATATGAAATGTATATGCCTAATATGAAATATATATTACTAATATGAAATAGAGCTTGTATATTTATTTAAATTGGTATAAGGTAGATTTATAAATGTAAGAGAATTATATTTGTGTATAAATATATTTGTACAGATTGCTAAGTATGTCCTTAGTAAGATTTGCAGACGTAGAATGTTATAAAGTCGATGTAAACAAGGATGAAAAGGATGAAAACAATTTTGTTAAATATCAAAGTAAAATAAACTTACTTTTGGTGGTTCGTCTTTGATGTCGTTGGTTTGTTTTTTTATTGGAATTGCACCTAATAACATATTCCGGAATGACTTCTTGTCGACATTGATACCACGTTTCGTTCTCTTGAATTCGCGCGTGTTCATCGCTTCGTGCGAGTCCAGTGGCCCCGTTTCGTTTGCGTTCATCGCAAACTCGTTCTCGCAATCTTTCTCGTCACTCTCCTGGCATTTGCCTGCCGTGGGCGGCGGTGTTTGTATTGTATTATGTCCATTGTCAATAATCTGAACAAAAAAGGGGATAAGAAATACTAAAAGTATTAGCGGCGGCTATTGTTTTTCTAGGTAACATGATAGGTCAATACAGTTAAATAGAAAAATAATAATATCGTATTTTGTGACAAGAATCTCTTATAAAATATTCCGAGAGACGTGTACTTAAGTTTTTACATTAATGGAGTTTTGATATCAACGATTTAGGTCACTTTTTATTACATTTCGGATTATACAGTCTAATTTTTTTTTATTATTTAATAAAAATATCGTTTTTATAAAAATGATATTATAATACATCTATTGACGCTAAATGGAAGTCTGTATCTATTATAGTTTTTAAGTTATAATATTATAAATATGGAGTATTTTTAATATATGTTTATTGTCATTGATTTTGGTCACTTTTGAGAAACATTTAGATAAATCAAAAACTAATATTAATAATTAAACAAAAACAGTTGTATTATATAAAAAAGACTATAATAAATCGATATCTTTTATAGAGAAATCTGTATCTTTTATAGTTTTACGATGTTTTAAAGTTGGAGTATTTTAAACAAGAATTTATTGATAACGATTTTGGTCATTTTTGAGAAACGTTAAGATAATTTAAGAACTGATTTTTTGATTTGACTAAAAATAATTGTATTGCATAAAAAGACTGTAATAAATCGATTGAAACTAAATAGAACTCTGCAACTATTATAGTTTTTGATTTATAGTGTTTTAAAGTTGGAGTATTTTAAACAAGAATTTGTAAATAACGATTTTTATCACTTTTGAGAAACGTTAATATAAATCAAGAACTAGTTTTTTTATTTGTATAAAATAATTATATTGAATAAAAAGACTGTAATAAATCGATTGAAACTAAGTAGAAGTCTGTAGCTGATATAGCTTTTGATTTATAGTGTTTAAAAGTTGGAGTGTTTTTAATAAGAGTTTGTTATCAACGATTTTGGTCACTTTTGAGAAATATTAAGATAAATCGAAGGTAAATTTTTTTCATTAATTATTAATAGTAGTTTTAGGAAGAAAAATGTTTAATAAAGCGATTGGTACTAAGTAGAAGGCTGTATCTTGTTTAGTATTCGAGTTATAGGGTTTGAAAGTTGGAGGTTTCATATTGAAGTATATTAAATTTATTTATGATGCTACTATTTAATGATTAATACTGTGATGTTTAATTGTTATATGTTATCTATAGTCTAGTTCAATAAGGTTCTTGTATACTAACTGACAGTTTGAAACTGATCTGCTTGATATGTAAGCAACTGAAGTTTCAGGAACTTTAGTAGTTTACATGGTTCAACTGAATGCCAGCATGAAGCATATATTGTGGCTGCGATACACTAATACCCTGCTGATGTTGTGATGTACACATGAACGCTCACACAAATATATCTATAGAGGGTAAATCGTAAATTTCACACAACCACACACACACACAAGGTACACATGTTTTTTTTTTAGTTCTTAAGTTTTCCCACTCCACATTATATTCTCCTTCGAAAAATAAATCTCGTTATTTTTCGAGCATAAGACGGCGACGGTAATTTATAGTTTTAGTTTGCCCCCATTCAGATTTCTGCAAATTTCTTATTGTTAGTTCTACGATTCTCGTTAAATAACAATAAATAATGTCTGATATGTTTTTAATAACTTAGAAAGCAACACATTTTCGAGGAAATTGCGAAAACGTTTTTTTTTGTCTTTTAAAAAACATTAATACAAAAAAAATATCAATTTTGTATTAAATTACAAAAGATTCGTATATAAATTATCACGCGGATGGTGTAGTCGTTAAAATAAAATACGACAATGCGAGGAACGCACAAGTATGTACCAACTATGTAACACTGATCGATTAACATCTTTTACGCTTGGAAACAGAACTAATTACTTTACCCTTTCACCAACTTACCCTACTAGATATTACAATTTAAACTAATTATTACAACTATAAACACATCAAAACAAATATTATTCAATAATATTTTATCCATTTCTAAATTAAATACATTAATATTCCGCAACCAAACTAACACCAATACATTACAAAAACGTTCATACTTAACCGTACCACATTATTTATTCACCTAAATTAATATTACAAATATAAAAAAGACAGCTTAATCCCTAAATGCCAAAATAAATCCATTTTTTATCAAATAATTTATTAATTACTGAATTAAATACCATAAAAAAAATATTTCGCAACCAAACTAACACCAATACATTGCAAAAACGTCCCTACTTAAAAGTACTGAATTATTTGTTCTCCTAAACTAATATTACGAATATGAAACATACTGTTTAATCCCTAAGCACAGAATTAAAACCCAAAAGTACGCGTTTTTTTAAAATATACCATCAGTTTTTAAATTATGTAAAATAAAAATATATATTCTGCAACCAAACTAACACCAATACATTGCAAAAACGTCCTTATTCAAACAAACTGATTTATTTGTTCACCTAAATTAATATTGCGACTATAAAACAAATTGTTTAATCCCCAAAATCCGAGATGAAAAACCAATATAATTATTTTTAAATAATATTCCATTAATTTCTCATATATATACAATAAAAAACAAATATTCTGCAACCAAACTAACACCAACACATGCCAAAAACGGCAGCACTCAAACATACCGAATTGTTTGTTGACCTAAATTAATATTGTGACTATAAAGCAAACTGTTTAATCCCTAAAATCCGAGATGAAAAACCAATATAATTAGATTCAATAATAATATTCCATTAATTTCTCAATAATATAGAATAAAAAATAAATTCTGCAACCAAACTAACACTAAACACAAACGTATTGCGGGTAAATTCACGAACGAAACCTTTTTTTTTAGTACGTAAGTCGTAAAAATCATTACGCATTAAAAGTATAGCAACAAATAAATGGGAGTTGCTGTTCCAAATTACCCCATATGAGAGAAAAAAAAATTTTTTTCGCCGATCTTTAGATGTGAACGTAATATCATTGGAGAAAAGTTTCCAACCAATAATATTCGTATAGATACAACGAAAATCTAATTATATTGTTAAAAACTTTCACGAAAATAACTCAATCAGATCTAGATAGTATTATTTTTTTATTTCTATGGAATATGGCAACCGTACAGTGTTGCCATGGTTTTTATCAGTGTTTGTATGCAAATACACATATTTCCATAGCAACAATGGCGCTTTTTTGTGCTTATAGTTTTGAAGTAGACTAATCCGCAACACATATGTGTAACATGAATAGAATGTGTTTAATTAATTTTAATTATGTTTTAAATTAATTAAAAATGTTTCTTCAAGGATAAAATTGCTAGGAATCGAATGGTGTTTAATTGGGTTGAGTAATATTATTTGTTTTTGAGTTTGTAAGTAAAAATGATTTGTTATTTTAGTTTTACTATTATGTAATGTTGGTTGCGGTTATATTTTGGTAAGTAAACGAAATCAAGGTTGGGAAATATTATAGCGCCTTTGGAATAAAGAGGAAAAATGTGTTTTTTTTATATATATATATATATGTGTTTCGCTTGACTTCGCTACAGTTATCGTATGGTTTCAGGCGTTACGATTAAGCAGCTTTTCATGAATTATTGTTATTTCATATTTCCAGGCGAACTGTATTAGGGTTTCAGCATTTATTATTTAATTTTTCTGTCATTTATTTATTTATAGATGCACGTAAAAATGTTATTAATTGATGTTTTCGATACGAAATATAATTTCAGAGCACAGATGGCGCAAATAAATTGTCATGTTCATATGGTGCATTACTCCATTTATTTCTTATATGCTCGAGATGATTCCGTACGTTTTTTTTTGTCCCTTTGCCTTCTTCCGCTTCTTCCAAGTCAATTTACAACTGAAGTTAATCACAATGTCTTATTTTGCGGGCGCACAAAAAACCCTCCGGTTTTTTTTTTTATATCTTCTCAATATTCTATTCTATTCACTGATTGAAATGCATTGACATTGATACTTTTTATACGCTATGTAAGAAGCACGATTTGCTCATAATTAACTTTTCAATTTGATGTTGCGCGGCATTTGTGGTGTTGCCAGAGCGGATAGAATACGTGCGAAATCAAATATTTCAAATACATTCATCGACAAATATAATTTATTTAGGCCACTCGATACGGAACGAACAATTTTCTATATAGTTTACGAATCGCAACTCGCAATTCTATAGAATACACAAAAGCTAATTGAAAACAAACTTCAATGTTTTAAGTTTTTTTTTTTGCGCAAGCATTTATATATCGAAACCAGTGCGAATTATATCAAAAGATACTTAATAGAAAACGTGCCGACTTCCGGTCGTGCAAATAAAAATTTGTCTCAAAGAAAACACCAATAATAAATTTCCAATGACCTCAAATAAATTAATCCTAATCGTCCTAATATTCACAAACCAACAAAAATACCTCTTCTCGTTTATGTATTCCTACTACAAAATACTAAAATGCACCTCCCTAAACACATCCCCGACAAGATATACACACAAACGCATCGAAAAAAAACGCGAAAATATACAAAAAAAAAAAATTTAAACAAATTACATTTGTATTTATTTAAATTAAATAAATACTAATATGCAAAACTCTTGTATTTTATGTTTTCCTACTAGAAAAAAAAACTAAATAACTTCTCGAAAAAACCGTAAATAAATATTAGAAACTGAATTATATTGCGTTAAAATAAATAATTTATAAAACAGTGATTAATAACAAAAAAAAAACCGGTTTGAGATTTGTAAAGAGATGTAATATGTAATATGGGAAATTTCGTTCGATATGTGCCATAAATCTTAATGTAAAAACGAGAAATTCCCTCGAAACTTAATAGAATATTTTATACGAAAATACACGGGTTTATTTTTTTTTTGCGCAAAACTGCTCTCTTTCAACTAGCCATATCAATAGAGTCACTTTGGCGTATATACGACGTTGATAGATTACAAATATGCCTCTTATATGGTTTACGTTACGTTGTTAGACTTATATATATATATAGGACACGCAACTTAAGTTATTTATAGAAACATAATCGTTAATGGTGTTAAAAAAAATTGCGTCAAATATTACAGGGCGACAAATATAATAAGAGGGGTAAAATTGCACTAGTTGCAATAAAAATGATAAAATGGGGTGTTAAAAACTAGTTGATTACATTAAATGCAATTTAAATAATAATAAAAAAAACTTACCTCTTTTAAGATGTCTTTCGCTGTTGTACCTGTACATAAATAATTAATTATGCATTTTTAATATCAATTAATGTTAATACATACAAAAAAAAAACTAGAATTTTTAATTAGTAATTACATTAAAAGCTCCAATATACAAGTTATTAATAATAAAATAATTATATATGCAAATTTACATATTTCGTCAAATATTTTCTCGACCTAAATTCACATCTAAATGATTGGCATGCGAAAGTATTGATTGAAATATAGGTGCATATGTTGTTCGAGAGGTGTATTAGCACGAAAATAAGTGATAAATCATTAATATCAATCAGAAAAACGACTTACCGTCACCCAAAGACGTTGTAAACATGAGTGTTAGACATAAACAGATTACTATTGAGTATATCATCGTTCGGCTTAACGCGAACTGTTCCGTTCGAAAACCTATGCAATAACGGTGGTTTTATGTTTAATTGGTGTTATCACTGATTTTAGAGAAACGTATAATCATTTTTTTATTAGAAAAAACACTTGGTTCACCCTCTACGACGGTTCGAAGACCACTAGTTTGCGCCTTAACATACCCCCAAATGCAACCCACATTACACACCAGTTACACACCATTACATACTACCACTATACAGTGCTTCTCAAACACACCGAAAAACCACTAAAAAATCACAATAAACCACGTTTTACACTTAAAAACCCTAAACAAACAATTTTATAATAAATATATCACAGTATTTTCAACACTAAAATCAATATATATTTCGAACTATACAAATTTTTAAAACATTTTTGAACATATTGAGAGCTTTTGTTACTATAACAGTGGTTATCAACCCAATATCTATTAAATCTAAATAATAACATAATAAATAAAGTACTTATTATAGAATTTATTTATGATTTAATCGTTTTTTATTGATTTATTGATGATTTTTATTAAATGAGCTGTGTTTCGATTGTGTATGATTGGTTTTTAGTTGATTGGGTAAAACATTTTTATGTGCGTAGACTGTAAACGCCGGAACCAGCTGAGATTTAAAATTATTTTAACGGAAATTTGTATTAAGACCGTTGAAATTTGGTTGAAATGTGTTTAGTCTGGTGCTTGTGTTTTTAGACGTAATTCGTTAAAGTTCTCGTTACATTACACTTTATTTACATTGCACATTGTTATTGTTTCCGTTATTATACGTTTGTAAGGTATGTTATGTTGATTTGTATGAAATAAATCGTTTCACAATGCCGGCCATGTGTTTTACATTTTTTTTATGATTTCAATCAATTGTTATTTTAACGTTGTTCTCGGCGGTTTTGTTATTATTTATTTATCAAATATGTGCAGTCGATAGTAAGTATTGATTCAATTGTTGTAATTATTACATATTTCACGATTTACGACGTTAGTTATTTACACTAATTTCTCATAAATTTGAATCAAATGTATAATTTTATAAATAAACGATTTTTAATACGTACATCTTAAGTCAATTACGAATATTTTGCAACGATTTATAGAAAAATGTCGGGTCGTCGAAGCGTTTCGTGCGAACCAGAAGATTTGTTACTGTCATCGTTGCGGCGATCAGCTCGAATCCGATCGAAAACACCAGTCACGGAAGTTGAAGAGGCAGCTGCTGTAAGCACGCCAAATAAACGCTCGCGAAGATCGCTATCAACGCAAGAAGACTCGGTCGGTGATGCTAAACCAAACAAACGACGATCGCTACGCAGTACTGATTCCCCGATTCGAGCACTAGAAACTGAAACGCTTGCCCCGGTGCGACGAACGCGACGCTCCACATCTACACAAGAATTGGAAGCGAAAAAAGATGAGGTTGCAACGAGTTCGAAAGCGAAAGATACGTCAACGGATAATGATAGCGCTTCGGAGAAACCTAAAAGCACGCGTAGTCGTAGATTAAGTCAATCACCTACTACTTCAGTCACTTCCAGTAAATCGTTAACCAAATCCAGGAAATTGCTCACTGATATCTTTGTGGAAGACTCCGCATTGTCGAAACTAGATATAATAGCTGAAGACGATTCGGAAGCGTCGCCCGCGAAAATTGCGCGCGAAAAAGAATTAAATAATAATGCAAAAAATCCCGGACAAGCGGAATCCCTAAATAGTGATTCAAAAATTGATGAAAATACTACGCCTAGTAAAGCTTCTAAAAAAGCATTAAAATTACAAGAAGAAGAAGAAGCGAAACAGAATGAAAATACATCACCTGAAAAAGTGATTCAAACTGAGAAGAGTCCAGTAAAATTAGACAATCCAATCGTTGTTTTGCACTCTCAAGACGATAAAATAGCAACTAAGGATATAAAATCATCGCCTAAAAGAATTAAAGAATCAACTGTCAGTGAAAAGAGTCCAGTGAAATCACAAAATCCAAACGCCCTTTTGGATACATCGCAAAATGAAGAAATAGCGAAACAAGATATTAAAACAACGCCTAAAAAAGCTTCAACAGATATGGGTGAAACATTACCGAATCTATTCGTTCATTTGAACTCGTCACCAGTCGTAGCAAGCACTGAAAAACCCTCAGGAAAATTACAAACTTCAATCGTCAGTGTGGAATCTCCAAAACTCATGGACAAAGAATCATCCCATCCGGATATTGAGAAGACGCCTGGAAAAGCTACGAAAACGCCAGTGAAATTACAAACTTCAATCACACGTTTGGATTCCCCGAATGATATGGAAGACCTAACGGAACAAGATATTAAACAAACGCCTAAAAAGTCTCCAAAAAAATCAACTGACACTGAAAAAACACCGAAGAAAATAGAAACGTCAGTTACGCATTCGGTTTCACCGAAAGTCGTTGAAGAAGATTTAACGCAACAAGATATTAAACAAACGCCTAAAAAGCCTACTAAAAAATCAGCTGGCACTGAAAATACACCAGGGAAATTAGAAGCTTCAATCACATATATCGAATCTCCGAAAGCCGTGGAAGAGGATGTATCAGAAGAAGAAGTTAAACAGACGCCTGAAAAAACTACTCAAAAATTAGCTAGCCCTAAAAAAACTCCAAAAAAATTAGAAACTTCCGCAACTCGTTCGGATTCTCCGAAAGTTATAGAAGATTTAGCGCAGCAAACGCCTAAAAAGGCTACTAAAAAATCAGCTGGCACTGAAAAGACACCAGCGAAATCAGAAGCTTCAGACACACGTTTGGATTCTCCAAAAGCCATAAAAGAAGACTTATCACAACAGGATGTTGAACAAACTACTGAAAAGACTACTCAAAAATTAGCTAGCACTAAAAAAAGTCCAAGAAAATTAGAAACTTCCGACACTCGTTCGGATTCTCCGAAAGTTATAGAAGATTTAGCGCAACAATCGCCTAAAAAGGCTACTAAAAAATCAGCTGGCACTGAAACTACACCGGAGAAATTAGAAACTTCAATCACGCGTTCGGATTCTCCGAAAGTCGTAGAAGATTCAACGCAACAAGATGTTAAACAAACGCCTAAAAAGGCTACTAAAAAATCTGCTACCACTGAAAAAACACCAGGGAAATCAGAAACTTCCGACACACATTTGGATTCTTCAAATGCCGTAGATGTATCACAACAGGATGTTGAACAAACGCCTGAAAAGCCTACTCATAAATTAACTGGCGCTAAAAAAACTCCAAGAAAATTAGAAACTTCAGACACACATTCGGATTCTCCGAAAGTCATAAAAGAAGATTTATCACAAGATGTTGAAAAAACGCCTGAAAAAACAAGTAAAAAAATAGCTGCCTCTGAAAAAACGCCTGCGAAATTAGAAACTTCAGTCACACGTTTGGATTCCCCGAAACTTGCAGAAAAAGATTTAGCACAAGATGTTAAACAATCGCCTAAGACGGCTACTAAAAAAATAGCTGGCTCTGAAAATACCCCAGGGAAATTAGAAACTTCGATCGCACGGTTAGATTCTCCAAGAGTCGTAAAAGAAGCTTTATCACAACAGGATGTTAAATATACGCCTGAAAAGACTAGTCAAAAATTAACTGGCAGTAAAAAAACCCCAAAGAAATTAGATACTTCAGTCACACATTTGGATTCTCCAAAAGCCGTAGAAGATGTATCACAACAGGATGTTGAACAAACGCCTGAAAAGTCTACTCAAAAATTAACTGGTGCTAAAAAAACTCCAAGGAAATTAGAAGAAGATGAAGATATTAAACAATCACCCGAAAAAAATACTAAACAATTAAACGATATTGAAAAAACTCTAGACATTCCAGTCGATCTATTGGTCTCTCCAGAACCCATAAAAAAAGAAATATCCGAACAGGATATTGAACCAACTCCTGAATTAGCTGAAACTGAAAAAACTCCATTAAAATTACGCACTTCATCTGCCCGCCAAGCTTCTCCAAAATCATCAACTAAAGATGACATTCAGATTTCCGAAAAAACACCAAATAAATTACAAAAAACCGACGATATTTCTCTAACAAACGAATCGAAAACTAACATATCCCTTGTAACAACGTTAAATCAATCGATTAAAGAAAAAAATGGCGAAACATCTGAATCGAATAGTACTAAAAAAATCGGTTACGTTTTAGAAGAACCGCGTACCGAACCAGTCAGCGAATCTGAAACGAATATTTCGATTGTTTGCGCTACAAGTGGATTGATCAAAGAAGTTGATATCGACGAAAAATCCGAATCAAATATCTCAATCGTCGACAATAAGAACTTAAAATTCACAGCCGTCAGCATGGAATTGAGCAATTCAAATGAAATACTAAATTTAGTTTTAGACGAACCCACAGGTAACTAACCATAAATCATTTATAACTAAATTAGTAATTACTACATTTAATTTTTTATTCATATTTATAGAAACTGATGAATCTCGCGAGTTTAGCGATGAAGAAATTATTTATTCGCCTAAAAAACCAACAAGTAACAAATTCTAAATTTATTTCTTTGACATTATATTAATATTAACTATTTCACTAGATTCCGACAAGAAGAAGAAGAAGAGTACATCAAACACGAATGTACAATTAAAGTCTTCATTTAGTAAGAAACAAACAGGTACTGCAATCAATGTTTGTATAATTAATTTACCCTCTACAATTAAATAACATTTTATAGATACTGATGATTTTTGCTCTTCGAGTGAAGAAGAAGTTGTTCCTTTGCGAAAAAAGCATTTTATAACTCCTAAAAAATTCATAAAAACTGATGCATTTTACGATTCTAGTGAAGCAAAAAAGTCTCCGATAAAAAAATATACAAAAATGTTCGAATCTTCATTTGCTAAAAAACGAACCGGTAATACTCCAATATATATAATCGACGAAGTTATACTTATTTTAATCCTTTTTTTTTTATAGAAACTGATGATTCTTACGATTCGAGCGAAGAAGAAATTGAGTCTCGTAAAAGTGTAACAGGTAACGAGTAATATACTTAATATTCATATTTAATTTAATCATATATTTAAAAGATTCCAGTAATAAGAAGAATGGAACCCCGAAAAAAGGATCTTCATTTAATGATGAAGAGCGAAATGGTAAACATACGAATGAAATTCCTTTAACTGTTATTGTATTCCTTTAAATGTTTCTAGAAACTGATGAATCTTACGACTCGAGTGTTTCCAGTGAAGATAAAAGCCGTATAGGTATCAACAATCGAAAGCGATGTTTCATTGCTGTCTATACAATTTGTTATTAGTTTCAGATTCTGAAGATGATATAAGTCGTAACCGGAATGAATTCATCGACGATATGGCATCGGAAGGCACTGAATCTTCCTCACAATCCGTCAACAGCAACGAAATCATAGATATAGGAGAGTCGGTCGGTAGCACTAGTTCGCAATACGATTCCTCCGAAGACGATTACGAAAACGATTCGTTCATCGTAGACGATGATGTACCTATCACCTCAGCTAGTTCATCCAATGAAGACGACGACCAAAAACCACTTAAACGAAAACGAATCATAACTATCGATTCCGATTCGGAACCGGAAATTGCCCCGAACTTAGAAACTCTATCCACACACGCGTTTAGTGGTTCAGCGCCTTCGCTGGTCTCAGTAAATCAAGCAAATCCTACTGAATCAGATCTGGAAATGAATCGATCACAGAATGAACAATTAAGTCAGATGATTGAACAAGAAATTGAATCTATGCCGGTTCCTCTAAAATCTCGAAATATATCAACAGATAAAGATGCGATTATTAATAAATCACCAAATGTGAAGAAGTCAACAAAAGTCACATCTGATTCGAAATCGATCGATGAAGATGAAGAAATGACCGTCCAGAAAGTGGAAGAAATTTCGAAGGAAATCGACGAATTATTTGCAAAAGAAGTCAATAAACCCCTCAGCGAACTAACAAAAGAAGAAATTGAAGAAAACACTTCCATCCACATGACTAATAGACCGAAACTCAATCAACAACAATATGTAGATAAATTAGATATGTTCTTTTCTACATTTAAAACGTCAGATAAAAGTCTAAACACTTCGGAAGAAAAGAAAACAGACGAACCGGAACAAGTCACATTCCAGGATGATGTTGAAGAAGTAGAAACTGAAGAAAAGAAAGATATAAAACAAATAAACGACGATAATATATCTCAATTAGATTTACCTGAAGAAACGGAAAAATTAGAAGAAACGTCAGTTGAAGATAAGAAAGAAAATTCAGACAAGGAATCAACAAGTACTAAAAAAAGCGATAAACGAAGATCTGAGGAATTTGAAGAAATTGTATCATATTTTTATGATATTACTGCTAGTGAAATGAATGAAAACAGTCCGCAAAAGAAGAAATCTAAAATATCAATTGCAAAAACACAATCACCAGTGGCTGAAACTTTAAATCTTTCATCATCTGGAAAGAAAATACAATCTAGAAAATCTATCGATAGCACTCAATCACTAATTGCTGAAACAGCACACATAGCTTCACCGGAAAAGAAAAAGAAGTCTAGAAAATCAATGGAAAACACAGAACCGCCAGTAACTGAAATTTCAGATCTAGCTTCACCTGGAAAGAAAACGAAAAAATCTAAGAAGTCAATGGAGTACACAGACGTGTCAATAATTGAAACTTCAGATCTAGTTTCACCTGAAAAGAAAAAGAAGTCTAAACAAATAATCGACGACACAGAAACACCAATTGATGAAACTTCAGAACTATCATCACCTGAAAAGAAAAAGAATAAATTGAAAAAATCTATGGATAACACAGAACTGTCAGTGATTGACACAGAAGTGTCAATAATTGAAACTTCAGATCTAGTTTCATCTAAAAAGAAAAAGAAGTCTAAAAAATCAATCGACAACACAGAATCATCAATTGCTGATACTTCAAATCTATCTTCATCTAAAAAGAAGAAGAAGAAATCTAACATATTAATCGATAGCACACAATCACCAGAATCGGAAACTTTAGAACTATCTTCACCTGAAAAGAAAAAGAAGAAATCTAAAATATTAATCGATAGCACAGAATCACTAGAAACTGAAACTTTAGAACTATCTTCACCTGAAAAGAAAAAGAAGAAATCTAAAATATTAACCGATAGCGCAGAATCACTAGAAACTGAAACTTTAGAACTATCTTCACCTGAAAAGAAAAAGAAGAAATCTAAAATATTAACCGATAGCGCAGAATCACCAGAAACTGTAACTTTAGAAGTATCTTCACCTGAAAAGAAGAAGAAGAAGAAATCTAAAATATTAATAAATATTACAGAATCACTAGAAACTGAAACTTTAGAACTATCTTCACCTGAAAAGAAAAAGAAGAAATCTAAGATATTAACCGAAAGCACAGAATCACCAGAAACGGAAACTTTAGAAGTATCTTCACCTGAAAAGAAGAAGAAGATATCTAAAATATTAGTCGATAGTACAGAATCACCAGAAACTGAAACTTTAGAACTATCTTCACCTAAAAAGAAAAGAAAAAGGGCCAAAATATCAATCGACTGCAATGAGTTGCCAGTTGCTGAAACTATCAATGTAACCTTAACTGTAAAGAAACAGAAGAAATCTAAAAAATCAATGGAAAATATAGCATTACCTATAACTGAAGCTCCAGAAATATCTTTACCTAAAAAGAAAAAGAAGAAATCTAAAAAATCAATCAAAAACATAGAATTGCCAGTTGGTGAAATTTTGGATCAATCTCTAACTAAAAAGAAAAAGAAGAAAGCTAAAAAATCAATTGAATACACAGAAACGCTAGTAACTGAAACTTCAGATATTTCTTCACCGAAAAAGAAAAGAAAGAAATCTAAAAAATCAACCAATACCCAATCACCAGTTACTGAAACGTCAAATCTATTATCACCTGAAGAAATAGAAAGTGCACAGTTACCAGTTCCTAAAAAGAAAACTAAGAAATCTAAAATACATGTTGATAACACAGAAATACCAGTTGCTGAAACCTCAGGGAAGAAAGCCAAGAAACATAAATTATCAATCGAAGAAGCGGAAGCAAATGAAATTACAAGTTTATTTTCACATAAAAAGAAACTTAAGACTTCTAACGACGACACACAATTACCAGTTACTGAAACTGTAACCGTATCTTCAAACGAAAAGAAAGCACGCCGTAAAAAGAAAACAATTGGAGTAAGTCAGGATATCAATTTAATTACTAATGAAGACAATAATGAGAAGCCTATGAAAAAGAAGAAAACGAAAAAAATGTTTAGTCATGAAGTAGAATCGGTGGAAGCTTCATCAAATGACACATTTAAGATAGAAGAAGAGAACTTTTCCATAATACCAGACAAATCAATAACTGACAATAAGTCTTCCGGTGAAAAGAAGAAACGAAAGAAAAAGAAATCAAACACAGTAACGGCAACTAGTGAAATGGAAGACGCATGCGAATTAATTAACGAAGAACCACTAGATGGATCAGTGGATAAAAAGAAGAAAACAACAGATTCAACAAATTGGAGAGTAGAAAATAATTCAGATAAGACTGCTAAATCTCCTTCAAAGAAAATGAAGAAGACGAAACAACCAATCAGTGATTTAGAATATAAGTTAAAACAAACGAAAATAAAACCGCTTCCAGCACATGTCTTAAAATTCATTGTTGAAAAGAAGGCCGCTGTGCCCTCAAAAAGCGAGACTGATTTTGTGCCACAACAAACTTCCATAAATATCTACAAAAATCTAATTAGGCCCAGCGGGTCAGGCACAACATCGAAACAAATCAAAATCGAACATTCAATCAATAGAACGTCGATTAAAATCAGAAAAAATAAAAAGCAAAAGCGGGACAGCTTTCTCAAACCAGAACTAATTAAAGCCGGCTTAAATAGTGGCGAGAGTTGCTATAATTTTAAAGAAGAATACCTATTCGGTGATAAAGTCAACCGGATGTCGTTATTGTTGCAAAAGAAGAAAAAACACTAAAGTATTTTAAGATATTCCATAATTTGTTAATTAATTATTTAATAAGTGAACGAAATCAATGCCTTCAACGGCATTCATTATATATTTTTTTTATGTATTTCTTAATGTTTCTATTTAGTTTCTACAATAAATCTTAAAATAAGTATCCTGTAATTAGTATTTAAAAATGTTTTTGTTTAAGATACATATTTAATTAAGTTAATTGAAATACATTCTATGATCAAAGTTTTGGGTTTAATATATAAAATATTCCTACCTTTCAACACCTAAATATTAAATGTTTCTATGGAAATTATTATGTCAAAAGTCTAAATAATTGTTGTGATATTTAAAATTACGCAAGTAGAGTGAAAATTTTGAAATTATTAACGGTTGTTTTGATCTATTTCCGTTCATGCGCAGTGGTAACCACCTGGCATTTACAGATGTGAATTTTTTTTGTGTAGAGAACCGCACAAATGTATGACGGCGTTTCTCTTGTGCTTTTAAAGTGGCAAACAGGTGTTAATAATTCTTGTTATTTATTGAAATTATCGTAAGACGTACATGGTTTTACATAGAGACGGTGTAAACGAGCGTAATAACGAACAAGTGATTTAAATCGTGATTGTTTCCATTGTAAATAGAGTAATGTAATTTTTCCCTCCAAACTGTAATCTCGGTAAAAGTGTGATTTTACCATGCCGTTACTGCGTAAAAAGGAATTCCAAACGACATCTGTACCCGAATTACTTCGCGATGACGAAGAAGTATTCCATTGCGAAGTTACAAATGAAATATTTCGTGATTACGAGTGAGTAAACATGGGTCATTCTAAACTCGATACATTTTTAATGCGTTCTAATTCAGTTACCACGTTCTAACGGTTTTTTACTTTCTGGACTATTCTACGCTACATTTTAATTCCCATGATTGTCATATATTAAAGAAACATCCCAAAAAATCGCATTGTGCATCCGTTCTATTTTCGAACAAATATATTACATAAAATTATCTATCGGCTCACGAGAATCATCATCGCACAAATGGATGCACACATATCGTCACATATCCAATCAACTTGCGCCAAATCATGATTTGACACTGATTTTTATAATTTAGGTTATATCTGAACGTTCTAGAACGATTATCGATTCTATAATTGTCCAACCCTGTAAACATGCCGATATCCAATAAATAAATCATTTTCGAACACTTGTCACATTCATTTATTTTTTCTCCTCTCAATTAGCGAATTTTGCCAACGGATCATTTTGGTTAATTCGATGGTTTGGTCATGTGCCATGACCGGCAAAACGAATCTAACGTACGCAGAAGCCCTCCAAAGCGAGGAAATCGCGAAGAAAAGCCTCAGGGACTTCCCCATGGAGCTACGCATACCCGTATTGTATTTAGCGTCTAGAACGAGGCGTTCCGGTTTCGGTGAAATGACCGACGACGTATTTATGTTCGTAAAAGATCGCTATTTCGTTGGCGAAATTGTCGAATCTAGTTTCACCGAAAATAACTGGCGCGAATCACATGTTCTGCAAGTTATTTCACCGAACGAAGAACAGCTAGAGAAGTACACGAAAACAAATGGGTAATTATTTTTAATTACAACTTCATTAAAGCGGGAAACACCTTTAAAATATTAATTTTTTTTAGTAAATTACCCGATAAATCGTTTTATCCCCCACCATCGTTGTTTCGTTACGAAATCGAGCAATTGGACGCGAATGACCAGGATTCGAGTCATGTTATGATGCTGGAAGCCAGCCATGTGCGACGTAAAAAAGGACCGTATACAAAAGAGAAGAATCGTTTGTTCCTCAAACAATTCGTTGAATTGAACGAGCAGGGTTTGGTTGTGATTAAAGAGGCTGCGAAACGAAAGTATCGACTTGATTCGGTGCGATTCGATCACATTTTCGATGGACCGTTACCAGAATTCGAACAAACTAAGAAACAGAGGCATGTTAATGGTAAAAAGGTGGTGCAACGACAGGAGACGATGTCGAAGTATTTGGAGAAGCATAAAACTGCGGACAGCCCGAGCGTGAATGGGAAGTCTTTGTTGGAGGAAATGAAAAAGAAAGAAGAGGAGTATAAGCAAAAGGTGGCGGATATGAAAGCGAAACGGGCGGAGGAGAAAGTTTTAGAGAAACAGAAACGGAAGGAGGAGAATTTAAAAATGACTACTTATGTGAAAGAGTGGTATAAACCGAAAGAGGATTTGGAATTAGAGGATCAAAAAGTGAGGCATTTTGAGTTATTTATTATTATTTTTTTGTAAGTTTGTAACTTAAGAGTCTAAATAGTTTATTATTAATTGAATCGCAAAAATTCCTGAGTGTTTTTCATAAATGATTTGTTTTAAGGTCCTACCGACCCCAACTGAAGTTCAATCAAAGATCCCATCGAAATATTTCGGCGATACATTAATGGTCCTAGAATTTGTCAACTCGTTTTCGACGTTATTATCCGCGAAAGATTTTTTCCCCGGGGGCCTCACAATGGATTTATTGGAAAGGGCCCTGATAGAAAAAGAGGTAAATACGTTTATTATTAATAAATGTTAAACATAAAATTTATAAATTATTGCTCACATTACCTACACGTAAAACGGGTTGCGTAACTTAGAATTTATATAACAATTCAAAAGTAAAAATATAGGTTAATTTTGGTATAAAGCTCAAAAATATGTTTAAGTTAATTGGTTACAATCTGAAAGCTTATAGATTTTCTTTTATTTGTATATATTTAGGTAACAGGACCACTTACAGACGTTATTCAAATGCTTCTAACAACGCTATTCAATGTACAAGATGAAGAAGCGGCCGCAAATAAAGAAAGTCATACTACATCAGGTAATTAATAATTCTGCTTAATTAATTTATTATATGTGCTCCGAAATAAATATTTGAGTATTGTGTTAGGATGTTTTACATATTTGCTTAAAAATTATTTATTAATATACAACTTTAACAATTATAAACCTAAAGACCGAGCAGTATCAACATCGGGGAAATGAGTGAAATCAATTTTTTTATAACAACTCTCCAACAGCTCTTTCAACTCAATCGCATGTTCTATGTCCCGCGTCTCGCAAATCACTTTCACTTGTACACTAAACACGTCCGAGCTCACCCAAGCTCTTTCATGCATAATATCTTTAATCGAAACCCCCATTTTATGCATACGTTCCGTTAATTCGGCGATACCACCCGGTCGATCACTAACAGTCACTTGAAACTTGAGCAACCGCCCCAAAACCGCTAAACCCCTCTCTAAACATCGGCCTAAAATCGTCGTATCTATATTCCCGCCTGATAGAATCACCACAACTCGTTTGCCCTTCAATTCCGGTAAATTACCGGATAGGATTGCCGCTAATCCCGCCGCCCCTGCTCCTTCAACAACACATTTTTCGTGTTCGACAAGCGCTAGGATTGAAATCGCGAGTAGTTCTTCTTTCACAATGACTATTTTGTCGATTAGATTGCGCGCGGTTTCGAATGAATTCCGCCCCACTTTGGGAACGGCTAAACCGTCAGCGAGGGTAGCTTCGATGGGGACGTGCACTGGTTTACCAGCGGATAACGCTTTTGAGAAGCTTGCACAACGTTCCGATTCAACTCCGATTATTTTCGTATTTGGTGATAATGCCTTAACGGCAGTAGCTACACCTGCGATTAATCCACCGCCCCCAACCGGCACTATTACCGCGTCTATATTAGGGACTTCATCCATTATTTCCAAACCAATAGTACCCTGTCCCGCCATTATATGTGGGTGATCATAACTAAAAATTAAATCAATTTATGTAAATATAATTGAGTCCTTGAATTGTAATAAATTGCGTACCCGTTAATATAGGTCAAACCATTCTCCTTGGCGAGTTGCATCGCATATGTTTTCGCTTCTCTCATATCTTTCCCTTGAACAATCACATTCGCTTTATAACATCTACATCTTTGTATCTTCATAATTGGTGCGACAATCGGCATAATCACAGTGACAGGAATATCTAGTTTCATACCATGGTAACTTAAAGCTTGTGCGTGATTACCCAACGACGCACTTATAACGCCAATGGATTTCTTGTCTTTCGGAAGCATCATTAACGCGTACCGTGCACCGCGTTCTTTAAAACTGCCCGAAAACTGTAGGAAATCTTTCTTGAGATAGATTTCGATGCCGGTTGTTTCGCAAAAATGCGATTTGATACATGGCGTTGCAACTATGCCGGATTTGACGATGTACGATGCGGATGTCACGTCTTCGAATGTGATTTTTTGTGGTTGTTCACCCATAGGTAATTTATCTTGCATTGTTTCCACCAAATCGAGCCCGTTCACATGCATTAAGTCTTCCATTTTTCGGTGCGCTCTGCGAACGGATCAAATCAAAACTGAATGTGTGTTTTTGAAACGCAACTTATAATTGCGATAAGCTTTGACACCGTAATCTCATAATTCAATGTTTATACCGGGTGATGTGACACGTACACAAATTCAAATAATTTCTGACTAGTTTTAATCGAAATTTACAACAAAAAAAACTCGTTTTATTAAAGGAACATTTAATTTAAAAAAAAAACTTGCATATTTTAAGAACGAGAATTAGTTTTGTGAAATTCTAAACTCAAGTGGAGGGAGAAAGTATTTTTGGAAATATATACATTAGAGGTCAAATTTGAGCCCTTAACTTTCGCGTTAGGAATTTTTCGACTATTTACAATAATGGTCTAATCACTATCTAATTGCACTCCAAATATTATTTGATTTGCGTATCAGACTGTCTTATCAATCGTCTAGGAATCATTCTAATTTTTATCAATTTCGACTCATTTTTTTTATCAAATAAATAAACAATATACACGTATCTGTTTATATATAAATGACCTTTGATTTTCCAAATATTATTCATATGATTTAGCGCAAATTTATGCGATAACAATCATAATTACTTCAAAAACCACTTCACATATTTCTCCAAAACAAAATTCTAGCAATTAAATTCATTGCAGATTTATCCTCGGACGATTTAAATCTAACGTTATCGGAATCAATTCGTCTAGCGACAATGGCTTCCAATTGGAGCATGTACTACCAAGGAATGCCCCTAGGTCGTCTACCACTATACCCCCTAACACTATCAGAAGTATTACGATTACATTTGCTTAGTTCTGGCGCCCGTTGCAATGAAGCAGCATCCAAATGGCGATACCAACAACGCGGTGGTTACACCAGCGAAGACGATCCTGGTTTAACACTCCGTATGAAATACCCTCATATACTCAAAGCCCTTGCAGTGCACAACATCAATCAATTACACATTTCTGATAAGATAAAAGTCTTAACGTGCTTGGTGGATCAGTTATTAACGTATGCAGATGTCCGAGATGCAATCGAAGAACGATTGGATCGCACGAAACAGTTAAAGGCAGATATACGATCGTTGCAGATCACCGAGCGGCGATACGAACAAGAATTTGCGTCGGCGCGTATGCGAATTAATCGCGAGCATAAATCGAATCCGGATCTGTTGAAAAAAGAGCTGGAGAAACAGCAAACGGATGCGGATCGAAAGCGTTTAGAGTTTTTGAATAAAAACAAGAAATTATCGAAGAATTTGTCGAAATTGCAAAATGTTTTGGGAACGGATCGTGCGTATCAACGCTACATTAAAGCGGAATCGCTACCGGGATTTTTCGTTGAAAACGATGAAAGACATCCGGGTATTTGTGAAGAGAAAATCGTTGTACAAAAACCGGAATTGGTCGGTGCGAATTCAGCGGATACTTTAGTTTATGTTAGGAAATTATTTGAAGAGAATGGTAGCGATAAAGAGAATGTTAATAGCGTAATAAAGGTTCCGAAAAAATTGAATGGAAGTCTAAAAAAATGTGATTTCGATTTAGATCAAAGTCGAACGCTCCTAATGTGTACCGCTAATAATTTACCTTGCCCCATCCATACTCCAGGCTATAAAGCCCAATGGAGTTTTTATCCAGACAAGGATGAGTTCCAGAATTTAATAAACTCATTGAATAAGCGAGGGTACCGTGAATTGGAGCTGCGTCAAGTATTGGAAAGCGACCGGGATCACTTGGAGGAGATAATTACAGAAACAAACATCAGCAAACTTAATTCTAGCGTAGAGATTAAAGTAGAGGAGCAGATCAAAGATAAACCAGTGACGCGAAAAATTCAAACGAAAACAATTTCGCGATACGAGGACTCGAATTTAGGGTTCCCATCCGATATGAGCGTAACAGAAGTATTACATTTATCGTTGATCGATAATATACTAGAAATGGAAGAAAAGATATCCGCTGGTAATTTAGGTCATTTGAAAATAAAAGATCGAGAACGCTGGCGGCATAATTTAGATAATCGTAATTATGAAGATCTAGATAAATCATTGAGCAAAAAAGAAGATCATCTAACAGTTGAAAAATTAAAACTAGAAGGTATACACACAATAAGCTTCAAAATCAATTTAGATTATATTTGAATTAATTGTTTAGGTAAAACTAGTCGACCAGGAACCCCTGATAGCATCTATAAAGATCCTGGACGATTCTTAGGGTCAAGTTACGATTTAGACTCAGATGGCTCAGAAAATGAAGGAAAACCAGTTTTAACGTTAACTAACGAACAGTTAATTACCGTTAAGACATTATCGATAGCTTTAGTTCAAGTTGCACAAGCTGTAGAGCTTAAATATCTCAAAAAACCGTTAGGGCATGCTGACGGACCGTCGAAGAAAAAGAAAGAATGCGATGTGTTAGAAAAATGGGAACAATCTTTACTAGCATCTACAAGTTACAGTCAAGTGTTTTTGCATTATTGTACTTTAGATAATTGTATTATGTGGACGCGAAGCGCCCTTTTGGCACGGTGTCGGATTTGTCATAGGGAACGCGATCCACAAAATATGCTATTGTGTGATAGCTGCAATAAAGGCCACCATCTGTATTGTTTGAAACCAAAACTCACTGTAAGTAATTATTGAGGGGAAACTGTAATGGACGGGTAAATTATAAATCGTTTTTAGGCCGTTCCAAAAGGTGATTGGTTCTGTGATAAGTGTAAACCTAAAGAAAAATTACCGATTCCTCGAGCATCAACTCGAACACGAAAGATTTTCTCTGAACAATCCGACGAGGAGGATGAAGATGAAGATAGACCAGAAGAGCTAATAGAAACTGTTACTTCATCCGAAAAGTATGTTTTTGTTTGCGTTTTTTTTTTGTTGAGAAAATATTGAATATTGTTTTCGTTGTAGCGGTACTGAAATATCGATGATTGAAGTGTGTGAAGAGTGTGGAACGGGTGGACATGTAATCTGTTGCGATTTTTGTACGAAAGTTTACCATTTGGAGTGTGCCCAACCAGTACTGCGCCGCGTCCCACGCGGTGAATGGAAATGCCATAAATGCAGACGCCGAAAAGAATCATCCGGTAAGTGATTTTACTAGTAATTAAATCGATCGAAACGCCGCATTTTAATGGCGACCAGTTTAAGAATTGTTTTTGATAATTCTAAATTGAGTTGTCTTCAGTTGATGATCCGCTATTTGTGGTGTTTGACGATGCGCCCGATGACGGTGAAGATCTAAATTTGAACCGACGTCGGTGTGCCGCAAAAGCCCGCAATAAAATACACGGATTCGTACAATCACTCCGACGCACCTCTGTCGGTGGGTTTTATTACTAAACACATTTAAACGTACAAATGTAACACTTGATTTAAGTCGTTTGTTGTGGCCCTAACACATTTATAACGTTTGAATCTGCAGCACTTCTTTGAATTACGTCACTAATATTTCTGTGCTTTCTAAACTTACCCAAATGCCTTAAGATTGAATGGATTCGATTGTTTTTAGATTCAGGTAGCGGCGAAGATCACCCAACTACGCAACGGAGATCTACGCGAAAAACGCATGAAGAACACATGAAGAAATCAAAAAAAGGACTCGAGGATGACCTACCGTTCGATAACGTCGCTTTACAAGAACTATTAGCCGATGTAATGAAACACAAAGATGCTTGGCCGTTTACACGACCTGTTACTAAAGCAGAAGTAAGTTTCTAAATTCTTAAACCATAAATGCACAATTGCGTAATTGCGATCGTTAAACATCGAAATAAATTACATGAAACTAGCAAATATGTGAGTAGGTTCCAGATTATTATGATGTAATCAAATCTCCGATGGATTTCGGCACGATTAAATACAAATTAAACATGGGCGAATACAAATTTGACTGCGAGTTAATCGATGATTGTATTCTTGTGTTTGATAACTGCGACACATACAATAATTCCGAGGCAAGCGTGTATAAGTAAGTGCGAAATAGAAAGCTTAGGGCACTCATTGCGGAAATTTATTAATTTTGAATTTTAGATGCGGTACTCGTTTATTGAAATTTTTCGAGAAACGTGCTAAAGAATTAGGTCTTAAATTCCCCGAGGGACTAATGGGTACCAGTCCACATGAAGAAGGTCCTCCTCCGAAAAAAACTAGACATCATTAGTTAAATTTGATAAAAATTAAAAAATAATTTGTAATAATCTTAAAGAAACAAAAACAAAAAACAAAAACTCTAGATTGTATTGTTTGTTATAATAATATTCATTTTTATTTATATCTAATAAATTTATAATTAAACTTCGTTTTTCATATTAAATTTACATAAATGGGGTGATCAAAACCTATATATATATATAAACGTATATAAAACAATATATATAAGCATAATTAAATAGAAATTTCATCCATTTTGATGTGATTAAATTTTAACTTTAAAATGAGAAACTTTAAGACTTTAAAACATAATTATTTATTTTTGTAATTGTTTCATCATCTCAACATATGTTATACTAACGAAAGAATTCAAGGACGAGCGCATCAGTTTATGTTAAATGAGTTGCCTGACACTTGAGATAAGTAAGATGATTTGAAATTATTTAGTCTAATTTATATAACACTCAATGATTTAAACATTAAAATGGCGTTAATCACTAGTGGTTTAGTACTAAACATAGCTTTAGTGCTAGTTGTTATATTTAGTGCGGTGTATTTGTATTTTAAACATGCTTATAAATACTGGAGGAGATTGGGCGTGCCAAATCCGGAGCCGGATTTTTTTTACGGAAACCTCGTTGATACAATTAAAGTTAAAGTAACTTTCGGAGAAGTACTACAAAAATTCTACAACGAAATGAAGTCCTTAGGGCACAAATATACAGGATTATATATGTTCCATGCACCTCTATTCATGCCTATTCATCCCGATTTGATCAGGAATATAATGGCGAAAGATTTTAATTATTTTTACGACCGTGGTGCGTACCACGATGAAGAAAGCGACCCGTTGAGTGCTCACTTATTTTCTTTAAACGGCAAACAATGGAGAAACTTACGAGCGAAATTAACGCCGACATTTACGTCAGGGAAACTCAAGAAAATGTTCGGTACTTTGGTCGATTGTAGTCAAGAATTAAAGAATTGTTTGAATGACCCGTTAGATAGAGACGAACCGATTGATATCAAAACCGTTTTGGTGCAATACACCACAGATGTAATCGGTTCTTGTGCTTTTGGAATTGAATGTAATAGTTTCAAGAATCCAAACGCTGAATTCATGGAGTTGGGTAAACGGGCATTCAATCCTAAAACCATAGATCGTATAAAGATGATATTTGCGACATTATTCCCAAAAGTGGCTAAATTTTTTAAAATGCGCATTACGAATTACGACGTTGATAAATTTTTTCGAAATTTAGTCAAAGAAACTATTGAGTATCGGGAGAAAAACAACATAACACGAAATGATTTTATGGAATTGTTGATTCAATTAAAAAATAAAGGAACTCTGGAGAATGATGAACATGAAAAAGGTGCCCAAAAAGGTGAAATCGGAACGAGTTTAACTTTAAACGAAGCATCAGCTCAAGCATTTTTATTTTTCCTCGCCGGGTTTGAGACATCATCAACAACAATGTGTTTTTCTATGTATGAACTCGCAAGAAATCCAGATGTTCAAAATAAATGTCGCGAAGAAATCGTTCGCGTTTTAAAAAAACATGACGGACAAATAACATATGATTCTCTACTAGAAATGCATTACTTCGAACGTGTTATTCAAGGTTTTAAACTCAAAAAAAATAATTCTCCAACCATGTATAAACTCATATTTTATTTTTAGAGGCTCTAAGAAAATTCCCACCACTAATGGTATTACAACGTATCGCAACTCAAGATTATAAAATCCCAGAAACGGAAATAGTCATTAAAAAAGATACAATTGTGCTTATACCAGTTGGCGCCTTACAAAGAGACCCTGAATTTTTCCCGGACCCAGAAAAATTCGATCCTGATCGTTTTACAGAAGAGGGAAAAGCTAGTAGACCCGATTATACTTATTTACCATTCGGAGAAGGACCGAGAGTTTGTATAGGTACATTTATGACATTTTGGGTCATTAAAAGCATTTTGCAAAAATTATAATTAAATATGTCTTGTTTCTTGACTTTATAGGAGTGCGATTTGCAATGATGCAAACAAAGGTGGGATTGTGTCAGCTTTTATTAAATTATAAATTTACTATAAACCCAAAAACAAAAGAGCCATTGATGATGGATCCAAATTCGTTCGTTTCGAGCACCAAAGACGGAATTTGGCTCAATGCCGAAAAAATATCAACTTAAATTTAAATTATAAATAATAATTTGTAATAATCTTAAAGAAGCATTATATTCTTTGTTAGTATAATATTCATTTTTATTTATATCTAATACATTTATAATTAAACTGCCTTTTTAATAATAATAAATGTTGTGATTAAAAGTTCCTTATATATAAACAATCCAGTTTAATACAATTAAAATAGAAATTGCATCTATACTGATGCAAATTTAACATTTAAATGAGTAACTTCGAGTGATTGAGTGTAATTATCTTTTTGGAATTGTTTCATTTCGACATATGTTATAAAAGCGAAGAAATTCAAGGACGAGCTCATCAGTTTAAATTGAATGAGTTACTAGATACGGGAGAGAAGTTCAAGATAATAATAAATAATCTCATTTATATAATAGTATGATTTAAACATTAAAATGGCGTTATCCACTAGTGGTGTGTTACTATGCATAGCTTTAGTGTTAATTTTTATATTTAGTGCGGTGTATTTATATTTTAAACATGCGTATAAATACTGGAAAAAGTTGGGCGTGCCTAATCCGGAACCGGATTTTTTTTACGGAAATTTTGTTGAAGTAATCAAAGTTAAAGAAATTTTCGGTAAAGCTCTACAAAAATACTACACTGAAATGAAGGCTTTAGGGCACAAATATATAGGATTATATATGTTCCATTCTCCTCTATTCATGGCTATTCATCCTGATTTGATCAGAAATATAATGGCGAAAGATTTTAATTATTTTTACGATCATGGTGTGTACCATAATGAAGAAAACGACCCGTTAAGTGCCCATTTGTTTTCTTTGAATGGAAAACAATGGAGAAACTTACGAGCAAAATTAACTCCGGCATTTACGTCAGGGAAACTCAAGAAAATGTTCGGTACTTTAGTCGATTGTAGTCAAGAATTAAAGAATTGTTTGAATGACCCGTTAGATAGAGACGAACCGATTGATATTAAATCGGTGTTGGTACAATACACCACAGATGTGATCGGATCGTGTGCTTTCGGAATTGAATGTAACAGTTTCAAGGATCCAAACACTGAATTCATTAAATTGGGTAAAATGGCATTCAATCCGAATGCCATCGATCGCATAAAAATGTTTTTTGCGTTTTTATTCCCAAAAGTGGCTACACTTTTTAAAATGCGAATGACGAATTATGATGTTGATAAATTTTTTCGTAATTTGGTCAAAGAAACTATTGAGTATCGGGAGCAAAATAACATAACTCGAAATGATTTTATGCAATTATTGATTCAATTAAAAAATAAAGGAACTCTAGAGAATGAAGAGCATGAAAAAGGGGCCCAAAAAGGTGAAATAGGAACGACTTTAACATTAAATGAAACAGCAGCTCAAGCGTTTATATTTTTTCTCGCCGGATTTGAGACATCATCAACAACAATGTGTTTTTCTATGTACGAACTCGCAAGAAATCAAGATGTTCAAATGAAATGTCGTGAAGAAATCGTTCGCGTTTTAAAAAATCATGACGGGAAAATAACATATGATTCTCTACAAGAAATGCATTACTTAGAACGTGTTATTCAAGGTTTTAAAACTCAAAAAAATAATTTTCCAACCATGTATAAACTCATATTTGATTTTTAGAGGCTCTAAGAAAATTTCCACCAGTAATGGAATTACAACGTATCGCAACTCAAGATTATAAAATCCCAGAAACTGAAATAACAATTAAAAAAGATACACTTGTCTTTATACCAGTTCTCGCTTTACATAACGACCCAGAATATTTCCCGGACCCAGAAAAATTCGACCCGGATCGTTTTACAGAAGCGGGAAAAGCTAGCAGACCCGATTACACATATTTACCATTCGGAGAAGGACCGAGAGTTTGTATAGGTAAATTCTGAGTCATTTATAACCCATTTTGAGTCATTAAAAGCGTTTTGCATTATGTATAATTTATAATTAAATATGTTTTATTTCTTGACTTTTTATAGGGACACGATTTGCAATGATGCAAATAAAGGTGGGATTGTGTCAGCTGTTATTAAATTATAAATTTACCGTTAACCCAAAAACAAAAGAACCATTGGTGATGGATCCAAAATCATTCGTTTCGGCCGCCAAAGACGGAATTTGGCTAAATGCCGAAAAGATAACAACTTAAATTTATTTTTAAGTCAATAAACACCTAATTCCATAAGCATTATTATAATATAGGATGCTTGTCTTAGAAAATTGTAGCTAAAAATAATAAAATTGAATGTACTAACTTTCAAAATGGTGGACTTTGAATCAGCGTTTTTTAGCGGAAAGATCGCATTGCGGAATTGATTATTGGCATAATCGAAATTATGAAGATTTAAATAAATCATTGCACAAAAAAGATCATTTAACAGTGTTTAAATAAGAATATATACAGAACACAAGCTTCAAAATTATTTTAGATTATATTTTAATTAATTGTTTATTTAAAAATAGTCGACCAGTAAATCTTGATAGCAACTACAAAGATCCTGGATGTTTTTTAGAGTCAAACTACGATTTAGATCCTGATGGCTCAATAAATCATTAGTTAAATTTGATTAAAAAAATTTGTAATAAACTTAAAGAAACAAAATCTCTGTGTTGTATTATTTGTTATAATAATAATCATTTTTTTACATCTAAATAAATAAGCAGTTTTTAATATTAAATTTACATAAAGGGTAATTCTGAGGTACTTTTAATATGAGTCACTTTAAGTTATGGACTACTTTTATGTTCTTGGAATTGTTTCATCATCACAATAAGTTTGTGGTATAAAACCGCATGAATTCAAGGTTGCATCAGTTTGTATTGAAGGAGTCGTGAGATGAGTTCAAAATAAAAATTGATTGAATTTAATTTATGATTTAAACATTAAAATGGCGTTATTTACTAGTGGTTTGCTACAAAACATAGCTTTAGTACTAGTTTTTATATTTGGTGCGGTTTATTTGTATTTTAAACATGCGTATAAATACTGGAAAAGATTAGGCGTGCCGAATCCGAAACCGGACTTTTTTTACGGAAACTTCGTTGATACAATTAAAGTTAAGCTACTCGGCGGAGAAGTCCTACAAAAATACTACAATGAAATGAAGGCCTTAGGGCACAAATATACAGGATTATATATATTCCATGCTCCTCTATTCATGCCTATTCATCCCGATTTGATCAGAAATATAATGACGAAAGATTTTAATTATTTTTACGACCATGGTGTGTACCATAATGAAGAAAGTGACCCGTTGAGTGCGCATTTATTTTCTTTAAACGGTAAACAATGGAGAAACTTACGAGCGAAATTAACGCCGACATTTACGTCAGGGAAACTTAAGAAAATGTTCGGTACTTTAGTCGATTGTAGTCAAGAATTAAAGAATTGTTTGAATGAATCGTTAGATAGAGACGAACCGATTGATATCAAAACGGTTTTGGTACAATACACCACAGATGTGATCGGATCGTGTGCTTTCGGCATTGAATGTAACAGTTTCAAGAATCCGAACACTGAATTCATTCAATTGGGTCGACTGGTGTTTAATCCGAAACCCTTAGATCGCATAAAAATGTTTTTTGCATTTATATTCCCGAAAGTTGCTGGATTTTTTAAAATGCGCATGACGAATTATGATGTTGATAAATTTTTTCGTAATTTAGTCAAAGAAACTATTGAGTATCGGGAGAAAAATAACATAACTCGAAATGATTTCATGGAATTGTTGATTCAATTAAAAAATAAAGGAACTCTAGAGAATGAAGAATACGAAAAAGGCGCCCAAAAAGGTGAAATCGGAACGAGTTTAACTTTAAACGAAACAGCAGCTCAAGCGTTTATATTTTTTCTCGCCGGGTTTGAGACATCATCAACAACAATGTGTTTTTCTATGTATGAACTCGCAAGAAATCCAGATGTTCAAAATAAATGTCGTGAAGAAATCGTTCGCGTTTTAAAAAAACATGACGGACAAATAACATATGATTCGCTACTAGAAATGCATTACTTCGAACGCGTTATTCAAGGTTTTACACTCAAAAATAATAATTCTCCAACCATAAACTCATAATTTGATTTTTAGAGGCTCTAAGAAAATTCCCACCATTAATGGTATTACAACGTATCGCAACTCAAGATTATAAAATGCCAGAAACTGAAATAACAATCAAAAAAGATACACTTGTATTTATACCAGTTCTCGCGTTACACAAAGACCCAGAATATTTCCCGGACCCAGAAAAATTCGACCCTGATCGTTTTACAGAAGAAGGAAAAGCTAGCAGGCCCGATTATACTTATTTACCATTCGGAGATGGACCGAGAGTTTGTATAGGTACATTTTGAGTCATTTATGACCCACTTTCAGTCATTAAAAGCACTTTGCATCATGTATAAATTACAATTAAATATGTATTGTTTTTTTTTGACTTTATAGGGATACGATTTGCAATGATGGAAACGAAAGTGGGATTGTGTCAGTTGTTATTAAATTATAAATTTACTATAAACCCAAAAACAAAAGAGCCATTGGTGATGGATCCAAGTTCAGCCGTTTCGACCGCCAGAGATGGAATTTGGCTTAATGCCGAAAAAATAGCAACATAAATATAATTTTAAGTGCCTTCAACAATAATTCTATTTGCATTATTAAAATATAAGATGATTGTCTTCGAAAAGAAGAAACTTCTAAATTGAATTGTTTGTTATAATAATATACATATTTATTTAAATCAAATAAATTTATAATTAAACTATGTTTTTTTTTATTAAATTTCCATAAATATGGGTGTGATCAAAATATATTTATTACAACTAAATTCGAAATTCCTTCAATTGTGATGCAAGTTTAACTATAAAATGAGGAACTCCGAGTTATTGACCGCTATTACGTTTTCGAAATTGTTTCATCATCTCAACGTGTTATTAGTGTTATAAAAGTGAAAGAATTCAAGGCCAAGTACCACAGTTTATATTGAATGACTCGTGAGATAAGTTCAAGATAGTATAATAAATGATTGATATTACATTATATAACACTCAATGGTTTAAACAGTAAAATGGCGTTAATCACTAGTGGTTTGTTGCTAAATTTGGCTTTAGTGCTAATTTTTCTATTTAGTGCGGTGTATTTGTATTTTAAACATGCGTTTAAATATTGGACAAAATTAGGCGTGCCTAATCCAGAGCCGGATTTTATATTCGGAAATTTCGTTGATACGATCAAAGTTAAAATAACATTCGGAGAAACTCTACAAAAATACTACAAGCAAATGAAGTCTTTAGGGCACAAATATACGGGATTATATATGTTCCATAATCCTTTATTCATGCCTATTGATCCGGATTTGATCAGGAATATAATGGCGAAAGATTTTAATTATTTTTACGATCGTGGTGTGTACCATAATGAAGAGAGCGATCCGTTGAGTGCGCATTTATTTTCTTTGAATGGAAAGCAATGGAAAAACCTACGAGCGAAATTAACGCCGACGTTTACGTCAGGGAAACTCAAGAAAATGTTCGGTACTTTGGTCGATTGCAGTCAGGAATTAGCGAATTGTTTAAATGACCCGGTAGGTAAAGATGAACCGATTGATATCAAAACCGTTTTAGTACAATACACAACAGATGTGATCGGATCTTGTGCGTTCGGAATTGAATGTAATAGTTTCAAGAATCCAAACACTGAATTCATGGAGTTGGGTAAACGGGCATTCAGTCCGAAACCCGTAGATCGCATCAAACTGTTTTTTGCGTTTGTACTCCCAAAAGTGGCGGGATTTTTTAATATGCGCACTACGAATTACGATGTTGATAAATTCTTTCGGAATTTAGTTAAAGAAACTATTGAGTATCGAGAGAAAAACAACATAACGCGAAATGATTTTATGGAGTTATTAATCCAATTAAAAAATAAAGGAACTCTAGAGAGTGAAGAACATGAAAAAGGAGCGCAAAAAAGTGAAATCGGAACAACTTTAACTTTAAACGAAACATCAGCTCAAGCGTTTTTATTTTTCCTCGCCGGTTTTGAGACCTCATCAACAACAATGTGTTTTTCTATGTATGAACTCGCAAGAAATCAAGATGTTCAAAAGAAATGTCGTGAAGAAATCGTTCGCGTTTTAAAAAAACATGACGGACAAATAACATATGATTCGCTACTAGAAATGCATTACTTCGAACGCGTTATTCAAGGTTTTAAACTCAAAATAATAATTCTCCAACCATAAACTCATATTTGATTTTTAGAGGCTCTAAGAAAATTCCCACCACTAATGTTATTACAACGTATCGCAACTCAAGATTATAAAATCCCAGAAACGGAAATAACAATAAAAAAAGATACACTTGTCCTTATACCAGTTGGCGCTTTACAAAGAGACCCAGAATATTTCCCAGACCCCGAAAAATTCGACCCTGATCGTTTTACAGAAGAAGGAAAAGCTAGTAGACCCGATTATACTTATTTACCCTTCGGAGAAGGACCAAGAGTTTGTATAGGTACATATTGAGTCATTTATGACCCATTTTGGGCCATTAAAAACGTTTTGCATTTTGTATAAATTATAATTAAATATGTTTTGTTTCTCTACTTTATAGGAGTGCGATTTGCAATGATGCAAACAAAGGTGGGATTGTGTCAGCTTTTATTGAATTATAAATTTACTATAAACCCAAAAACAAAAGAACCATTGATGATGGATCCAAATTCGTTCGTTTCGAGCGCCAAAGACGGAATTTGGCTCAATGCCGAAAAAATAACAACTTAAATCCAATTTAAAATAGTTTAAAACAATAATTCCAAATTGAATTATTATAATAAAAGGTGTTTGGCTTAGAAATTTGTATTTATAAATATAAAATAAAAATTGATGTACTAATTTTTAAAATGGCGGGCTTTTTAATATGACCTTGGAGTTTTTCATGTTTGACAGTTTGAATTCAAATGCTTCGAAAGTTTGTTTATCGGTAGCAAAAATGGGTAAAAGGCTTTAAAAGCTACTCAATCATTAACAAATTAATAAAATGTAATAATTTTTAGATAAAAGCTACTTAGAGCCAGGTTTTTTATCGGATGTATCGCAATTTAATGAAGAACTGAAGAGTTTTAAGTCGATTACAGATCAAAATTTCTACAATTTAAAAAGCTTAGCAATTGAAGTATGTGATCAACTAAAACTTATAGGTATTTCAAATATGTTTACGCTATTTTAACGAAGTTTAATGCCTGTTTTTATTAATAGACGATCCCGAAAAGTTACTCAAAACTCTGCATAACAAAACCGGCGTACTAATAAAAGACATTGCGAAGTTAGAAGTGAGCATATTTAAAACTGAATCGGAAATAAAATTGTACAAAACGATGCAAGATGAGAAAACCGTTGAGATTGAAGCGATGAAAGAGTCGATTGATGAATGTATATGTCGGCTACACAAGCTCACGTTAGGTAATTTTTGTTAAAATGTTTTAAAGTATATTTTGAATGTTGTTTGTGTCACAGAAAACGAAGCAATGCGAAAAACATTTAAAAATAAAAATTCTGCATACAAAGAAGCGGCGCGATTTTACAAACAAAACTTGGATATTTACGTGAAAATAACCGAAATAAACGCAGCATATGTGATCACATTATGTTTTTTCACGAGTAAATTCAACGATACGTATTCCGTGTTATTGAATAAGAGTGAATTGAGTAAATGGGAAATTATAAGTGCAAAACCGAACATCGGTGAAACACAAATGTTGAGGTTAAAACAACAATTAAACGAAACAAACAACATAGTTGGGGTTATATGTACAATAAGACAAATTTTTAGTAATTTAAGAACTGTATAGATGTATATGAATTATTTTTGTATTAGAGAAAATATATATATTCGAGACTTTAATTATTTGAATTGTTTCATAACCTAAATTATCTGTTCAAACATTTTAACGTCAACAAAATGGAAATTCGTTTATACACTGAAATATTATCAGAAGTACGCGCACATCAAGGCCTTACGAAAGATATCTCACAATTATTGCATCAAAAATACCCGAAGTACTTACTGTATTATAGAAAAATCGAGTTTGTTTCAATATAACCTTACTTTTAGTATTCATCCAGGCACTATCGCTAGTATAATCTCGCAAGAGTATCAAAAGTTCATTAAACATAGTAATTATAAAAATAACGCGTTGCACGAGACGCTTCTAGTTAAATATCGAGAGTTGAAAACGAAACATTCCACACCAGGAATCCTAGTGAATTTAGCGCTCGAATGGGGCTTAGCCCCAGCGCTAGCCGCTCGCCTCATCCTCAAACAATACTACAACGAAAACGATGAAAATCTAGTTAAATCTTCTAAACGCAGCATTAATCACATGCTTAAAGATTCAACTTTAATCGAAGATAAAGATCTAGCTTACGAAGTTTTTCTAGTACGGTTTTAACCTTAAAACAATCAATTTATTATTAATTTCTAATCGTTTCAGTGCACTGTATTAGATGATCAGTACAGTCCGATTGCAGAAACGTTAAAACAGTAAGTACGAAACGTGTGATTGCAGTTATAAAAAAATGTGTTAGCGTTGTTATAAGTTTGGATTTTAAGTACGATTGGGCAACAATACGAAATCCGTTTGACGCGACATTTGGACAAACTTGGCGTAGCGTTCCGCGATGAGGAAGCGTTGCGTCGGTACGGTTACGATAAAACGCCGGACGTCAAACTAGAGGTGCCCGTTGCCGTGAACGGGTTCGTTGTTAATTGGATTGAAAGCAAAGCGCTTTTCGGGGACGAAGAATCGCATCGAGGCTACACGAAAGATCAGTATTTAAGTTATTGGAATCGGTAAGTAGCTCAAATCGATTTTATAATGCGTAAACACACCTAAAGTACATTTATGTCGTTGCTTCGTTACTAATCGGTGTGTGTCGGGTATTCTCGGCTTTCTAAACGCTTTCTAACACTTATATGTTGTTTTTTATTAGATTCGGTTCCGGTTTGGTGATTTATTGGTTTGGATATTTGGAAACAATTAAAGATCCAGCCGAGAAGCGATTTTTAATCTTGGATAACGTCCCGGATAACCTGACATTTTTTAGCCATTCGCAAAATAGTTCTGTACAAATGTAGCTATTTTCCAAACATAACGACAAGTTTTTAATTAAATTTCGTATCATTTAATCGTTTTATTTAGGCAATAATATTAATTTAATTCAACACACTTACGAGTTGCATTAAGGAACTCAAAAACAATTCTAAAAACAGTTTTTGAGCTGTGAAACTCAAAACAAAAAAACAGTACACCCAAAAACAACACAACTCTCAAAAAATAACCTTGCATTAGTTGAATCTCGTTTTATAACAAATATATTTAGTAGCACAGTGCCGTGCGTTTTCTTGTTGATTTGGGTAATAAATAATTATAAAACGCATAAAATATTCGTTTTTAACTTCCCCCTTCAAAATGTTATAGGTTAATTGTAAATTTAGGTCTTATTTTACTTATAAATCTCAATTTAGTTGTGTATATTAAAAAATCATCATTCATTTAACCAATCAGTTAAATAGTTACAATCTTTAGCGTTGTACGAACCAATATCCGCGCACCGATTAATCATCGGACAAACGCCGCACGTGATTTTCACAAGTCCTGGCGACGGCATTAAATTCTCAACCGCCCGATAAACATAACTAGAATCGTTCGCTAGCGATCGTTCCGCTTTTCCATCCAGTACTAAAGTATACAAAATCGTCTCTAAATCATTCACGGCCAACTGTACTTTGGATATGCCTAATTCCGAAATAAACTTATGGACTTCTTTAGCGTTTACGTAACTTTTATTCCTACACAATAACGGCCCGCCGGAGACTTCTTTCGCTTGATCCCGCCGCTGCTCTAAATACCGGTAACACTGTTGGTTTAAAACGTCAACGAATTCAGCCTCGAAATCCTGATCCTGGTACCAAGCGCCACCAGTCACCGAACTATCCGGTTCCAAGGTGTATAGCATATAAACCTTCTTCTTAATCGCCGATACGGATTTCACAGCTTTTATAAGCTTTTTCGTTTCTAAGCTCTTCAACACTTTATTCAATTTAGTCATCATTAGGTTCGATTTGTGTCGGATATCCCGAATCCAAATCCCTTTATTGCTAGCTTCTTCTATTATGCTATAAACCACTTTCTCTTCATTATCCGAACCTTTGACTGTCTTATTCGGATCTTTATACTTGTATAGTAGTGTTGCTCCATCTTTGAATAAATCAAAATAGCTATTAACAGTTTATTGAATAGATTTGCGCGTATTATATGGACAAACCCTTGTTTTATGAGTTTGTTAATCGTTTGAGCGATCGCTACTGGGGTGATTTGCGGCATGTCGTCTTGGATATCTTTATTCGAAATGCCTCCAGGTTTCTCTTGAGCAAGGTTTAATATACGTTGCTCCTCATCCGTTAATTTAGTCGCTGATCCACTCATTGTTAATCGTGTAAATCAAGTAAATTGAGGTTATGTTTGACTATTAGAAATCATTCGCGTGTCATTTATGAGTTAATTCAGAGATCTCTGGATTTATTGTTGTTTTTGAGCGATTTTTGTATTAATAATGATTTCTGATAATGATGAGGGCTCGAATCAAAATTGGAACAAGTTGAATGACACAGCATCGAAGGTTGTTATTGTTTGGGTTATGTGTGGTTTAAAATGGGGTTAATGGGCGTTTTTTTTTAGTTTGGATATAGGGATGGGATTTCGGCTGGACGTGATTCGAATTATCAAAAGAGTTTCGATGATGGTTACCGTGAAGGTTTTAAGAATGGGTTTGTTTTAGGACACTATAAAGGAGTTTTAAGGTAATTGAACTGTGATTGGTTTTGCAAATTTTATATGTAATTTTTGTGATATTTTTTTTAGCTTGAATGTGAATGATGTTGAGAAAATCACGCGTGGTAATTGTGAATTTTGTAAAAATAAACAACTTGAAGACAGTGATATAGCAACTATAATCGACGTACAAACGAAAAGTAGTGATTGTTTATTAGAAAAATTACACGGAAAATATTCGAAAACAGTAATGATTAGTTTAAAAAATAAATTAAATTAAACCACACTAAATAGTTATATTTATTGTAACATTTTACAAATATAATCCTTCAGGAGTTCCTTCTTTCTTTCGATATAAAACGCTTTCTTTTGACTTTTTAAAATCTTCATTCATCACCTTCATCCGTCGCTCGCGCAGCGCCATTAATCCAGCTTCAGTACAAATCGCCTAAAAACCCTCAAATCAATCAAACTCTAAAAGAAATCGCATTAAATTACCTTAATATCAGCTCCAGATAAATCATCTTTCGCCATGATCAGCTCATGCAAGTTCACATCTTCAGCGAGCGTCATCCTAGATGTATGAATATTAAAAATGCGTTTCTTTGTCTTCTCATCCGGAAGCGGAAACTCGATCTTCCGATCAATACGTCCAGGTCGAATTAACGCCGGGTCTAAAGTCTCAATCCTGTTTGTCGCCATCACAACCTTAACATCACCCCTAGAATCGAATCCATCCAATTGATTCAACAGTTCAAGCATTGTTCGCTGGATTTCGCGTTCACCGCCCGAATTCGAGTCGTAACGTTTCGTGCCAACAGCATCAATCTCATCAATGAAGACTATAGATGGCGCATGTTCTTCCGCAACACGGAATAACTCACGCACAAGTTTTGGACCATCACCCTATTAAAGAACGTTAACAAAAGCTATAATTATTCAAATTGTTAATTTACCAAGTATTTTTGGATTAATTCTGATCCAACGACTCTTAAGAAGGTGGCGCTGGTTTGATTGGCGACTGCTTTCGCTAAAAGAGTCTTCCCAGTGCCTGGGGGGCCGTATAAGATGACGCCTTTCGGGGGTTTGATCCCCATTTCTTCGTAATACTCTGGATGAGTTAAGGGCAGCTCAACCGACTCTTTAATTTCTTGTATTTGAGTGTCCAAGCCTCCGATATCTGCGTAAGTTTCTTGCGGGGCTTTCTCTAGTTTCATTACAGTTACCATGGGGTCTGTATCGTCTCCGAGGACCCCAACGACTGCATGCACTTTATGGTTGAGCAAAACAGAACACCCAGGCTCTAATTGGTCTTTGTCGACGAATGATAAGATAGAAACGTAGTGTTCGCTTCCAACGGAAGTTGAAACAATTGCGTGATTATCATCGATGATTTCTTCTAGGGTTCCAACCGACATTGGTGTCCCTCTTAAATCATCGACTTTCGAACGCTCCTCTTCGTTTTTCTCCTCTTGGGGCTTCAATCGTTCCTGGTTGCGGATGAACTCTTCTTCCATTAACAAATAATCCTTGATGCGTTCGAGTTTTAACAGTTTTAGTCGGCATCGCGTGTGTGGGGTGACGGCAGGTAGTTTTAAAGCTGTATCGGGACCCTTAGTACGGCGTTTCTTTTTACCGACTCGTGTCGGAATTGGGGGCTCGTATTTTTTCTTTTTATCTTTTTCCTCTTTTTTATCACTACCCCCAGGACCCGAATGATTTTGACCCTTTATACAATTTAAATGAGTTTGTTTAAGTAAATCGCGTTTAATTCCAGAAAATCACTTACCATTTTTAACTACTTGTCACTCTAGAAAATACACAGTCATTCATATGTTAGTGAAGTTAGGCATAAAAAACCCAGAAACGAAAATTCTGTATTTCCAATTTGGAAACAAAAATCCCTAGATTGTTATTTCGCTTAATACGTGGTGTTCAAACTAAAATTGTATTTCATTTTGTATAAAACGTAAATAATTAGCGTTATAAAATCAACAATTGCGAAAATATTCATTGAAAAATTAAAAATTTTGTATTCTTTCCGCGACTAAATCACTAATAGTGTATTGGATCGCGGTAACCACGGTTAGATTTTTCAGGAAATGGTTAGATTATGGTACGCGCTTAAGTATGTATCTTTCAATTTTATCGTTACTGCAATTGCAACTTTTTCGATGATATTGCAAAAATTGAAAGAGTAAACCAGCGCTTTCGGTTCATTTTACCTGCAGCCGTTTAGGCTTTAGTGATAATAGGTAAGACTGAATTTGGAGTTCAATATTTAATCCCGGGATTGATTTGCAAATTATGAGTTAAATTTATAGAAACAATAAGCAATAACTGCTGATCTAAACACTAATTACGCTTCGATTTTCAGTCAGGTACATGCGTACAAGAAGCGTGTATAATGTCATCATCAAATCTGAATGCGTAACCAGCGTTTAAAATCGTATTTTTTTTATAAAAAATTATTTTTTTAATAAACATATTGAGTATTTGAAATGAATTTATTTTATTTATAATGTAAGATTATCTAAATAGAAACCGATATAAAAAGCGTGCTATTAATTATTATCTTACTCATTTTTTAATTGTACATTATATAAGAACGTTAATTAATTAATAATTTAACCGGAAGTTAAGGGTGTACCGGTGCCTAAGGAGTTGTTAGTTGCAGCGCTCACTATTCCTATTATTTTCTAAAATGAATCAAATTGTTATATATTTAAATTGAAGTATTAAACTTAATAAATAGGTTCGTGAGGACTGCTTAAGCCCCACCACCACGTCAAGGTAACTCCACGGTGGGGCCGCCTAAGTTTCCCAACGAGAGGGACCCTACCTACTAAAGTGACCAGCTAAAGTGAAGTTGTGCGCACAACTTCGAACCCTTACTTACAAATATATGGTAAATAAATCTATATATAGTAGCTGGAAAAAAAAAATGCTGACAATAAAAGTTTATGCTTAAAGATATATATATATATATATGCTGAAAAAGAAATATATGCTGAGTAAAACGTGAAAAAATATATAAACGCTGACAAAAAAATGTTGCGGTTGAAGAATACTCTAACCAAACTGTTGCATGGAATTTGGAACATAAAACATTAATTTCATTTAATTACCGTCAAAGACCCTTTGTCAAAATAGATATTAAACAATTCCTTGGTCCGTTTCCACCTTCGGCGTTGGCAGCGTTAGATACAGCTTGTCCAGATGACTGTTCTCCCGCGAAATGCATGTTCAATTATGGAGATCGTCTATAGCAAAAACCCTCCGCACCTAGCCACTTCACAACGACGCTTATGCTTACTGGGCGTGCATAGGGGTCTTCCATCAAAACGCAACATCATAGACGACAAACCGACGCCCTACCCCCCGTCAAACGAAAGAAAGCTCAGACGAATTACCGATAACTGAAGCTAATCTGCTGGTCCTCGTTATGACAGAATAGTCTATGTAGCATTTCGGCACAATTGCAATTGCAAAATAAACAAGGGGGAAGAGCATTTTGAAATTTTGAATCCTACACCATAAATGCGCAAACATTTTGCGCGATTGAACAATACTCCAAAACAAGCTGTTTCATGGAATCTGGAACATAAAAACATTTAGTGCAACATCCATTTCATATATGATTACCGTCAAAGACACTTTAATCACCATCTATTGGATCAAGTGCTGCAAAAAAATAAAACATGTTTAGTTAAAAATTGAAATAATTGTTTATTATGATAAAAATTACTTTTTAGTCAATCGTAACTGCAAAGCGATGTTGAATTCTTATCGAGAAGAGGCATTTATTAACTGTTGAAGTTCATTATCGATATTGGCATTGCGAAATGATAATCGGAAGCACCAAGTCTCTGGAAGGTAAAACACTTATAAGTTTGAGTTAGATATATTTATATGAAATTAAATTACTTGGTGTTTGTGGGCGGAGTACGGCGGGAGCACTGTAAACCCCTTCCCGCAAGGTACGGGTGGATTCTTATCGAAAAGCACCATGTGTCCGCTGTGATTTACTTATTGATCCATCGATGTACCAATATACTGCAATCAACTCTGAATACTTCATACGGATCTACGTACTGTTACGTTTACGAATGATAAGAACAAATCATCATATCTTCCACGATGGGCTACGGTGGAATAATTGTGTCTAATCGCTGGGTGGACGTGGCCAACAGACCTAAGGTACCTAACCTTTAGAAGTTGGATTATAATGTAATAATTAATAATCAAATTAATACGCAAAGTATTGAAAAAAAACCCTAGTTGGATATGGCCATTCTGTCATATAATAATTATTATCAAAATATTAATTCAAGTCCTGAAAAAACACCCTAGTTGAATATGGCCATTCCGTTATTTTACAATAATAATTTATGACAATACTCTGAAAAATAAAAACCCTAATTGAATCTGACCAACTGATAACAAAAGTAATATCTATTATTTTGTTTAAAAACTGTGCGACAGAACAGAACCCATTAATAAGTATAATACATTTAACAAAATCAATAATAATCTATGAAATAAAAAACCTAACATAAATAATTAAATTCTGTGCCAATTTATAGTTCGGTATGCTCACAAATCTGAAAGAAAAACCTAAACTGAATTGAACGATTCTTTATGTCGCCGATTCATTCATACTCATCCCAAACGGTTTGGGGTTTATTTGTTTGTTTAAGCAAATCTATTTCATACTAGAGATGGCCATCTCTCTTTCACACTCCCCCGGGGGCACACACATACCAGCATACAGAACCATATATTTGCGAAGATTTAACTCTAAAATACTATTAAACACCCACCCATTATGATAACTATACTGCCGCACTTAACAAATAATTTACAAGCTTACAACTATTTTGATTCGACAATCATTTGATTTTAAGTTTAAGTCCAAATTTAATCTAAATTAATGATTATCTGTTGAGATTTTCATTTACCTATTTCTTAAGTAGATTTGTTTATAAAACCTGAGTAAGAGAGATGATTTATTCCAGTTGTCATCATTTATTGTTATCTTGGCACATAATAACAAATCACTTTACTTCCACGATAGACTACGGCGGAAGAATTGTGGCTTCTAACCTCTGGGTGGACGCCATCAACAGATCGAAAGCAGTCTTTTACGATTAACATAAAGCACATATACATTTATTATTAAAAGAAATTATTTATTATTTGTGAAAAACATGCGCTGGAAGCACAGCAAATCCTTAATCGAAGATGTCCACCGTGAATTCCTGGCTCATCCACGGGTATATCAATGTACAATTATCGGCAATTCAACTCTGGTATGTACGTCTATTATGAGGTTTACAATAAATTTTTATTATCTATGCATCTAAAACAAAAAGCAGAATTACCGCCCCTAGGTTCTCCACTGAATTCCTATTATTAGGTACCTAAAACAGAAAGAAGAATGACCGCGCATACGTTTCCCAACGAGAGGGAAGATTCATTCAAAATCAATACAATCCCTGAAACAAATAGAAACGCACTTAAGTTTTCCAACGGAAAGAACCCTGCCTTTTAAGTGGCCAGTTTTTGCCTAAAACAGAAAGCAGAATTACCGCGCCTAGGTTTTCCACTGAAAGAAAACATGTAATTAAAATAAAATACAATTAAATCCCTGAAAGAAACGCGCCTAAGTTTTCCAACGGAAGGAACCCTACCTATTCAAAGTGACCAGCTAACTGTAAAAAAAAACATAAATAAAATACAATTAAATCCCTGAAAAAAATAGAAACGCGCCTAAGTTTTCCAACGAAAGGAACCCTGCCTATTAAGTGGCCAGCTAAGTGTTTAGCCCCTTATGGACTAAACACTGATTAGTGCTACCTTATTATTGCCTCTTTTTCGTGTTCTAGTTGTTTTCTTCCTGGAAAGAGAAAACGTGTTAAACCCCAAAAGAGGGGGTGGTCCTTATGACCCATGCAACGCGAAAAAACTTTAAAAGGGTGGCCGCCCAGTGATCAGTACTGGAACGAACCGAACGACGACTTTAAATGATCTGAAAATGTGTGAAAGTACAGTTAGTAAATGCGAGCACCATCCCATTTTGGGTGGGCTCTACGAGATTCTACGGCCAACGTAGGCCCAATTAGCCAACCGTTGCGATACCGTTCTGACAGACAAGCAGCTTCTCCAAGCAAGGCCATGATTTATCTGATCTAACATGACCAAGACATTGAACAGAGACTTGAACTGCCAGCACCATCTCCCCCATACCGCCAGGTATTACCAGAACAACTTTGGCGTAAAAGACGAAGCAACAACACCGCGGTGAGCTTCGAACAACCGACGTAACGAGTTTGATGACTATCGTAAAGCGTTAGTTGGCTAATTATATTCAAGATTTATTCAATTTATATATATTTTAATCGCGCTCCCACACAACCGACTAAATCCCATATCAAAGAAACGTAATTTAAAAAAAAATAACGGTATAAGCACGCGGGCTCGCGATTTTAATTATGTGTATGTATGCGTGTATGTATGTGTATTTTTGATCATCCTTCAGGTGGGAGATGTTCTCTAGCAGATCTTGTTGTTGAAGTCCAGCTCCAGCGGCGTAACAGGAACACATCGAAGTCTCCTTCGTTTATGCAACCGTCAAAGAGCACCCTACATACGTGGTTCTTTTGCGGGTTGCATAAACAAAGTCTTCGGGTATCCAACGGTGGTAAGTAGAGCACCCATCATGGTCTTCTTACCCCCCCATATTGTGTTATTGTAGACCCGATTTTTACTTTAATAACGAGTGTGTGTGTGTGTATGTGTATACATATATATATATATTTATATTGAACTTGTTCAAAAAATGGACATACGTTTGCAACCACAGGGCGCATTCCAAACATATGTGTGTGTGTTTGTATGAAGCTAAGAAAATTAATCCTCCAGCAGTAAGCAGAAGCACCAATAAAAGAAAACAGATCAAGGAGATTTTGAACAAGTTGGGCGTATGTACTTTTTACAATATTTGAGGCAATTTAATTTAAATATCTATTTAGTGCAAACAAACATATTTGGGGTAAATGTGTACATACATATATTGTGGGTGTATGTATCATTTTTCAAAATAACTCTTTTTATATAATTGACTACAAATTTACTTGTGCAAGTAAATATAAGTGATGAAAGAAAAGCAATAGTTATTTTTCGCTCTGTATGTTTTTTACTGCTGCTAAACTGATTTCAGCATCGCGCAAATGCGTAAAAACAGTTTATAAGCCCAGCTAAGAAAACAGTCGCTGCTCAAGTAAGGCTTTAGGCGGATAATTGTAAGTAAATGATATAATTTTTTTTTTTTTATTATTTAATAAATATGATTTAAGCCTTAGCCACCTTAACATGCGCAGCTATGTTCACCGAACTGTGCTTCCCCTTAGGACAGAAAAGATATTTCTCTCCCAGGGCATGTCAGTGATATTCGAACAAATATCTGAATTTTATCAACAACAACAGCAAACAAGAACACCTAACGCCATGTTAATGCACAGTCATAGATATCGCCTTTAAGACATTGTTCGCTGCATTACCGAGTCTCCGGGATTATTAACGTATTTTTTGCATTTCCAGAATCAAATCCTTTTTTTATATCGATATGATTTGAACGTGCAAGAAAATGAGAATAAAACTTTCAAAACAGTAAATTGGCGATCAACAATCGTAAAACCAAGATCGCAAATTGTACATTCTCGCCGAACAGCAGACATACAAAGATGATACATGAAAATTAAAAATGACTCACTGCGAATACAATCGATTGGTACGGCTATAGAACAGGAACACTGGAACTCAGCTACGCAGGAACTCAGCAAACCCAGGAACTCAGCAATTCGAACAGCAATACAGGCGCGAAGCAGCAACTCAGGAAATCCACAACTGTTTCATATGATTGGTATTGAAGACTTTTCTTACAATGCTGGAATGCAAAACAATCTGAAGTTAGATTTCATATACGCTTTAAAGAAATAACTCGCTACGATATGTGTGCAGAGAGAGAACATACATATAAATTCGTATACATAATTATTTTAAATAAAAACACTTACTCAATCCAACTTCTGGAAATTGCGTCCCTCATGGTCCACCCCCCCATTTGATTCCGTATATATTTACCAGCTATAAGCATTATTTCAACATGAAAATAATGTTTAAACAAGTTGACTGTGTGTGACTTGCGAATTACTGGGTGGGGAAGAACGCTACGGCCTTCTTGAAAAAATGTCGAATATTTTCGCGTTAAAATTGCGTACTGTGTTTAAATGTTACTCGTAACTGTTCAATTGATTGATTATTGATCGATGTTTAGCAGTATTTTCGCTTTTGAATGATTTAAATTGATGAGAACCACGGAGCGAAATAAACACGTCTTCTTCGTTCGACGGCCAGGGATAGAATAATGGGACACATAATGATATTCTCTTATTGGCCGAGATCGTACTGCTAGTCTATGATTGGCCGAGCCGTAATTAATTTCGACTTCAATGCACGGTCTGTGCGCATTTTCCTATGTAGAAACCGAATGTAATCCTCGTGATTCTGGATTTTACATGCAAACTAAACGAAACTTGTACGACAAAGTGTAGTGACGATTGCCGGCCACATTATTTCGATGTACACGGGTAATATTCAATAAATTGTACAAAATAATATAGAATCTTTTTTAAATTTTAAGGGCCGTTGTTCTAATTGTTAAATTATATATTATATCAGTTGTTTTTTAAGTTATAGGCAATTATTACAAGGGTACAAGCGCAGAATCCTGAAGGTCAATTCGCGAGCATCACAAAATTATTTGGTGAGAATATTTCAATACTTATACTATTAAAAAATAATTCTTTTTATTTGATTTATTTGTTCGGTACACATAAACAATTTATTTGTATAATAATAGTAACAATAGCATTTATTTTATAAGAGAAAAAATATTTTTTATTAAAATTTCTTCATATTTCCAATTATTTTTACAATTAAATATTATAAACTATTACTATAAACATTATATTTTTCACACTATTACAACTTGTCAATTACAATGTATAAGTAAATTTGAACATCGACACACCACTAATTTTTCCTGCTTGGCCCGGTTCGTTGACAAGTATTTCCAATTATTTCGATAAAATCCTATCTTTTTACTACTGATATATGTTTGTGTGATTTATATCGATATTTTCTATCTGTTTTTTATTACGAAAATGTAAAAAAAAATGCAATATAAGTATAAATAATTACAAAATGTTTAATATTATTAATAAATGAGTTGGCCGTGGATGGTCAGCCATTTACCCTAGTGCACGCGTCACTACGTCATATTTTGCTAAAACTTAATTGATAGAAAACGGGTGAAATAACGCGATACTAATACGTTTTTTAGTGTTAAAAGTTAATTATTATATTCATAATTGATATTCAATAACATTTACAGTGCGGGCTAATTGATTAAATTAGTTTTTCGCGAAAATATAAAACATCTATTGAGTGCTTGGCACGGTTTGGTCATGGCATTTTTCTTGTAAAAATTGTTGATTAATTTTAAGGTTTTTATTTATTTTCGTTAACTTTAGTGATCAAATTTAATAAATATATATATAAAAAAATCGTGTGAGGTGTTTTTAAAAAAATGTTTAATTAGTGACGATGATTTCTAATGTATTTTTCCAATGTTTTAGGGCCCACTACACTACCCTTCACCCTTGGGATAAGTAAGTGATTTTTTTAAATTATTTCACATGTCCCATTTTTATATTTCTTAGTTTCTCCTTACTGTATTTATTATTATTTATATATATAAATTATACCATGCGATTTGTAAATATTTTCGGGTTTTTTTTTTGTGAAATAACTACGTAAAATTTCTTTGTTACTCGGTTATTCTAAACAATTACTTTATTTTGATATTATTGCTGTCGTTATAAGCTGATCCTCCAATTTCAAAGATGGAGGCATTTGGAGGTTGGATCTAACTAGGAGGCGGTGCGATTTGATGGGCGTAAAGTCTGTATACATTTGGGTACTTTTGGGTTATATAGCAGTAGTTTTATCGCGATATTTGGACGCTATTTTTAGTCTAAACGTTTAAATCATTTAATGATATGCGAATTTTTATAGATACTCATATAAAACTCCTGATTTTATGTATTTTATTGTTTGCCAATAAAGTAACTCATTTTGAATCTACATGTATTCAAAATGCGTTATATTAAGATTGAGAAATATAAAACAAAATGACTAAAATTCCTATAATTATGTGTGTTCAATATATAAAACGTTACTTTCATATATTAATTAATCAAACAATCAACGAATATTAGTTTTTTGTGCACTTTACTTGGATTACAAAAGTAGTTACTTATTCTGTTTATGGTACATGCAATTTATTTTCGATGTAAATAAGCTCAAGATAAATTGTTTGAATTTTAAATATTAAACAATTTTATTCCGAGCTTAACAACGAATACATCGCTAAACATAGGTCGTGCGTATTAAATAAGACTCGCGAAATATCGACTAGGTACCTTTTTTTTAAATTCATACATATTATTAAACATTCGGTCGCTTTATGATGATCTGCAAGACTTTCCAGCGTGGGAATCCCGATTGTATGCCTCTCTAACTCGCAGGACAACTTGATGTAAAAGTTGTTCGATAGTTAGATGAGCATAGATTCGTTTGCGTTCCAGTTTGCTGCTCAACAACACCACCAGATGTCCTGCTTGTCTAGTCTTCAGTTGTAAAAAACCGGCAAAACTAAAAACATAACCTCTTATATTTGTGATTGTGTCGTGGATGTAAAATTTTTATAATAGATCAATAAATTAAAAATATCCCACTCTTCCATAGGTATTATTTTATGTTTTATGTTCAAACTGTTTAAACGAATCGGCAGCAAATTACTAATTTACCGACATAACGAAGGTTCCGAAATGTCATCCTGAAAATTTTAAACCACGATCACCGTAACCGAAACCACGGTTCAATTTAGGAATAACTGTACATGCACGAGTTTCATTGGTCCCATTGAATAGTCCGGACTTTCATCTACCGGATTGTACCCGGAAAAAACGGCGTATAGTTCCAAATTTTCCTGTAAATGTCATTTTGACATTTTATGGTGGGCACCTTTTTCATATAGAAATAATAGGTAATTAACAATAAAAAAAAATGTGTTATCTACATAAATGAAGGTGAATATAATCATATATTTTAATTAATTAATGACTTGCGAATATAAAAGAAAAATTTATTTTTTAGATAAACGGGATTAAAATCACGTTTTTAAAATGTTGCGACGTCGCGTAGACCGCACGGATTTGTCCCAAGAAAACGATGAAAAGTCGAAAATATTGTTGAATAATACCGAGAAAACTAACAAAGATAATGTCCATAGTGTATCGAGTTTATCCGCGGTAATTTTAATCATAATAAGTGTTTTATTATTCGATATTATCGTTAAAATACATAAGATTACGCCGACGCAATTGAAGATTGCAGATGAGGTAACTTCAATATGTACGAGTCGTAATGGTAAACGTAATTATTTTTTTTAAAAATTAATTTAGGCAAATCACCCTGGGAGGTTTATTGGTCAACGGGCTCAAAATCATTTAAAGCAGTTGTCAAGTATTGGCCCAAAAGTAACTGGGTCTTACGAGAATGAGGTGTTAGCTGTTGATTTCTTAAAAAGAGAGATTAATTTCGTGATCCAACAAGCGAATTATGCGCAATCGATCGAGTTGGATCACCAAATTGTGTCTGGAGCGTATTTTTTGGATTTCAAACCCCATGGTTTGGTGAATATTTACGAAAATGTACAAAATGTCGTTGCTCGCATCGCTTCCGCTACGAATTCTAGTCATAGTTTGTTAATCAATTGTCATTTTGATTCAGTTCCTACAAGTCCAGGTGAGTTTTCTCTCTTAAAGTGCATTTTTTAACCTATAATTGTAGTTACAAATCTATAAACATGCTCAAAATTGCACTATTAGTGTACAAAAATTGTCGATTTTATGATTCGTCCTGAATTCTATTGTAAATTTGTTTTCTTAGGCGCCAGTGACGATGGAATCAATTGCGTCGCAATGCTTGAAGTCCTTCGGGTGTTATCTCGCGAATCTCGACGCCCAGAACACAATATTATATTCTTGTTCAATGGGGCGGAAGAGAATCCATTACAAGCTGCCCACGGTTTTATAACGCAACATAAATGGGCGCCGGAAGTACGAGCTGTAATCAATTTAGAAGCTAGTGGATCAGGCGGCCGAGAAATCTTATTCCAAGCCGGTCCTGGCAACGATTTCCTAATTAGAACCTATGCGAAACATGCACCGCACCCGTTCGCCCAATCAGTCGGCGAAGAACTCTTTCAAAGCAATCTAATACCATCCGATACCGATTTTAGGTTATTTAGAGATTTTGGTCACATTCCCGGTAAGTTTAACCACCAACAAAATAAATAATTTGTTAATATAATTCGTACTAGGTTTGGACTTTGCGTTTGCTTTCAACGGATATGTTTACCACACGAAGTATGATGATTTTAAACTAATCGAATCTGGCTCGTATCAACATGTTGGTGATAATTTATTGGCGATCGTTAAAGGTTTTGCCGCATCGCCTGAATTACCGCTAGCGACTCTTGATAGCGATGGGAAATATGTTTATTTCGACGTTTTAGGCTACTATATAATCGCGTACAGTGATCGAGTAGCGTTTTATATAAATATAATCACTGCAATCGCTTCCGTTTTGATTCTCATCAAACAACTGTACGATTTGAAACAAAGTGAGCGTTCTATAGGAATTCGAAACGTGCGATTGTAATTGTAGTTGTTTTTAATTAGGTTCGCTTAAGGAGGTAGTCATCAATATGTTTTTCGGTGGTTTAGCGCAAATTATTGGGATGATTGCGGCGTTTGCGTTCGTTTTAGGTTGTGCGTTGTTTTTGGATCAATTTCATTTGACGATGAGTTGGTATACGAGACCTAGAATTTTATTCGGTCTCTATTTCTGTCCGACGCTTATTTTAACGACGGTTTTCTTAGTTGTTTTCAATAAATTCGTTGATAATGTAAGTTTTGTGGTCAATGTTTCAAATCGTATTTATTTTCGATCCTGTTTTAGGTGAGTTTTAGTGTTGGTACACGTACGCAAATCCATGCACATGCCACACGAATGATTTGGACGGTTTTCCTATTATTGACAACTTTTCTCGCAATTCGTTCCTCGTATGTTTTTTTGGTGCCTGTTTTATACAATACGTTCTCGTTTATATTGATTAGTTCCCTTAAATTGCATTTTACACGTAAGTGCCTATATATATTTGTAAAGCGACAATAGCTTATAATTATTTTGTGTTTAGGTCGAATGTGGTTAAATGTGTACTTGATGAATTTATTCATTCCTACTGTGTGTGCAATGTATCAAACTACGTTGTTATTGCAGTTGTTTATTCCGATTTCTGCTCGATTTGGTTCGAATAGAAATCCGGATGACTACATCGGGATTCTATCAGCCGTTGGATGTATACTATGTTTACATTTATTCGTAAGTTATCCTAAATTTAAGCTTCGAGTCGTAAATATAATTTATTATAAAAAAACTAATCGACATTTTTTTAAACAAATTAGTTTCAATTAGAGTATAACTAACCACCCAATTTATTTACATTTATTCGTAAGTTATCCTAAATTTGAGCTACGAGTCGTAAATATAATTTATTATAAAAAACTAATCGACATTTTTTTTTTAAACAAATTAGTCTATAACTAACCACCCAATTTATTTATAGATACCATTAGTTACTTTGATTAAAAAACCAACAACTGTAATCATCGGACTACTCATGACATTTTTAATAACTTTATTCTGTATTTTCTTCACAAGTTACGGTTTTCCGTACGATAACGACGTAACAGCTCCAAGTCCTCAACGATTCTGGGTATATGTACGTATAATCCACCATAAACTATTAATCTATAAAGCCATAAAACATTTCATAACGGAAACACGTTACATCTCTAATTTGTACACTTATTAAAATCGTAGCATACGAATCGAGTGTTTCATGATGAAACCGGGAATGTTAGGAAGCAAGATTCTGGTTATTTCTTATTAAACATGGACCGCAATTCACCGAAAAGCCTCGAACCATATCTACCAGAGCTAGAAAATGCGATTTCAATCGCTACCGATTGTGAACAAGTGATCTATTGCGGTTTACCGATCTACACGACGCGAATGCTTGCAATCCAGTAATTATGATTTATTGCGCATAAATATTTCATTAGATTGTTTAAACTCATTTTAGCAAAGAAAGCACTTGGATTCCAGCGCCACCACCAATACTACATGAACCAGTTCATCTAAAACTCATAAACAAAACTAGTTTAACTCCAACAACAAAACGGTATTCGTTTCGAGCGATTGGTAATTATTAACTAATATAAAATATACCTATCATTTATATGATTAAAAAATAGGTCCAGATCACTTTACGATTTTTATTTCACCGAAATTAAATGTAAGTGTAACGAAATGGAGTTTTTTGACTGAAATTCCTGCGGAGACGTACGAGTGGCAATCGAGACCGACGTATTTTATTATGTATGGGTATGGAGAGGCGGTAGAGTATTTTGATTTTTGGATTGACGTCGAAACGAGTGAGGATTGGGATGACGCAGTTATGGATGTTGTGATTAGTGGGAAGTATATACATCATGAGAAAACGCGTACGGTAAAGTATTCGGCGTTTTTAGCGAAATTTCCGGATTGGACGCATGCGACTGCATGGATGGCGAATTACCATTCGTGGATTTATTAAATGAATTACACCCACTCGGTTAGCGTTGTGGATTTAGAGCGAATTTTAAAATGTAATATTAGTATTGTAATAGCAATAATAAATTTTATTAAATAAACAATTAAGTAAAAGACATTTAGCCAGTAACAGTTGGCATTTTTATTCCAGATAAATGTACAATTAAGTGATTGAAACTTAAAGTAAACAATGAATAACTTTAAAGATTCGGTCCTTGATGTTAAATCGTATCCAGTGACTTTCGGGCAAATCTTTAAACTTCACGTAATTAGCGATAAAAATCGGTGCTAGCTTGATTGGTATTTTATCTATTTATACATGATTAATTGGGGCATTGATTGATTTATGCTAGTGCAGCAGCTCCAGAGATAATCTCAATCAACTCGCGGGTGATGACGGCTTGACGGGTACGATTGAATGTGAGCGTAAGCTTGTCAATCATTTCCCCGGCGTTTTTGCTAGCGTTGTCCATCGCAGTCATCCGCGACGATTGCTCACTACAAGCAGACTCTTTCATCGCGAAGAACAACAATGAAGCCAACGAGTATTCAATATAACTCTGCAAGACATCAGCATCCAACGAATCGTAAATATCCAACTTCGGTGCAGCCTATTTAATACAAACATATTTATGATGGAAACAATTGTTTTAAAAAAACCATTTGTGTTACCTGTACAGCGTTCAAACCGAAAATTGGTAGATCTGAAGTGTTGTAGGAGACAACCGATTTAAATTTGTTGTAGACGATTGTTCCGGAGCTGAACTGGTAGCCGGATTCGAGGATGGCCGAGGTGAGTTTGCAAGCGTCTAGGAAGGTGGGTGGTTTGCGTCCGACTTCGTTTGCGACCATCATGATGTTCTGGGCATATATGCGTTGCAAAACCGCTTTGGATTTATCGCCGACGCATACAACTTTCACGTTATTCGCATCTTTGGCGAGTGAGTTACGGATACTACGCGCAACGGAAGTATGCACAGCACCACAAAGACCTAACACAATTACATTTTAGAACCACTAAAATAACTAGTTAAATTCAAATTCTAAATTATTTACACCCAACTAGATTTGTAAACAAGGTCAAATGTATTATAACCAACAAATTGCACGCTTTAGAGCAGTTTCTAGAAGCAGCAGACTAAACTCTATATAGTAGAATAATTAGTTAAATTCATGTACTAAATCATTCAAAATTAACTAAATTAGTAAACAAGGTAAAATGTAATTTAGGGAACAAATTGCACGTTTTTGAGCAATTTCTAGAAAAAAAACAGACTAAAAACTACCATATAGAATAATTACTTAAATTCACTTTCAAAACTAGCTTTGTAAACAGGGTAAAAAATAATTTGAGCAACAAATTGCACGTTTTAGAGCAGTTTCTAGAAGAACTAGACTAAAAACTACTAGGGGTAGGTGTAGTAATTATTAGAAACATTTAAACTAATTAGTTTCATTGAGTTTAATTTCAGAGATGTTTAAGAGTAAATCGAATTGGAAACTAGTTAGAGCAACTATTAGTGAGTATTAAGTTAGTTTGAGGCAATTTCTAGAAGAAATGGTAGTTTGTTAAAGTTTATAAAATGTAGTTTGAGCAATAATTAGTGTTTAGGGGGAAGTGAAGTACCTCTGTCGGAAGTGATAGCGATGAACAATTTCTGGGGTGCTTCGGTAGGGGCGACAACCTCTGCACGTTCGTAGAATTGTTTAGCGCCTTCACCGTAGGGACGAGCCGCTCGCAAATCACGTTCGGCGCGCGCGTACTTCGCGGCGGACACCATCTTCATAGACTTGGTGATCTTCTGGATGTTTTTCACCGACTTCAGTCGCATGGAGATGTGCTTCAGCGTAGCCATACCACGCTGCTGCTGGAGTGTCTGCACATGCTGGCAGACCGCTGGTGCCAAAGTTCCTACTCGTCCCAACATTTTCGTGATCTAGATTCATTAAAACACACAAATCAGACTAATAAATGAAACACTAACACCACCTCCACATACGCTTAAATATATGATTTAAACACCAAATTAAAGTAATTATGGATCTGTTACATGAAAAGGTAGATTATGTAATATATAGTTATAAAGTACAATTCGTTATACATATTAAGGGCACTTATACCTCATTTGTAATGTTATATCTGATTAATTAGAGTGTAATTTGGTGTTAAATTGTTTAATTTAAAAGATACTTGCCAGGATGAAACTAAAAATTGATCACGGACACCGTACTAACCTTTTTGTTAGAACGTCCAACGAGCAAGCGCAGTCAGTCGTTATGAGAGTGCTCAAAAGTTTGAGCTGTATGCATGTAGTGCGTAAGAGTAAAATTCGCGTGTGACATATGAGAACAACGCCATTGACAGCGTAGGGTAATCTCACATAATTTTTATTGCAAAATTACCAATTTAAGTACGCCAAAAAAGTGCTTAATAACCATAATTATTAAGTGAACTAATTAGCAACGGTTGCAATGTGGAAGAAACATTGGAAATGAGTGTGGAAATGTGTTGGGAAATTTTATTAGTGTAGTCGGTGACGTCATCCAAGATGGCAGGTAAGAGTGCAGCTAACGCATAATAATTTTATTATTTTCCGTGATTAAGGGGTTGATACATATTCGCTATTGTTACAGAATTATTCGGAAAGTATACGTGTACATATTGTCAAGAAAATATTACTGGTTTGCGGGTACAATGCTGTGTTTGCGAGGATTTTGACATTTGCCTACAGGTAGGGGAGGCTCATTCTTTCAGACATCGCATTCAATTCACTTCGGGCAATCAATCACAAGTCTCGCACACTGACCGCAATATCTCTAAATGAGCTTGTGATTGGTTGAACGAACTGCGCTCTTTTATTTGCGATGAAACGAACGCAATCTGTACCACAATCAGTGACCCTCAAATGAGTACGGATTTGATTTTCCAGTGCTTCGCAAGCGGTGCAGAGATCGGACCACACAAAAATGATCATTCCTATAGGTTTAACGACTCGTGCGCCGTTATATTATTCGGGGGTAAGGGTAGTTGGACGTGTAAAGAAGAAGTACAGTTATTAGACGCGATGGAATTGTATGGGTTTGGGAATTGGGAGTTAATTAGTAAACATATTGGGTCTAAAACACCGGATGAGGTAAGGGAGGAGTATGTGACGCGGTATTTAGAGGGGAGTATTGGGTGGCATACTTGGGGCAAAGTTAAAAACACTAGGACTGTTCATTGCGAATTGGAGCCCGATAAAGGGCCCTTAGCGCCTGATGTTACCTCTCAATTACCTCCCTTGGACATCACACCAGAGGAGTGTGAGCAACTAGGGTATATGCCGCACCGTGATGACTTTGAACGTGTAAATATTTTAATTTTGAAGGGTTTTGAGGGTAATTTAATATTTAATATTTCGGGGTTTAGGAGCATGATATCGATGCCGAACAACTAGTTTCGTCGTTATCAGTGAGTCCGGCCCAAGACACAAAAGTCGAAATCGCCTTAAAATTAGCACAAGTAGATAAGTACACTAGAAGACTTCGGGAGCGTGCCCGAAGGAAAAGAGTCGTCAGAGATTACCAATTAGTCGCTAAGTTCTTCGCGAATCAACGCAAAGACTCTACCAGACGTATACTTACCAAAGAACAGCGGTAAGTATCCATAGACGCAAATTAAACTTTCGTTACGTCACGATCCCTAACCGTTGCATATTATAGGTTAAGCATGTAATGATTGTAATATATTATTAGGGAGTTTCGTGATCGTATGCGGTTGTTCAGTCAGTTTTACACATCAACGGAGCACGAACGCTTGATTGAGAATATCGAACGGGAACGCGAGCTCCGGATGCGAATCGATGAGTTACTCCGGTACCGAAGTCTTGGTTTGACAAGCCAAGAAGAGATTCTGCACTATGAACAACATGTGGCCTTCCAGCAGCAGCAACAACAGCGGCAGAATAAAACTGTAAGATTTTTGGCGTCACAAGTTGAATGATTTTTAAAAATAAATGATGTAATATTTGTATATTTGGGGTGCAATAAAGTGTTTTTTTGGGCTAGTTTGTGTGGGTGGGTTCTAATAAATATTTAGAAACGGATTGTATCAGTTTGGATTTCACTTAGGGCAGCAGTGGCTTCGGACCATCGCCTCAGGACTTCCGAAACAAAGAAAGGTAAATCACCACAGATGATTTGATTGCGTTGGATTTTTTATTTTTGTTTGTTTGGAAATTCAATTCGTTTTGTGTTATTGTAGCGAAAACGGAAACGGCTTAAGTTTCATCGACCAAAAATGCATATATCCAGAAAGCGCCGGGATCAACAGCAACTGGGATGACAATCCGATAATCCCATCGTTAACCAAATTACCGGGCAGCGATATGCTGTCCGTCCACGAGTTTCAAGTAATAAATTTCATATTACACCGACATTGCAAATCAAAATTACTACTGCCATTTAAAATTACAATGTTTCATATATGTTTCAGCTTTGCACTTCTTTGAATCTTTTACCATTTCAATACATAACCCTCAAAACTATCATCATCCAGGTAAGTCGAATAAAAAATTAAAAAATGGCTGCCATTACACATTTAATAGTTATTATCAATTTATGAGCACCCAATCTATAATAATCGATTTATTTCACCGGATTTACGCATTTAACGATAGTATATACACACTTTATAAACATTCTCATTTATTAATGAATAATTAAGTGTCGCAATACGCATAGGGCCGTTGTATTTTTGTGTGCTTTTTTATTTCAATCTATAGGAGCATCTTTCTTCGAACAACGGTAAAATGAAACAAGAGCTGTCGAAAAGTCGTTCTACCGAAATGAGACTTCGAGATGTCGTCACAGAATATTTGGCAACCAGTGGCTGGTTACCAGGTATGTCTGTTGTATGACGTTTAATCATTTTACAACATTATTCATTGTAAAATGTGCTTTTTATTTTGCTTTGTCCTCTGCCCCACCAATAGTGTTTTTGTTTTAAATATAATTGTATATGTACAGATTTAGATTACTTGTTTCTGTATCATAGAAAGACGTCAGATTCTGTGGGGTTATTTGGGTCTATATGGATTGCAAATTACCTCATGGTTTTTATACGATCTTATGCGTAAAGTAGTTCGCAAAATTTATTTAAAAAAAACCCAAACAATGTGCGCACCCTTAAGATTTAGGTAGTTTTCAACATTTTGCATATGTTTTAATTTCCGAGAAAAGAAGCGTTTTTGAAGCTATTGACTGTATGAATTAGCTTATTAAGTTGTTATTTGTAAATGAAATACATAATTATAGATCTAATTTGAGTTATTTTAACTCATGTTTCAAATCCTAATCCAAACAGTCCTAAATAGTTTTCCAAATAATTATTTTTCGTTTAATTTTCAATACGAATTCAAACATTTTTTTCCCATTCGTTAACTAGGATTTTTTTTTTGCAAATTGGGGTAAATTAAGTAATAAATGTAGATAGAAAATTAAATTTTATTCATTAATATCGACAATAATTTCAAGCAACAAGCATTTCTCTGGTTATTAAACATAAAGGAACATATAATCAACAAATGACAAGTTTTACATATATTATTTATATTAAGCAACATTTGGGCTGTGTTTAATCATTAGGTTTTTTTTTTTTTGTTATTTATTATACTAAATACATTTTTGTTGCCCTATTTTAAGAATTTGGACCCTTTTTACAACAAACTAATTTTTAAACACAATATTAGTAAATTATTAGATTTATTCAATCATATAAAAGTTAATTTAAAATCACGAATATTAAAATGAATTTATCTTTTGGGTGGCGGGCCTAAACGATTTGGCTTATTATGCATCATCGTAGCGCATTTTGGTATGTGCCTTTCGGCGGCGGCGGCGTTGAACCGCCGCCCACAATGTGGACATTGGATATAATCCGGGTTTAAACTGGGAGGTGGTGGTGGGAGATCTGTTAATTTCCCACCAGCTGCCACATGGGCCTGCGCCATTTTAGCAGCCCTAATCGCACCAATAAATTCTTCATGCTGTCGGCGCCAGTTACTTTTCGTGGCTTGGGACGGTTTTGACTGAAATCATATATTAATAAAACAGTTGATTATTTCATAAAAAATCTGTATCACCTTAACTGAGGGTCCTTTGGAGGACACTCCTTTACGGATGTAAACCTCTGCTTCCGTTCCCTGCACTCGATGTTTCGTAGCATCGTAAGTTTTCCGTTTTTTCTTTAGTGTTTTCGCGCATATTTCTTCATGTTTCGCAAGCCGGTCTTCAGCGAATCGACGATCACAATATTTGCACGGCTTCAAGTTATCTTTGACCACGGCAGATTGATTCGTACGCGTCGTCTTCTGTGACGTACTAATTGTGGTACGCCCAGAATTTGGTGGTTGCTTCGAGCTCATGGAAGAGACTATCGGCTTTGATACTGGGACCTGTTTGGTTGTCATATTTATTTAAGTCACTAATTTGCGGGTAAATGACGTTAAAAATGAGACAATTTTATGTAAATATATGGCCGAAACAATTGATTTTGTTAGAGGAGTCATAGCTGCCTTTTAGCGGCTGAAATCCGCTTATTAAAATATACAAATATACCTTTTGAGATCTAGGAGATATAGTTTTTGCTGTAGAATTAGATTTTGGCAACACTTTCTTTGCTGGAAGCTTTGCCGCAACAGCAACCATTGGAGATGGCTTCATAAGAGGCTATAAATATTATTAATTAATACATATACATCTCATAGGAGTGTTTGAATTAATTAATTAATGAACAAAATACCATTTTTGTTGTTGGTGTATTCTCTTCATATCCATTTTGTTTCTTTGCCCAATTATCCTCTGGACCTGGTGAATTATCTCTGCTTTCATCTAATTCATCAATTCCAACATCGATAAGCTCTTCATCTTCGATATTCTCGTCCAAGTTGTGATTGTTCATCATCCTTTCTAATTGTTTCTGTTGTTGTTGCATCATCTGCAGCGGGTGATCGTTCTCCAGGTCATCTGACTCTTCGTACCGTGAGGTTTGCTCGATGAAATTGCCATTTGAGTACGCAGCGTTCGTGGTATGCTTCGTGGTACGCGTTTTCGGTTTACCGCCGGCGTATGTCTGAGACATGGATTTTTGAACTGAAGTTCGCATCGTTTGACGAGTCCCAGGGGATTTTGTAGTCGTACTGGTGTGTTCTAGAGTTGAAATTGGAATATGTGTCGTTTTAATTGGGTTTTTGATTAATTATTTTGCTAGTAATTACGCTGTAAACTATTACGTATTTGTGATTTTGGTTGCCTATATATTACGCCTAATAACTAGGCAACTTTTAGAAGGCAACTTGCGTTATATATAAGTATTACAAGTTGCCTATATTAATAATTAATAAATTGCCTAAATTATAGGCAAACCTTTCTACTTTTAAGCTACACAAGTTGATGAATAAAGCAACTTGTTGTCTATTTAAGTATTGGTAATTGCTGACTTTATTCGAATTACGAATTTTGGGTAATGATAGCTTACCTCTAGTTGAAGTAACATGTCCATTAAGTCTAGTAGTTTGTTTAAGAGGCTCTAAGGGATAACTGCGATCAATTCCTGCTTTCTGTCGGCGTTCATCGAACATTTGTCGAACTCTTCCAGGTCCAGTATTTGTAACTCCTACGGGAGACGAGCCGTCGCTACTCCCAGAGCTGCCGCGGCTCACTTTATCAAAAGCTCTTTGTTGTTGGTTCTCATACAAACGCAATAGTTTTTCTTCTTTCTCTTGCATTTGCTTTTGTTGGAAACGAGCCTAGGCAGAAAATAAAAATACATTTAATCGTCGTTTATTATATCTAAAAATATCCGAAAGCTTTATCGATAAATTCAACCCCTAAATAGAAGGCGTTTACAATATATAGACAGATGCTACGTTCAGTAGCTGAATAATAAATACTCTTAATTTATATATTAGTTTTCATAACAACCTTGACAATATAAGGTCATATTCAAGGTCATACAGTTCGGAATTATTTATCGGGAAATGATTTCTTTTTGAGAATTTTAATTGCAATTTTTTTATCAATTTGTTATAAATTTATCAATCTGTTAAAATACATACATTTTTATGTCCAGCTTGCTGGAGGGCTTCCTGGAGGCTCTTAGCAGCCCAAGAATTATTAAAATCCAGGGACACATTAGGGGAAAATGTTGAATTAAAATAATAACTCATTTTTTGTTTTAAATTTTAAACACACTCCAAACTAATACTTATTTACACTAAAGTATTATTAACGAAATTGAACATTTAATAGTTTTTATCACCCTATTTTTATTTAATGATAACAATATTTAAAAAGTCCTTATACAAGTTTACTTGAGCGTTGAGTGTAGACATTGTTTAATTCGAGCGAAATATCAATATAATACCGGTATTATTGTAATCACAACAAAGGCATTGCGCATGTACGCCTATATGACGACTTAGATTTAAGGGTGGTTTTTGAGGGTGCGTTTTGAGTGGAAGGGGCTCTTATAATAAATCAAATTAATTATATGCAGTGATATTTCGATTATGTCATGCGTTTATATGAATACAATGACCTAATAAGGACTCATCCAAGCATACAAAAGAATTTAAAATATGTTTCTTAAATGAAATGTGTCATACAATGGTATGAAAGGGACTCCTACGGTAATTCTGATTTGCATACGATCAAAATATATGAGTCATTTAACCTTCGGAAATGATTTAAAAAGAAATAAATCGCTATTTACAGATATTTTTTTTTCATCTTTTAACAAAATATAGTTGGATAATTTATATTCAGGAAAGTTTATTCAAAAAAAAAAATTCATCATTTTAGTGCGAAAATAAGCAATGATTATAAATAAATATTGCACTTACATTTAAAAGTAAACAATGAATCATCGCTGTAACTAGCGGTAATTAATAATAATTTTAATAGTTAACAACTTTTGTTGTTTTAATATTAAATCAAGGTTTAAATGTGGGTTAGCGAGCTGGTTTAATTCGCCCACTTATTGTTAAAGCTAAGGTTTAATCTATACGAAAACCTACACTAATATTTAAGTAAAAGTAAATCAACGACATAATTAATCAGATATTTATTTTTTTACAAGAACAAGTATTTCTATCCTTGTACAAACTGCACTGACTAAGACATATATATTGTTTATCAATGATCTCAATATTATAAACAAAATACATTTATCAATAAATTGGAATGAACTTTAAACTAATTAATAAAAAACAATTAAAACGAACATTAAAATAAATAATAAAACATAATTGAAATAAACATTAGAAATAAATAATATAATATAATTAAATTGAACGTTAAAATAAATGAGTTATGTTGTTGTTTATCATTTAGTGAATAATGAATTCAAAATTTATTTAACCCTTATACAAATAATCAACGCTATTTTAAATAATTTAAATAACTATAAAATTAATATTTAGCACCCTTAGGCAACCTGCTCATCATTATGTATTTTGGTATTGTAGATTGCTGCGTCTCTAAATACCTACGCGTCATCATGTGTTGGAGCTTTTAAATTACTAAAAAAACGTGGTAAAAAGTGCATTTAGAAGGGATAAAAGGATAGTTTATGTATGTTGATGTGTATAATTTAATAAATTGGGTATTTTAATGGAAATTAATAATTATATCTGCTCCGTTTTGGTATACAGCCTATTTTAATGAATTTTTATAATGTAATTTTAATGATAATAATCGCGCGCTCTCTCGGTAGACCTAGAAACTAATTTGGCGTCCTATGAGTTGCTGTTTCATGGTGCCTAAACTGTCAGTTTGTGTTTCTATCCAAAAAATAGGGTAAAAAGTCCTTTTAGAAGGGACAAAAAGTGTTAATCGTAAGAATGAGGCTGAAGTTTTGTATAATATTAAGGTATGGTGTTGCGATTTTTAGTTTTTATGTCTATTCATTATTGAGTGCCCCGTTTGGGTATGCACCTGTTTGAATACTCCCCTAAATATGTTTAATTTTATATTTTGGAGATTTTTGATACATTTAATAGGTCTTATATATTAATAAACAAGTATGAGTGCTCCGTTTGGGTAAGCACCTGCTTGAATATACCCCTAAAAATGTTTAGTTTTATATTTTGGAGTCTTTTAATATACTTAGTAGCCCCTAATTTTTAATTGAGCATGAGTGCCCCGTTTGGGTTTGCACCTGATGGAATACACCTTTAAATATGTTTCGTTTTGGGGCTTTTAATACACAAAGTAGCCCCTAAAAATTAATAAATAAGCTTGAGTGCCCTTTTTGGGTTCGCAACCGCTTTGAATATCTCCCTAAATATGTTTCATTTTTCATTTTGGGGGCTTTTAATACACTTAGCAGCCCCTAAATATTAAGAAATAAATTGGGCCCCGTTTGGGAATGCACCTGCTTAAATAAATGTCCCTAAATTAGTCACTGATAATTATTGATATTTTGTTTGAAAATAAAACGTTTTTTAATTTATTTTTACTTTATTTGAAATGTATAGTTTACCTAGCCTACCATACTTAAGTTATCGATTAGGTATTTGCTGCAATATTCAATCGAAACTAGGGCATACCTACTTAATATATATGCATTCTTCGGACTATTAGTTATTGATATTATTCCAAATAAATTCATTTATAGATAACCAGTTTTATAGAACATACTATATTTGTATGCAACTTCTATTTAATAATTTTATTTGAAATTATTTACCATAATACAATAAATTTCATATTTCTTTTTACAATTTTTTTGCACACATGTTGCATAATTTAACCAAGATTTATAATATGAATTAAATTAATCTCGATAAACTCACCTGCATTTCAGCCAATCGCGACATTTTCTTAGTTGTTTCAACAATATTTCATTCTGCAACAAAAAAAAAAAAAGAAACAACTCTTTGCATTTAAAATGACATCATGCTTCACAAAAAATCGTGCCACTGAACGCGAAACTGAAACATGAATTCAGCATATAATTATGATGCTTTCAGGCCAATTACCTAAAGACACTGGCCCATATTTCTAAATCCATATTCGGCACAGATAAATAACAATTAATATGTATAACTGTACCGATTTTTAAACATTTACCCTAATTTCACTCGATTACTTTCCCCTTTGCACCTTTCACTTCTATATATTTCTTAATAAGGGGTGTTCTTTTTTCGTTTCGTGTTACCATACTCATTTCCGGTTAGCTATTAAACACCTGACAACTCACCTGTTGAGAACGACTGTTTTACGTATTTCTCAACAACACCAAACAAATGATTAACTCACATATCTTAAAAGGACACGCTTCGCTAATCCACGATTCGTTTTAAACGTTTCTTTTTAACCACTATCATGTCTATACAAAATTCCAACACTTAATTCCCTTTCTGTTAATTCATTCTAATCAGATCCTTAATAAGGATTTATTAAAAAATAATAATTTAGTAAGATAATGGTTGCGCAAAAATTAATCTCAATATGTTATTAAATGGGGTGGTTGAGAACACCGTATCTTTTCACCATTCAATACTTTCGCCTCAGTCATATTCTTTATACACGCTCTTGTTTTATGCTTGTTAACACTTTTCTATCGCCTAATAAGGAATAACTTCATTCATTTTTATGGTAGGTCTTATTATATATAATTAAACGTGTAAAATAGGTGCTTAGAAAATTTAAATATACCTTAAATCCAAGCCACAATATTCGTTTATTAACTAGTATAAACTATGATTAAGGAAACAACACAATAATCACTGAATTTTTGATGTAAGCGCCACTGAGTGTGGCGCAATGTAGCCGACTTGTGACTGGTACGGTCCCCGCGATCGCGACTGCAATCGCCGGTATTCTCATCGAAGGCCCCCCACTTATTTAGTTATTCGCGTGTCGTCGGTCGTATAACAGTACAAGAAGTAAATTTGTACACTTCTACCAGGCGATTTTATAAAAACTAATCAACATTAATGCGTGCAAAAATTGTTTAATTAACATTTTTTTGCATGTTTAATTTAATTAATTTAATTAACTAAAGGGTAGCAAAGCTCGCTCGTACATATTTCATACTCTATGACAAGATTTACCCGAGTTATACGTCTCTAAACATTTACATGAGTCAAATATGTTGTTTAAGAATTTTATATACATACACAGCATACATAGCACACATACAGACATACATACATACTTAAATACAGTTCATACATACATACATACTTACTTAAATACAATTCATACATACATACATGACTACAGAGCATACATACATGCATAGTTAAACACATTCAATTCATACAGTACATACCTACAGACATACATATATACAGTGCTCACATATACAGGGTGTAGCAGCGAAACGAGCTACCTCGAATAACTTCTGAGTTATTAAAGATACAATAAAATAGTATAAAACAATCTTATACAGGACCAAGGGGGACATCTAATTATGAAAGAAAATCTTTTTTTTAAACAGTGGTTCTCAAGCAACAACACAAAGTTATATTTTTTTCGAAGGAGATGCTATATATTTTTTAGGTTCACATGACCAGGTCAACCAATGGCGAGACACAAACCCCTCTCGTCCCAAAACGGAACACTACAACAAAACATCCCAACTGGGATGGCAACTTCTCACCTCCAAATGTTTACCTGAGGTCTGGTATCAACTCCCAATCAGAAAACATCATCAGCTTCTGGAGAAATCTATTCTTTGGAGTCCTTTAGGTGCTAGGAGACAATAAGGACCACAAGGAAGATAATAAAAACGTATGTATGTATTGCTCAAATAATGTATTTATTACTTTTAACTTCATTTACAATTTAAACAAATAAATATTTTAACTAATTTTTTTTATATATTTTTGTTTATAGAAAATGCAGTCGATTGAAGACTAACATCTGCACCCCATACCCCCCTTTATAAATATAATTTATTGTACATTATTATTTAAGTGAATTTATATATTTGAATTAACATAACTGTGCTGTATTTAATTAATTTATTATAAATTTAATTGTTGTAAGTTGATATTGTTATAAATAATATATTTGAATTAAATGTATAAATAATTGTACTTGTAAAAATGATTTTTTGTATTTATAACACTTGATTTTAAATAAAAATATTATAAAATATACTTACAGTCTTTACTTTACCTTTTAAAAGGGGTGCTTTTTGTTTTTCAGGTTTTCGAGAAAAAATATCTTAAAAAATCAAAATTTGAGTCAAAAGTCAAGTGAAAAGAAAATTTTTTTTTTAAACTTATTTAAGTTTCAATTAAAAATTAATTAAAATTTTAAGGTTAGAATTAACCTAAAAATTTTAATTAAAAATTTTGAGGTTAGATTTAACCTAAAAATTTTAATTAGCAAATTTTCGAATTTTTTTGACCATTTGGTCAAAAAAATCTCGAAAATTGCTAATTAAAATTTTTAGGTTAATTCTAACCTCAAAAATATTTTGAGGTTAGAATTAACCTCAAAATTTTAATTAGCATTTTCCGAGATTTTTTTGACCGGATGGTCAAAAAAATTCGAAAATTTGCTAATTAAAATTTTTAGGTTAAATCTAACCTCAAAATTTTTAATTAAAATTTCTAGGTTAATTCTAACCTCAAAATTTTAATTAAATTTTAATTAAAACTTATATAAGTTTAAATTTTTTTTTTTACGGTGAACCTGAAAAACAAAAATGTTGATTTTTTAGGATGATTTGAAGAAGTTTTAAGGTAAATTAATAGAATGTGTGTATTTTTTATGATGTTTTTATTTAAAACCAAGTAATATACGTACAAAAATCAGTACAATTATTTAATTCAAATATATCAACCCCTATTTCTAACAATATCGAAATACAACATTTAAATATATGATAAATCAATGATATACAATATAAAAGTAATACTTATAAGTGTAACAAATTAATTATAATAGAAATATATCATTTGTTTAACAATAAAAGTGTTTCATGCACTAATAACAACTTATAACAACTAAATACATTATAAATAAATAATAAACTGAACAAGAGACGACAATAATATAAATATATACATTTAAAGTAAAGTAATATACGTACAAAAATCAATACAATTATTTAAACACTTAATACAAATATATCAACCCCTATTTCTAACAATATCAACACACAACATTTAAATATATGATAAATCAATGATATACAATATAAAAGTAATACTTATAACCGTAATAAATTAATTGTTATAGAAATATATCATTTATTTAATAATAAAAGTGTTTTATTTATTAATAACAACTTATAACAATTAAATACATACAGGTGTAACAGCGAAACGAGCTACCTCGAATAACTTCTATGTTATTAAAGATACAATAAAATAGTATAAGACAATCTTATGCAGGACCAAGGGGCACATCCAACTATGAAGGAAAATATTTTTTTAAACCAGTGGTTCTCAAGCAACAACACAAAGTTATGTTTTTCAAATGAGATGCTATATATTTTTTAAGCCCATTCGATAGAGATTTTTTTTCTGAATTCCAATATGTATTCGTTTTATACCCTTACATAAGTAAAATATTGAGAAAAATGCGATTGAAAGTTAAATAAATTTTATTTTTATTGTGATTTTACAGTAGGCTAAAAGCTTAAATACAACGAAACATAAATTAAATACATGAAATTCTTTGTTATTTACTTTATAACACTATTTATAAAGTAAATAACAAATAATTTAATGTATTTAATTTATGTTTCGTTGTATTTAAGCTCAATTTTTTTTCATAGCCTACTGAAAAATAGCTATAAAAATAAAATTTCTTTAACTTTCAATCGCATTTTTCTCAATCTTTTACTTATGTAAGGGTATAAAACGAATACATGGTAGGATTTAGAAAAAAATACCCTATCCAATGAACTTAAAAAATATATAGCATCTCATTTGAAAAAACATAACTTTGTGTTGTTGCTTGAGAACCACTGGTTTAAAAAAATATTTTCTTTCATAGTTGGATGTCCCCTTTGGTCCTGCATAAGATTGTCTTATACTATTTTATTGTATCTTTAATAATATAGAAGTTATTCGAGGTAGCTCGTTTCGCTGTTACACCCTGTATACAGTGAATACTTACATAGATACATACAGTACATATAGTGCATATATACATACAGACAGACATACTTAAATACAGTGCATACATACAATGCATGCATACATACATACATACATATAGTGGATACATACTTATATATACATACATACAGTGAATACTTACATACATACATACAATGTATGCATACATACATACAGAAAGTGCATACTTACATACATACACAAAGTGCATACTTACATGCATAAAGTGCATACATACATAACATTACAATTTCCATTAAATGGGATGAAAGAAAACCCATTATATTCGTTCGGCGCTTGAGAATTAATACAGATTTAGGAATTTGAAATAAATAGAAAAAAAAAAACAATTTTGTAATTATCACAATGATTTATACACAATATCAGCCCTATATACATAAAATACACTCTATGTTACACAGTATTCACTATTCATTAAATTTATATATATAATAATTAGATCTATTCACTTTAATATCCCATTAATTAATTAAATTGTTACACAACAAACATTTAATTCATGTATGACGTAATCAGTGAGGGGGTTGGTGAGTACTAGAAATACGGAATACAAATGTAACAGTTGGTAGAATCTGATAGCGTTACATAATTTCCAAAAAATGTCGATTGTCGATTTTGGATATTTTGTCATACATTTATTTCAATAACATTTAACTATCATTTATAATATACATATATATCTATAATATTGTGGCGTTTTTTACCTGTTCTCAATACAGAGAAGTCTTCATTCTCGATCCGTATTCAAAAATTCAAATAAACATATAATATATATTTTTTTATATAAATCTGATATACACAAATATATTTATACGGATCCTAAATGTACTTTAAAGCGATTATAACATTAATAAACTGCATTTCAATGGTTTAATCGAGAAATCTATTCTCAATATGACGTCACGTGACGTAGGATACCAATAAACCAATTGAATACAGTTTATGTAGCATATAACTAATGGTTACACATATACATATAGATCCCTATACATTTATATTTGTAATGGCAGTGAAATAATTTTGGACATAAATATGCGTTTATTATTTTTACCTAGGGACAATCAAATGTTGTTTATTATATATTGGCACGTGTATAGATTATTTACTAGCTATTATATGTATGTATATTCCGTTATATGATTTGGTTTGGTTTGATACGGGTACAAAACGGTGTCAATATTATTCTGTAAACATTTTGCGCTCAAATCCGTAAATTTATCAATAATCAGTCAATTAGTCTACCACAAACAAATACTTGGTGTAATACAAAAATATGGTTGAACGGAAATGTGTGTGAGTGTGCGTGGTTCCAATAATAAAATGTGTGTGTTTTGGCGGCGTTTTTTTGTTTTTGATATATTTTTTTTTTTAATCGTAATTTTGGTCCTTTTTACGAATTCATTGATATATGTGTCGAATTTTATATAAAATAAATCAATTCATTGTTCAAATTGATGGTGTTCATCCATTTGTTTTAAAGCCATTACGCCTTCAGGGGGAGGTAAAATCGTCCGCGCGCGCGCGCGCCCCCCCCTTACGTTTTTAATTTAAACCAAACTAGTTTACTTGTTCACCAATACTGGTGCAGTCTAAGAAATCCCTTGTTAGTTATGTATCAATTGTGGTAACAAACGCTTAAAAACTAAAATCCCCACATGCACTATAGTCCACGACGTCATCGTAGCCCCCCAATGAGTAATCATCGACGTTTGAACAATATAACGACGAGCCCATGCTCGAATCGTGGCCACATGCTAGCTGGGCCGCCCACGCAGCCTCCCCCCAACCCCAACCGTGGCCCCAGTCGATTATAACACCCGGTGCCACTGTGTGCTCATTGTCATACTCTTGATTTGGATTCAGTGGTAAAGTTGCTATAAAAATATTTATACTATTTGTTTTTTTTTACAGGTAAAATGTGACTTACAACAATTACTATGTCCGTTCGCAAATCGATTATGATCCCTTATTAGGGTCACTGAACATCTTTTGTCCCTGTCCAATGTCAACCGAGGGGGTGGGGGTAACTGTAATATAATACATATTAAAGGTCCCATTGTACTAATTATTTAAAAATTATTATCATCCCCTGATTTAGTCGTACTTTTCTGCCACCCCATTTTATTTTTGTATCTGTATGTATCTGTCTGTATGTATTTGTATGTATGTATCTGTATATATGTATATGTACTGTATGTATGTATGTGTGATTTTGTTTTTTTTTTTATTATAAAACATTGATAAATAAATGGATGTGGTTTTGGGTCAGTGTAACTATGCGGCTAGATAATTTAAAACGTAAACTCATAAGTTTTCTTTAGTAAACTTTTGCTAAAATTCTAAAGTTCCGTGAGAAATTGATGTATTTTGAATGTTGAATGAATTCATGTGTTAAAACAGTTCGCCAAAGTTTCATCGGACTCGCAAATCTCTGCCAATTTTTACGTTATGAATAAACTTCCAACAAGAATTTCAAGGTGTATAATGTTTTTTTTAATTTAAATTCAATACTTACTGTGTTAGAAATTGCCGTCATCCAATCGCTGAAACACAAATAATAATTCAGAAATAGACACTTTTATTCCATCTTAAAATTCCTAAATATGCTTAATTTTATATCATATATAGTGAATACAGCAGCTAGTTTCTAACTGCATAAAAATAACGCATTAATGGTGACCTTAAATTGATTAATAGTGATGTGGGTGTTTATACTCCTAACACAACTCAAATTGTTCGGTTAATTGCTCTTTAAACCCACAATACACATTAGTAGAGTCGGTTGCGTTTTTATGTTTGTCGTGTATTCGAATGAAAGCAAACGTTTTTTTTTTTATTAAGAATTTAATGGCCATGACCTTAAATCGTAATTCATTTACCTGACTTCCGCGGATGATTGCGCCATGAGCCAGTGGACTTTTCCCTGTTTTCGACTTCCAAACGCCATTAGTTGACCTATGTTGCAATCATTGGGGACCCGCGGTCTTTTTGGTATCTGACGCGTCCACTCGCCGACGGCCAACAGTTCGGGAGCTTCGCTCAATTGTAAACGGCCTCTTGGACTTTCAGTGCCCTTGTCCTTGAACCACGCCATCGTTGAGTCCTCGTAAAGTACCACCCATTCTTCACACCAACTTCTACAGAACCAACCCCCTACGAACACAAAATAAGCAGTTTTTTTTTAACAATAAATATTTGCTTCAATAATTGATTCAGGTTTATGTATGAAAATAATTAATATAGCCGCTAAAAACTCGTTTAAAACTCTAATAAAACCATAAATCTGATTAGAAACATCCCTTGTAATTGTAATCAATATATATTAGATTGTGTTTCTAAATATAATTAATCTAAATTAGATTCATTAATTTTCGAATTTATTTCGGATGTTCTGCTTTAATAAACACTACTAGTAATTAGTTGACTAGTTATTTAATTTGACAATTGCGCAAACATATCTTAATTGCAGACAATTAGTTAAGTTACATTAATTAATTATAAAAGTTCATTCAATCTAACTGTTTATATACTAATTACATTTGTAATATGAGCTCTATTTGCTTTCATTTGGTAGCTGTACGAAATATGTTATAAAACAACTCTTAAGTCTGGTTTAAAAGTGTTGGTTCTATTTTTGGGCTTTAGTATCCAATTGCTTCAGTGTATCTGGGTCATGCCCTCCACCTAACCCCCCCTGAAAACGGGTTGCAACCTTTGTCTTTATACACTCAAATATGTGCTAAATATTGTTAAACCATTATAAAACATATGACATTTATTTGCTTTACACGTATGTGATGCGAGTTGCGCGTAAATCTAATAAATGGCGCTTAAATTAGATTAAAAAGTGTTTTTTTTCATTCGTAATCAATGATTGAGTATTTCGATTTTTGATTATATACTTACGCTTATAACGAAGGAGATAGCCGCCTTTGATTTGTTTACCGCATTCTGAAACAATATTTAAACAGTTTTTTTTTAGTGGATGGGAAGCTTTCATAAGATCGGTCAAAAGGAAATTTAATTGAAATTTCTTGGTAATTAAGTGCCTTGATCACTGTTGACAATTTCCGGTTCTTATTAAAAGGCGCAAAGCCTTGTGAGTAACACAAGTTGCAGGAATTTTAGGCGAGCATAATTTTCCAAGCTTTCGATTTATTATTTAAATAAATCAATATATTTAAGCAACTCAATATGTTAGGAGCTTTCAGTGAGTATCAATCGGTTTCTTTGTGTGTCTCAATATTGACAGATATTTTCTTGAGTAATATTCCAAAATGGAAATGTATTATTATAAACGTGATGGGGGGACACGTGCCGTGAAATCTATTTGTAATGACGTTATAAACGTTTATTTTTTTATTTTTTGAGAGAGAGACTTGCAGGAAAATCAATTTACTATTGAGTGAAATTGATTTTCAGTCATCATTAAATATCTACATGTTTTTTTTTTGTGTTGCGACGCAATGTTTCGTGCTTGGTAAATAGATAATTAACCACATGACATACCGGGTTATTGGTTACTATAGCATACGCATTTCTAAACACTTAGGACTTGGGAACAAAGTTTTAATAGCTCTTTGATTATTGAATTAATTTTGATATGTTGCCTAATATTTTGAGACAACCTTGTAATTAACGCTATTCTCCACCGAACTAGACCAACATTAATTAATTACATATATACATACACTCAAACCCTCTTGCCACTAAATTTTAGGGAAAATGTATACAAAACATAACTAAAATTATTTACATTTAAAACCAAATTAGTAATTTTTAATTAAAATTTACCTACAAACTGGACTAGCAGATCTTTAAGCAATATAAGAAACTTACGTGTATTTGTTGCAGAACTGTCCAATATTTGTTTATTAGCACCTCGCGACATACACAACGTAAACATATTTCAGTTTAATAAAAATCGCGAGTAAACCGCCCTGTCTCACGTTTTTCAGTCTGGTACCAGTGGTAAAGTGTGTGTGTGTGTGTGAGTGAATGGACAAGGCGCTGAAGGGACTTTCAGCACCCGGCATTCGTGGTTCTATGACACTGGGTTCATTCTGCTGAAACACAATCCTGACGTTCTGTTCGGCTTCCCAACCGAAGATACCCGAACGGGTGTACTTGGGTAACCTTTCGCAGGCAGGGATTGTAAACTAGTTGATTTTTTTTGTTGTTGTTTTACTTGGAATTTACGGGGGTTTTTTTGGGTGTCACTGTGTATATTTGGCCTTATTTGCTTAAAACGTGTCAATTGGCTCTTGCGAAATTTGCTGATGTTTTTAATTGTCCTGGTTGTAAGTGCCCTTATTTAGTAGACGCGTTTTTAAAACGTACACAAAATCGTGCTTATATATTTCGTAATTAATAAGTATCTATACTTCAAGTGGCAAATCGAGAGCTTTATTGATTACCAAAATAATGTAGAATCTATTGGGGAGAAGCTGAATCATTTTCATTTCAGTGACCTATAAGTTTTACTCCAGTGGGAAGAAGCTCAAATAAAATTAAATAGATTTCTATAAATGTATTTTCTAAACAAATATATAGTTTACTAAAATATGTTAAGGTCATTCGAACTATTAGGGAGAACCTGAAGTAGCATCTTACAGATTCCTGTATATAACTTTATGGATTACTGAATATAAACAGTTTTAGACCGATTACTTTATAAATATTTAAAATATATATGGAAATTTTGAATAAATCCAATTGGATTTTCGTTTAAGTTAGTTTCGATTTAATTTTCTTGGGTCTTAAATCGCGAGTGTTTTTAGTTTTATCGCCACCAAGTAGTCGCTTGAACAACAAAATAATTCCTATTATAAAAGTAGCTAGTACTATTATAGTAACAATAATAACATCTATTAGAAAATATTCGATGAGAGATAAGTCAATTGCGGCAGCTCGTAAATGAGTGGCTCCTTTATGTCGAATTACGTATTCCGTCCAATAAATGGCTCTGTCCAATGGTTTCATCGGTTGGTCTTTGATTATTTCCGACGAACGCCTAATATTTTCTTGGTATCTGTAGTTATATAAAATATATTTAAATATTTAGTTGAAACGATTTTAAATTAAATGTAGCTAACATACTTAGGGTTATTCAAAATTTCTTGCATTGTCCCCAAAAATATTTCTTCTGTTATATCCTCAAGTTGTAATTTCAAACCATATCCGGACTTCTGGATATTTGCTGCATTGGATTTTTGATCTCCATAAAATGGTACACCTAACATTGGTACCCCTCTATACAAAGATTCAGTAGCGCTCAATAAACCTCCATGAGTTATAAACAATTTCACATTAGGGTGCGCAAGAATATCGTTTTGCGGGAACCACTTTCCAATTTTCACATTTGTAGGTTTCCCAACCAAATCATCATCCTCAAATTTCCATATGACTCGTTGCGGTAATTTTGTAAAAGCATTAAGTATCATTTTACGTTTTTCTATCGGTAAATCTTTACTATACAAATTAGTACCCAAACTAAAGAAAACAACTCCTTCTGTAGCTTCATCCATAAATTTTTTTAATTCCTAAAACAACAAAAATCTATAATACATTCATAAATTTACCTATTCGACCCACAACTCTAACATATAAGCGCCACGTCATCGAGAAACACCATAAACATGGCTCAAATTTTATATTTCATATTAAACACACTCTATTAATTAATTTGGTCTATGTACGTTAAAAACACCACAAATATACTCAAATTGCTTAAATATTCAATGCACAACTTATACATAAAGCGCTATCTTTTCTCGAAACACCACAAATAGAGCTCAATTATGTTTATGCTGCTTAGAAATATTATAAATACATACCGTAGGTAGGGGTTTGGGTTCGGTGATATGAATCCCTCCTATGGGGATCATATTTGGTAAATAGGGTCTAGGAGTCTCAAAACAAAAATTTGAGTTGATGAGCGCTAAACTAACATTTTTGCTGATGTCCTCAAATGTAGGGCCGTTCTCAAAGTACTTATAGTATAATTGTTTTTGTACAGGATTGACTGTATAATGTTGGAGCAAATGAAAATACATTCCAACGCATGTGTTAATGTACCGCTCGATGAAAGTCATTTTATCGGAATAAGATGTAAGTAAGTGTGGGATGTATGAAGCTGGAGATAAGTTGCCGGTTAGGTGATTTACAAATTGGTTAACTAGAGTCGATACAACAATGATTGGGGCCTGGAAACGGTGGCCGAAACCGAAAAACGCCTCATTGCCAAACGTTTCGGTAATTATCAAATCGAAATGCTCATCTGATTTAAGCAACTTTTGCACGCCAGGACTGCGGAGAGTTGCTTCTGAGATTATGTTTGTGGAAGTGAAGTGAACTTTCAATGTTTGAAATGGGTTTAGATTGTGGCTTCCGCTAAATAATTTTCGGCATTCTATAACAGGTAATACGCAAACATTCAGTTATATATTAATATTGGTAAACATATTTTATATTTACCATCCGCAATCAACAGCAGTTCTTCCAATGGTATATCACGGTAATTAGCAACTTTTTCCTTTAACGGAAACGGACTAATCATAGTAACTTTATGTCCTTTAGCGGCAAGTCCTTTCAATAACGAGGATCCAATTATATGGTGGCTCATCAATGGCACGTGGAACACCCCTAAAATATTGGCACCCAACGCCCCTGGGCCCAAAATACCACAAAATAATAGTAATACAATAAACAACTGCATCGTACTAAGATTTTCGCGAAACTAATAACAAATTACATGACTAAATAAGTGAGTATATATGTATATATATATATATATATATATAGACTATCAATGACAATAAATTATTTTGTTTGTACATTTCAAATGATAGATATCTGTTGTATGGCCCCGAAGTTTCTTATACGCCTTTTGGTACGATAATATCATATTTTTACTATATCACTAATTTATAATATTTTACTAAACTTTGTACCACTTAGTCACTAAATATATTTCTTAGAAGAAATATTAAATATCAAATTATTTAAATCTATTTTGTTTTTTCTGTTAAACAATTAACAGGCACAGTTAATGCGATTTATATGAAAATTATTAAATTTAAATTCAGACACTTATACGTCTTACAATAATGGGAAGAATCTCAAATCAATTTAAACTTTTTTCTATAAATGTATTTGGTAAATAATTGTAAAGATTAATACACCTTAACCCAAAGAGGAAATTCAATCTCTTCTACAGTTTCAGACCGATTAGTTTATAGGTATTTATAATATATGTGGAAATGTGGAATACATCCAATTGGATTTTAGTTTACGTTAATTTCGCTTTCATTTTATTGGGTGCTAAATCGCGAGTATTTTTATTTTTATTGCTACCAAATAGTCGCTTAATCACCAAAATAATCCCTATTATAAATGTAACTAGTACAATAATAGTAAAAAGAATAACATCTACTAGAAAATATTCGATGAGTGATAAATCAATTGCGGAAGCTCGTAAATGAGTGGCTCCTTTATGTCGAATTACGTATTCGGTCCAATAAATGGCTCTGTCCAATGGTTTCATCGGTTGGTCTTTGATTATTTCCGACGAACGCTTAATATTATCTCGGTATCTGTAGTTATATAAAATATATTTAATTGTTGTAATGATTTTAAATTAAATGCAGCTAACATACTTAGGGTTATTCAAAATGTCTTGTATTTTCTTCAAAAACACATCTTCTGTTAAATCATCAAATTCTAATTTCAACCCATACCCAGACTTCTCGAAGATTTCTGCATTGGATTTTTGGTCTCCATAAAATGGCACCCCTAACACTGGCACCCCTCTATACAAAGCTTCAGTAGCGCTCAATAAGCCTCCATGAGTTATAAACAATTTCACATTAGGGTGTGCTAGAATATCGTTTTGCGGCAACCACTTTCCAATTTTTACATTTGCAGGTTTCCCAACCAAATCATCATCCTCAAACTTCCATATGACTCGTTGTGGCAATTTTGCAAACGCATCAAGCATCATTTTACGTTTTTCTATCGGTAAATCTTTACTATACAAATTAGTACCCAAACTAAAAAAGACTACTCCTTCTGTAGCTTCATCCATAAATTTTTTTAGTTCCTTAAACAACAAAAATCTATAATACATTCATAAATTTACCTATTCGACCCACAACTTGAACTGTGCTCAAATTTTATATTCCATAGTAAAAACACTTTATATATAGAAATATCATAAATACATACCGTAGGTAGCGGTTTGGGTTCCGTGATATGTATTCCTCCTATGGGGATCATATTTGGTAAATAGGGTCTAGGAGTCTCAAAACAAAAGTTTGAGTTGATTAAAGCTAAGCTAACATTTTTGCTGATGTCCTCAAATGTAGGGCCGTTGTCAAAGTACTTGTAGTATAGTTGTTTTTGTACAGGATTGACAATATAATGTTGGAGCAAAAGAAAATATATTCCGACGCATGTGTTAATGTACCGCTCAATAAATGTCATTTTAGCGGTGTAAGATGTTATTAAATGTGGGATGTATGAAGCTGGAGATAAGTTGCCGGTTAGGTGATTTACAAATTGGTTAACTAGAGTAGACACAACAATAATTGGGGCCTGGAAACGGTGGCCCAAACCGAACAACGCCTCATTGCTAAACGTTTCGGTAATTATCAAATCGAAATGTTCGTTTGATTTAAGCAATTTTTGGAAGCCAGGACTACGGAGGGTGGCTTCTGCGATTAGGTTCGTGTAAGTGACGTAAATCTTTAACTTTTGAAAAGGATCTACGTTGTGATCTACGATAAATACTTTTCGGCTTTCTATAACAGGTAATACGCGAAATTTCAGTTATATATTAATATAGGTAAACATTTCTCATATTTACCATCCCGAATCTTCAGCAATTCTTCCAGTGTTATTTCGTGGCAATTAGCCACTTTTTCTTTTAACGGAAACGGACTAATTATAGTAACATTATGTCCTTTAGCGACGAGTCCTTTCATTAACGAGGACGCAATTATATGGTGGCTCATACATGGCACGTGGAACACCCCTAAAATATTGGCACCCAGCGCCCCTGGGCCCAAAATACCACAAAATATTAGTAATACAATAGACAACTGCATCGTACTAAGATTTTCGCGAAACTAATAACGAATTACTTGATTAAATAAGTACATATATATGGCCTATCAATGACTATAAATTATTATCATTGTACATTTAAAATCATAAAAAGCTATTTTTTTTTTATACCAAACTTCATTATCCGCATTTTGTGTACAATCTTATCATATTTTTCACTAATTTATAATACTTTACTTACTTTACGAACACTTTTTCACTAAATATATCTCTTAGAATAAATATTAAATGTCAAATTTCAAATTATTTAAATCTATTTTGTTTTTCTGTTAAACAATTGTCAGGCACAGTAAATGCGATTTTTATGAAAATAATTAAATTCAAATTCAAACACTTATACGTCTTACAATAATGGGAGGAATCTCAAATAAAATTTAACTGTTTTCTATAAATGTACTTGGTAAACAAATGTATAAATTAATACACTATAGGGCAACGCCTAAAGAGGAATTTCAATCTCTTCTAAGATTTCTGTACATAATTTTATAGATAACTGAATATAAACAGTTTCAGAGCGATTAATTTATAAGTATTTAAAATATATGTATAGATTTCGAATAAATACATTTAGATTTTATTTTAAGTTAGTTTCCATTTAATTTTCTGGAGTCTCGAATCGCGAAAATTTTTAGTTTTATCGCCACCAAATAGTCGCTTGATCACCAAAATAATTCCTATTATAAAAGTAGCTAGTACTACTATAGTAAAAATAATAACATCTATTAGAAAATATTCGATGAGAGATAAATCAATTGCGGAAGCTCGTAAATGAGAGGCTCCTTTATGTCGAATTACGTATTCGGTCCAATAAATGGCTCTGTCCAATGGTTTCATCGGTTGGTCTTTGATTATTTCCGACGAACGCTTAATATTGTCTCGGTATCTATAGTTATATAAAATATATTTAATAGTTGTAACGATTGTAAATTAAATGTAGCTGATATACCTAGGATTATTCAATATTTCTTGCATTTTCTTCAAAAACACATCTTCCGTTATATCATCAAATGGTAATTTCAACCCATACCCAGACTTCTCGAAGTGTTCTGCATTGGATATTTGGTCTCCATAAAAAGGCACCACTAACACTGGAACCCCTCTATACATAGCTTCAGTAGCGCTCAATAAACCTCCATGAGTTATAAACAATTTGACATTAGGGTGCGCAAGAATATCGTTTTGCGGGAACCACTTTCCAATCATCATATTTGTAGGTTTCCCAACCAAATCATCATCCTCAAACTTCCATATGATGCGTTGTGGCAATTTTGCCAAAGCATCAACCATCATTTTACGTTTTTCTATCGGTAAATCTTTAAGATACAAATTAGTCCCCAAACTAAAGTACACTACTCCTTCTCCAGCTTCATCCATAAACTTTTTCAAATCCTAAAACAACAAAAGTCTATAATATACTCATAAATATATACCTATCCTACCCACAACTTTAACATTTAAGCACTATATTATCTAGAAACACCACAAATAATGTTCAAATACCATATTAGAAGCACTTATTACTTATTAATTTAGTCTATGTATCTTAAAAACATCACAAATATACTCAAATATTAAATGCGCAACTTATACATAAAGCGCTATCTTTACTCGACACACCACAAATAGAGCTCAATTATATTTATGTTGCTTAGAAATATCATAAATACTTACCGTAGGAAGCGGTTTGGGTTCAGTGATATGTATCCCTCCTATGGGGATCATATTTGGTAAATAGGGTCTAGGAGTCTCGAAACAAAAGTTTGAGTTGATTAAAGCTAAGCTAACATTTTTGCTGATGTCCTCAAATGTAGGGCCGTTCTCAAAGTACTCGTAGTACAATTGTTTTTGTAGAGGATTGACTATATAGCGTTGGAGCAAGTGAAAAAATATGCCGATGCTTGTGTTAATGTACCGCTCAATAAATGTCATTTTATCTGAGTAAGATGTTATTAAGTTTGGGATGTATGAGGCTGGAGATAAGTTGCCGGTTAGGTGATTTACAAATTGGTTAACTAGAGTAGACACAACAATGATTGGGGCCTGGAAACGGTGGCCCAAACCGAACAACGCCTCATTACCAAACGTTTCGGTAATTATCAAATCAAAATGCTCGTCTGATTTAAGCAATTTTTCGAAGACAGGACTACGGAGGGTGGCTTCTGAGATTAGATTTGTATAAGTGACGAAACCTTTTAACGTTTGAAAAGGGTCTAGGTTAAGACTTCCGATAAATAATTTTCGGCATTCTATAACAGATAATACGCGAGATTTCAGTAATATATTAACATTGGTAAACATTTCTCATATTTACCATCCCCAATCATCCGCAATTCTTCCAATGGTATTTCGTAGCAATTAGCCACTTTTTCTTTTAACGGAAACGGACTAATCATAGTAACATTATGTCCTTTACCAGCGAGTCCTTTCAATAATGAGGACGCAATTATATGGTGGCTCATCAATGGCACGTGGAACACCCCTAAAATATTGGCACCCAGAGCCCCTGGGGCCAAAGTACCACAAAATACTATTAATACAATAGACAGTAGCATAGTACTACGATTTTCGTGAAAATAATAACGAATTACTTGCTAAATAAGTATGTACATATGTATATATATATGGGCTATCAATGACTATAAATTATTTTGTTTGTACGTTTCAAAACATAAATAGCTATTTTGGTTGATACCGAACTTCATTATCCGCATTTTGTATATTCATATCACATTTTTATTATGTCACTAATTTATAATATTTTACTTACATTTGGAACACTTTTTCACTAAATATATAATGCGATTTTTATGAAAATAATTAAATTCATATTCAGACTCTTATAAGTCTTACAATAATTGGAGGTATCTTAAATAAAATTAAACTGTTTTCTATAAATGTATTTGGTAAACAAACGTATAGCTTAATACACTATTGGGCAGAACCTAAAGAGGAATTTCGTGTGGCAGATCGTATCCAGACAAGTTATGTAGAGTGATGGTTCAACTTCCGATGAACCATCACTCTAAAGAGAAATTTCAATCTCATCTAGATTTCTGTACATAATTTTATAGATTGTTGAACATAAACAGTTTCAGACCGATTAGTTTATAGGTATTTAAAATATATGTGGAAATTTTGATTAAATCCTATTTGATTTTAGTTTAACTTAGTTTCGCTTTAATTTTATTGGGTCCTAAAACGTGATTATTTTTGGTTTTACCGCCATTAAATAATCGCTTGATCACCAAAATACTTCCTATTATAAATGTTGCTAGTACTATAATAGTTAAAATAATAACATCTATTAGAAAATATTCGATGAGTGATAAGTCAATTGCGGAAGCTCGTAAATGAGTGGCTCCTTTATGCCGAATTACGTATTCGGTCCAATAAATGGCTCTGTCCAATGGTTTCATCGGTTGGTCTTTGATTATATCCGACGAACGCCTAATATTTTCTTGGTATCTGTAGTTATAGAAAATATATTTAAATGTTTAGTTGTAATGATTTTAAATTAAATGTAGCCAACATACTTAGGGTTATTCAATATTTCTTGCATTTTCTTCAAAAACACATCTTCCGTTATATCATCAAATGGTAATTTCAACCCATACCCAGACTTCTCGAAGTGTTCTGCATTGAAATTTTGATCGCCATAAAATGGCACCCCTAACACTGGAACCCCTCTATACAAAGCTTCAGTAGCGCTCAATAAACCTCCATGAGTTATAAACAATTTCATATTAGGGTGCGCAAGAATATCGTTTTGCGGGAACCACTTGCCAATTTTCACATTAGGAGGTTTTCCAACCAAATCATCATCCTCAAACTTCCATATGACTCGTTGCGGTAATTTTGTAAAAGCATCTAGTATCATTTTACGTTTTTCTAGCGGTATATATTTGCTATACAAATTGGAACCCAAACTAAAGAAGACTACTCCTTCTGTAGCTTCATCCATAAATTTCTTCAATTCCTAACATAACAAAAGTATAAAAGAATTCTCGAAACACCACAAATAGACCTCAATTAGATTTATGATAGCTGGAAATATCGTAAATACACACCGTAGGTAGCGGTTTGGGTTCGGTGATATGTATGCCTCCTATGGGGATCATATTTGGTAAATAGGGTCTAGGAGTCTCAAAACAAAAGTTTGAGTTGATGAAAGCCAAGCTAACATTTTTGCTGATGTCCTCAAATGTAGGGCCGTCCCCAAAGTACTTGTTGTACAATTGTTTTTGCATAGGATTGACTATATAACGTTGGAGCAAGTGAAAATATATCCCGGCGCAAGTGTTAATGTACCGCTGAATAAATGTCATTTTATCGGAGTAATATGTTAGTAAGTGAGGGACGTACGAAGCTGGAGATAAGTTGCCGGTTAGGTGATTTGCAAATTGGTTAACTACAGTCGACACAACAATGATTGGGGCTTGGAAACGGTGGCTCAAACCGAACAACGCCTCATTGCCAAACGTTTCGGTAATTATCAAATCGAAATGCTCGTCTGATTTAAGCAACTCTTGCACTCCAGGACTGCGGAGAGTTGCTTCTGAAATTATGTTTGTGTAAGTGACGAGAACGTTTAACATTTGAAAAGTGTTTAAGTTGTGGGCTTCGATAAATAATTTTCGGCTTTCTAAAACAGATGAAACGGAAATTCAATTATATATTAATATTGGTGAACATTTTTCACACATACCCTCCTCAATCACCCGCAGTTCTTCCAATGGTATATCGCGGTAATTAGCAACTTTTTCCTTCAACGGATAAGGGCTAATCATAGTAACATTATGTCCTTTTTGCGCCAGTCCCTTCAATAACGATGACCCAATAATTCGGTGGCTACCCATAGGTACATGGAACACCGCTAAAATATTAGCGCTTAGCGCCCCTGGGCCTAAAGTAGCACTTATTATTAGTAATACAATAGACAACTGCATCGTACATAGATTTTTAAGAAACTATTTACGAATTACATGTCTAAATAAGTGTTGTGTACATATGTATATATAGGCTATCAATGACTATAAATAATTTTATGTTTGTACGTTTTAAATGATAAATAGGATACATGTTGACCTAATTTCAAAATTAGTTATTGTAGGCGACAATACTGACAAATTTATTTAGTAAATATCCTTATAAATATAGCTGTAAAATATCGAATTAGAGAAAAAATTATCTAGTAGTTGCATTCGAAATTTGTGTCGTTATTTTCATATTAAACAAACACTTGTAAGTTATGCACTAGTTGGAAGTAACTCAAATAAAATTAAACAGTTTTCTATAAATGTATTTACTAAACAAATGTATTCACTATTAAACGGAATATAAAGAGAATTTTTACTTTCGTATAGATTACTGTACGTCAACAGTTTAAAAAAATATTTTATTTCGATTTCAAGGTAGAATGTTAATGTCTTACATCTTTCTGTACATAACTATATAGATTACTGAACATAAACAAAACAAACATGTGTAAATTTTTAATTTTTGTTTAATTTTGTTTCGATTTAATTTTCTTAGGTCTTAAATCGCGAGTGCTTTTATTTTTATCGCCACCAAATAGTCGCTTGAACAACAAAATAATTCCTATTATAAAAGTAGCTAGTACTAATATAGTATAAATAATAACATCTATTAGAAAATATTCGATGAGTGATAAGTCAATTGCGGCAGCTCGTAAATGAGTGGCTCCTTTATGTCTAATTACGTATTCGGTCCAATAAATGGCTCTGCCCAATGGTTTAATCGGTTCGTCTTTGATTATTTCTGACGAACGCTTAATATTGTTTCGGTATCTGTAGTTATATAAAATATATTTAAATATTTAGTTGAAACGATTTTAAATTAAATGTAGCTAACATACTTAGGGTTATTCAGTATTTCTTGCATTTTCCCCAAAAACGCATCTTCCGTTAAATCATCAAATTGTAATTTCAACCCATACCCAGACTTCAGGAAGTGGTCTACATTGGTCTTTTGGTCTCCATAAAATGGCACTCCTAACATTGGCACCCCTCTATACAAAGCTTCAGTAGCGCTCAATAAACCTCCATGAGTTATAAACAACTTAACATTAGGGTGTGCAAGAATATCGTTTTGTGGGAACCACTTTCCAATCCTCACATTAGGAGGTTTTCCAACCAAATCATCATCCTCAAATTTCCATATGACACGTTGCGGTAATTTTGTAAAAGCATTAAGTATCATTTTACGTTTTTCTATCGGTAAATCTTTGCTATACAAATTGGTACCCAAACTAAAGAAGACTACTCCGTCTGTGGCTTCATCCATAAACTTTTTCAATTCCTAAAACAACAATAATCAAGAATATACTTTACAAATTATATTTCCCATAACTCAAACATATAAGTGTACTATCATCTAGAAACACCATAAGCAACGCTCAAATTTTATATTCCATATTAGAAACACTTTCTACTTATTAATCAGTTCGATGTAGTTTAAAAACACCACAAATTTATTTAAATATTCTATATAATACTCAATCCAAGCGCTATCTCTTCTCGAAACACCACAAATTGTGCTCAATTTGGTTTAGGTATCTTAGAAACACCGCAAATACGTACCGTGGGTAGCGGTTTGGGTTCGGTGATATAAATCCCTCCTATGGGGATCATATTTGGTAGATAGGGTCTAGGAGTCTCAAAACAAAAGTTTGAGTTGATGAGCGCTAAACTAACATTTTTGCTGATGTCCTCAAATGTCGGGCCGTCCTTAAAGTACTTGTAGTACAATTCTTTTTGCATAGGATTGCCTATATAATGTTGGAACAAGAGAAAAAATATGCCGATGTATGTGTTAATGTACCGTTCAATAAATGTCATTTTATCGGAGTATGATGTTAGTAAGTGTGGGACGTACGAGGCTGGAGATAAGTTGCCGGTTAGGTGGTTTACAAATTGATTTATTACAGTGGACACAACAATGATTGGGGCTTGGAAACGGTGGCCCAAACCGAACAACGCTTCATTGCCAAACGTTTCGGTAATTATCAAATCGAAATGCTCATCTGATTTAAGTAACTCTTGCACTCCTGGACTGCGGAGAGTTGCTTCTGAGATTGTGTTTGTGTAAGTGACGAGAAATTTTAACAATTGTAAAGGGTTTAGGTTGTGGCCGCCGATAAATAATTTCCGGCTTTCTAAATCATAAAACGTGAAAACTCAATAATATATTTATATTATTAAACATTTTTCATATATACCAGCCTCAATTACCCGCAGTTCTTCCAATGATATATCGCGGTAATTAGCAACTTTTTCCTTTAACGGAAACGGACTAATCATAGTAACATTATGTCCTTTTTGCACTAGTCCCTTCAATAACGATGACCCTATAATATGGTGGCTAGCAATAGGTACGTGGAACACCGCTAAAATATTAGCGCTTAGCGCCCCTGGGCCGAAAGTAGCACTTAATATTAGAAATACAATAGACAACTGCATCGTACTTAGATTTTCAAGAAACTATTAACGAATTATATGACTAAATAAGTATTGCGAACATATGTATATATATGCTATCAATGAATATAAATTATTCTGTTTGCACTTTTTTAATAAAAAAAAAGTTGCATGTTGATCTATTTTTAAAACACGTTACAGTAGAAGACAATACCAGCAAATTTATTTCGTAAATATAATAATAAATATGGCTGTGAAATATCGAATTAAAGCAAAACTTATTTAATAGTTGAATTCGATGTTTGTATCGTTATTTTCATATCAAACAGATACCTATAAGTTTTGCACTAGTGGGAAGTATCTCATATAAAATTAAACAGTTTTCTATAAATGTATTTACTAAACAAATGTATTCACTATTAGACAGAATATAAAGAAGAATTTTAATTTCGTATACAGTTCTGTACGTGAACAGTTTCATAAATAAAATACATGTTTAGAAATATATTTTATGTCGATTTCAAAGTAGAATGTGAATTTCTTACAGATTTCTGTACATAACTATATAGATTATTGAACATAAACAGGAAAAACTTGAGTAGATTTTGAATAAATGAATTTGGATTTTTGTTTAAGTTAGTTTCGATTTAATTTTCTTGGGTCTTAAATCGCGAGTGTTTTTAGTTTTATCGCCACCAAGTAGTCGCTTGAACACCAAAATAATTCCTATTATAAAAGTAGCTAGTACTACTATAGCAAAAATAATAACATCTATTAGAAAATATTCGATGAGTGATAAGTCAATTGCGGAAGCTCGTAAATGAGTGGCTCCTTTATGTCGAATTACGTATTCGGTCCAATAAATGGCTCTGTCCAATGGTTTCATCGGTTGGTCTTTGATTATATCTGACGAACGCTTAATATTGTCTCGGTATCTGTAGTTATATCAAATATATTTAATTGTTTAGTTGAAACGATTTTAAATGAAAAGTAGCTAACATACTTAGGGTTATTCAAAATTTCTTGCATTTTCTCCAAAAATGCATCTGCCGTTAAATCATCAAATTGTAATTTCAACCCATACCCAGACCTCTGGAAATGGTCTGCATTGGATATTTGGTCACCATAAAATGGCACCCCTAACATTGGCACGCCCCTATACAATGCTTCAGTAGCGCTCAATAAACCTCCATGAGTTATAAACAACTTAACATTAGGGTGCGCAAGAATATCGTTTTGCGGGAATCTCTTTCCAATTAACACATTAGGAGGTTTTCCAGCCAAATCATCATCCTCAAACTTCCATATGACTCGTTGCGGTAATTTTGTAAAAGCATTAAGTATCATTTTACGTTTTTCTATCGGTAAATATTTGCTATACAAATTGGTACCCAAACTAAAGAAGACTACTCCGTCTGTAGCTTCATCCATAAATTTCTTCAATTCCTAACATACCAAAAGTATAAAATAATTCGCGAAACACCACAAATAGAGCTCAATTAGATTGATGATGGTTGGAAATATCATAAATACATACCGTAGGTAGCGGTTTGGGTTCGGTGACATGTATGCCTCCTATGGGGATCATATTTGGTAAATAGGGTCTAGGAGTCTCAAAACAAAAGTTTGAATTGATCAAAGCTAAGCTAACATTTTTGCTGATGTCCTCAAATGTAGGGCCGTCCCCAAAGTACTTGTTGTACAAATGTTTTTGCATAGGATTGACTATATAACGTTGGAGCAAGTGAAAATATATCCCGGCGCAAATGTTAAGGTACCGCTCAATAAATGTCATTTTATCGAAATAATGTGTTAGTGCGTGTGGGACGTACGAGGCTGGCGATAAGTTGCCGGTTAGGTGATTTGTATATTGATTAACAACAGTGGACACAACAATAATTGGGGCCTGGAAACGGTTACCGAAACCGAACAACGCCTCATTGCCAAACGTTTCGGTAAATATCAAATCGAAATGCTCGTCTGATTTAAGCAACTCTTGCACACCAGGACTGCGGAGAGTTGCTTCTGAGATTATGTTTGTGTAAGTGACGACAATCTTTAACATTTGAAACGTGTTTAAGTTGTGGGCCCCCAAAAATAATTTTCGGCTTTCTAAAAATAGATTAAACGAAAATTCAATTATATATTAATATTGGTGAACTTTTTTCATATATACCAGCCTCAATCACCCGCAGTTCATCCAATGGTATATCGCGGTAATTAGCAACTTTTTCCTTCAACGGATAAGGACTAATCATAGTAACATTATGCCCTTTTTGCGCTAGTCCCTTCAATAACGATGCCCCAATAATTTGGTGGCTAGGCATAGGTACGTGGAACACCGCTAAAATATTAGCGCTTAGCGCCCCTGGGCCCAAAATAGCACTTAATACTAGTAATACAATAAACAACTGCATCTTACTTAGATTTTCAAAAAACTATTCACGCATTCCATTACTAAATTATTGTTGCGTACATATATAGGCTATCGATGACTATAAATAATTTTATGTTAGCACTTTTCAAATGATAAAAAAGATAATATTGACAAATTTATTTAGGAAATATCATAATAAATATAGCTGTGAAACATTGAATTAAGGCAAAAATTATTTAGTAGTTGAATTCGAAATTTGTATCGTTATTTTCATATCAAACAGATACCTATAAGTTTTGCACTAGTCGGAAGTATCTCAAATAAAATTAAACAGTTTTCTATAAATGTATTTACTAAAAAAATGTATTCACTATTAGACGGAAAATAAAGAAAAATTTTTAATTTCGTATAGATTTCTGTACGTGCACAGTTTAGAAAAATATTTTATTTCGATTTCAAAGTCAATTTCTTACAAATTTCTATACATAACTATATAGATTAATGAACATAAACAGAACAAATACATTTGGATTTTCGTTTAAGTTAGTTTCGATTTAATTTTCTTGGGTCTTAAATCGCGAGTATTTTTAGTTTTATCGCCACCACATAGTCGCTTGATCACCAAAATAATTCCTATTATAAAAGTAGCTAGTACTACTATAGTAAAAATAATAACATCTATTAGAAAATATTCGATGAGTGATAAGTCAATTGCGGAAGCTCGTAAATGAGTGGCTCCTTTATGTCGAATTACGTATTCGGTCCAATAAATGGCTCTGTCCAATGGTTTCATCGGTTGGTCTTTGATTATATCTGACGAACGCTTAATATTGTCTCGGTATCTGTAGTTATATCAAATATATTTAATTATTGAAACTATTTTAAATTAAATGTAGCTAACATACTTAGGGTTATTCAAAATTTCTTGCATTGTCCCCAAAAATATTTCTTCTGTCATATCCTCAAGTTGCAACTTCAACCCATACCCAGACTTTTGGAAGTTTTCTGTATTGAAACGTTGATCCCCATAAAATGGCACCCCTAACACTGGAACCGCTCTATACAAAGCTTCAGTAGCGCTCAATAAACCTCCATGAGTTATAAACAACTTAACATTAGGGTGTGCTAAAATATCGTTTTGCGGGAACCACTTTCCAATTTTTACATTTGCAGGTTTCCCAACCATATCCTCATCCTCAAACTTCCATATAACTCGTTGCGGCAATTTTGCAAACGCATTAAGTATCATTTTACGTTTTTCTATCGGTAAATCTTTACTATGCAAATTGGAACCCAAACTAAAGAAGACAACTCCTTCTGTGGCTTCATCCATAAACTTTTTCAATTCCTAAAACAACAAAAGTCCTTAACTCAATCATAAATATACCTATTCCACACACAACTCAAACATCTACGCTCTATTTCATCATGAAACACCATAAACTACGCTCAAATGTGATATTCCATATTAGAAACACTTTTGATTAATATAGTCGATGTGGCTCAAGAAAGTTACAAATACCGTAGGTAGTTGTTTGGGTTCAGTGATATGAATCCCTCCCATCGGGATCATATTTGGTAAGTAGGGTCGAGGAGTTTCGAAAAACATGTTTGAGTTGATTAAAGACAAACTAACGCTTTTGCTGATGTCCTCAAATGAGGGGCCGTCCGCAAAGTATTCGTAGTATAATTGTTCTTGTAATGGATTGATCATGGAGCGTTGGAATATATAATAAAATATGCCGACGCATGTGTTAATGTACCGCTCGATGAAAGTCATTTTATCGGAGTAAGATGTTAGTAAGTGTGGGACGTACGAGGCTGGAGATAAGTTGCCGTTTAGGTGATTTATAAATTGGCTAATTGACGTAGACACAACGACGATCGGGGCCTTGAAACGGTGGCCCAAACCGAAAAACGCTTCATTGCCAAACGTTTCACTAATTATCAAATCGAAATGCTCGTCTGAGTTAAGCAACTCTTGCACCCCAGGACTGCGCAACGTTGCTTCAGATATTAAGTTTGTGTAATTGAACAAAATTGTTGCCATTTGCCAAGTGTTTATATTGTGGGCTTCGTTAAATATTTTGCGGCCTTCTACAATAAATAAATCGAAACATCAATAATTTACTATAATAATATTGGTAAATATTAATCAATTATACCATCTGCAATTTCATGTAAGCCATGTAATTGTATATCGCGGTAATTAGCAACTTTTTCCTTTAACGGAAACGGACTAATCATAGTAACTTTATGCCCTTTAGCAGCAAGTCCCTTCAGCAACGAGGACCCAATTATATGGTGGCTCATCGTAGGCACGTGGAACACCCCTAAAATATTAGCGCCCAACGCCCCTGGGCCCAAAACACCACAAAATACTAGCACCACAACACACAGCCTCATCGTACCGAGATTTTCGCGGAACTACTCGCAGATTACGTGACCGAATAAGTGCCATGTGGATGTTATTGATAATTGTATATTATTTTATACTTGAACGTTCGAGATGATAAAATGTTGGATGTTGAACCAAATTAAAAACGAGTTATGATATAATAGATAAGGATGACGAACATATTTGGTAAATATTATTAATCTATTAAAATTAAATAAATATTATCTAATAGTTGGAATTTCAAATATATATAACATGTTTTTAGATGTCGACCACTTTGAGTACCCTCCTGGGGGCGTTGATGGAGGGTGATAGCTGACCAGGTCACTTAAAAGGCTGGTTGTTGACCACAAGCCGAATAATTGATCGAGTATATTTGTATATTAACGAGACTCGTATTATATTTAGAGCTAGAGTGCCCTAATATGGAACACGAGTAGACTGAATAATTTTTGTTAATTTAAGTATTGTAATCAGGAAATGTTTTTACTTTCTTATACGCAGTATAAGTAAGTATTGTAATCATGAAAAATTTCGAACTCGAGATTTTAACGGAAATATACGTTTTGACCTTCCCTGAATCGATTCCGACTATTTTTGGAATGACGTCCGTCTGTGTGTGTGTGTGTGTGTGTGTGTGTGTGTGTGTGTGTGTGTGTGTGTGTGTGTGTGTGAGCGCTCTACAGCCCAAACGGCTAAAGGTAAAATTATGAAATTTTAAACTTAAAATTTGTATGTGCCTGGCACATACCTCCTATTTTTGAAAACCATATTCCGACTGGAAGTGCATGTTTACCCTAGTCATTTTTTGCAGTTTCTGCAATTGCTCAAAAATGGTTACAGTTACAGAAAATTTTTGTGAACAAAAATTAATACTATTTATATTTAGCACAACTTTTGTTTGAATCTTTTTTCCAAAAAAAGTACTGGTTTCAAAATAAATTTCTGCTTATTATATATATTGTTACATAAATCGTATCATCTGCGCCTGTCAATTGTTTAACAAAAGACTTAAATAATTTGAAGTTTGACATTTAATATTTATTCTAAGAAACATATTTAGTGTAAAAGCGATCTAAAGGTTAGAACAAATATTATAAATTAGAAAAATAATGTTACTACGATATGGTTTAACCCATATGCGGATAAGAAAGTTCGGTGCATGACACTGCAGATATTTTTTTATAGTGGTATAAGAGTGTTTTTGAGGTGTTTTGTTAATTAGACCACCCGCAATGATTGAAAGTGAGTTTGGTTGCAATTTCGCAATAAAACTCTTGACTGGTGTAAAGAATGTAGATTATTTCGCAATAAAACTCTTGACTGGTGTAAAGAATGTAGATTGCGTTTCAAAAGTATCAAATAACGCAGCGTCGCATTTGTTGATAAATTGTGTCTTGGTGTAATGAATAATTAAGGCTGAAATGTCGTTGGGGGTGGAAGCAAGTAAAATTATGCGTTGTTCGGTTTCACATTCAATTATGACGCGCGATATGTAGTGTGCGGCGGAGGGGGGGTTCGTTTTTTTTCTGTTCTGTTTTGTGTATGGTGTTTTTGTAAGTGTGGATCGTGCCGGGAATAATTTCAATCAACAGTGTGAGATGATAGCAGCATCGCTTGCGAGTCCATTAATATTGGTATACGCGCTATTTTCGCGGTACAGCTGCCATTGGTACGTGATCAGACTTATACGACAGTTATTTGCCCTCAATACTTATGCGCAATGCAGTGGCTCGTCTTTACACTATTGTCCTTGTTTGCATATTAGCATCTGTTCAAACGCACGTTTTCAATTATTTCTTACACAACGACTCGTACGTTTTTTTTTATGGCTTTTACAATTAAATCACAACGCAAAGTGATCCTAGGCGGCTGTTGTGCAATTTTCTCGCCATCTACTTTGTGTTGTATCTTGTATTATATATTAAGTTGAGTCTTATCAAATTCAAAGTGGAACTAATCGAAATATGCCGTGGTCCTTATGTCTGTCGTTGTCAGTGGGTGTCTTTGTTGCGGCGTCGCGGTTTTCCCGAACGAAATGCGCTGTGGATGTCGAACGTAAATAGACAGTGCTGTCATGGCTTCGTGCGAGAACTTCTCAAGCATCACCGTGCTAATGATGTATCCAGAAGATTGTCTAGTGTCCTAGAGTTATCTTGTGGTTTGTTTCGGTTTCTTTGTTCTGTCGATTCTATAAAATTGCTCAGCAACGCTGGAAAGATCTATATATATATATATATATATATCATATATATATTATTTTATTAAACTGTAAAAAAAACGCACATTTTAAAGCAATAATAAATCATAATAATGCCACATTTATTACTACTAAAAGCGTTCGAAACCATAATTGAAATAATATTTCTCTAGTTGATACACTTGAGTTAAGCTACGATTTATTATAACATTTTAAATCCAACGGTCAGTTCTTGTTCAGGGCATACTTAATAAGGTGCCCCAACACACACACACACACACACACACACACACACACACACACACACACACACACACACACACACACACACACACACACACACACACACACACACACACACACACACACACACACACACACACACACACACACACACACACACACACACACACACACACACACACACACACACACACACACACACACACACACACACACACACACACACACACACACACACACACACACACACACACACACACACACACACACACACACACACACACACACACACACACACACACACACACACACACACACACACACACACACACACACACACACACACACACACACACACACACACACACACACACACACACACACACACACACACACACACACACACACACACACACACACACACACACACACACACACACACACACACACACACACACACACACACACACACACACACACACACACACACACACACACACACACACACACACACACACACACACACACACACACACACACACACACACACACACACACACACACACACACACACACACACACACACACACACACACACACACACACACACACACACACACACACACACACACACACACACACACACACACACACACACACACACACACACACACACACACACACACACACACACACACACACACACACACACACACACACACACACACACACACACACACACACACACACACACACACACACACACACACACACACACACACACACACACACACACACACACACACACACACACACACACACACACACACACACACACACACACACACACACACACACACACACACACACACACACACACACACACACACACACACACACACACACACACACACACACACACACACACACACACACACACACACACACACACACATGTATGACACATATGATAAATAGACGTGCTACATATATAGTGATACGCATGCGCATATACAATAGCACACATTCGTTCACTGGATCATTTCCAATTTGGAAGCAATCTGTGGCGGGTGCCGGATTGGATTCAATGATTGCTTCCGATTGAGTTGTAGTACGCGTTGCCAAACTCCCTGTACGCTGGACAAATGTCCTCTTAGACTACTATTACATTCACAAAAAAAAAAAAAGCCAAAGCGCATTTAGTACGCTACGTAAATAATCTGGGATTTAATATAGAATTATTGTTGTTGTTGTCAATATACATATCGCGCTCTCATCGACATACAAAACAAACGATGCTGTAAGATGTTACAGCAGCTCTCACATCAATCGCAGTCGTTCGACGGCGTGCATGAATATCATAACACCCTGTATAAATCCGGAATCATTCCGGGTACATGTACCCGGCGGCGTCAACCAGCTCTCTTTCTCTATCACAAAGAAATTCGTGTAGTCGCTCGGCGTCTCCCTGTCTCATAGTCGTACTCCCCGCCTTCCGGAAACTACGGTTATTGATAACGAGGCCATTTATACCGGAGAAATTCTATCGCCCAGACTAATAATGCGCGTCGACCGCGCTCACAGCCGCGCACCCGATTACTAATTGCTTTTATTTGTATAGTTTATTATTTTAAAATCAATTCACAGACTCTTACGATTTTTGATTTTATTTATTATATATATAGTTATTTACCAAACTGGAAACGCACATTTCCAAAAGGGCGATAATTAACATATCTTCATGTTTGGATACCCTCAAGCAAATTAGTATCCGTTGACCTAGTATTCGAATTCTAAAGCGTTAAATGTTTTCATTTCCCATAGAGTTACTTTTGCAACTGAACAAATACAGACTCATTTATTATATATATGTATGTATCATTCAAATCCAATGGCTGAGTATATTTGCGTATTGCGTGTACGCATCACGCTTAACAATAATGAGTTCCCGCGTAAGGAACGCAAATCTGTAGGGTTGGTTGCAGCGTTTGTACGCTATTCGGAATTCAATAGGTTTTATTTGCGACTGGGAATGTCTTTTGTTAAAGCAGTTATAAAAGTGACATATCACGTTTATTTTTTTTTATTTTTTTTGTAGCAAGGATTGAAAAGACGTTATGTCTGTTGGTGGGTTGGATCTCTGGCGTGGTTGTTTACTGAATCAATACATGTGTCATGTTATTCTTTACACGTTCGCAAGATTTATCAGCAGCTGTTGCAGAAGACGCTGCACATATACGTTGACGGTCGCCCTAATATGGAACGCGCTGATTGAAACTGGATCTACTTAGTAGTAATGCGGGCTAGTCGACATTCGTTCACAATTAAATGTACTGAAAACCGAGATCGTGCATGTTGTCTCAATTTCCGGAAGCTCCAACGTTTTAGGAATGCATATCTTGGTGCATTAAAGTCGCTAGGCATTGCTTGCTGACTGACTGAATACATATAATAAAGTTTAATACAACTTTGTTAATATCTAAAGTTCTGCGTATGTGATTGTAGTCTGTTTGGATATGGGGTGTATTTGCACTACGTTGCCCTACTAATTCATTTCAAAATTAATATCTTCGCTGAGTTACGATACTTATAGATGAAATGACGACGAAAACAAATAGAGCGTTGAAGGTAATGCGAAAATTTTCAATCTTTTGCGAGTTGTTCAAGTATAAGCATCCAATAGTTTTTAATTAATCTCAATCTTAATTTCACACAAACACACACACACACATACACACATACATACATATATAGTGGGGTATATATTTAGCTAAATAGCACTGTATTGTTATTAGAAACAATTTAATTAAACAATAAGCACAACTAGGGTGTAGTTTCTCAGTGTGTTAAGTGCCAATGCGACCTACCCACCCTTTAGTGTTTATGTATCTATTTTGCATACTGGAAATGTGCAAAATTAGTACAATGCCATTTCCTTATTCCCGTTCCTGTTTCCTTGAGTATGTTATATGAATTGCTTTAGTTTTGTGATCTATTTGTTGGTTTTTGTGTGATGCACGCCACTGTTTTGGGTGTAGATGCGATCGACAGCCGCGAACACCTCGTAAAGGTAACGTATACGCTCGTACGTAATATAAAAATTTACCGATCGGATTCCGTTTATTTCATGAATATCGATGACTTGAAACGGATCACATTTTTAAGGGGCTTTTACAATGGCCGACCAATTCACCTTTGGCTCCGGACGGCCCAATAATGGGCCGGAAAGGTCTTCTAATAAATGTTTATTGATTCATATCACTTGGAAAGTGTATTACGAAACTTTGCGAAATCAACGGCATTACTTGAAAGGAGCAATTCATTCAACATTAATATATTTCTTACACACACACACACACAAACACACACATATATATATATAAATATATATATATATATATATATATATATATATATATATATATATATATATATATATATAAGTATATATATATATGTATATGAAAAAAATTCACATGCATGGTAACTGATACTTTGAGCGTGACAATGTCAAATCACGCATGAAAACATGTGCGTGATCCCACACACACACACACACCTAAAATACACATACATACATATATATACATACATATATACATACATATATACATACATGCATACATACATACATACATACATACATACATACATACCCACATACACACATACATACGTACACACACACACAAACACACACACACACACACACACACACACACACTCATCTGACAGTCACTCACTCATTTATCCAACACACATAGCATACTATACAGATGCACACATGCAAATGCGCATGCGCGCATGACGAACGTATACATTCCTTGCAAAACATACACACAAACACACATTTGACTCATATCGTCTCTGTGGATGTCTTCTTGTAGTGCGAGGATCGATATGTTGGTTCTGTGCGCTGCCACGTCTTCTGGAAACACGTCCTGTTCGTCCTCTTCCATCCCAGCGCACCCCCCCCCCCCCCCCATCTTCACCTCACTTTTCTCCATTTCTATGGAAACTCCGTTTCTTGACGACACCGCGACGACCGACGCGATACGATGCTCCCAATATACACCAGCTTCTATAGAGTATACTTTACGTCCAAGACGTGTGTCGTTGATTGCATCGTATGCAGATCACAATTTTAACTTTTGTATTTCTATATACATACATACATATATGATCCATTCAGATTATTTCGTTTCTAAATTACATCATTTCACACTTATATCCATTGAAGAAAAGCTTCACATAACAATAAAGCGATTCTTGTTATGGACACACGTAATAAGCGACCCATTCTCGTTGTCTGGTTAAAACGAATGTTCAGATTTAATTTATTATTGTTATTATAAACTGTTTTGCTATAATTATAATTATACACTGTTTTCACAAATGAATATTTACATAAAATCTAAATAACAATTTCTATTGTTATATTATGTTTAATTAACTTTTTGAATAATTATTTCAGTGTGCCAAGTACACCAAATAATAATTCACTGTCGAAAACGTAATTTTTACATTTATTGCTGGAGGGAAAACGCCTCAAAATAAAAACAATAAATATGTATAGATCAATCAGTGGTTCATATTTGTAATAATAGCAATGTGTCGAAATAGGCCTATTGAGACAATGGCGCTCGTGGAACAATAGGACATCGCGTCGTTCATTCCAACACGATCAAACTAAATGTTTTCTTTTGTGCCAATCAAGCAAAATGTTGTCGGGAAATCCCAAAAATTCAATGGACCAAAGCAGCGCGTTTTATTTCCGTTCGTTTGCATTCTATTCTTCGCCCTTTCCGGTTTAGAATAATAATAAATAAGAGGACGACAAACTGGTGCATTGACGCCTCGCATCGGATGCAATCAATTTTCGAAAGGCCTTTTCAAAACAAGCTTTAAAAGACTTTTCTTGCGACGTATTTTTAAAAATTTATTTCGTTTTTTATTTATTACGAAAGCAGTGAATCGAATTATGAATCGACTATGCGATAAGGACGGGTAATGTAATTTTCAAATAACCGCTACGTCTTGCACACTTTCTTATACGTAAATTGTTTTTTATTTTCAAACAAAAATTTGAAATATATTTAATTTTTATTCATACTCACTTTACTGTAAGTGCAACTGTTTTCGAGTTATAGCAAAAATATCAAAAAATGACTAGAGTAAACATGCACTTCTGGTCCGATATTCTTAACAAAAATACGAGGTTTTCTTGCCAGGCATATATTAAACTTAAGTTTAAAGTTTCATTAGTTTACCTTAAACCGTTTAGGCTGTAGAGCATTATACACACACACACACATACAGATCGAATTTTTTCGTGATAATAATACTTATGACGTCGTATAAGAGAGTAAAAAATGTACAAATTATGAGAATTAATTCCAAATATTCACTCTCCCCGCGTGTGCGAAAGTTTGGCGTAGAGAGAGGCTTGTAAAAAATTCATTGAACTTTAAAAAATCGATAAGCTTTGCCACAAAGAAAATAGGCTATCTTCACCTTAAGATAACGAATAAAGTTACTCGTCGGCATCATCAAAGACCAACAGTTTTTAAAGGGAAAAATGGTTTTTTTTTCTTTATATATTTTTTTTTCATGGACGAGATGTTTTAGGAATTTTTGTTTATACGTTTGAGGTAATAAATAATTCAACAAGACTAGAAATGCGGTTCGGTTTATTTGCAATGCACTCGCAACTTGATATATGAACGGGGTAATTTTGCGAGACACTCATTCGCGAAAAGTATTCAAATCCTCTAATAATGTTAATGATTAATTTCGACAAATAAATTAGTGCATTTCGCAGGTAATATTTGTCGACACAATAATCCGGTTTTAAAAGATCTCGGTTGGTTTACACGGTTCAAATGGACACGCAAAAATGCTTTACACATATGCACACACACACACACACACACACACCCACACAACGCGTTACTATATTCAGAAAGGTAAGAGGATTGAGTTCCTTTCTCCATACATCCGGATAAAGCACCAGTAAACATTCAACCTGACAATTCACTACACACACACAAAAATACCTCCCTTTCGCCCACTAACCCACGCAACCCACACCTTTCCCGTCCAACCACGGATGCCACAGCTCCCTTAGACCCCCGCACCATCATTCGAGTCACCATCCTTGGCACAAACAATAAACAAACGTACACACACACACACATGCAAACACACATACAAACACACACACACACATGCATGCATACATACATACATACACACACACATACATACATACATACATACATACATACATGCATACACACACACACACACACATTGGCGAAAAATAAAATAATATTAAATTAAATTTAGACATGTAAAAAAAATAAAAATAAATTATTTAAATAATTGTTTGATCGTTGATATAAAAACGCATGCAAAAAAAAAATCCATTATCAAAATTAATTTGTTTGTGAAATGTAAAAAATACAAAATAAAGGAAATTGACAACGGCGTACGTATATATGTATATATACGTAAAGAAATATTCCGGTAATAAAAAAAAAAAACGCCCCCCGGAATACAAACGATAAAAATTCTATTTAAATTATCAGCGATGTGAAAATTCATATTTTCACCAAATAGTATGGAACGCGAAGAATAATGCTTGTTTTCCATTCCAATTCTATTATCCTTGTGTTCATCTTGTTGTTGCAATATCTTCAATTACGCGAATACGCCATTGTCATCAAAACCGTTTTAAATTCACGTTTCGTCATCAAAACGTCGGCCCGTGAACATGTTAAACCCACCCAGTTTGACCAAACGACCTTTTCAACCATTCAGAGCGTCAAATCGAAATCGGATATCTATCAAAACTACAATTACCTTCTACAGACAGTTCATTTCAAGGCGAAAATGCAAAAAAAAAAAACTTTCAAACATATCAAAAAGCATCCACGTAAACGAGATCTAATTAAAACTTAATAATCATTAACGAACTCTAATCAATGTTGATAGGTGATATATGAAATATTTAATTTGTACCTCCATTGGAGGCTTTTACAGTAACTTTCCGTAAAATATATTTTGTTGAAATTCCTCAACCAGTACTTTGTGGTGTTCCACAAGTGGAACTATTTAGTGGTGACGTGTAGTGTCTCGATGAGGATCAGGTCTTTGAAGGGCTACTTCAGGTGGTAAAGTTAAATATTTGCCAGATTTCGGGTCAAATTACAGATATGTTAAGTTAAAAGAGGTGAAATATGTTTTTAAAATGGTGAAAAATAACAAATTAAAAATTATTTGAGTCTATTGTAGAAAAAATTACTTATAAGAAAGTAAAAAGTATATAAGAACATTTCATTTCATACAACATTAATTGAGAAATATCACCTGCCCGCAACAGTATCGCATTTATTTTATTAAATTTAGGACCAACGAGCTTTAAAAGCTCGAATTTTGAGCCAACTGTACGTTGCTGTAGTGCGGAGTAGTCTATACATAAAAAATTAGTAATCTATTTATTGCTACGCAACCTCAAAAATGTGCAAATATAAAATCACTAAAGCTTATGAGCATAGAGAAAATAAACCAAAATAATGCTATATTTCCATCCTCTTTTAATTCATATACAACTACATAAGCTTGTCTTTTTACTTTCTTATACGCAGTATAAGTAAGTATTGTAATCATGAAAAAAACGGAAATATACGTTTTGACCTTCCCTGAATCGATTCCAACTATTTGTGTGTGTGTGTGTGTGTGTGTATGTGAGCGCTCTACAGCCCAAACGGCTAAAGGGAAAATTATGAAATTTTAAATATAAGATTTGTATGTGCCTGGCAAGAAAACCTATTTTTGAAAACAATATTCCGATCGGAAGTTTACTTTGGTCATTTTTTGCAGTTTCTGCAATTACTCAAAAATAGTTACAGTTACAGAAAAATTGTTACAATAAAAATTATAGATATCAGCATTTTGTACAACTTTTTTTCCCAAGCGGTATCGGAATCAAGATAATGGCTCTTGAAATAACTTATTATATTTATTTTTACATAAATCGTATCATCTGCGCCTGTAAATTGTTTATCAAAAAAAAAAACAAAACAGACTTAAATAATTTGAAGTTCGACATTTTATATTTATTCAAAGAAATATATTTAGTATTTAACTTATTATATAAACAGACTTGAAGTTTGACATTTTAAATTTATTATGAGAAATATATTTAGTGTAAAAGGTTAGAACAAATATTATAAATTAGGCGCATTACAAGAAACCGCGAATGTTCTAGTATATATTTAAATAAAATTAATATTGAATTTAATATGGTTCAAAAGTTCATAAGAGTCTAATTGCTCTATATTTTAAAATGTTCATATACCTACTAGTCTACATAATCCCGCACTATGTAGCAACAATTATTCATACCATTTTATATGCACACTAACGTTAAAAGCGAACTGCAATGACCGGCGGTGGTCACAGAACTGATTTTCTCAATCAAATTCAGACAATTTTTCCTGCAAAAACCAGACATTTCTGAATTAAATCCAATCCCTATATAAGTGCGAAAAGGATAGACATACTCAAGTGGCTGGCGTCTTTTAATAAATACTGGTTTCTGATTTTATTGTATTAACATGCATAGACAATCACCAAATATAAATTGTTGAAATGATGTTTTTTAAGGCCCAAATATTCCTTAATCTGTAAGATTTCTTAAAACCGTTACTCTTACATATATATAGAGCATAAAATTAGCTTTAATTTGATATGCAACAACAATATTATTGCTTGCGATAAATTATCAATTTTAGGCCATCCTAGTATATGTTCTTAATTGATTACGCGATAGAGCACAGAGGTGATAAGTGCGGTATAGCACTGTATTATAAGTAATTTTAAATTTTAAGAGTCGCGTCTTCTGCGCACACTAATTATTTATTGTTTATATGTACATCGAACACAGAAAACCTCTTATTTTTGAAGAAAATATTCAATCCGGAAGTGCCTGTTTACTCTAGTCATTTTTTGCGGTTTCTGCAATAACTCAAAAATGGTTGAAGTTACAGAAAAATTGTTTGGAGTAAAATTAAAGGCATTAAAACTTCGAATTACTTCTAAGAAATAATTTAGTGAAAAGGAGTTCCAAAGGTTAGTAAAATATTTAAATTAGAAAAATAGTCTAAATATGATCTAACCGAAATGCGTATAAGAAAGTTCAGTGCATGACACTGCAGATGTTTTTATCAAGTATTCCTTTGACTATGAATAACGTAATAGAGTTAGAGATATTTGATTTCCTGGAGTTATTTTCATAATTAAATAATTAATGACTCGTGTTTTATTTAATTTTGTCTGTATTTTCTTTAGAAGTTAGTTGTGAATAAAACTAAAATCTCTTTACAAAGTGCTGATATTTCGAGTCATAAATGCATTCTGCAATTGCATCCTCTTATCATAGCGCCCCCAACTGGAACTCGAGTGGGTGGCAGCCACCCCCGACTAGAGATTCTTGCGGAGGCCAGTCTGCATTCTATAAGTTACGTCTATGTTGTATTTACATACACACATAGAATATAGAGAGTCTAGGGCGCATGCGCTTAACGCATGCGTCCGGCGCCTAACCGCATCGTCGTCCTTCCTGCCGTCGCGAGCGTCCCAGTATTGCAATAATAGTGAACCGAGTCCAAACTGACGGACTGCCTCTTTCTAGAAGTGTGCTATTAATTCTGCAATCTAATTTCACTTCACATTCAGTTTTAACTCTAGTGTATATATAAGTGTGCTGTGTCGCTTTTGTTGGCTGTGTTTTTGGTTTGGTTTGGATTTGCTGTTCATAACGCCTGATAGTTTCTTCAAATGGCTGGGGTAAAAAGTACTTAAATTCACATAATTTTATTTCTATCCCATTACAATTCCAAAGCCCCCTATTTAGGCTCGTAAAGATACATTGCCACTAATAACTAAATATATTACTATTAAATCGAACGCATATAATGTAGACTTGCCGCATTACAGTCAAGTAGATTAAGTTGCGTTTTTGTTATTTATTTCTAATTTCTGGTGTTTTCCATTACGTTAATGTAATTTTTTACACTTTTTTTTTATATAGATGTGTGTGTAATATATTTATTGTTTACGAGTAGTTTAAGAATGTAAGTCCTACCAAATCAAATGTTCGTTGCAGCGTAAGCAGCCACTCGCGGCGTGAAAGCGGCGCGTGACTGCACGTGGTGCGTGTGCGTGACGGTGTGTGTGTGCGTGAGATGAACCACCACGCGTACCGCGAGCGCGTGATGTGCAACCACCGGCCACAGCCTTACCAATTGAAATCTTTATAAAAAACACTTCTTCCGACTGTTCGAAACACGATGACCAGCATATAAAAAAAGGCACTTGTACATACAAACATGCACTGCTACTGTTCCGGCTTCAATAAAATGATGCTGATCCTAATTGCGCTGTTGTCCATCATTGGACTGTGTCCCGGCTTCATCCTGGACGGACTCACCAACTCGTACTCCCAATTCCGCAAATGGGGTGTCGGGACAAACGGCAGTTTGGAATTCGAATTCAAAACCGACCAACCGAACGGTCTACTACTCTACACCGACGACGGCGGCACTTATGATTTCTTCGAGATCAAATTGGTGGAAGGCGCGTTGAGATTGCGGTATAATCTAGGCGGCGGCGCTCAAATTATAACAGTAGGCCGCGATTTGAATGATGGCCACTGGCATAAAGTCAACGTGCAGCGTAATGTAGACACTACGACGCTGTCTGTGGATGGGATTCAACAAATTAGTGTGTCGCGCGGTAAGGAGTTTCAATTCGGTCGGTTCGCGACCAATTCTGATGTATTTGTGGGTGGCATGCCGTTGTGGTATAACACTAAACTGACTTTACTGGCGTTGCCGAGTGTTATTTTCGAGCCGAGGTTCGTCGGCGCTATTAGGAACCTCGTTTATTCGGATCTCGAGGGAGCTCCTCCCCGAAGACAGGAAACTAGAATGAAGGATAAGGTACATACAACTGGTTTTTATTTGACTTTTCATTTAAAACTGACCTATATATACGTTTTCATCAAATATAATAAAGTAAAACTATAGATTTTATAATCTTCATTAAATGACTCGAACGCTGAAGGTTATACATGTTTCGTTATATAGTTCTTCTAAAGTAGCTCATTTATCAAAGAATCTTAAATAGTTCCGAATATAAATTCGTATTTAATTATAGTAATTAGACGTGGACGCACTTTCGTAATTTACCTCAAAACCAAACTCATAAATATCCAAAGTAAATTATACACTATATAAATCACCTTAAATACACAAATCTTTTAAAATATACGAGTGAATGGCGGCACTCATTGAGCATGCATGTTTGTGAGTAAAATTGGTACTATAACTATACGTAACGAGAGGGTTTTGCAAACATGAGGACCGACCCAAACCGTTAACGTTGGTGGCTCACAAAAAAAAGGCCGAGCCCCGGGGTACCCTTACCTGATATTCATTCACTGTATTCACGCAAAACGTTTCCCTAAATAACCACGATTATCAACTGGCGCTGCGGCATAGAACGCATAGATTTAAAAACATTCGTATAGGTTGGGCGCTTTTTAGATAATAAATCATTTCTTAAAGAACATTCGATCATCATTAAACTCAAATATGATTAAAATCGTCTGGGTACATTTTCAATGTACCTAAAACACGAATCACTAAAAATACACTGCGTTTCCCAATAAAATACAAATTAATTTCGTCTTGTCTATATATATATATATATATATATATATATATATATATATATATATATATATATATATATATATATATAGTTATTTATAAACGAAAACCAAGTATGATTCTCGGATAGGATTTAATTTAAACTCATGTTGATGAACCTAATTTATTTGAAGCTTGAGTGTAAGTTTGCGCTACGCGTGACGGATTTAAACACATTACTCCAAGCTTAATTCGGGTCCAGCGTGTTAAGGCGCCGGTGTTAATCCTAGGGTTAACTTAGTCTAATATAGATACGCTATAAATCGTGTTTGGGTGATACTTGGCAACATAGGGTGGTAAAAACTGTATGGGTTTTTAGAATAAACTAATAGAATCGAAAGTCTCATCATGTAAATTGGTCGCGCTTCAGTTGAGGCAAGCTTAATTAATTAAGAGTCGCTTTAGTCGCTTGTCGTATTAGTTGTGTAAAGGATCAAAAAAAAGTGCCTTTGAATTGCTTTTTGTTTGGATAAATTGTAAAAGGTTTATTTGTTTAATTTAGACCAATTTTTATGTATTTGTACATAGAAAAGGATGGAAATTTAGTTTATAAGTTTATTTTCTTTATACGCGTGAAAGTGTGTGTTTTAAGTTAAATCTCTAAGTATGACGAATTTTCAAAATTAATTAAAATCTAAAAGTCGATAAGTAAAATTCTAGCGACAAGGGCTTATATAAGCAACTTTCAGAATATTAAATTACCGCCGCTTAATCCCTGTAAAGTTATGGCACCCGTGACGTCACACATTTACGCCTTACCTGGCATCAAGTAGATAGATATTGATAGATATGCTTTATTGGTTGCGTTTCGAAGAAACCACGACGTTTATTACCATTTCCACGAACTGGAAATCAACATATTAACGATCCAATGGACACTTTTTATCGATTTTATAATGCTATACACCAATTATTATAATTCATACGTTTTCAACTGCAATTCTAAGAATTACAATCAAAATACTTATTTAGAACTCATATGTTATTGAGGAATAAAGTCCGATTATTTGTGTGTGTGTGTGCCTTTTTAGTATTTGGAAATCTGGGTTCGGTAATATTTTCGCGTTTGGATATTAAATATTTGAAAACCATCTGTCAGGGAAATTTATCGAACATAACTGCTTTCATGTTGCCTTACACTGTTTTCTGCACAATAAATGCTGCTCCCCCCCATGGGTGGGTTGTGCAAGGGGGACCAGTGGAATTCTGTAGCACGTTACAGAGCAATTAAATGTTAATACACCGTTATTTAAATTAAAACCACACACACACACACACTTGGGTGTATAACTCTGACAACGTGTATTTAAATCGAAGTTCCGAAGCAAAATCGGTTAAATTAGTAATTTCAGTTTAACTACGCGATCCGTTATTAAACAGCTCGGAACCACTAGGGGGTTTCTATAACGAAATCAACATACATACACTAGAAACAGTGACCTCTAGTAGATCATAAATCAGTCAAAAAAATGTATTGAAATAAATTAAATGTTTTAACGATTTTTTTTCCATTAATAAAACATATAAAAACTAATATATATTTTATTATTAACGATCTTAGAATCTAGCTTAGAATTAATATTAACCCTCCCCCCCCCGACGCCCCGCGTCTAGGTAATTTCCTTTGCCGTCAAACAATTTCTGACAATTGATACAATTTATACATTATTCAATATATGTTTGAAAACGTAGAACGTCTACGTCATGACCATGACATGTATGATGTTGTCTCTGCTTAATAATCGCGTGTTGCTAATGTGCGTGTTTTGAACACTGCCCTCTGCTAGTTCCGTTCCATTTCACCCCGACAACGCAAACGCCACACGTAAAATGTACATACGATTTTCAATATTCGTAGTATACGACGGTCACTGTTGTTAAATTATATTTGGGAGGCTATTATTTTTATAGTACACGCAATCTGGAAACATAGTCGAAATCGATTCGTTTCACCCAGTCATTCATACATCATCTAAAACCCGACTAGAATACCTAAACAGTTGGTGAACCACTGTTTTAAATCATGTATAAAAATAAACTAAACTAGATAATTAATAATAAATTTCCAGCGAACCGTAGTCGGAATTAGCATAATATCACTTTTAATATTCGACTAGACTGATTTGACATGGCGCAAATTCTTTGCGTTCCAAAAATACATTGATTATGTTAATGCGTGTCAAGGGATCCCCGCGCGACTTGTTGAAATACCGGCACGAACTAATTTTAGCCCCGCGAAACTACAAGAATGTCCCATATTAGCAGCGAATTAATTTGCCCACTTTGGCGAAAGCCACCCGTTTCAGTTATGAGCGAGGAATGCACAAATAATTATTTTTCAACTGTAGCAACACCGTCGAGTAGCTTAGTATTTTTCAATCATCAAATCATAATTCGATCTTCAGTTCACGTTGGAATTACAATTCCAGCACTGTCATTTCAGTTTTCGCACAAGTAATGAACGAAATTCAATTATACTGAAATGCGTCGCTGTAATTTGTTTACTAAAGCGCCAAATGCAACTTAATATTAAGATTAGGCTCACTGTAAAGTGGTAGCGCTTCTTTACGACAACGTATAACGCGAGTCGAGAAGTTTGTATCTCCCAGGAAAATTAATCTTTCGCTCGTAATTTTCTTTATAGAAAATTTGTTAAGCATCCCAGCATGAATTCGCTATTGTGCTTCAGTTGCGTTACATTTTTCATGAAGTTTCTTCAGGAAATTGTGTGTATACAGTGTCCACCGGAACGTTTTTTTTTTCTTATTTATGATTGGTTCTTGTTGTTCCAGTGTTCCGGTGCCAATGCGAACGCCGTCGGGACTGATGGCCCGATGTGCACTTCCAGTTCCCTCACAAAATCACATCGGGTGAGTTGCTTTCAAGCTTTTTCTATCCCAGCGTCCCGCGTCACAGTCATGTAATGCGGGTTGCAGCACCATTATTAATAAACCAACAAATGTACTCCACCATTTAGAAAATTTACGATAACTATTCTACTAATTATCCATTCATAAAAAAATATATATGTATATATAGAGTAAATTCAGCGGAATTGAATGCCACTAAATAGGCACTTCCATGTATTACAGTTTTTGACTTATATCATTTACAAAAAAGTAGTAATATTCACTCTAAAGTGATTAACGCTAGTAGCTATACATATGTGCAATGTGGGTTGCATAACTATTATATATATACAAATGCACTTGATAATTTAGAAATTTCGCAATAACTATTCTAATACTTATTGGATTAATATAAAACATATATTAATAGATAGAATAAAGTATGAGGAATCGAAAAACACTAAATAGGCACCTCCATATTTTATGGTTTTTGTTTTATTTCGTTTACAAATAACTATCATTATTCACTATTAAATTGTACTATAAGCAATAAGCATCTAATAAAAGCTAAATTGCTGTTCTTGTTAAATTGATCTTGAAAGTTTGCACAATTGGAAATTGAAAGGCTATGAATATGCAATTTTTTTTTTATTGAATCCATTCATATTTTTAGTTAGTATAGGAACTAAGGTGGTAAATGCAATTTATTTGTATTCTGTTCATACAAAAATGTTTTACAAAGTATTTAAATATGTTTTAACAAATCAAATCTGTATCGATTTGTTGTTAGCCGTGTATGAAATGCGTAACTCGTCCCCCCGGTGTGTATTGGGTGATTTGGAACACCCGTTAAATATCGATGATATAAATTACATTGTTTAATAATGATGTGTTATCAATGAACATCTCTAGAGTTTGATAGAACCTATTGAGATTGTTCATGTATTTAGGCTTTTCTATTGTGCGCTATAATATAATCCTGCTCCCCCATTTGTGTATGTTGCAAATCCTATTATTTTATGTAAGTATAGCTCTAGTCGTCGGGTTATATATGTGCTGCTTCGGGCTTGAGGTAAATACTTCTTTAAGAGTATGCGTAATTTGTGCGCGCCACTGGTTAGTAAAATATTAGCATATTTTTTTAATTTCCGTTCAACCAATTCTCAATGTTATATATTTCGGAATAGCTGTGTAAACATTCCGAATTATTTTCCTGAAAATTCTGCAGAATATTCACGAAATTAATCGCTACCATTAAATATAAGATGTTACACGAGATAGATACGGTTGATTCAATATTGAACTTTATTAGTTAATTATATATATTTTTGTTTTAATTGTAAAAAAATTCGAAAAGTTTTGTTACTTAGAAAGTGTTTTATAGTTGGATTTGAGTTGAAAATTCCAACTAGAAGTATAGACACTATAAATCATAATACTGTTAAATATGTGTAGTAATTAACATGAACATTTTAAAAAAGCTCAAACTTGACCTTCGCCAAGGTCACCCAGGTCAAAACTATTTTTTTTTGTGGTTTACTATATATAGAAAATATGAAATGAGTTTTAAAACACGGTATCTCTCTCCCTAGCAGTCAAACTCGGCTTTTTTGGGCATCAGCGTAGAATGTGGGGCATCTTAAAATGCCGAATCAGGTTCTAGAGACATGCAATATTTGTGTCTGTATGAGGTAGACAATGGTTGAAACGGCAATAACCAGTGGCGCGCACACTTCATTTATCATCACGGGGTTGTTTGCCAGTATAATAGATCCATTTCATTAAATTCCTCCTGAATACACGTGCGACGAGTCGCCGCTGTAGTGACACGCCCAGCAGCGCCCTCGCTCCTGTATATTGATCGAACCCCCACTCCAGTTTCCAAAACACCCCTCTTGACGTCTTACGCCAGCGTCCCCCCCCACGTGCCTTGGTGGGAAAACTGAGGTAGTATACTCGATATAGTGAAAACGTTCCACCTACTCCGTACCTTATTCCAACCCTCTTTAGACCGAGTCCTGCAATACGCATCAGGAACACGAACATTTCTTCGCCAGTGTTGCCATGTTGCACATTCCTGCGACCAGCTCCAAACATATACTAAATTACCTCTAAATGGACACATTACTATATGAGGGTCAATGCAGTTTAAATTCTCTTAGTTTACGGTAGTTTTCTAACATAGTTAACCCTTTAGTAGTGACTTAATACCTCAAATATCGCTGCTAATCCACACCTATCAATCATGTATTGCTGGCTTGCGCTTTTTCAACTTCTACAACTTGGAACTCAAAAACAACGCTTTTTAGGAAATTAGAATAATTATTTCGTATATTTAAACATGTTTTTGTAACCTACGCGATTTGTAAGGTGTTTAATAATTCAAGAAGCTAAATAAATACAACCAACACATCATTTATGTATTACGGGTTTACAAATTGCTAAGTATGTTCGCTTTTTGATTTCTATAGAACAGATAAACGCACAATAGGTGTATTATTCGGTCATTTTGGGAAATTATAAATATCTGGTATATTTCAGCATGTTTTTGTAACCGAAATGAATGTAAGGTGTTTAATAATTCAAATAGAAAAAATACATTTATATCCAAAGATACTTAACATAACATTTATGTATTGCGGGCTTTTGATACATTTAGGCGCTTTTTACCTTCTACAACTTTTAACTCAAATATAATACGCTTTAAATGTATTATTAGGGCTTTTTTGGAAATTAAATATATTTAGCATATTTAAATATATCCTATAGATATAAATGCACCTAAAAAAGAGCTAAATAATTTACATCTCAATAAATACAATATACATATCATTTATGTATTGCGGCGTTGCGAACAACTAGGCGAATTTAATTTCCTATATTTATTACTCTAAACAATTAAATGTCGACTTATTAATAGATCATTTTTGAAACTAATAAAGTTTATTTGATGTATATTCACACCAAAATAGTAATACGGTGTCTGATAATACATATATAATGGAATATATGACTAATTGCATACAACTTATTTATCATTCATATACTACTCTTGCCTATCTATAAGGCGCATTTTTCTTATTCCTTTTGATTGTAATTCAATAAAGAATAAGAGCTATGTTTCTGTGTATTAAGGATTAAAAATAACTAATTGAAATATAATTAATATAGCTAAATAGATTTCTTTTTAAATGACTACAGTAATGCATTACGGGATTGCGTATGTGTGATGTTTATAGATTGTAATTCATTAACAATAAGTTTCAGAGCTATTATTTGGTCGTTTATGGAAGTAAGCGTGTTTATTTAGTGTTTATTATGGAATCTAAATGGATTTCGATCGGAGTAAAGACAATTCATCATTTGTGTGTGTGACGGGTTTGTGTAATGTTAGGCGCTTTTTGAATTTGATGAGTCTTATATTATAAAAAATTGAAACAATTTGTACGGAATATAGAATTTTATTTAGTGGAATGATACGGTCGACATGTATAATAATAACATGTCATATAATATAAACACAACACGTTGTCATTCTTATAGTATATAGCTGGGAAAATATACATTGTACGATTTTCCGTGGAAAAATAAAATATAAAATGAAACAAGCTGACAGCGTGCATAAAATTTTCCCCCGCCAGCTGATTAATAAAACAACACCACCACCACAGTGTTCGGTGTATACTTACTCGGTTAAAAAGTCAGTTGTTCGAGTTGCATTACTTATACCTGCAACATACATTATTTACAGACTTTTAGACTAAAATGTTATGGATTTAATAATAAACTGTGGACACATAGGCAATATAAACGGGGCGGTCGTAAAAAATATTGCAACCCGCGGTGGGTCGTTCGATGCATGTCGCCGATTATTTGAGGCACCACACGTTTGTGGTGTTTCTAGGCCAACCAGAACATTATTACAAGTGTCCCGCGGGAAATTCTGCGACAGTTCTTGTCCCATTTTATTTGCCTCGAGAAGTTGTTAGTTACAAAACTTCCAAGATTAGTCCAGACATGGCAGATACTGTTGAATATGTAATACCGCTTCGGCCACATAAAATTAACTGTATACCATTTAATATTATTCATCGTTCAAAAATGTTCTACGCCTTTAGACTATTTCACCTCAACTCCCCACTGCCAGAGAACGCCTCTCATCTATTTTAATTAATTTGAGTAATTTCTAATTCGTATAACGTTGCCTTGAGTATCCATAATAGGCAGAACATCTTCGCCACTGAAGGATTAGGGGAAGGGGGGTTTGCGAATGGCTTAATTAGTAATTTTGGACATGTGCCCTCCCTTCGCGTTGGGGCTTCCGGGGAGGGTTTCGAATTAGGTAACATTGTATGAATTTTGATGGGACACTTCGGATACGGTGTTCTGAGCCCAACGATTACCATTTACAGATAATTCTATAGCAATTATTATCCATTTGTACTTTTTAAAGTTCGTAATAATATTATGTATGACCGAATACCTAAGCGCGTATGTGTATCACACAGAATTCGAACGAATACTTAAGCTCATATATATGAAAGTGAATTTAATGATTATCTAAGCTCTTGTGTTAATCAAACTGAATTCAATCGAATACTTAAGCTCTTATGTGTCTTAAAGTGAGTTCAAACGAATACCTAAGCTCTAATATCTATAAGGATGAATTCAATCGAATACTTAAGCTCTTATGCGTATCAGGATGAATTCTACCGAATATTTAAGCACTTAAATTCTACCGAATACTTAAGCTCCTATGTATATATGGTGGTGAATTTAACCGATTATTTAAGCTCCCATATATATAGAGATGAATTTAACCGATTATTTAAGCTCATATATTTATATGAAGGTTGATTCAACCGAATACTTAAGCTCCTATATATATATATATATGGAGTTGAATTTAATCGTATATTTAAGCTCCTATATATATGGAGGTAAATTCAAACCGAATACTTAAGCTCTTATATATATATGACGGTGTAGTAGACCGAATACCTAAGCACGTATGTGTATTAAGGTGAATTCAACCGAATACGTAAGCTCGTATGTACATATATGAAGGTGAATTCAACTGAATACCTAAGCTCTTATGTGCATCAAGGTGAATTCAACCGAATACTTAAGCTTTTATGTGTACCAAGGTGAATTCAACCGAATACTCAAGCTCCTATGTATATGGAGGTGAAGTCAACCGAATACTTAAGCTCCTAGGTATATGGATAACTGAAGACTTAAGCTCTTTTGTGTATCGAGTATTTGAAACGATTACATTTTTAGTAAAATCTTCCGAAGCATAAAACATATTTCCGTTATTTCAATAACCATAATTTTATGTATTCATTTCTGGCGTAAATGTTTCCAGGGGCAGAATAAAATAAATGGAACAGACGCTTGCGAAACGCACGATCCATGCCAGCACGGAGGCATCTGTATATCAACCGACAGTGGACCAATTTGCGAGTGCCGCAACCCAGACTACGAGGGCATGTTTTGCGAAAAAGGTAAGCGACAAAATTAAAACAGTACGACATATGGATGATACCCTCTTGTGTGTGTGTGCTTGGCGGCTTACGACGCATCACTTACCGCCAACGATTCCCATCGCCCCGCTCTCAACATTCACACAATTCCCAATGCGATTAAGTCAACCTTGTGAAAAACTCATCGATTTGAAACTAATTTTTATTGTATTCCCACGCTCCTACACACACAATCCTCAGATACTTGTATACATTTAAATAAACCAATCCGAAATCCAGATTTGATTGTGCTAGAACAACATATAGCTTTATGCCGCTTTTATTTCACCGTGGCCTATATTTTTTTTTATTTATTTCGAAACCGTACATATGTAAAATATTCAGGAATTTCGTTTGTTTCAACGAATTAGGAAGCAACATCGTATTGAAAATCCTACACATATCTTTTTTGTATTATATTAAATAATATAAACGTACTTTTTGGTTTCGGAATAAAACTAATTTATAATTGTCGAAAGATAGTGTTGGTGTAATAAATAAAACACACGGTAATGAATCTGAGAAACCACTGGGACATTTCTCAGAAGGATTAATCTTGTATTTCTCACTGGAAGCAAAGATAACTTACATTTGGTCCGGACCACATCCTATACTGTGGTCCTACCGCTACTTTGAGCTTCTAGACCAATGATTCCCCCGTATATCCGGCACCGGTACCTTAGCGAGCGATTATTATTTGAGAATTGTATAAATGGTTGTCAACACAGATTTTCTACCCCTCAGTATCCGGTTGCCATCCAGAATTGATGACATTATTATTTGGTACATTCGTCACCAGGATATCGACAATAAATCGTTAAATTTATTATAATTTTCAACACCCATTATACAACAACAAATCACTAAAGCCAAACAAGTTGCCTACATTTATAAAAATCTACTTTGATTATCAATAACTATTTTTAAGAGCGTTAATAAAATTTAAAAAAATTACACATAAATCAGTAATAATTTATGTATATTTGACCCAAATTTCAAACAAATCGAGTTAAATTTGGGGGTGGTAGGGCGCAAAACGTCTGGATGGAATTTTGTTGCTTGCAACTTAAACGTTCTTATTAGGTATAGGGACGTCTTAAGCTTGTGCAAGCTTATAGTGTGAAATTGGCATTTTCTAATGACCATTTCGGCTTCTGTGCTTTCAGCACAAAGCTTTGCGTCTGACCTATACAAAGTTCACCGATTTATTCAACAATATTGATCGTAATATAAGCGTATTCGGTGTATAGTAGATATTACAAACCCCACACCGAATTCAACCGGATGTGAAGGCGGATTCTGTCGCCAACCTACACACACACACAATAAATCCCTCTCTTCGTGAATTCGCCTCTCTGTCTACTCCATTGCGCCCGCCAAATCTGTTGTTTCACTCAAACATGGTTTAATAGAGTTTGATTTCGAATGAAAAATAGTTTCGGGTAAGATGAACTTTCGCGGAAATGTTTTGCGGAAAATTGAGAAGTACTTGAAAAGTTTTGCCCAAACATGTATTGATCACTGCGCCATCTGCGGCGGTATCGAAAATTAAAAAAAAGCGGTACATATACATCTAACACAATTACAGAAAGTCTGCATTGCTGATGTTCATATCCGTTCTACCAAACTGGTTGGTAACAAGTTTAAGAGTAAGTGCGGCAAGTTGGGACTTACGATGTCGGCGCTACGGTTAGTTCACAGATTTACACTTGACCTTCCGGTAATGAGACAGTTAAGCGCCGGATTCGCACAACTCGACAATTCACTCAAGTTGTTACTGCATTGTTAACAATGCATTTATTATTTTTATATATAAAATTGCGCTAAAATAAATTTTTTTTATTCAAATATTTTAAATCAACGGATAATTTTGCATATCAAATAAATGTATGCTGAATTGTAGCAGGTTTACCACTTAACGTAAAATAAATACAAATTGACTGATACACAGAAACATAGGTTCCATTTTATTCCAATTATTTTAAAAGCAACCGTTGTTATCCAACCCCCCCGGCGCCCCCAAACAACCCTTAAACGCAACAAACAATCGATAAATCCTCTAAAATTCGGAACACAAGAGAACTTCACGCGTCTACCTTGAAGCGCCCTGAAGTTATTCTAATTAATTACGGACGCGCCTTTTAATAACGACATTTTCCGAGTATATTAGACAAAGCAAACTATATTCAATTATCTATTGTTTGGTAATTTAGTTACTACATCCCAACTACAATAGGAATTATAATAGTGGAGTGTAAACTACACTGTTACAATAGTTGCTTCATAAAAACACAATATGTAATCTTATTATTTATTAATACTCTATACATAATTTATTCATAATTAAACTAGAAAAGGCGCAATTTTGTTAAATTGTTCAGAAATAAAATATATATGTGTATAAATTTCAATTAAACAGTTTTCACAAATTAATTTAATTCTATATGTTAAATCTTTTGTCGACGTGGACGATTTAAATCTTCCGCAGAACTTGAGATAATTTTCAACAATTTCTCTAAGAAAGTGGAACGCTTTAGGAAATATATTTTCATTATTACATCCTGCTGTCTCATATATAACATTATAAGTTTAAATATGTCATTAATTAACTCAAAATTGCGCAAGCTTAACTCAAACAAGCTTACGGAATTCTATATTATAAAGATGGCAACCAAATCAACTAAAACGCAACGCATGTTGCGGTATGTCTGTATCTATGTATGTATGTATATACGTGGTTCCAATTATTGTATAAGTTGGGAAATAATGAAAGTCGCTGTTTTTTTGTGTTGTTTTAAGTAGTTGTATGGGTGACTGTTTGGCTTTGTTGGTTTTAATAAGTATTAAAGCAATGCGTATTTGTGTTGTTGCAGATAAAGCTCCTTCGGAAGCAGTGTTCCGCGGCACTGAGTTCCTTTCTTATGATCTAAGCCACACGGGCGGCGAGCCGATTGTTAGCGCCCAAGATTCGGTTACGTTTTACTTCAAGACACGCCAGCCGAACGGGTTGCTGTTCTACACAGGTAAGGCGCTTTTAATTTACTGACTTGCGAACAAAAGCGTATGTGTCGCTTTTATCTATTTCACCCGAACGTACATACACACATACAGTAATGTATGTAGTGTATGAGTTGCGTTCGGGTTGCCACATCAAACAGCCACGATGAGGTCACTATGTTCCATCTGCATAATGCATTGTCAAACCGATATCAATTTCCTTCTAATTTAGTAAACTCCCAGCATCCTGAAACTCTAACACAATTCCAACATCAATACCCATCGACTAGTGCATAGGTATATACTACATACATTTTAATTATTAGTACATAACTACATTAAAACAATTGAATTTGCATACATCCTAAACAACAAACTTCTAGCAATACATTTACGTATTGCAGTTTATTAATTCATTCTTTACTAATTTAAACGGTTTTTTGGTGTTTAGGTGATGGTACCGATTACCTAAACGTAGCCATCAAAGATGGCGGACTCAGTTTAACGATGGGTTTAGCCAATGGGAAACAAGAAATGGTTATCAAACCGAATAAAGTCCGCTTCGATGACAACCAATGGCACAAAGTCAGCGTACATCGACGCATTCAAGAGGTAACACCGAAACCTCGTTATAAACATACATTTCACCGCTTTATACCCACTTTTGATATATATATTATTAACAATTCTACTTGTATATTTCGTACGTAAATATTACTAGATAAATAATATAAAAGTATATATTACACCATAAGGGCTCATATTCTATTTGTATATTATATACGTAAATATTACTAAGTAAATAATATATTTATGGTACGACAGTGAGATCAAATATGACGGGAATTAATTGCATGTGCATTTTTTTCGTTGCAGATTTCCGCAATTACCAGCTTTTGCCGGGTGAGTTTTAATCAATTATTTATTTAGATACATTTTAACTAATAAACACTGTGCTAAACTTTCGCGTAACTTAAATATTCTATGGTATCTATGGCGTAAGTTAGATCGAATAAATATTTAAAAGTTTATTTTTAAACTAGTGTTCCGAAGAAAATATTAAGTGTCTAGATAGCAAGTGCGTTTTTGTCGCACCGCGACTGTGATATATTTCAATTAACTCTAATTAGCATAGTATTTAATGAGTGATTGTTAACAAGAAAAAAGTCGGGAACAGACGTCGCCGTAATTGTATATCTAGAATACATGCTCGGACATTCTTTCCGTGGCGTTTGTTTTTTTTTTGGGTGTGTAATTATGATTGTTAACGCAATTTTGATTCGTGCGCCCGAAAACGGACTGAGTTGATTGATTTGAAATCGATTATTGCAAGTAGTTAGATTAGGGACTATTTGTTGCGATGGCTTTGTATATCATTAATTAAAATCAATGTTGTTAGCGAATGAAAAATGAATTTCACTTAGATGGTGGACACTTTAATAATACATGATTGTCGTTGATAAATGAAATTTTTTGGAGGTCTCCACCTGGTACAGGAGAGTTTCTCATGTTTCTAACCCTACTTTTAACCTTCACCATAAATATAGATCACCGCAATCGCGTTTAGGTTCATAAACATTTCGACTTTAAAATAAACGTTATTTATTATACTTTACAATAAAAGAAAATCCACCAATAAATATTATTAAATACACACACACACGCGCGCACACACACACACACACACACACACACACACACACACACACACACACACACAAAGTGATTTTAACTTCATTCAGGGAAGGTCAAATTGTATATTTCGAGATTGGAATATTAATATGATGTAATATTTACTTATAAGAACGTATAATAAAGTAAAAAGTAGATTTTATAACAATGAATGATAATTTGAACAAAAAAACAAAAATTGTGCTTGGGGCAAACCGCAAGGAGGAGAATACAAAAATATATAAATTATCCTGTACTTTTTGACGTTTATAAATATTTATAATTTATATCAGAGGTACTGGCGCATTTTTGTAATTTAGAAGATTACTGAAATGAAAAATGAGTCCACCTATGAGCGTTCAAACCATTTTTTTATTTGTTCCATTTATGTTATTTATTCAGCAACCCACTCTACTTTCCTGTGTTGCGGGTTGCTGACAACTTGTATACAATTTTAATATAAAAATACATAAGGAGATTTAGGCGTTTGAAGACTCTAATTGCATATTATAATATTAAGTTTCGGGCGCAAACATCGCCGGGATGTTTCGGTGTGTAAAGTTGTGTCCGAACACACACGTAACGAATGTAATCGGATTAAATCAATTTGTTGAATGGCACTGTGCGGCTACGTTTAAACGTAGTGACGTGCACCAAAGTCGAGTGTAATTCTTGTGACGCTAAACCAATTAGCAGACTTTTGATAATGCTATTAGAAAAAAAAAATCCGAGATATTAATATTTCTACTTTACTTTAAGGTTCTTTAAATAAATAAAAGTTTTTAATTAGATTACACTAAATATTAAGGGCGTATATAAACATTACATTTTCGTATTGTTGGTTGCGTACAACTAGTTTTAGTTTTAGCGGTTTTAGCACATTAAATATATATACTAGTCGGTGGTTTTTGCTTATAATTTAAACTACTAAAGATATAAAAGCCAAGCATCTTTTCTTTTGTCATTTAGGGCAGTCGGTTGTAAAGATTAACTAGGGAAATAAATCCTTACTTGGAAATAGTTGCAGGATATTTAGGTCAGAGGTGCGCATGCGCCCGTTAGGGCCCATACTCAATACTGGCTAATATATTATTTTATAAACGCGGTATTTTATAAATTAAATAGGTACTGAGTTGATTTAGTAGGGACATTGACCATGTGGTGCCGTTTATATGAAGCGGTAACTCATAAATCATTAGTTTTACAACGATTCAATGATTTCTAACACACACACACACGCGCGCTAGTGCGCGTGCGTGGCACATGTATAAAATATTCTATCGTAGTGTGGTAGTGAGTTTTTTTTTTATTCTTTTTCGGCTATTATATATTGTTATCAGCATTTTCCAAATGCCCGAGTTTTCCGAAAGAAACTAATCCGATTTGCGGTTACACAAAATTGCTCATCCCGCACACAACACATCCTGCAAAATATATTTATATATATATATATATATATATATATATATATATATATATATATATATATATATATATATATATATATATATAACACAAAACTAGCGATTATATATTTATCGCCATACGAATCATAATAATCCTTTTTATAATCCATCTGTTTTCGCAATCAAACATATTCATTGCAATAATTCGCCAAAATACCTGATTTACAATCATTAATTGTTAAAACCATAATAATGAGTCTTAACGGTATTTATTATCGCGCGGAAATTAACTAATATAAATCGACCTTACCTGTATAAAAGTAAGCATTTCCGTCCGTACACGAAACGGAAGTGCAAGGATTGCATTGTATGCTTTGTAAATTAAAGCGCTTCCGTTAATCCTTGTCCTAGTTAGTTTCTTTCATTTCTCTACTCCATACAACAATAAACACTATTTTGAGTTTTATTTATAATTTATTATATACTCTTAAACGAGTTTTTGAGGTATAAAAACGCTTAGATACGATATAAGATATGAATGTTAAAATTGTAAAAGTGCGGCGCTCGTTTTTGTTGGCGGCCGACGGTGTCGCACTCTCGGCGTAATTTTCGTTCACCGCGCGGTGATTCTCGAGAGTATTTTCGAGTTAATGATACCTTAATGACAGTTATGAATAAGTAAGTCTCTAGTTTGTTACAATGTTACTTAGTGATTTCACTAATTATTACTTATACGTACATCATGAAATAAATCGAAATATACCACATGACTCGAGTCTTTTTTTGGTTTTACGTCCTCATTTTTTATATTTTCTGAAATAACTCGATAACGGCTCAACGATCAGCAAAAATAGTAAGAATACAAATTAAAGATATTAATATTTTAAACAACTTTTATTTGATGATTTTTTACAAAAAAAGGTACCGGAAACGAAATGTCAAATTTAAACAAAATGTGTTAAAATAAGTTTTACCGCATTTTTTTGGTGTTTATATAATGTATGTGTTTCAGCTTTCAACAGTGGTGGATGGCGTCTATGCCGAGCACTCTCACATCGCTGGTAAATTCACTATGTTATCCTCGAGTAGGGTATACGTCGGTGGTAGCATCAACACCAGAGCGCTTCCTGGGGCACGAGTGCACAACAACTTCGTTGGTTGTATGCGCAAAGTGGAATTCGTTGCAGATACATTACGCCTAAATCTAATCGAACTGGGACGAACTGGTAGCAAATTGATCACCGTTGCAGGACACGTGGATTTTAAGTGTCCGGAAGCCGAACCTGGCGATCCAATCACCTTCACAACGCGCGATTCGCATTTGGTGAGTTGTGGCATGTATTTAAATTATATTTTTAAGTTACGGGTAGGTTAGTTTTTAAAGCGCTGGAGTGGTTTTTGGAGAGTATGTAAGAGTGTTCTTTAGATATCTTGGTCACTAGGGAGGTTCTTCAAATAAGTTTTTTGTTGTCCGTAAAGTGCCTGAACACAATAAAGCCTAAATATATCTTGTCCTACTTTACAAAACGAGTTTTTTTTTATCTGAATTTTAAACTTGCATTTAGGGCATGAATTGTGGTGTAAATATTATCGGAAAATTAACATAGCTAGACGCACGTAATTCGTGCTATGAATTTTTTTTTTTTTTAACTATTAGAGTTCTGAGAAGTGGCATATATAAATATATCGTTTTGGTGACCCTTTCTTTAGATTATTAATGGCTGGTGGTGTAAGACCCCCCCTCACTATTTCTCAGGGGGTCATACATTTGGAAGAAATAAATATTATATCATTTATCTTATTCAGCGGTATGAGTCGCACGTGTAGTCTATTTCAACGTGAGCTGTCATAATTCAGCCTGAAAAGTGGATCAACTTTTTGAACTTTTTATGCGACAAACGTGAAATTGTGCTCGAGTTTTTTTTTTTTTTTTTTCGCCGAATTGACCTTAAATTGTTGAATGATACGTGCAATAGTGTACCGCAGCTGGAAATAATTATTTGCGACCACAATTCTTTATTGGTGCTTGGGTGCTTGGTGTTTTATTTAAGCATCACGCAATCTGCCATGTTTGAGCCGTAAAATAACGTGAAATCCTTCAAGAACGAATCAATACGACTTGAATATAAATACGTTTTTAATCGCGCGTGTTTTTGACATTTCGCGCTCAGGTGCTGCCCCCCTGGAATGCCAAGAAGAGCGGCACTATTTCGTTCAAATTTCGCACGAACGAGGCTAACGGACTCATACTATACAACGGCGGTATTCGGCCACCGGATATGGTAAGTCATTTAGTTACCGCGACAACAACAACAACAACAAAAAATATATATATATAACGATAATCCTACCACGTCAACGACGCCTTGAATACAAAACAGCATTCCTAAGGTATATTCACAACAAAACATACAATCTACACCGCACAACGTTTTACATTGCTACAAACAGAGATAACACCACACAATACTCAGATATGCTCTATTCTTACCTTCAAAACTCGCATATTTACTTCCTAGCTTTACTCATGTACCTAGTTTCTTTCCAAGCAATAAATTTTATACTACACCCCCCCCCCACCCACACACACAAACACACACAAACAAACACACACAAATACACACAAACACACACAAACACACACAAACACACACAAACACACACAAACACACACAAACACACAAAAACACACAAAAACACACACAAACACACACAAACACACACAAACACACACAAACACACACAAACACACACAAACACACACAAACACACACAAACACACACAAACAAACACAAACACACAAAAACACACAAAAACACACAAAAACACACACAAACACACACAAACACACACAAACAAACACAAAAACACACAAAAACACACACAAACACACACAAACACACACAAACACACACAAACACACACAAACACACACAAACACACACAAACACACACAAACACACACAAACATACACAAACACACACAAACACACACAAACACACACAAAACACACAAACAAACACACAAACACTAACAAACACGCGCGTGCGCGCGCACACACATAAAGATTTCGTATATTCGGTCTTATATGCGGTATAAAATAAATAATAGTAATTTTATAAACCCGGATGTTGATGTTAATTAGGAGGATTTCTTTGCGATTGAAATCTTAAACGGTCACATTTACATCCATCTGGAGTTGGGCTCGGGTAGTGTGAAAGTGCGAGCGTCCCGGCGTCGCGTAGACGACGGAGCCTGGCACGAATTGATCCTCCGGCGCACTGGGCGCGATGGCCGGGTAACTGTTGATGGTTCCCCAGCCGAATTCGTAACCACTGGTGACTCGAACTCATTGGAGCTAACAGGACCCATGTATGTGGGAGGCATGGGGCCCCCATTCACCGACATAATACCGCCAGCTGTCGTTTGGACGGCGGTCCTGCGGCAAGGATATGTCGGATGTCTACGGGATTTCAACATCAATAACAAAGCGATTGATATCGCTGGTTATGCCCGACAACAAGATTCTGGTAAGTTCTAACAACGCAATAAAATCACGTATCGCATAGACGCTAAATCATTTAGATTTCTGTACAGGAAACGCTATAAAAATAGAGTTTCTAACTGAAACTGTCGCAATTAGGAGAGTTTTATAAGCGAAAGACAGTTTTGAATTCGTTCTGAAGTTAATCGAGTTGTTTTTATAGCTGTGTTCGCTTCAAACATAATGAACTTGTAATCTAAATTCACAATTAAGATACGATCTGAAATGCGATATGTAAATTAAAACACAATAGATTTTACACTGTATATTCGCGCCTGAACGGACTATAAGCACCCGAAAACAATGTATCAACATTTTGCTAATTTATTAAACGGGCAGATAAGAAGTTTGTTTTCTAAATAATTTCACGCTTTACTTTATTATTCTCAATTCAAGACTTTAAATACGCCTAAATGTATACATTTCCGCATCGCAATTCATATATAATTTACGAAAATCCAAGACAAATATCTGGGAAACTGTTCAACTTACGACAAAAATGATCGATCATTTAGTTTTGTACAAGTTTTATAAGAAACATTTTTCCGTTTAAACTAATTAAAAACTTGAATAGACTTGTGAAATTGATTTATTGTAATAACCTTGAAATAAATCGATACGATAATAATTCGCGTCCAATATAAAGCAAATAGAAATATAATGATTAGTTTTGCGGAATTGCGTGGAAGAAAATTTGTTCTACAACGTTATAGCATGTCCTTCAACACAATAAAAAAAATAAAATAAAAAAAAAAACAAAACAAAAAAAAAAGATGGAAATCAATACAATTCTAACCCTAAGAACATGCAAACAATTCCGTTAGCAAACTCTATTTATTTCCATAGCGCATTATTGCGAAAATGAGCGTTAATTTATTAAGTGAACGTAATTTCTTTTTTTTTTAAATAGGATCAATCAAAACCCTATGCCACATACAACCCCCACAATGCCCATCGCAACCCTGTTTGAATAACGGCCTTTGCCTCGAGGGTTGGAACCGGTTCATTTGCGACTGTACCGATACGATATTTACCGGTCCGACTTGCGGTAAAGAAGCACCAACCCTAAACTTCAACGGCACCCAACACGTCGAAATACTAATGGACGTTGAATCGCACACTCAAACCGAAGACCTCATCTTACGATTTCGAACCGCCAAAGCGTTAGGGCTACTCATGACTACTAATTCGGAAAAAAGCGCGGATCGCATCGAAATTTCCGTTGCAGCTGGACGCGTTAGACTTGCAGTGCGTCTAGGCGATCGCGACAAGGTAACTTAACAGTAATTGGCAATTGAGTATTTCGTAATTTTCGCGTTTATTTGTAAGATTCTATTAGCCGGACAAAATGTGAATGATAACGAATGGCATACGATTCGATTTTCGAGACGAGCGAGCAATTTAAAACTACAACTCGATTCGCAAAGTCCGATCCGAGGTATTTATTATTTAAATCACCCTAGAGGGTTCAATATGTAGAACTCTAATATACATTGATGATTAACGTACTTAATCGTTATAGTTTTACATAACCCTCTTTTAAAACCAAATGTACAATCTCCTTATTAATTTTACTAGTTCTACTCACAGCAGAAACAGTTCTTATTAAAAAAAGCACGCTGCAAATGAACACCATCCACCTCGGTGGGCTTTACCACCCCGAGGAAGAAGTCCGAATGACTACCACCGTACCAAACTTCATTGGATCTCTTCAACAATTTATTTTCAATGGAATCTCGTATATTGACCTCGCTCGTTCGAGCCCTGTGGAGAAAACTGTTAAAGGAATGCCGCATATAAAAGTAGCAGCGAAATTCATAACGCATTCACTCGAAGCGTTGCATCGGCCAGTTACTTTCCGATCGAAACACACTTTCGTAGGGCTCCCGATGCTTAGGGCTTACTCAACTATGCATATTGATTTTATGTTTAAAACACGCGAGGCGAACGGGTTGATATTCTTTAACGGTGGCCGCAAATCGGATTTTATCGCCGTTGAACTAGTGGACGGTCATGTTTCTTATGTGTTGAGTGTTGGGGACGGGCCGATTAAGCTGCATGATAACTTACGGGCGCATTTGAACGATAATAGGTGGCATACGGTGACAGTGCGACGGCCAACGCCGAAACAACATACGTTAATGGTTGATGACGATCTGGTTGTTGCTACTACTGAAGGAGTTGGGAATTTGGAGCTGGAGGGGATTTTATATTTGGGAGGCTTGCACAAGGACCTCTATTCACAGTTACCTGAAGAGTTGCACTCGAAACACGGGTTCGAGGGGTGCTTAGCCGGTTTAGACTTCAATGGCGAGTCACCAAATGTCTTAGAGGATTCGGTTGTGCATAGTTCATTAGTTGCGACCGGATGTGAAGGTTTGTATCGGAATATATCACAAACAATTCCTCTTGGAGGAAAATAATTTAAATAAAAATTATAGATACAGTCGAACCAAGCAAACAAGATAGTTGAGGGGCGTGGCAAAGAGCCGGGGTAGTTTTCGTGATACACTCAGATTAAAAAGTATTTCGGCGGCAATTTGAGCTTAAGTAATAATAATATAAAAAAACATCTGCAGTGTCATGCACCGAACTTTCTTATACGCTTTTAGGTTAAATCACATCCTATTTTCATTATTTTTCTAATTTATAATATTTTTTTCTAACCTTTGGAACACTTTTACACTTAATATATTTCTTAGAATAAATATAAAATGTCAAACTTCATTTTATTTAAGTTTTTTTTTTTGTTTTTTTTTGATAAACAATTGACAGGCGCAGATGATACGATTTATGTAAAAATAAATAAGAAGAAATTGCAAGAATCATTTTCTTGTTTCCGGTACCGTTTCGGAAAAAAAGTTTCAAATAAAAGTTCTGATATCTGTAATTTTTATTGTAACAATTTTTCTGTAACTGTAACTATTTTCGAGTAATTGCAGAAACCCCAAAAATTGACTGGAGTAAACATGTACTTCCGGTCGGAATATTGTTTTCAAAAATAGAAGGTTTTCTTGCCAGGCATATACAAATATTAAGTTTAAAATTTCATCATTTTCCCTTTAGCCGTTTGGGCTGTAGAGCGCTCACATACACACACACATACAGACGTCATTCCAAAAATAGTTGGAATCGATTCAGGGAAGGTCAAAACGTATATTTCCGTTAAAATCTCAAAATCGAAATTTTTCACGATTACAATACTTACTTATACTGCGTATAAGAAAGTAAAACTATTAGATTTTAGTAAAAATATCTGCAGTGTCATGCACCGAACTTTCTTATCCGCATATGGGTTAAACCATATCGTAGTTACATTATTTTTCTAATTTATAATATTTGTTCTAACCTTTAGATCGCTTTTACACTAAATATGTTTCTTAGAATAAATATTAAATGTCAAACAACAAATTATTTAAGTCTATTTTGTTAAACAATTGACAGGCGCAGATGATACGATTTATGTAACAATATATATAATAAGCAGAAATTTATTTTGAAACCAGTACTTTTTTTGGAAAAAAGATTCAAACAAAAGTTGTGCTAAATATAAATATCAGTAATTTTTGTTCACAAAAATTTTCTGTAACTGTAACCATTTTTGAGTAATTGCAGAAACTGCAAAAAATGACTAGAGTAAACATGCACTTCCGGTCGGAATATGATTTTCAAAAATAGGAGGTTTTCGTGCCAGGCACGTACAAATCTTAAGTTTAAAATTTCATAATTTTCCCTTCAGCCGTTTGGGCTGTAGAGCGCTCACACACACACATAGACACACACACACACAGACGGACGTCATTCCAAAAATAGTCGGAATCGATTCAGGGAAGATCAAAACGTATATATCCGTTAAAATCTCGAGTTTGAAATTTTTCATGATTACAATACTTACTTATACTGCGTATAAGAAAGTAAAAATCTGTACATACCAATTTTCACAAATAAAACAATTTTGTCTAGAAAAAAGACAGATTTTAAGAAGACTAATTGCAAAATAACAAGGATAGCACAACGACACAACCTCAAACAAATAATATGACAGCTCTTACTTCTCATTGGGAATGTACCGAGATTTATATTCGTACGTGATTGCTCAAAATCTCACCGCTTCAAATATTTTAAATAAAATTCTTTGAGTTCGCATATTTTCCAACTATCTTGTTTGCTTGGCTCGACTATATAACTGTTATCTACAATTTTTGTTTAATAATTTTGTTCATATAATTCACTATTTTTGAGTAAACCACTTTATAAATTGTAATATATAAAAACTATTTTTAGGACAAGCTGCAAAATGTAGTCACAATGTATGCGCCAATAGGGGTATTTGTGTCCAACAATGGCACTCATACACGTGTGACTGTGATATGACGTCATTTACAGGACCTACATGCTCAGATGGTACTTTAATAGTCTTATTATAACTAAAATTGTTACTGTTAAATGTGTTTTACATTTCAAGAATCTGTGGCGTATGAATTCGGTCCAAATCGTGGAATAATTACGTATACATTTCCGGAAGATCGTCGACCGGAAATGACGGAAGACACAATCGCTTTAGGCTTTATAACAACCAAACAAGACGCCGTTTTGTTGCGAGTTGTTAGCGGTACTTCGAACGATTACATCGAGCTGGAAATCGTAAGATTTCCGAGATACGTAAAGTGGTTTCGTTACTTATTTAAAGAATATTCTAGGTGGAAGGAAATGTGTTTATGGTTTACAATATGGGCACAAACGATCATCCGTTAGGTGAAATTTCGGTCAAGGTAAACGATAATGCGTATCACGTCGTGAGATTTCGACGTTCCGGCGCGAATTCAACGTTGCAAATCGATGATTTTAACGTGCAGAATAACCATCCGACCGGTAATTTTAACGCGATGATTAATCGGTAATGAAACACTGAGACTTGGTATTTTTTAGGTCATCAATTGCAAGTTTTCAACAGTCAATCACAAATCCAAATCGGCGGCAAATGGAATCGTGGTAAATCACGCGTCGAGCGTCCATTCACCGGAATCCTAGCCGGTGTTGTGGTCAATGGAATGCGGGTTCTAGACCTAGCAGCAGAAAAAGACTCGCATACATCCATCCGCGGAGATGTTCAACTTATGACGGGTATATTAGAACGACATGATCAAAAAATGCAACAGGTACTAATTTGTTCTCAACTCCTATAAATGTTTTATTTAAAACTATTCATAAATATTTAGACACCAGCTTCTGGTTTTCCGGGCGTTATGGACGATTTAGTCTTCTCTGGCGCTGGATCTGGTTGTAATGAAGACGATGAAGATCAATGCACCCCACTCTTCGAATCCGGCTCTGGGGATGATCTTATTACGCCTGTATATGTACCTCCTACACGTCCACCGACTACCACACCGAAATCGTTCCCGGGACGACAACATGGCGGTGCAGAGAACAAACCCTGCGATGATGAGGATTGCTTTAATGGATCTGGAGGTGGGGAAACAACTACCGAAGATATGATAGCTTCTACAACTGGTCCAGGTATTTTTATAGGGTTTTTTCATCAGAAATATTAATTTTTTATTATAAAAACAAATAATTAATCATTATTAATAAATTATCTCGAGTGATTTGAGATATAAGAAAAACTTCTCTATAGAAATAAAAGATAATTTAGTTGTTTATAAGTTTTATTCGACGAATTTAATTGAGAAACGAAACAAAAACGTATAATTGACACAATCGAAAATATGGTGTTTATGTTATAGTAATGACCCACCCAGGCTCAAGTACAACTTCAGATAATGCTACATCGAAACAACCAGATGGCATCACCTCTGATGGTACTACAGAGTCGCCATCTACGGATGGTTTCAGCCCGACAACGCGCCCAGGAGTGGAATCATCCCCGCCCGAAGAAACCCCAAAACTCAGCTCGCCCACTCTATCCACAGACGGTTCTAGCACAACAATCTTAACAACCGAACCCGCAACAGACACCCAAACCTTCCGAAGTCCCTATTACCCAACTGTGAAAACCACTAACCGCAAAACGGAACGCGTCACCTCGGAATTATCGGAAATAATCGCGTTGATCATAGGGATAATCGCCGGCGCGTTGATCGCCGTCATTTTGATTATATTAGTGATTTTAAAGTTTAAATCGCGCAGCGACCCCTCGTATAAGGTAGATGATGGGAAAGGGTACCAACAAGGACCTAATACGGCCCTATTGGGCAACGGAAGCAACGGGAATAATGGACAAACGCAATACCAGATGAATGGTAATGTGAGAAATGGTGATAAAGGCGCTGTATTAAAGAAAAAACGCGATAGCAAAGACATTAAAGAATGGTATGTTTAAATGATAAAAGTGTTAAATCACTTATTAACCCCTAACGGACCGTGCGCTTCTAACGCGCTACAATTTGTCGTTACGCTTTACAGGAATGGGTTTTAGTTTAAGCGCGTAATTGCGAATGAGGGTTTCCGATACGGGTTAATAACGCGCTTTTCCGAGCCATGTAAAAACGTTACTAAACCAAAAGTGAGCAACTGACTGATTAAATACAAGAATTATTTACCGAGTGTTTGCAAAACATACCATATCTTTTTTAATAAAAAATCGTAACCCTTAAATTTCGGAACAAACAATGGACTTATAAAAAAAATATATGCACCGTTAGGACTGACGCATCACACGAACATGTAATATTTCTGTGATGTCTTTATATAGACTAGGGATAAATTATTAAATATTAGAATGTGTGTGTGTGTGATAACTGTGAACTGGCAAGTTCACGTTCAAAATTTTCGTTTATCCGACTGTAAAATTGACTCAAACTATAGATAGACCCCCCCCCCCAATAATCTAACTCTTCTAGAAATAATTCTCAAATTATAAATTGCCCTACTAATGGCTAATGCGGCTCTGTATTTAAGATATACAAATAAATTTATAATTTGAGACTAACGTATACATATTGCATATCTCTATGTACGCTTGCTCCAAGTGCCAGTGTACATTTAATAAGATAAAAAGTATAAAATCACTTTTTCAAATCTTTCCAGACGCGGATTATTTTACGTATGTTTTGGTACTGCTGGTTTGTTAGTTCACCCTAATTCTCATAGATGGTCGCGTGCGTTTGACAAATAACCGCAAATTACATGTAAAAAGTACTGGTAAAGTACAGCGAGAGTTATTTAATAAAGCAATTGGTAAGTGATTTAATTAAATAATCGATAGAAAATCCACTGAATTTGTGTTCGATACATTCTCATCCCCCCATTTCGTCTAAATTCTAATAATCTTAAAAAAACATATCTGAATTTGACTGGTAAACAAGACTCGTAGTAAACCTAAAGTGCATTAAAATCGCAATTTATATTGTTTTAGTTTACGCGTTAAAATAATCCGTGTCTACATAGGCTAAACTAATAATTCAAAACAATTTCTCCCCTTCGTTTATTACGATTCTCAAAACTTAACGATAAACAATTTTCACTATTTATTGTTATCATTCCCCGTATCCGGAATTTCGTAAAATTCGATGAAACATTAGCAATATACAGAAATAAAAAAAAAATACACATAAAAATAAATAGAGATTTATTATTAAAACAGCTCGTCATTTCACTGAGTTTATTCGTATTTATTCGTTATGTAAAAAGTTACCAAATGTAGATAGCATTTTGTATTATAGTTTTTTGAATTTTGTTAGTGCAGTCGCTGAAATAAAAATGGCGTATATTTGGATGTTATAATTATTAAACTTGTCTTTAATAACCACTCAAAAAACATCCCTAATTCAATATTATTCTAGCATCCCATTTATTTCACAACGATGACCAACATTAAAACAACCCTTACCTCGCTTAGTAATTTCTTTAATTCATTATTTAATTCCGATTTATTAAAACCCGAATATTTCAAATTCGCGAAATTCAACAACGACGAAAATGTCGTAAGTATTCATTAAACCACTACACAATTCCTTATTCAAGTCTAACTAAAACAAATTTAACCCATTTAGGTATCAATTTTCTGGACGTTACTGCATAAAATGTCACAAAACCGTGATCAACAAACGCACATACACGAAAACATAAAAATCTTCTTAGCTAGTCACAATTACAGGAACCTGCAATTCTACAGCTTACCCAACCACTCAAACAAACAAAGTCGCGAGCTTTTATTAGCTCTAGCATACCTAATCGGAAACACAGATATTTTAAGTAATTTAATTAAAACGAAAATCGCAAAATCGATTATAAGTCAAGAGTTCCAAAAAATCGATTCTAAACCACAAAACCCAATAAACAATACACCATATGATTGCTTTGAGCATTTATACAATTATTTATTATTGTTAATCGGTAAAATAGACAAAAACATCAAACTAGCCATGGAATTCGATGAACAAACTATAAACATAACCACAATTATCCATAAAGACTTAAACAACGCGAAACAATTAACTATCGCTGAGTTAAATCATTTAAAACAGCCTGAACATTTGAAATCGTATTTGAAAGAAATTAAAAACGTTTCAGATATGTTGGAGCATTATTTTATGTGGAGGAAGCACGAAGCGTTGTTTTGGGATTGGATGGTTAGTGTAATTGAGCTTAAAACTGATCATTTCGTCGATTTAGATAATTTAAAATTGTTTTTAAAGTATTTTCGGTCGTTTATGAAAGATTTATTAACGCAAACCGTGGATTTGAAGTCTGATGTGAAACAAACTAATATTCGGCGAGTTTATTTACAAAATGTACATGAAAGTGTCGCAAGTGATTATAAATGTCGGGAAAATCGTTTAAAGGAATTAGAGATTGATGTAAATGCGAATTTAGAGCATATTTGTGCATTTTTACAACAAATTATCAAGGATGAGTAATTTATAAATGTTCGTTTGATGATTTCGCGAGTAAGCGTTTCTTTTGAAAATGTTTGAAGGTCACTTGATGTGTTGGTGGTTTTTTTTTGTTTGAGTGGTAACACTGGTGATTGGGGTAGCTGTCAGTTTTTTTGAGTTTAGATCTATTTTGGTTTCCGATGTATTGTGTACGGAGGCGTTATGTAAATTTAATATTATTGGTAATAAATGAATAAAAAACGATGTCGCAAATAATGATGATAGTTGCAGCTGCGCATTTAGTGTATTGTCCATTTACGAAAGTCGAGGAAAGCTTTAATTTGCAAGCGATCCACGACATATTGTACCATCGGTTGAACATCACCGAGGTACGTTTTGACCCCTCGGAGCGGGTGAAATCAGTGGTATATTTAGTGTTGTTTTTTTTTTTTAGTATGATCACAATGATTATCCTGGTGTTGTCCCGCGTACTT